>CM076582.1:235859147-236546647 GCA_034641835.2 Pinus albicaulis | reverse complement strand
GCATGCAACTAGAGGCTTAGAGTCTCTCCCTTGCAGGCTTGTGCATGTGACTTGGGGTTAAGATCACTGATAAAGCAGTTTAACTCTGGGTTTGGACACCTGGAAGGGTGGTTTAGCCCTTGGGTGTCCTTTAGCACCTGTGGTAGGTTAGTAAGGTTTTGGTTTTGTCGATTTCACTTCCATAAGGTGATCTAGGAAGTTTAATCATATCATAGTAACTCTTCATCACATGTTTACCCCAGTAGTGTAGAAATTTATTAATACTGATGTATTATCGGATTCTCCTGATCTCACAATATTTATCTTCTTGCAAAATACATAATCCTTCCATTGTTAAACTTGCGGAAATTTAGAACTCAATTGCAAACATGTGTGAATAAATTCAATCGCACATAAACACAGTTGTTTAATGGGAAATCTTAAAGCTAAAAACCCCAACTATCATATTATGTATATCAATGGAATCATGTAATAATCTCATACAAAGCTTAGTACATCAAGCTCTCAGTACAATCAACAATAATTACACACTATCATGCAGAAATTTGCATCTCTATGCACCAATTTCTTGTCTCCTGACAGCCTGCCTCCACTGCGCAATCCCTGTTGAAGAAGACCTCTGAATGATTCGAATTGGCCTTGCCATGACTGCGCAATCCTCATTGGCAACTCCAATGTGTGTTAGATGCATTGAATGCATCACTATATTCACAACGGATAGTCCATCTCACCCTTTCACGGATCTCTCCACTGGAACTGACATGCACTGTAGTTAACTGTTGTATCTGTTTAGTTGTTAGTGAGTTATTATTTGTGAATTAATTAACTAATTAATTCACTAAACTCTCACTAGTGTATCTTTCAGGTAGGCTAGATACAACTAGCTCAACTGAGTTTAACTCCATTAACTGAGTTAAACTAAATAACAACTCCTGTAACTACTCTTCCAACTTTGTCACAACTCTGCCACTTCAGTTCTAGCTGAGTCCTTCATGCATGAGCCACCAATAACCCTAGGAATTGTGTAATTCCTTCAGCCCACTGATTTTCCAAATCTGTTCACTGAAATAAAGTGCTCCAAGAGAATAAGTTGATGTTTATTGTCGGATTATTATTAAGGGTTAATAATAATCGACATGCACCTATTTTTAGATTGACGATCTATAAATAGACTTCGCCCAACATTCTAAAAATAGAATTTAATCAATTTTTCACATTTGACCAACCATCTACAAATAGCATCCTGCAACTTATAGAATATGCTCACCATGTCTAAAACATACACCTAAAAATAGCCTACGGGGCCCACTTAGTGAAGGTGCTTAATTTTCACTAAGCTCATCATCTTGTTGAATCTCAACAAGTAGGTCGATTAACTTGGGTAAATGTGGGAGGAGGGTGTTACAGATTGGTATTAGAGCATGGTTCAACGCTTGGAATGGATGGGCGGAAGGTGTTTGTAATGCATGCATGAAGGTTGCATATGTGTTTGTTATGAATCCATGGTAATGGTCATTGTTATAATTGCGTTGACTTGTAGAAGTTGATGATGTTGTTGTTGGGATGCATTTTTCATTAATGCATGTCAACTATATATGAATTTTTTATGCATGTCAGTGTTTATATGTTGTTATGCATGCATTGTCATGGTGAAGGTTGTCATGCATGAGGTCATTGTATAAAGTTGTATGATCGTGATGTTGATGTGTTGGGTAACATAGAACAGGAGATGCAGATTATCAAAGCAAGGTTGCAACACTAGACCTTGGGGTAAGAGCATATCGTCATACAGGTTTGTATGTTGGGCATGCTGGTATGTTGTTTAATGGTTGTTATAAGAATTATGGTTATGTACATGCGTGTCATTCTATTGTTTTTGTGTTTACATGCATTATAAATGCTATTTGATCAATGTAGTCCTATGCACATGAGTTGGTTAGTCATGCATGGTAGTTGATTTGTTGTTATATGTATTATGGTCGTACACATGATGATTATGGTCATTGTATTTTAGATCTTTATGTTACATGTATCATGTTAATCTAGATTGGCCTGTGTAGATGGATATGGTTATGATTCTCAGAATTGAGTCGATATACTTGTGACATTGTGTCGTGGTAATATGGATTTACTTGTGTAGATGTGATAGCCTCCCCTAAGATACATTGAGATGATATGTACTTGAGTGCAATTGTAATATTGCGACTAATTACTGTTAGTTGATTATGACATGGTTGTTAGTCTTGGTAAAGACTGATTTCAAATTCATAAACATGATGCCTCGATTTTTGGAACATGTGACTGACATGTGTGAACAATTGCGAGGAAACATGCTTGGTATTAGCATGGCAAGCTAATAGTTGATTTTTTTATATAACTAATATTTGGGGGATATGATAGTGCATAATAACATTCAATTGCAGCAAGGTAAAAGGTAAAAGAAAAGAGTTGGGTGAGAATTCCTTCGACTATGTTTGGAAACTGCAATTCCAAACGAATGAGTGCTTTGCATACAAGAAGTCTTCTTAACCTTGATTTTGTCTAACATTATGTGGATATGTGTTATATTCATGAACATGTATTTGACATGCATAACAATTGGTTTCCTAGTTATAGTTGGATTCGTCAAGGAATTGGAGTCCCTTGATATATGGTGTGGATGTGTTCAGTTACAAGGAAACATGCTTATCACATCAAGGTAAGGTAACTGGTATATTGTATATTTATTTATGCATAGACAGTTATGTATTTATGAAAGTATGATGCAGGGATTGCATGGCAAAGGAGACTGCCATGAAATCTTGAAGAAGGCTCGCATTGAGCTTTCCCTTGGAAGCACTAGGAACCCACGAAGATTGTGTCATGGTATTTGTTGCTAGTTTTGTGCATTCGGTATTTTGTGATTTGTTTGAGCTTGATTATAGGTTTTTATTACATTTGGTGCAAGGCCTTTCCACTTCGCTTGTGGTGTCGTATTTCTATTGTTTTTTCATGGTTTCTGTTTGTTTGTGCCTTGTTCTTTCCTTTTATGTTTTGAGGGTATTGGGAGTTGGTTTGGGAAAGAGGAAAGTTAATGGAGCTCTAGGAGAATTGCGTGGATCCCAACAGGTAATGTAAGACCTGGATGAAGCTCGGTACACGAGTAAGGGAAGCTAAAGGTAAGCGTATGACAATCAATTGAGTCGGTTGGGTCCATTAGGATAAATGGATGGTGACAGGTTAGTCATGAGAAACATAACAAGAAAGGTGAATTAAATGATTTGAGGTATCAGAGGCACTGGCTAAGCTGGGAATTTTTGTTCTCAATGTTGTGCATGTTGTGCATAGATAAAGGAAGTTCTCTTAACCTTCACCTTATGATATCTTGTAATTATGTTGTGATCATGATTATGCTAATGTCTCTATATGTATACATGTATGTATGTATGTCGTTGTCTGACAAGGTCTTCATATATCATGATTATTTTATGCTAATGTTTATATGTATGTATGTATGTCATTGTTTGACAAGGTCGTCAGGGATCATGCTTGTGGAGGAATGATTGTTTATGAAGGTGAATGGCATGAAGAGTTTCTTGGTCTTATAAGGAATCAAGTGGGAAGAGTAGCCTTGGAAAATCTATGAGGTCAGTATCATGTGAATATCCCCATGTTTTTATAAATTATATTTTTCCAATGTTTATTTTATTAATGAAAAACTCTTAGCGTGAGATTTTGTTGTTACATGGTTCAAATTGTTTTGTATTTGTTGTATAGATTTTTAACTTAATATTTATCTATAGAAATTTGATTTTTGTACTATATTATCTTGTAGATGTTGTAAATTCAAAAAAGAACTATTAGATATTTCTTTACAACTAGTTTTTGCTTCCTTCTCTAGTCTATGATTTAGCTAGAACTTATGCAATTTATATCGCAACCTATCTTTACACACTTATTATTTTCTAATTCTTGTTTTATAATAAATACCTGAATTCTACACCACACACACACACACACACATATACATACAAAGAGTTTCTAAGAGGATTTCTAACTAAGTATAACTCAATACAATTTATCTTTCAAAAACTTACTTTCGTAGTTTTACTATTCTTAAATGTACTGGGTAAATGGGATAACAAAACATTTCTTTTGCAAAATAATATCTTGCATTCTATTAATTTCCATTATTATATTTTTCCATAGTCCTTTACGATTAATTGAACACAAAACAAGTGGACTAATTTACTCTTCTCATCTTAACTTCTAACATTTCATCTTAAAAATAAACTACGCAGAACTATAAACAAATCACAACTATTTCCTTTGTTTTTCTAAGTAAAACAATAGGTAAGAACACCAACTTGGAATGTTTGTCTAGAAAATTATTAATTGAGTACTTGGCTCATCCCAACCTTGCACTTCTTCCAGAAGATATCCCCCCAAGCACAGGTTTGCAATTTTTCTTTTAAGTTTTGTCTTTATCACTTGCTTCTCTTCATTTTCTCCTTAGATAGCATGAGATCCAAAAGCAAGAAGACAAACAAATAATCTCCCATTACCATCTACCACTCATTTGGTGGTTGGTAACTACCTCCACCTCACTAACAGGTGGCAGTTAGTTACTAGCTCATTAATGAGATTTTGCTTCCCACTCCCAAAGACAACATCGTGTCTTTTATGGAAGCAATAAATTGGACGATTCCATAATTCACAATAAATCTAATCATCCATATTAGATGCCTAGGACTTATTACCAGGAAATCAATATTCATCATCAATTTGTAGCCTCATCTCTTTCAACCAAGTGTACTCTAACATTAATCTTCTAGACCTCTTTATTTATTATAAACACTTTAAATACAAATTTACTATCATACATTACTAGTAATAAAATATTGATAAATAAGTTCTTCACGTGTCTTTCAAACTTAAATATTTGAAAAGAAAACACATATATATGCAATTATTTTCACAAAAACCTCAACTTATGGGATGCCACATTAGGCGGGAAGGCCAAGTTAAAATTTCAAGCTTTAAAAGCCTTGAAGGACGCTTCGTAACTTATTGTTCGATTAAAGAGACAAGATTAAGAATGTGAAAATACTAGAAGTAGTAGAATGTGCATATTCCACGGGTGAAAAGTGTCTGAGAAGATGAACTCAAAAAGGGTAAGTGATATCTAGAGAATTTATTTCTTATCATAACTTCATTAGTTTTGCACATTCTTCATATTTGAAAAATATTTGAGTTTTTTTTTTTGTTGCTAAGTTGTGTGAGTCCTGAGATGATTGCACGCTTAACCTTTGGCTTGAAAAACTGCAACCAGGGGTATCTAAGTCGTCAAAATCACCCAAGGATCGCACCTGGCCTGAGCCACACAAACCTTTAACATTACTAGATTTCTGCCCATAGAGTTTCAAACTGATGACATTCACGTCACGGGGTGCCTTAACACTATACCCCATCACCGTCTATTCTACATCCCATGGGCTAAACTATTTGATAATATTTACATGCATAAGCAAGACAAAATATCAAATATTTTTTTTGGTTTTTGCATCGAGAGACGTTTTATGTAATGTCCCCTAATAATAATGATAAATAATATAATATAATATAATATTAAAATATAAGTAAATAAATAATAAAAAATAAATAAAAGATAATAATGATAAATAAATAGTAAAAAATAAAGAAAAAATAATAATAGTAAATAAATAATAAATAAAAGATAACAATAGTAAATAAATAATGAAATAATATTATAATAATAATAAATAAATAAAACCCCACATGCGGATGATTAAATGTGTAGATTTGGAAGGCCACATGGCCCCTTCGCAGGCGCGCAGTTGGCCTCACCTCTGGGTTGCACCTGCCTCCAACGTGAGAGCCATAAATCCCTTCAGCTGGGTACCAGCCTCATTCACTCCCCAACACATAAAGCATTCATTCTGGCATATTGTGCATTCAACCTTGCCTTGGCCACAACGTCTCATTCCCTAGCCATTTATGGCCAATGGAGCCACCTCCTTCCCGCATTCGAACCGGGTCTCCCTCCGATTTTCTCTCTATCTTTCTTTGCAAGCTGCAGCCTTTAGCTCTGCTTGCCCTAGTTTGGTCTCCGCCCTTCACGTTGCTCCTCTGCCTCCATCTTCTCACTCATTCCCTACCGTGCATCCCCATAAATCCGTCGACGAAATGCCTCGCCACCACAGCATGAGATGCTATTAGGGAGGAGGTAGATGATCTCCCTCCCGCCCTCCAATTCTGGCCACGGCGGAGCGCACAGTAGCCTTCTTTGTTACTCTAGACGCAGTAGAGGTTTCTGACCCCCATATGCTCTCAGCCCAACTCTCAATTCGTCTTCTGGAGATTCAGCACGGCCATTCCAGCTCTAGCACCAAGAAGTGACCTTGAAAATCTACTCTCTCTCGCTCCTCCTCCCTGCGGCCAAGAAAAACGATGGGTCTTCCAGTGAAAAGTATGGAGGATGCTTCAGAAAGTGGGGGTAGTAGCTCTACAGAAGGAGCCTAGCAAGTTGACAATGCAGCGGACATAGGCGCTCACTCCACCTCCACTCCAGAGTTGGCTCCCCAACTCTGCAAGAAGGAGGATGCCTTGTCAGATTATGGGTGCTTCATTGTTGAAGAACCACCTTGCATGTAGCACCATGACGCAAAAGGAGCAACAACTGTAGAGCCATGGATCTCCTTTTTTCCAGTATTTACATGTCTCTCTATTGTTTCTATGTTTATTATTCTACTGCACATCAAACTCAGTTTTTTGATACTCTGTTAATAGCTGGTTTCCCCATGAAGTGCAGCTCTTTCTATGACATGATGAATTCTCTAAGGGTTGGTTTCCCCGCAAAGGGAAACCCAATTTTTGAATGTTTGAAATTTCTTCTTCCAATAGGGGTTGGCTAATTCAGCAACCCCTGTCACGAAGCTTGAATGTACTCTTTTTGTACCATATAATAGAATTTAGCCTTACGTAGAATAAATAAATAAATAAATAAAATAGTAAATAATAAACTGGAGTTATAAATAAATATATATAAAAGTAAACTATAAAAATAGTAAAAATAAATTTATTTATTTAATTTAATTTTATATTTAATTTATTTTATTTTTAATATTTTAATTTTAATTTTGGTTCAGTGAAAAGAATTTTATATTGTCATTTTGAAATTTACATTGCAAAACAACATATTTGCATTACATATGAGCATCACATGCTTCAGAAAAAACCAGGCCAAAGACCTTCCTAACAGTAATCCTAGATGCAAGCCAAGGCAAGCAGTGCATATCGTTATTTCCAACACAAAATTGGCAAAAAGAAGTAAAAAAAAAGCATCACGGAGGGGGATGAGGAGGAAATATTGGTGGTGCAGTGAAGAGGCCTGCACGGTTGTGGACGTGATAATCGATGTGTTCCACCTAAATTTCCAACACTTGGAGGTGGTCGTGGGAATGTCGCAGTTGGCGTCGAAGACTCTTAAGGGCATCCAAAGTTCCATTCTACATATGTTGAATATCATTGATGTATGCAACAAGTTCACTTCTCTCCTCATACCTCTACTCCCACATGTTATCCAAGTTGATTTGAATATGTTGAAGCTGGGCTGCAATCACGTCGAGGGTGACTAGAGCTTCCACATGGCCTAGTGAGCAAGCTGGAGAGACTGCCATTGTAGCCATAGAGTGTTGGATCTTCGCAGACTTTGAGTCAGAGCTTGGTTCATCGTTCAACCTTCTTTCCTCCATGCTGCATCCTAGACCACCTTTGTGTGCTCTTTCTCTTTGACGCAACATACAACTAGTCTTCCCATCCCCACTACCACTGTGTTGCAAGGCCCCTCTCTCACACAGGAAGCCTCACCCCAATTCACTTTTTTGGTATGAAACCCAACAGCTCTGACGCAGCCCCCGATGTCTAACAACTCACAATAACAAGTGACACATGAAGCTTCACCCTAATCTACTTTTTCCAGTATGAAAACCAGCAACACTTACGCGACCCCCGATGACTAACAACTCACATGAACCAGGGTTCCAATTCCACTCCCCTCCTTGCTACAAACATAACCCAATAAGAAGGTGTGCACTAGGAAGTTAGGACCCCTGAGTGCCACTTGAGCCCAAGCCAACAACGCTCCCCTGCCTCATCCCCAAGCACTAAGATCCACACCACCACACAGTACAATTCATTTGCAAAGATACATACCCAATTAGGTTTCCTTCTAAAAATAAGTAAATTTAACAAAAAGTAAAAAGGAATAAAATAATAAAGAGTTAAATTAAGATAAATATTAAATTAAGTAAAACTTAAAAAAAAACAAAAGTTGCATGTTGGCACATGGAGTGTGTGCATGTGGGCACCTTTCTATTTTTTGGTTTATTTAATGGATGATGAGGAAGATGAGATTCTTCATTCCTTCATCCATTCTCTTGGGAGAAAAGTGTTGTGAGACAAAGGATTCCCTAGTAGTAATACGTTAATTGAGGACTTGGGGGTGGCCAGTTGTAGAAAGATTATGTGCAATTGAGCCTACAATTGAGTGGGGAGTCGTCCCCAAAATCTTTGTCGTGATTAGCAGAATTGAAAGAGCATTGAACTCCAAAAGCACATGGAATATCATCGATACAGGTAAGTCGTCTCTACTCAGTTTTTTTTTTTTTTTGGGTGTTGATTATTAATCTTATAATTGATATAATTAATTGTATATTTTAATTGTGGGTTGTTACATAAACATGACTCTTATAATCAATTATGAGATTAATTATCAACACTCAATTATTCAACTATTTAACAAATATTTTTCAAAAAAACATTATTAGAGGCGACTTACCTGTATTGATGATATTCCTTACTTGTGCCTTTGGAGTTCAATGCTCTTTGAATTCTGCTAACCACAAAAAAAATTCTGGGGATGACTCTCCAGTCAATCGTAGACTGAGCTGCACATAATCTTTCTACAACTGGCCACCCTTGAGTCCTTAATAAACGTACTATTGTCAAGGAATTCTTTGTCTCACAACACTTTTCTCCCAAGAGAAAAGATAAAAGAATGATGAATCTCATCTTCCTCACCGTCTATTAAATAAACCAAAAAATAGAAAGGGGTTCACATGCACACATTCCATCTGTGAACATACAACTTTATTTCTTTATTTTAAGTTTTATTTACTTTAATATTTCTCTTAATTTAACACTTTCTTATTTTATTCATTTTTACTTTTTTGTTAACTTTGCTTTTTTTATAGTTTACTTTTATATATAATTATTTAGAACTCGAGTTTATTATTTACTATTTTGTTTATTTATTATTATTATATTCTCTTCATTATTTATTATTTATTTACTATTATTGTCTTTTCTTTATTATTTATTTACCAATGTTATCGTTTCTTTATTGTTTATTATTTATTTACTTTTATTTTAATATTATATTGTATTATTTATATTATTATTAGGGGACATTACATAAATGAATATGGAAATCAATCAATAAAGATGAGATAATTATGAAAGTCATTTTGAACAAGTGTAGAAGTCATGGTAACATTAGATTGTAGTGGAAATAAAGCCATGGATGCTTGTATGATGGGATAAAGAATATAAAACTAGCAATTGCCCCTAATGGTGCAAAGGTACATCGAAGGAGAATAATATTTGGGAAGATTATCTCGTTATAAATACAATCAATTGCTTAATGCATGCACATAAAGCCCGTCAAACGCTTCGATGCAAACATCACGAGGAAAACCCGTTGCTCACAAACTTTGGATGAGCACAAAGTGTTGCTAGACCTTGCTAGAGGTGTGTCACATTGGGCTATCTGGCTTTTCTCAAACACATGGTGATGCCAACCTTGGATTTTTGTCACGACTTGTAATAAATCTCCATCGAGACCTTATAACCCAACGACTTGTCCCCTGGGTCACACAATAGATCCTCTTGCAAGATTCCACTAATTTGCGCCCGAATGGATCCTCCTGCAAGATTCCACTAGTTTGCGGCCCAATGGATCCTCCTGCAAGAAAATTTGCAACTAATTATTCCACAACATTATCTTGATGTTCTCCCAAACCTTAATATATATATATATATGGAAAGAGCTAAGCAAAAAACATGAGTATATTAGAAACATAATAAGAAAAAAAATAATAATTGAGGAGAAGTGGATGCAAAGATTTTTATGAAGAAATAAATCACCTTGTTGTCCTCGAAGGCTCAATCAATCATATGGATCTTTGAAAAAAAAAATTGGCACTTTCTTGTCTCTCATATGGATCCCTATTCATATTTGTAGTTCACGCATCACAAACATATGAATAAAAAGTGAATACATCACCATAAGGACTTAGATCTCTATTCATATTTTTTACTCATTGTAGAATTTTGTTAACGACAGATGGATATTTTTCTAACTTAACATTCTCTTGTCTCAATTGAGTGAACATGAAATTAATACACATGAATATCATAAATTGTCTTACGCAATCGTTCTTCATGATTTGGTGGTAAATGGTATCTTCATTTCCGATGGGGATGTCTGGAAGTTGAAGCTACAACGGAAGGTTTCCAGTGATGATTTTAACTCCCACTCACTATACAACTTTTTTTCTACGAGTTGTAGAGGAAGTCACGGATCGAATGCTGTCGATTCTAGATGATGCAAGTGAAAAGGTAGTTGCATGGATTTGCATAATCTTCTGCAATGTTTCACCTTTGATGATAAAATTGTGTTCGAAATCTATTTGACTTCCCTCGACGCGAGCCTTCCTATTTTAGAGTTTTGACAGACTTTTGATGTGGTGACCGAGTTTAGCGCCGTGATATCCACTACGTCGATCTCATTGGTGTGGGAGGTAAAAAGGATGCTCAACGTCAAATCGAACGGGAAAGTGACTAAGCCATGCTAGAAGTTGTGCACCACTTCACCTGGATATCGTTCATCAGCGAAGAATGGAGATGGCCAATGACGCCCTTTGTAAATAGGGTATGTGCCAATAACACCCTTTGTAAATAGGATATGCTCTCCAGATTCATGGTGTTTGGTAAGCTACGAGCCGATTTGCCTCAACGTCATGTCTATGGTTCCAAAGAGTTTCTTTGAGAATCCATCATCAGATTCATCTTGGCCAGCAGAGACACCACCTATGCTGTACTAACGCGGTTCTCTTTGGCTGCACTAATGTGATAAGACACAAAAATCCAAGTAGCATAACCAAAGATCGTTGTCACTGCATGTTAAAAAATGATTCACAAGGAAAATAAAAATGGAGAGATGGGATTGGTTGGGCTGAACAGTTTTTTCCCAGCCAATTCCATATAGGGACACCTTTGGTGTAAATATTGGAAATATTTTGCAAGCAGAAAAAAGGATAATGCCTCAGCATAAAGGTAGTATTTCATGGTAAGTCTAGGATTGGTGATAATTGAGTAGGGTGCCAATGTGAATATCAACAATACGAAATTTTAGGATTGGGTACACATTGATCAAAGAAGTGAGAACTCACTAATAGTTATTTTACTTGATGGATTTGAACTCATTGTTACATGAGAGGGTTGAAGATAAACTAAAACTTCATATAGAGCAACTTCTCAACTTTTGTTCCCTTAGCATTGTAAGAAGTTATTGCCACATAACACCACACATTTAAAACTTTTCATGGACAATAATAGTATTAGTGTCTCATAGTAATTCCATTTCCAAACAAAAGATAATATTTAACAAACAAACAAACAATATATATATATATATTAAAGTGGAAGAATTCCTAGTCCAACTTGAAGATGGGTGAATCTATGATAAAAGAGATCAAGTGGGAACATGATGAGATGAGCAATTTTTTTGGGATGAACAATGATAATTATGCGAGTAATGGATAAATCACTGAGGGAGAACAAGCCCTCGTGAAGGTAGATTAAGCATGACATATGACATAAATAAGGATGACATAATGTGTGTGTGTCATTTGGATAAGAAAACTATGTATAGTTATCATGGAATTTTAATTTGATAATGATGATTTCAAAAATTATTGTACAACTCATAATATCTTAACAATGAATGAGCCCAAAGGGTTAGCTCAATTGGTGGAGTCCCGCTTGAAGTACTCCCATATTGGGAAGTCACATGATCAAATCTCGTTGACACCTGTGGGGTTAGGTCGACAATAGATCCCCCTGGGAGGATGTACTGCGATTTCTTAAGACCATGGATGTAGACGGTATGTGTGTGCAGGAACATAGGAAAGTGAACCACTATGAAAAAGAAGAAGAAGAAGAAGGTGAATTTCACTAAAATTATGTCCTATAAGGAAGAATACATGACGAGAGATTAAGGCTCAAGATGATGAGTCTCATTTGAAATCTAATAGTATTGGTGAGATAGCCTAGATCTTAGAGGGAGGTCGAATAATCTTGTTTCATAGTTGGTGTTCATTTTTTTATACAAGTAAATGAAATTGATTCATGATAAGAATGTTGATAATGTATTATTGCTCTATATTTGATATGTAGTGAGATTATTCTCATATTTATGATGTTATGATATGAGGTTATGGTTCCATTTATTAGGTGATGTCATGGTATCTCTGTGAGGTTATAATTTATGATGATATTTTATGGTGAGAAGCACATGGTAATTTCATGCATATTTTATGACAGGCATGAGCGTGTATTTTTTACTATTCATAATGTTGTGATAATGATGTTGTATACTCATGGAAGATATGATATGTATGATGTGGCATATTGATTATTTTCTATGATACTGTGATGTTATAACTAATGCATTGGATGTATGTTGAGATGTAGTGATTGATAGGAAATCCACAAATGGGACGAGAGGGCCAGTTTATTTGATGATCTCATGGGAGCCTATATCTGCAAGGGAGAACATGTAACAAAATATGGGGACATACTCAATCAACACTACATATGCCAGTGGTTTCTTTGTCTTGTATAGCTCTTGAGGGGCTTTGGGACCATCTTGAGGAGACCAAGTGCTTGATATTGGATTGGGATGTCGAAGTCTAGGGGGGTTGTAAGGACTTCGATGCTTGGGGTTGTGCACCTTAGTGAGTATAGAGGGAGTGGGCCAACCTTACGAGATGCCCAGAGTCATTGAGCACTGAGACCAGATGCCTACCTTGGGGCATATGAGGTCTAAGCCTTGACGCGAGCCTTGGGGCCAGCCATAGGCTATGGTATAAACCGATGAGGCTTATGCTTGGTTCCGAAAGTGGGAAAACAGATAAAGATTCCTTGGGATTTCCTGGGTGTTGTGGAAACTTTCGATGTCTGCTGGTTATACTAGTTCAACAAAGGGTGTAGGGGAAACGTGAAGTAATAAATAACTAAATAAATAAAATGTTAAATGATTCAACTTAACTTTGTAATGTAATGTTCCCTAATAATAATAATAAATAAATAAATAAAATAGTAAATATTAAAGAGGGGGAGTATGTAATGTCCCCTAATAATAATAATAAATAAATAAAATAGTAAATATTAAACTAAAGTTCTAAATAAATATATATATAAGTAAACCATAAAAATAATAAAGATAATTAAAGTTAACAAAAAGTAAAATGAATAAAATAAGAAAGAGTTAAATTAAGAGAAATATTAAATTAAGTGAAACTTAAAATAAAGAAATAAAAGTTGCATGTTGACACATGAAATGTGTGCACATGGACCCCTTTCCATTTTTTTGTCTATTTAATGGACAATGAGGAAGATGAGATTCATCATTCCTTCATCCATTCTCTTGTGATAAAAGTGTTGTGAGACAAAGGGTTTCCTGGTAGTAGTATGTTGATTGAGGGCTCGGGGGTGGCCAACTGTAGAAAGATTATGTGCAGCCGAGGCTGCAGTTGGGTGGAGAGTTGTCCCTAAAAACTTTGTTGTGGTTAGCAGAATTCAAAGAACATTGAACTCCAAAAGCATAAGTAAGGAATATCATCGATACAAGTAATTCGTCTCTACTCGTGTATTTTTTAAAATTCTATGTTAAATAGTTGAATAATTGGGTGTTGATTATTAATCTCATAATTAATGTAATTAATTATGTGTTTTAATTGTGGGTTGTTACACTTTATAGGCTAGCATGGGAGAGATGTTGTCCCATGACATTACATTATTATTATTATTATTATTATTATTTTAAAGTTAACTCAATTACACTTTAAATAAACAGACACACGCACACACACCAAATATCCATCCCAAAATGTGAAATTGGGAGCAAACAAATTCAAGAAAGTGAGTTGTGAAAATGATGAGGAAAGGGTAGGAATTGTTCCTATTTCTGTATTGCCCATGGAATTGAAATCGGAACATACAAAACTGTATTTTGTTTATTTAAAAAGACATTATCTTGCATAATGAATAGTATTAGTCTAAGAAAACGAACAATAACGTCGATAAAAAACTTTAATTTAGATATGTGATATGTGTGTTTCATATTAAAAAAATTGTGATTGTTAGAGTAGATGCATATATGATTAATGATCAACTAGTAACAGGGTGGGATGATGACAATACATGTGAAGGAGAGTGTAGGGGTAATGATGGCCTTCATCATTTGTATCTTTTGTTCTTGAAAAGTTATTCCATGTCTTGTGTGAATGATGAGAATGCATGGGCAAGGGCTTGGAAAGGCCACACAATTTGAAAAAACCTGAGGTCAAAGGTAGTGAGAATTCTTGCTACTATGTGGGTAGTTAACTTGTCTAATGTATCAATGTTTATTTGCTAATCTTGGATATTATTAGGCTTTGTCAAGTGGGGAAATATTAGGGGGAGTTCCATCAACCTCTTCCTAGCTAGTTAGTAGTTGGGTGAAAGGTCCATTCCGATCTAATGTTTGACATTGGAGGAGACAATTTTCTCAGCGATAATGAGTTTACAAAAGAGCTCATACCTAGCAGTTTGCAGTCAATAACTCACCACAAATTGTTTCAGGTATATTGACAAGTGAGATGGATGGCAAGAAAGTTAAAGCGAAACATATCATAGGTATAAGCAAGATATGTAACTTGGTGGGGAAGACCCAGACCTGTAAAGACCCAAATGAGAAAGGTCTTCAATAGAAATAAACTAGAGCTTAGGTGGAAGCCATGAATGCAACAAAGAAATACCATTTGAGGTTCATTGCTTTGATCAAGGAGGAACTATAAAGAATTGCTAGTTTGGGTAAGGTGCGTTAAGACCCAGACCTGTGTTGAGTAATTAAACACAGCGCAAACTAAATAATCAAATACACACAACATTCAACAATCATGCAGACACAAAATATTTTAACGTGGTTCACCCAACCAATCTGGGCTACGTCCACCAAACAGGGCATCGACAATCTCATTCATCAACTGGAGAATTACAACAGCAGAGTTTCTCATCTGCTCTTCACTCACCTCACATCCCTCATCATGCTCACTTCCCTCTACGGGCTTACATTTTATAGCTGGGAGTAGAAACTGAATCATAAATTCACTCACAACAAATATAGGATGCAATAACTCCTCATCAGGATTACATGGAGTCAATTTAGCAACAAATCCTATTGTTGTCACATTCATGAGATTTTCTCCAAATTTAATTAAAAGAAAATCTCAACAATCTCCACCTTGACAACAATTAGCCTGATACCTTGTTTCATTATTATTTTTATCTTTTCTGCAAGCCAAGAGAAGCCAGACACCATCGTAGCTTCTCTAACAAAACTGGTTTCGTGAACATGTCTGCATAGTTTTCCTTTGTATGCACCTTTTCAAGAGAGACTCCCCTTTCAGTGATAACATGTCTTACAAAATGGTACTTGATAGGTATATGCTTTGATTTACTATGATAGGCCGGATTTTTAGCCAAATGAATTGCACTTTGACTATCGCAAAATAACTTGATGTTGTCCTGCAACCTACCAAACTCATCAAACAAACCTTTCAACCAAACCGCTTCTTTGCAAGCATGTGAAGCAGCTATGTATTTTGCTTCTGTAGTGGATAAATCAACAATGTTCTATAGCTTTGACATCCAACTAATAGCTCCACCTGCAAGAGTAAAGACATAACCTGAAGTTGACCTTCTCTTATCCAAATCACCTGCAAAATCGGAATCAACAGATCTGCAAACAAATTCACTACTCCTGTTATAAGTGATACAGTAATCACTTGTGCCTCTCAGATACCGAAGCACCCATTTCACTGCTGACCAGTGTTCTTTTCCTGGATTTTCCATATACTTGCTGACAACCCCAATTGCATGTGAAATATCTGGTCGAGTACAAACCATCACATACATAAAACAACCTACTACATTGGCATATGGAATTTGAGACATATATTTCTTTTCTTCATTAATGTTAGGACATAAACTTGAAGAAAGCTTAAAATGAGAAGCTAAAGGGACTTAAACATGTTTCACATTGTTCATACCAAACCTCAAGAGTATTTTCTCAATATACTTCTGTTGTGATAGCCACAGTTTACCATTGCTCCTGTCTCTGAAAATCTCTATGCCCAAAATTTGTCTTGCTGCTCCTAGATCTTTCATATCAAACGTCCTAGCCATTTGAGCCTTTAACTTGTTGATCTCTGTTATGCTTTTGCTTGCTAAAAGCATATCGTCAACATACAACACTAAGATAATGAACATGCCATTACTTAATTTCTTAAAGTAAACACAATGATCATATTCACTTCTTATATAATTTTGACTCATCATGAAAGAATCAAATTTCTTGTACCATTGTCGAGGCGACTACTTCAGACCATACAATGATTTCTTGAGCCTGCAAACAAATTTCTTGTTGCGATTTTGAACAAACCCTTCAGGTTGTTTCATATGAATATCCTCATCTAAATCTCCATGTAAAAATGCAGTTTTAACATCTAGTTGTTGTAATTCTAAATCAAGTAAAGCAACTAATGCTAACACAATCCAAATTGAAACAATTTTTACAACTGGTGAAAATATCTCATGAAAGTCAATGCCAGCTTTATGAGAAAAAACTTTCGCGACCAACCTCGCTTTGTACCTGTCCTCTATATCATCAACACCCCTTTTCAATTTGTAAACCCATTTACATCCCACAATTTTCCTGTCTTTAGGAAGTTTTACCAGATCCTATGTGGCATTCTTGGCTAATGCCTTCATCTCGTGCTTCATAGCCTCTTTCCACTTACCACTGTTAGAACCTTCTACAGCTTCCTAATAGCACAAAGGTTCATCGTCATTAGCAGTTAAAACAACTGAAGTAACATAATCATCATACCTTTTAGGAAGACATCTGATTCTCATAGACCTCTTAAAGATGTTTCTGGTACTTCCACAATTTGTTGATTATTATCTGTAGGAACTTCTTCATGGTCAACATCTGAAACACGTTCATGATCTGAAACTTGTTCATGATCTGAATCTGGAACTTGTTCATCTGGACTATCATCAGTATTTGAACTGGTTTCAAACTGAATGTGTTGAAGCTTAGGTACATTATCCTGTTTCAATTTATCATCTACATCTAGATTTTCAAGTGAAGATTCATTGAATTTAACATCTCTGTTAATGATGATCTTGTGAGTAGTAGGATCCCACAACCTGTATCCCTTAGTCCCATCACCATATCCAACAAAGATATCTTTTTTATTTAGGATCTAATTTAGAACATTGATGTTTTGGAACTAGAGCGTATGCATCACAACCAAAAACTTTCAGTTTAGACTAATCACATGGATAACCTTTCCATACCTCTTGAGGAATTTTGCATTCTATCGCAGTTGATGGTGATCGATTTACCAAGTAACAAGCCGTAGAAATCGCTTCTGTCCACAATTCCTTCTGCAAATTGGCGTTACTAAGCATACTTCTTGCTCTCTCTAAGAAAGTCTTGTTCATGCGTTCAACAACTCCATTTTGTTGAGGAGTATACACAGTAGTTTTATGTCTTTCGATCCCAACGTCCTTGCAATAATTATCAAATTCCTTTGAAGTAAACTCACCACCATTGTCAGTTCTTAAACATTTAATGGTTCTTCCAGTGATGTTTTCAACTAATGCTCTAAACTGCTTAAAAACTGTGAATACATCAAACTTTTTCTTTAACATATAGACCCACACTTTTCTAGAGAAATCATCAATAAAAGATACAAAATATGACGATCCTGCATATGAGGTCGTAGGCGATGGACCCTAAACATCAGAATGAATATAATCAAGGATTCCTTACTAGTATGTTTTCCAGTTTTAAACTTCTGCTTGCTTTGTTTCCCATATAGACAATGTTTGCAGAAATCTAACTTAGAACATTTTAAACTAGGACATAACTTACGATCAGATAAAAATTTTAATCCTCTTTCGCTCATATGCCCCAACCTTTGATGCCATAGACGAATAGAATTACTATCGTTTTCAGATAATGTAGAAGCATGATCTGACTGTGTTCTTCCTTCTAACTAAAAAAGATTTCCAACCTTCCTTGCTTTCACTACTAGTAAAATTCCTTTATAAACTTTCATTACTCCACCTTGAATAAAGGTTTTATATCCATTTGTGTTTAGTACTCCTAGTGAAATGAGGTTTTTTCTTAGTTCAGGTACGTGTCTTACATCAGTTAAAATTTTATTTGTCCCATCAAACATTTTAATATGAATGCTTCCAATTCCCACAATATTACATGAGACATCATTTCCCATGTAAACAACTCCATCATTGATTGATTTATAAGTTTTAAACCACTCTCTATGAATCCACATGTGATTTTACACACCAGAATCTAACAACCAATGTTGATCATGATTAGACAAACTAACTGATAACACTTCATCACTCATACCTGAAATGGATGCCGAACCTATATCTATCGTGTTTGCTTCTTTATTTTTTGTCGAAGAGTCTCCTTTGGATGTTTGTTGTCTCTTCCAACAGTCCTTCTTCAAATGTCCTGATTTGCCACAAAACCAACACTTTACCTTACTCTTATTCCCTTTCGATTTTGAACGCGAGTTGTTATGCTTACTGAAGCGTCTTTCTTTAGAACGACCTCTGACCATCATTGCTTCTGATGTAGAGGTTTCTGAATTTGACCTTTTCCTTGTTTCTTCAGACAACAAAGCTCCAACAACATCATCAAACTCAAGGGTTTCTGATGAACTAAGACTTATAGAAGTAACAAAATGATCCCATGACTCGGGCAACGAGCATAATAAAGTTACAGCTTTATCTTTTGATTCAAATTTTACTTCTATACTTTCTAACTGCACCAGGAGAGTATTAAAGGTATTCAGATGCTCAGTTATCATCGTACCTTCCTTCGTGCGCAAACTATACAACTGTCGCTTCAGAAGAATCCTATTGGTTAAGGATTTTGTCATGTACAGATTTTCAAGCTTTGTCCACAAACTAGTAGCATTTTTCTCTGACACGACGTTAAACAAAACATCATCCGCCAAACACAGTTGAATGCCGCTCAGTGCTCTTTCATCCAAGTCACTCCATTCGTTATCTGTCATGGTGTAAGGTTGTTTGGCTTTTCCCAACAACGCCTTCGCCACGCCTTGTTGCACGAGTAGATTATACATCTTCACTTTCCAGATCTCGAAGTTGTTTTTGCCATTGAACTTCTCGATCTCAAACCAAACACTTTGTGTTTTTGCCATGTTTAGTAGCTCGTGTCACAAAATCTCCAATTGCAACTCTTAATAAATGAAGTTTTTATTTAAAAAATGCCCTTAAGTTAAAAAAATTCCCTTCATCTATAAAATGTCTTTCCCTTAATACCATATGCAAATGGCATTTAAATTACAAATGGATATTACACTTTTATAAAAAAAAAAATTTAATCGATGAAAAAAAAAACTATCGATTTACGAAACTTTTAAACAACAATTAAGTGACGATGTGCATATAAATCGATTTTCATATAATAAACTTCAATAAACTTCAAATAAATCGATTTGCATATAATAAAACAAAACAAATCAATTTAAAAAACTTCAAATCGATTTGTAAAAATGTTCAACGTGGCACTCTCAACAAACCGATTTCAACACTGGCATGTTCAACGCTGGCATTTTCAACAAACCGATTTTTAAATGGTTCAACGCTGCCAAGTCCGAGTCTGAATTAAACTTAACATTCTAAGTCAGGTTTAACAGTCTCATGCAGCAGATCAGCTTCCATGGCTCTGTTGTGGCTCTTCCACAGCGCTGACAAACCTCCAACATTCATAGCTCACAACGACTATCAACAACGTTTATAGCACTATTTTCAAACTCGGCTTCTGCAAATTTATTTAAGCTCACGGTTCAACCAGAACAGTGGCTCAAATAGCAGCTCTTATGATTGCAACGATCTGGTATCTGACTGCTCACAGTGCTACTGTTCCTAACTCACGCACTGTAACAGGGTCACGGCTCTTCAACTAAGCAAACAATCCAGCAAACAACACTTCAACTCAGCAAATGATCCAGCAAACGACCTTGCGTTACAAAATCAACGGCTGTCTAGCTCACGGCGCAACGATCACAGCAAACGACTACCAGGTTAACGAAAAACTCAACAGTCCACGGCATTGCAACTAAGCAACAGGGATTCGACAGTTCTCGAGCTTTGACACAACTCGACAGCTCAGCAGCGAACAAAGCTTTGACACAGCTCACGGCCTCATGGCTTTGCAATCACACGCAGCAGACCAAAACTTACAACATAAGCTCTGATACCAATTGTTGAGTAATTAAACACAGCGCAAACTAAATAATCAAATACACACAACATTCAACAATCATGAAGACACAAAAAATTTTAACGTGGTTCACCCAACCAATCTAGGCTACGTCCACCAAACAGGGCATTGGCAATCTTATTCATCAACCGGAGAATTACAACATCAGAGTTTCTCATCTGCTCTTCACTCACCTCACATCCCTCATCATGCTCACTTGCCTCTACGGGCTTACATTTTATAGCTGGGAGTATAAAATGAATCATAAATTCACTCACAACAAATATAGGATGCAATAACTCCTCATCAAGATTACATGGAGTCAATTTAGCAACAAATCCCATTGTTGTCACATTCATTATATTTTCTCCAAATTTAATTAAAAGAAAATCTCAACAACCTGTAAAGACCCAAATGAGAAAGGTCTTCAATAGAAATAAAATAGAGCTTAGGTGGAAGCCATGAATGCAACAAAGAAATACCATTTGAGGTTCATTGCTTTGATCAAGGAGGAACTATAAAGAATTGAGAACCTAGTTTGGGTAAGGTGCGTTAACATCTTTGTTAAGACTATTGATGCTCGGTTCTTAAATTAGATTATGGACACCAACTTTTCAAGAAGTCAAGATACCAAGTACCTTAAGGTGGTGTAACTTTATTAGCACAACAAATATTTCATTACATAGGCGGTAGAAGAAAACAGACTCAATGACTAGCCATTATAGACAAATTGGACTTCTTAGAAATTAAATATAAAGCCTCGGTTAAAGTAGGATTTGGGGGATTGAAGTAGTCATGGATGGGAAAACTAGAATGAGTAGAATCCCCTAGTAGAGGCTCGGGTAGCCAACCATTTTCTCTACATTTATGTTAACTAAGCCTAGAATGGCGGGGACTACTAGCCCTCATGCTCCATCTCAATTATTTTTGTTACGAAAAAAATATATATAAATAATATAGATAAACAATAATGATTATAATAGTTAATTAACAATAATTATTTATTGAAGAGGCATGTCTCTAGGGACATGACCATTCACGGAGGGGCACCTGCTTAGCTATATAAGCGGGCCCTCATTTGTATCATCGTCATCTCACTTGTATTCAAATATTCTTATTTACAATTACTTATCCTACAATGGATGTCTTTGTCTTTGAAGTGTTCTAAAGATTATTGTAGAGTACAAAATTTGTTCGTTACATTGGTATCAAAACCACATTGGATGATCCCAACCTTAGGCCATCTTAGGCCATCAACTCTTCGTCAGTTGGTTGTCGTCACAATTCAAGCGTTTCACTACATGGTTGGAAGTTCTCCATTATGTTAGTTTCACTATCAGAATTTCGACCATAAAATTATTAAAAAAAAAAAGTTAGAAAATAAAATTTATTTTATTTATTATTATTATTTTTTTTAATGAGTTAAAAAAAGGTGGAAAAAATACCGATATATATATATATATATATATATATATATAAGAACAATACTACAGAGTTGTCTACCGAGGCCGCGTTTTGGCTCGAACGGCAGAAATCTGCGAGAATCCGGTCAACAAAATTTTAAAAAATCAGGTAGTTGCAGTGCTTGGAATCCATTTTTGATAGTGGAAATGGATTCAGTGGAAATGGATTCAGCACTATCAAAAACCCCTGGAGCACTCAAAATACTAATGTTTAACAATTGTAAACAAATTTCTAGGGAAATCTTTGCCGGATTTTCCAGAATTCTTTACCAGATTCTGGGTCAAAACGCGACCTCAATAGACTACGCGCTAAGTGTAGCAGCGAAGCCGACGCAGTCTCACCAACTCGTACCCATAGAGACCATTGGCCGGATCCCCGTCGAAACTCCCGCACTGTCGTCCGTTGTCGAATCAGCCATCATTATAGCTGCAGTTGCCAAAATTACTGCCAATCAATTCCACCATCACTGCTGTTCAGTTTCTCAAAAAGTCGTACCTGCTACGCTGCCACAATATTATCTGTCTCTCGACATACCACTCCTTGTAGGTGTATAGACCTATCATCATCGACCCATCGTTTGTTGTCGCCACACTGCTGTAGCAATACTTCCTTCTGCTCCACCGCCATAAACAACTGCAAACGACCTTTGTCACTGTCCGTACTCCATACAAAAACCATTGTTGTTTGCATTTTGGACAACAAATAGTTACTGTGGCCGTCCCATTCCATACGTTACCAGCCATTGACCAACCCCTGTATTGAATCCATTTTTTGTCACCACCATACAAATGCGATTAATAAAACTACCATAAATATCAACATTTGCGTACTGCCATATTCATACAGACGAGGACCTGGAGACGAGGACCTGGGTTAGGGCCTATTGCGGAAGGTAGAGACATAATTTGCCTCATAGAAACACATGAGCATGAAGGGTGTAAGACACCTTTGTTTGAAGGGTATTGGAAGATAGCAGTGTGGAACAAGGCAATCTCCGACTTATTTGAATGAATTATTTACTATAAGTAATTTGAGGTTATAACTCAAAGTTGGGGGGCAGGGCATCGTTTCAAGATTTGTGACAACAATTGGTATTAATTTATTGTTGATAAAGGGATTGTCTTTTGATTAGACCATGCACCTTAAATAATTAAGAAGATTTTTGTCTTGAATATTTCATGCAAGGGAAATTATATTTATAAAAAGAAACAAATGATAAAAGAAAAATTAAGTGGACAAGGACCAAAGGTTAAATTAATATTATAAAAAGAAACAAATGATAAAAGAAAAATTAAGTGGACTCTAGCTATAAGTGAAAGGACCAAAGGTTAAATTAATATTACCTATTTTTTCATTAAAGTTAGATAAGGTATCTTTATTAAAGAGATTATTTATGGTTAAAAAAATACAGAAAGTTGAAACGGGAAATTTCAAATCGAAAACATAAAAGAAGATTTTGTTAAGGATTCAATTTTAAGATTTGAAGGAATTATAATCTTTTTTTTTAAGGTTTATAAGAAAAATAAAATAATAATATTTTATTATAAAGATTAGGAAGGGTTACTTTCTAAATCCTAATTTCATCTTGATAAACGTAAAATGAAGTCTAATTTGAAATTGAAGGAAAATATATTTGTAGGAACCTCACACATCACTACTCCAGTGTTATTCAAAATTAAAGGGACTCTTGCGGGAAAATATGCTATTATTTTTAATTCTCCCATTGAAGGAAAAAATTATATAAACTCTAACCTTGCTAACCAATTGGTGATTCCCGAGTCAAGTGTAATTGAAAAATTAGACCGTTGGGATAGAAAACAACATGACATAACCGATTTACAATTAAACATTGGGGATTGTACTTTTATATCGCAATTTTCTATTCGATCCTTGTGGGAGGATGCAGGTGACGTTATTATGGGTTCATGGTGGATGAAATCACTACGGTTTTTTTATCCTAAATACGAAAAATAAGTTTTTGACATTTTCCTACAAGAAGAAAAAAATAGCACTACATGACATACCATTGTATGCAGATTCAATAGCACCATAAGACATACAAGATATCTCAAAAGTAATTTTTCAAGAAAGTAAAAGAGCAATACAAAACATGCAAAGGGAAGTTGATAAAATCACCGTTGTAAAAAATGAAGAAGTTCTCGACTTAAAGACCTTAGTGAAAAAATACTAATTCAAATTAAGAAGCTTAAGAGGGACAAGAAGTCATTGGAAAACAAGGTATACCACCTTATTGAGAAGGAAACATCAAAATATTGAAATATAGAAATTCAAGTTGAAGAGAAAGGAATGGATTTCGATACAATGAATATCATAACTCATGAAGAAGACAAGTCAGTTGAAGAAAAGACACACTCAAACGTTGCAGTTTAGACGATGAACATTCTAAGTGAAGGTTTTGTAACCAACTCAACAACATCGACACCTAAAGTAAATAAGGAAATCCCAAACACATGATAAGGGAAAATCAAATCACAAGTACTACTCATCGACATATAAATAACAAGAGCAAACATGTCAATCAATTTGCGTATCTGTATCACTCATAACATAAACAACAAAATTATGTTCCAAATAATATTGAAGTTTGCACATATTAGGTCAAGTGATAATAGTCCATCACAGGTTTCCAGTAATCAAAAGATTCCACAAAAGATTGATTTAGGATGGTTAGATCCCTTTTGAGTGCGAGAAATTTGTTTATCACTCGAAGGATCCTACCATCATGTATCAACGAAGATGACAATTTGAAGAACTTCATAAGATACGAAAAGATTAAAAGACAAAGAAATAGATAACACACCTTGTCAAGCAATAAGCTTTGAGAATAAAGCTTTTTGAAGAGGAAGACAATGTTATGAATACAATATATATAAATAATATAAAAAAACACTAATGATAACAATAGTTAATTAACAATAATTATTTATTGAAGAGGCGCGTCTCTAGGGACATGACCATTCATGAAGGGGCACCTACCTAGCTATATAAGTGGGCCCTCATTTGTATCATCATCATCTCACTTGTATTCAAATATTCTTAAATATAATTACTCGTCCTACAATGGATGTGTTTGTTTTCAAAGTGTTTAAAATATTATTACAAAGTACAAACTTTGTTCGTTACAATTTTTAAGTGTTTAAAAGATTATTGCAGAGTACAAACTTTGTTCGTTACAATTTTTGTTTATATTTTCAATTTATCTTAGATTGGTTGATTGTCAAATATCACGACGCAGACTGGTTTTATAGTGGTAAATAACTTTTATCATTTGTATAACACAATGATATGTCCTCTACGATTGAGACGTTATAGTATAAACAATTGTGTCAGTAGTTTTGATAATCACAAGTCAAAAATTTGGGAATTTGAACCTTCAAATGAAAATATGTAATTTTTGTTTTTGCAAAACACTAGTGAACAAGTAGCTACTTTATGCCCTCGACCTCCACCCCACCAAACCAACCCCCCCAAAATAGGTAATATGTATAAGCTTTAATACAAAGAAGGGGGATGCCCTTTGGGGGGGGGGGGGTAGCTCAATGGTGATGGTCGTGTTATGAAGTATTGTGTAAAGTATGTGATCCGAGGTTCAAATCCCCTTGATTTAGCCCATGAGCCATGTGTTGGGGCATATGTGTTTTCACCCAAAGGTTATAGTGGCAAGAGTTAAAATTGGCCTTGTGTCATGCAAGTACAAGCTTAATCGAGTTGCCAATCCCTCTAGTCACAAAAACAAAAATACAAAGAAGTGGGTTGTCCACACAACCCCCACAAGAAAAACAAAATTCAAAATCTAAGTTACCACAAGCAAAAAAGAAGCCATCCCAGAGTTAGAATCACAAGAAAGTACAAAAAGTAGGGGCTTGCTCATGCTAAAACATTCCATCAAAATGCCAAAATCATAAACATAACCACAATAATCTTACATTAGAGTATAAAAGCACTAAATCATAATCATTCTAAGAAGCCATCCCAGAGTTAAAATCACAAAAAAATACAAAAAGTAGGAGCTTGCTCATGCTAAAACATTCCATCAAAATGCCAAAATCATAAACGTAACCATAATAATCTTGCATTAAAGCATACAAGCACTAAATCATAATCATTATGACTATAGAAATACGCTAGTCATAGTCATAAAAAATCTCCCCCAACTTATAACTCAAAGATTAACATTAATAAGCTCAATAAATCCCCACCCATCAATGAAAGACTCCAAAAATTTAAACTTCTTTAATATCACTAATATCAATGCAAATTACTTATTCACCACAACGATTCGAATATATAATTACATATTTTTTAACTTTACTTCTACCTACTTTCTTTATATTTTATTTGATCAATTATCTCAATATAATAATTTAATTAAAAATCCACATTCAGTATTAAAAATTCCATATTTCAATATGCAATCTTTCTTAACATAAATACGTTTTGAAAAATTCCAAATTTCAATATGGAAGCAATCTTTATCAAACTGGAACAAATTCCAAATTTCAATGTGCAAGAAATATTTCCCTAACATAAATACCTTGCACAACACTCAATTTACTATTTTAACTTAAATAATAACCTAGTGCAAAAATCCCAAATTTCAACATGTAACCAATCATTCTCTAACATAAATACCTTGCACAACACTCAATTTGCTATTTAACTCCCTTTTTGCCCCTTTGAAAAGGTGGGTTGCCTTGCACAACACCTTAAAGATCTATATAATAAAAGGTTATGACTTCCGCTCCCACGTTTAATTTATGATTTTTAAAAATGAATAGCATATGTAACTATTTTTTATTTATTCAATTTGTGTAAATAAGAATAAAGTAAAAAAAATGTCGAGCCGGTCAAACGCTTGTCGAATTGCTATGAACTTGGGTTGGGCGTGTGCGAAAATTGGACCAAAATTATGGGCACCGGTCAAACGCACGCTACACGTTGAAAGCAAGGCACACAGGGCTCTGCCAATTTCAGCCGATGCCTCTTGCGAGACTCGGACTCGAAATCTCTGTGAAATGGACACCAGGTTGCTTTGCGCCCAAGCTGCGCATGACCGATTGCAGATATAAAGGATTCTGCTAACTATTCTTGTTCTGCAATTTTTGCATCTGGAGTCGTCCAGAAAACCGGCCTTTATGACGCCCGGTATTTCATTTCCGCTAATATGATTTAGAACCTCAATCCTCGAATTATGTTTTTGTTAGCTTGATAATTTGGGAGGCAAAATTCAATAGGAAGGCTACGGGAATCAGAAATGCCCACATTCTCCGCCTTCGCATTGGACAGATTGATAGAACCCAGTGTTAATGACAAGCCTCTTTCGGATAAAGAACAAAAGAATCCGTCAAAAAATGGAAAAGCGACTCCCCTTCCTGCTTTTGCTTCACCGACTCTGTACACTACGCCGCAAACTACCGCCATTCCTTACGTTTCACCGTCTTTTACCGCATCTCCTTATGTTATCAATCATAAAAGACGCCGACCTCCCCCTTCCGCTGTGCAGAAATTTGAAGCCAAAGATGCTCCCCGCCAAAATGGTTTTCATGTTGTTAATGGAGCTCAAGAATGTGATAATGAAAGCAGGGTGAACGATGAAAATAGGGTAACTGGAGAAATTAGTGTCCATGATGAAAAAGTGGTAAACGGAGAACTTAGGGTTCGGGATGAAAACAGGGTTAATGGAGAAATTAGTGTTCCAGATGGAAATAAGCTTACAGGGAAAGGTGTCCTCAGAGAAAACAATTCTGTAAACCAGGAAGCCAAGGGAGTTTTGAGCGAAACTGATTTGAAATTCTCTCACGTGACTGAAAACACACTGGTGAAAATAGAAAACAAGGGATTAAAAAGGGAGGAAGTCAAGGGCTTGTTGAAGGAAATTGACTTGCAATGCGGCCGAGTCTGCGAGGAAACGTCTGTTGAAGCTGGAAATAAATTGAAATTGTATTCGTCCCCGGGGGCTCTTTCGATTCCAAGAGAGTATTTGACCTCAAACGAAACGTCGATGGAGTTTGTTTCAACCAATGGTAGAGATTGCAACAGGAGGATTACAGTTCCAGGTAGGAATGAAGATGAGACCATAGGCGGACTAAATGAAGCCTATGGGTATAATTTGGCAGAAGGTGAAGACTGCTCGGAAAGTAATGCAGATGAACTGTTTCAGAGGTCTCCAGGTGATGCCGATTGTACTCCAAGGACAACTCGAAGTGTGTTTTTTGATGCCGAGGATGGTGAGGAACCTTCTCCGATGAGCTTTTTTTTATTGTTTTACCATCGAAAATTCGTTTGTAAATCCATTTTATTGCCGTGGATACATTTCAAAGTTGATATATGAAATACTAGAAATGAATAACCGAGTTGACATTGCTGTGTAAATTGTTAACTATTGAAAACTATCTGAGTGAAAACTTAGGTTTACTTTCGTTGTTTTGTTTTTTTCCTCCAGTTTCTGAATATTACTAACAAAACATTTCATAAGGAATTTGATCCACTGATCCTTTTGTTATGACATTGCTGTGTAAATTACTAAATTTTTAACTATTGAAAACTATCTCAGTGGAAACTTAGGTTTGCTTTCTTTGTGTTGGCTTGAGGGGTCTTGACTTAGGTTTGAATTTAAGGTTTGCCAACAAACTCTTATACTACTGGCCCTTTCGGCAATGACCTATTTTCGCAGGCCAAGGTCTCACCCGAAGTAGTATGGGTGGGTGCTGGAACCAGGTTTCTGTACCCTGGGAGAAAGTGGGTAATTAAGGCAGTCCTGTTGAGATCTATCAGATTCGCACAAAAACAAGCTTATTACCGAGCCCTTAACAGTATAACAACATGTAAGTATATTATTAAGCAGATTTCAGCAACACCTTCGCATCCACGTGCGCATCAACAATTATCATCACAGAATAACACAATCGCAGCTAATTCATATATCACAGACACAATTGCAGCTTATTCAAATAACGCAGAGGTACTTTAGTAGTAAACATAACCAATTCAGATAGCATAGAGATACTTCAATAGATTTCGGGTTCATTAACATCCAAAACCAAGTTACAAACCCAAGTCACAGCCCGCGCACACAGCCAGCAGGGTCTGCACATAGCAGGACTGAGGATCTCTGCGCACACAGCCAGCGGGGTCTGCACACAACAGGACTGAGGATCTCCGCGCACACAGCCGGCAGGAGTCCTTACCCAAAACTACCCAAAACAGATCTCAACAGTTCGTACATAGCATCAATCTTACTTCTAGACTCAAACTATCTATCTATTTATATCATCATAGCCTACGCTATTCTGTGGTCTGCAAACTGTGGTTTGCGGACTCTAGGTCTACCCTTTGATCCATCACAATATTTTGGGGGCTTTGACTCGCCTCAAAGCCCCTGCGCAAGACCAATTACTACAAAAGTATATAAAAAACGCAGTGTTGGAACATATCAAAATGCACCTAGGGGACCCTGTTCCAACAAGCCCCCAACACAATCTTGTGACTCGTCCCGAGTCACAGCGGCCGTGGGGTTTGCATCTTTGCCTGGAGCTGCATAATGGCATCGACCAGAGGGGGCAACACTCCTTGGCTTTGCGCAGCAGCGTTCTGCGCCATGTCCACCAACTTCTGCGAAGTTGGGCCTTCAGTGGCAGCGGTGACACTTTCCAGGGTCTGATTCAGCTGTTTGACCACAACATCCAAGTCCTGAGATATCTTGAGGGCTTTATCGACCCATGGCTTGAGGTGGTCACTCAGAACATTCTTCTTGTGGCGAAGCCCTTCTAGGTCATCTCTGAGCGCATGGCTGGCTCGCAGACGTGCCAAGCATTGAGTTGGGATCAAAGTGGGCATTGTAGCCTCCATTTGCTCGAATTATTCTTCCTTCTGGCGCAGTTCTTGGGTAATTTCGCGCAAGAGGGTCGCGCTGCACCTTAGACCACCGTTGCATAGCTGTCTCAAGCAATTCGGTGCCTTGAGCAATCTGAGCTTTAATGGTGTTCGTAGCTTCTGTGACCAGCGCAGCTCTCTGGGCGCGTACCTCAGGAGGAGTTTCCGGTTGCAACTTAGCTTGTAACACAACAATCTGCTGTTCCATCTCGGTCATAACATTTTGGATCTCGGTCCAAGAAGCTTTCAGGGCTGCGACGAGTCCCTCAATCTTGGCCTGGGGGGTGGTAGAGGTCGAGATGTCTTCAGTCACATCTGCGCAGAGTCTGCTGATTAGACACTCCAACTTGGTCTGCTGTTCGGCGGCAAGGATGCACGCGACCTATGCATGGGACGCCTCGGTAGTCTTTTCTACGATTGTCTGTTCGGTTGTATTTAGATACTGCTGCACCCGGCAGTCTCTGTGCTAGATTTTCTCAAAGAGGGATGTGTGGAGAACCTGCAGTGGTTCATGCGGAAGTTGGGCCAAGTCCAGATGTACTTTTGCGCAGGCCTGGACTTGCGCACATAAGGCAGGTGGACTCCGAGTGATTGTTGCACCTGACAGGGGGCAGAGGCGGCTCTCGGTTGTGTAGATCAACTCAGTGGTGGTCGCTTGAGGTAGCCTCGCTTGAACCACGCTAGTCTGCAGGGTATCGGCCTTGAGCTGAAGAGCTTGGAGCTTAGACTGTAATACAGTGACTGCGGCCTTTTGCTGCTCTTCAAAGGCAAGCCATCTGTCTTCTGAAACGAGGGTGACTGCATTTGCGATTTGCTCCAAATCTTCCTCGGTTAAGGTAACCTCAGTCTTCCTACCGAGCCTCGTAGCCTGCCGTTTCGTTCGCTGGCCCTTGAGAGGTTCGGCTGTCCGTTTCATGCCACGGGGGAAACCAACACCCTGCGTATCCAGACCCTCAGTTTCCATGTTCTGCTGCGATTCCTGCTCCACACCCTGCGCTGCATCTGGGGGAACCTTTGTCCTGGTGGAGCCTTTCGGGCCACGACCTTCTAAATTCTTGGCAGTATCAGGTGGGGCCTTCTGAACTTGCTGATGAAAGTTAGCAATGAATCGATCTTCTTCCAAGGCGACTAGTTGCGCTAAGCGTTCCTCCATGATATCGGGCTCTGCCATGTTCGTAAAGGCTGTGATGCACAAGCTAGGAACGATATACTCCATGGGCATAATGGCCTCCTTTCCATAAACCATCTGAAACGGTGTTTTCCCAGTCAATTTCTTGCACGTGGTCCGATAGGCCCAAAGGACCGACTGGATGCACATGTCCCAATCGCTTCGCTCGACATTACAGACCTTGGTAAGTGCCTGTTCCATAATTTTATTAAAAGCTTCTACCGTTCCATTTGCTTGCGGGTGATATGGGGTATTTTTTGCATGGTGGATTCAAAACTCTTCAGTCAAAGCTTGTATTGTGTCATTAATGAAATGCGTACCTCTATCGCTAATCAAGATCTTCGGACAACCAAAGATGGTTAGAATATGCTCAAAAATCAAGTGCGCAGCGGTATTTGCAGTACAATCCTTCATAGCTTGCGCTTCCGCCCATCTGGTTACATAATTAGTCGCAGTGATGATGTAGCGGGCACCTGTCTTCTTACCTGGTGGGTTGATGGGCCCAACGAAGTCTATTGCCCATTTGTTGAACGCCTGCAGGGCCATCTGTGGTTGTAAGGGCATTTCATCCCTACGCGACGGTCTTCCTGTCATTTGGCATGTGTCAGAGGGTTTGCAATAGTCGTAAAAGTCACTATGCAGTGTGGGCCACCACAACCTAGCTCTTAAGATCTTCTGCGTTGTCGCTTTTCTTGCGTAGTGACCTCTTGCTACACCTCCGTGGGCTTCTGCTAAAATGGCTTGTCTTTCATGCTCCAGAACATATCTTCGCAGTACCTCATCAGCTCCCAGCTTATACAAGTGGCCCGCAATGAATGTAAAGTCAGCTGTGCGGTTTACCAGTTTTTGTTGTTGTTGTTGTACCGAATATTCTACAGGTGCCATCCCCGTAGTTAAGAATTGAATAATATCAGCAAAGTGCTCATCAACCACCTTAATAGCAAATAACTGCGCATTGGGCAATCCTTCCTCTAGGTTGGTTGGTTCTTCACCATTCTCGATTCGGGACAAGTGGTCTGGTCCAACATTAAATTTTCCCGGCTTCACAATTATCTCAAAGTCATATTCTTGAAATAACAATAACCATCGGCAAATCTTCCCCCCAAACACAGGCTTATTGACTAGGTACTTCAAAGCTGAGTGATCCATGAACATCTTTAAGTGCCCTCCCAGCAGATAATGCCCGTATTTCTGCAAGGCGTATACCATTGCCAACCCCTCGCGTTCAGTAGTGGAGTAGTTACGTTTTGCGCTAGAGAGTTTGCTACTAGCAAATGCAACCGGGTGGTCAACGTCCCCCTCCCCGGGCTGCGTAAGGACAGCTCCCAGGGCGATCCCTAAAGCATCCACATGGACATGGAAAACCTTCGCCCAGTCAGGAAATATGAGGATACGTGCAGAGACCATCTTTTCCTTGAGTAGCTCAAAACTCTTCTGACACACTGCATCCCAAAAAAATGAAACGTCCTTCTTCAACAACTTTTCCATGGGTGCCGTGATCAGTGCGTACCCTTGAATAAACTTCCTATAGTAGCCTGTGTGCCCGAGGATGGAGCACAACTATTTCTCATTTGTAGGGACTGCTAAGTTGGTGTTAACTGCCACCTTGGCGAGGTCAACCATCAGTCCCTGCCGACAAACTATGTGGCCTAACAAGATCCCGAAAGGTACACAGAATATGCACTTCTTAATATTTAGGGAAATCTAGTGCTTTCTACAGGCGTCCAACATCATGCACAGGTTCGAGATGTGCTTCTTTACCAATCCAAATACTGTCCAATCGTCAAAGTATACCTCCAAGAACTTGTTAATGAACTCCTTGAATATTGCGACCACTACTTGCGAAAAGATGGCAGGGGCATTTTTGAGCCCAAACGGCATGACTGTGTACTGGAAGGATCCCCATTCGGTGGCGAACGTAGTTTTGCTGCGATCTTCAGGTGCGATCCTGATCTGATGGTAGCCCGAAAACCCGTCAGTGAATGAGTATGCTTCCTGCCCTCCCACACTATCGAGGATTTCATCAGAGAATGGTGTAGGGAAGGGATCATGTACACAAGCATCATTCAGCTTGCGCAGGTCGACGCAGATTCTTATTTCTCCTTTAGTCTTTTTTTCTTGGACCACCATGGGGCTTACCCAATTTAACTGTTCTACCGGTTCGATGATATCTGCGGTTAGCATTTTGTCAATTTCTTCCCTGACTTTCTGCTTGTACTTGGGGTTCAGTCGGTAAGGTCGCTGCTTGACAGTGCGTGCATCCGGTTTTGAAGTGATTTGCATGACCCCCAGGTCCCCTGTAATACCTTTGAGTTACGAGAATTTCGTAGGAAATAGGTCCTGGTATTCCGTGAGAAGTTCCGCGACTTTCCCCACAGTATCATCATCCCAGTAATCCCCAATTCTTGCTAGCTTAGGTTGTTCTTCTGTTCCAATGTTGACTTCCCTTAGCTTAAGAGGTTTGGTCACATCGACAGTCTGTAGTGGGGGTCCAGTGACTGCTCGTTCACCCTTCGATTCTGGGATAGTGATATTTCGCGGGTCTTCGTTACATTCCTCCATTGATAGATTGCGACAGTTAGCAATATCCTGCATCTGCGTATCCCAAGCTGGTTCCCCATACTCCACACGAGGGCGTGATTCATCAAATACTAGGGCATCTATGTCTTGCAGAGCTTTGTCTAATTCCTCAGTTCCGCCTATCAATCCGAACGTCCCCACAAAATCGTCCCTCATGGTCCTCCAGTGGCGGGTGCGCTGATATAGCTCTGCATCCAAATACCATGCGGTGGGGATTGGCCCCAAGGCATGAATGAACATGTGGACCCATTCGTCCTCGGTCCTTTCGCACCACACCTCCATCCATGCGGCCAAGTGCTTGTGCGGCCCCCCTTGGCCAAGGAGAGTCTCCATGTGTAGGTGAATTGGAGGATCATCATCTTGCGACATTCCTCCCAACCCTGAAATGTCTCCTAATGAGTTTCCCACCACCGCGCAGGGGTTGCACGCATGGCTAGGTTAAGCGCCCACATTTTTCGCTCCCTTGGGACTTCTGCTTCGAATGCTCTAAGAAAATCCCTAATACTACCAGAACCATCAAAGTAAGGCAACTCTCTTACCTCTGAGAAGATACACCGGAAGGTCTTCATGATCCTAAGACATCGTAACGCAGATACGTCATGCAACCGGTTCTGCCAATTTTCGATCTCCCCGTCAGAGTCAAAGAGGCATTCACTGTCTTTCTCCCAGCAAAGCATGCCATCAGCCGTAGGATTAATCCAATCCTCATCCCGGGCGGTTAGTTTATAGATATGATCCACGTCGTCTTCTTAGCGCACGGGTTCTGTATACTGTTTGCCTTCTGCTGGGTCTAGAGGGTCTATTACTCTCGTACCCTCATTCTAAAAAACCATGCTCCTTTTCTTCAAGTTGATAATGCCTCCCATGTCTATTGTCCAATCCAGTCCTAGGGGCGCAGGATAAGGGTCTGCATCCTCTACAATTTGAATTACCTCAAAATCTGCGTATACCTTAACCCCTGCGATATCTACCATAATCTTTGATAGTTTCTCCAACGGTATGATCTTTTGTTGGTTAGCCATGCACATCTGTATAGTAGACCATTCCAGCTTAGGTTCTCCCATCCTCTGCCACGTCTGTTTGGGTAGCACATTCGCATCGGATCGCCAATTTGCGCAGTTAGCCGCATTTCCTGCCTAGTGCGTTTCTTATGCTTGTAAAGTTTGTGAACGTCTTTAGCTTCTGTTGGAGGGCCAGTTTTTTCTGCGCAGCTGTCTATCAGTGCTTGAAGATTTTTTACTGCCTTTTGGTTGCGTAGCAGCTTCATACATGCCTGTAGGAATGGTTTGACTTCTTCGTCCGCTTTTAAGATTGTTGGAGCCTTGGAACTAGATGCCTCATCCTTGGCAAAGTCTTTGCGAGCTTCTAGGAAGGTTTCTTTCTCCTTTTGTGGGTCCAAGCTTTCATTTTTGATAGTGGCTTTTCGGATATGGGGTTCAGCCGCAGCTCTTTCCTCAGCTCCTCCAGTAGCCATGCCGCTGTGCGTAATAACATTAATACTGGGTCCCTCATCACGTGGTTCTGCCTTAACCCTTTGTACATTTTGCGTTGGGGTCTGCTATTTTTCTTGCATCTTTGCTATCAGTATCGGACAATCTTCGATCACATGATCCAATTGCCTACAATATCTGCAAGATTGTCGTGCGGGGTTCGGACAGTCCCTTGCGAAGTGCCCTACTTCTCCACAATTATAACAGATCAATTGCCCTCTTCCCCAACCTGCGCTTCCGCCTCTCCCCCCTCCCCGGCCTCTGGCAGGGGTGCCTCCTCGTCCCGAGGGAGATAGTGGTGATGAAGAGTCAGCCTGTACCATGTACAGGTTTCCTCGGTCTATCATTAAGTCATATGTCCGACAATTGTGTTTGTCATGTCCCACAGATGAGCAGAATTGGCACCATTGTTGTTTCAACTCTGGAACATAGGCACCAAGATGGGGGCAATGGTTGGTATCATGTAGTCCAGCTACGCGGCAGTCAGCGCACCATAACGTGGGACCGCTGGGTCCCGCAGCCTCTTTAGGGCGCAATGGGTTGGGTCCCCAGAGTACATGTAGTCTACCAGTAGAGGGCACTAATCCTTGGTGTGGCCTGACACCCTACATTTTATGCACCATACGTATGGACTAGCTTCTTTTTCTCGCTCCTTTCGCAAATTCTGGATTTCGAGGTGGATTGCCTCCAACTGTCCCTGGATCTGTTGTACCCCAAACTGGGCATCGTCTCTTGGCGTAGCTTCTAGCTTCATGGCGATCTCCAAGGCTTTCTCTTGTGTATTAATCGCTTGTTGTCCCATAGGCCCGCGCAGGTGAAGTAATAGCATGGCAATGAACCATTCCTTGTGCTGTCTATCCTCATACTTAAATTCCCCATCTCTGATAACCTTCTTTAGCCGCTGATCAGCCTCCCACGCCGACTTAGTGGGCCCTTGTTTAAAGTCTTTCAAGTCAACCACCAGTTGAGTGTAAGACTTAAGCTTCCGAAACTGTTGTTTTAAAGCATCCTTAATTTCTTTTATTAATGGATCCGCATGTTGGCTTACGTACCCCATGAACCAATCCAAGGCCCTTCCTTCAAAGGCGAGTGATAGTTGCGCCCTTTTCACAGCATCGCTAGCAACATTCTGCGCAGTCCATACTGATTCCGCTACAAACCAAAATCGGTCCATGTCTTCATCTCCCACACCCTTGAAGGTGGGCAGCTTCATGTGTGTGGCCATATCTTCTTCCGGTAGTGGCGGAGGGGTAGGGGAGTTCTTGCCCTTACGCGGACTCGACGATGGTGTAGCCAGAGGACTAGTTCCTGCGTGCACAGACGGCTCCCTTAATGGGCTGTAGACGGATCTATTCCCTTCTCGGTTGACTCAGTAGTACTTACCACTTCATGTTGTACTCTCACCTTGATCAGAGGTCATTCATTTGGTGTGGCTGCACAAAATGCCATTTTCACATAGTAATATTTTAATCAGTAGCGACAATGTTCACAAAAACTTATGTCGGAATCAATTCCAACTGTTGAATCAATTCTAGAGTCCACTACGTAACCTGATTGTCTTTCCAACACGTCTGGAATTCTACTAGCCACTCCTGGAGCTCATGTGCAAAAGTTACAAAGAAAATTTCATATACTTCTATGAAAATATATTTGTTCTTCCACTTCTCAGCTGTTAGCTAAGAGCTTTGAGCAACGATTCACTTTTACGAAAAATTCCTGAATTTGTTTTTCGAACCAGTCCTCGAGCTCCAATTTCTTAGGTCTCCAACGGCCTCGTGGCATTACCCGATCTCTCTCTCAAAATTTCTCCCGGTCCCGACAACGGAACCATTTGTTGGCTTGAGGGGTCCTAACCCAGGTTCGGATTTAATGTTTGTCAACAAACCCCTATACTATTGGCCCTTTCGACAAGAACCTACTATCGCAGGCCAAGGTCTCACCCGAAGTAGTATGGGTGGGTGCTGGAACCAGGGTTCCGCACCCTGGGAGAAAGTGGGTAATTAAGGCAGTCCTATCGAGATATATCAGATTCGCACAAAAACAAGCTTATTACCAAGCCCTTAATAGTATAACAACATGTAAGTATAAACAAAGCTACTATTATTAAGCATATCTCAACAACACCTTCGCATCTACGTGCGCATCAACAATTATCATCACAGAATAACACAATCGCAGCTAATTCATATATCATAGACACAATCGCAGCTTATTCAAATAACGCAGAGGTACTTCAGTAGCAAACACAACGAGTTCAAATAGCGTAGAGATACTTCAATAGATTCCGTGTTCATTAACATCCAAAACCAAGTTACAAACCCAAGTCACAGCTCGCGCACACAGCCAGCGGAGTCCGTACACAGCAAAACTGAGGATCTCCGTGCACACAGCTAGGAGGAGTCCTTACCAAAACTACCAAAAACAGATCTCAACAGTTTGTACGTAGCATCAATCTTACTTCTAGACTCAAACTATCTATCTATTTATATCATCATAGCCTGCGCTATCCTGTGGTCCGCAAATCGTGGTTTGTAGACTCTAGGTCTACCCTTTGACCCATTACAATACATTGGGGGCTTTGAGCTGCCCCAAAGCCCCTGTGCAAGACCAATTACTACAGAAGTATATAAAAAACACAGCGTTAGAACATATCAAAACACAGCTAGGGGACCCTGTTCCAACACTTTGTTTTGTTTTTTTCGTCCAGTTTCTGAATATTAGTAACAAAACATTTCATAAGGAATTTGAAATCGTCTTCTACTTAGTTGCATCTGGTATAAAGAAGTCTGAAGCAAAACTAAATTTATACTTGCCAATTCTGCTGCCCATGGAGGAGAGAATGCTGTTATAAAATGTGTCTTCTTTGAAGTAATCTCTGTAGCAGTTAACCTATTATTTCTGAAAGACATGCCATTTGCCATTCTTCACGGTGAATGTTCAATGGCTTATATCTTATAGAGGCTCCACAACTGTGATTCATATAATGTCCAGAGAAAGCTGTGTATATTACCCTTTGATGATTGGCTGCCATTGACATATGTTTCAATCTAATCTGTCTTTCCATCTTTCAGATCTCTCCACTGAAAATTTGTCACTGCAAAGTCAAACCTCAGAGAGCTACAACTCAAGGATACAATATGAAATTGATGCATTGAGATCAAAAACGTATATGGAGATAGAAAGAAGCATGAGGGGCGAAGAAGCTTTATCTCTCTGGCAGAATTGGTGGCAAGAAATGTTAGAGAAGTTCTCATTGATTGGGCTGTCATTGCCATCAATTGAAATCAGTGTATCATCTCAAGGAGAGAAAGCAGGGCTAGTGGACTTCGCTGATGATGTCTGTGGACAGCTTGCAGTTGCAAGGATGGTGGCACATGCGGTTGGGAGGGGTTCACTGAGAGCAGAACTAGATCAAGAGATGAAGATGCTGATTGATAGTAAAGACTTCGAGATTTCAAGGCTGCGCGATAAACTCCAGTATTATGAATTGGTCAATCGGGAAATGTCTCAAAGAAATCAAGAAGCAATAGGTAAGACTAGCATTTATTCCATGGGTTTTGATTTTTTAGACAGTTGTTATTTAAATCTTTCACCACTACTGATGTAGGACTTTCAAGTAGTGCCTTTTACCGATGCTTCTGAGTTACTGTCTTTTGGTGATCTAATTGTATTATTTAATAAGCATTTCTTGCTCTAACATATGTCTGTACTCTTTAATCATAACATGCAAAGAGCAGCCACATTAACTGTTCGATTATTTCTATTTTGCACTTCTAGAACTTGGACGCAGACGCCGGCGAGCACAGAAGAAAAAGCAGAAATGGATTTGGAGTTCTATTGGTATATCAGTTGCTGTTGGCACCATAGCTGTAGCATATGCTTATATTCCATGGGCTGAAATAAAAGATTGGGCATTTTCAATGCGCACACAATCTGACATCCATGGAACAACACCTGATCCTGTCGAGATATAATCATTATGTTTTGCAGGACGAGGTGGGGTGTGTGTTCATTTCAGATTTTGGCAATTAGGTCATTTATTCACTAGAGGAATATTTTTTTGGACAATTTCAAACCACATTTTTTAACTAGTTTGTTATTCAGCAATATGCCTTGTTGGCCTTCAGATTCATTGCATGAGGATATTAAAACAATAGAATCTTGAAGAAAGCAAGTCCAATGTATGAAGGGAAGAATCCTCTGGTCCTCCCTTTTTATTCCTTGATTCAGTTGTCCAAAGCAAGAGTGTATAAAAAGAACTGCATATAAGTTTTTGTTTATTGTAATCTGTTAATGTTTTCACAAGTTCGTAAACTGTAACTGCCGAGACAATTCTTACGTCAAAGGTTCTATTCAGTGGAAGTCCTGAATGACAAAAGATAAAATTCATAAGTAATATTATAGAACACTATTTATTGGCACATGCATTTGCCATGCTGTGTGTCGCACAAACCATTTTTTTACCATTCCAAATACATATCTGATTCCAAAATCTGCCTGGATGTTTGAAATACCCTAATGCTCTGGACAGTTGAAAATTCTGCCACAGTTTTTAGCTGTTTCTCCATGTTTCTGAAAATTACCTGTCATTTCTGGTTTTTTTCCTTCTTTCATTTCTTTTTTGTTTCTTTTCTTAAAACATACAGACAGAAGGTGCAGCAGTCCAACAATAAATGAGCACTCAACAGTTTTTTTAACTCACAATAGAGGCATATTTTACATGAAGATTTTATTAAACAGGGTTAAACAGGGTTGCCTCCTGCCCCCCACATTATTTGGGATCTACATTGATGAGCTGGAGTTCTTGCGTGATCATATTCAAGATGATGATGGTTGCCTTCTACACCATGTCTTGATTTCTATCCTTTTGTTTGCAGATGATATGGTCCTTTTAGCTTCGTCCCCTGATGGATTGCAGCGACAGTTGGATGTCCTTGTCCTTTTCAGTGAGCTTTGTCAGTTGAAAGTCAACTTGAGTAAAACCAAAGTCATGATCTTCAATTCATTGAGGAATATTCTCTTTGATCATCACTTCTTTTTTCAAAGGTGAGGAGATCGAGATCACCACCACATGTACTTATTTGTACGTATTATTCACAGGTCCTTGCTTCAGTTTACGACATGCACTTCAGCCCTGAATCAACAAGGGCTATGGGTCCTTAACTCTTCTAATGACACAGTGTTTTGAGCATCACTTTCAGGACATATCATCCAAGTTGTTGCTCGTGGACACTCCTGTCTGTCACATAGTTCTATATGGATCCAAGGTTTGGGGTCCTGGTTTACTAGAGTTTGATTAGTCCTCAGTGGAGAGAGTTCAAACCATCCTCCTTTGTTGCTTCATTTGATGCAAAAAGATAGTTCCTCAGCCAATTATCCTCAGATAGACTTGATCTTTCTACTTTTCTTCTTGTTCTCTATATAGGAGATTTTTGTTGATTTTTGAGTAGCTTGGGAGGTACTCCAAGCCCTAGGGTTAGGGGTTTGGAGGGCAAAGCGCCACAAGGGTCACTTGTGGGCTTGGAACCCAAGCATCAGGTTTTGCACCAAAACGTGTTTTGGGCATTTCCATGGGAACATTTCTACATGTGATGGCATGAGACAATAGAGGGCAGAAAAGAAAATCCAACGCTTCGAGAATCATCGAATTCCGAGTTGTAGAAGTGGAGATATGAATTTTTGAAGTTATATGATGGGTTTGCACATGTATGTCTAGGTCGACCGAAGGTGTTATAGGCATGTGACAAGTTGTGGAAGCCCCTTATCATAACGTTGGAAGAGCCCTTGTATTGGATATAAATACAAGGTGAAGTATGAGGCTCAGAATCATCCATTTTGTGAAACATACAACCACAAGAAGAGCTCGTAGGAGAGGGATACTTTTGCGCCCTAGCCGCAACAAAGGAAGGTCTGAGTAGCGTGGATTGGATGACTGTTCAAGGGCTGAACAAGAGCACCGAGTTGTTGAAAAGAGACCGAGATTGTTTGTTGGGTATACAGAGTAGGGAGAAGTCTGTTTGGGCACTGTTTTAGCGACAAAAAGTGTTATGAAACTAGCTCACAAAATAGAAGAAAAGATAGATCAACGACTTAGAAATCAACCTTTTTGAGGGGGAAACCTCCTTTACATTACATAAATGAACAATTCTTGGATGATACAAATGAAAAAACCTACTTTCTATATATAGGAGCCTAATGGGTCCCAATATAATCAGAGCCTACATAACAATAATAATGTAAGGGCACAACAATAACAATAGTGGACTTCTATGGGGTACAATAATAACAATATGGGGACTATATGGGTACAACAATAACAGTAAGGGGGTACACTAACAATAACAATAAGAGAATACAATAGTATTATAGGGACCTAACATGCTCCTCTCCTTCAAAAAAGTGTTGTCCTCAATGCTCGAGTAGTTCTGGATATTTCTGTATAAAATTCTTATCTTCCCATGAGGAATCTTTAGCGGGTAAGTTCTTCCACTTGATGAGATACTTTGAAATTGATCGATTTCGTAGTTGTCGAGTTCTTGTTTCCATGACTGCTTCAGGTTCCAATATGATTTTTCCTTCTCCGTCAAGTTCTGGAAATATTGTTTGAAATGGGAGCTTGTCACCTATAACCTTCTTTAAGCATGAAACATGGAAAACTAGGTGCACTCGGGAAGATGCCAGAAGCTCTAGTTTGTTTGCCATAGTATCAATTTTTTGCAACACCTTGTAAGCACCATAATAATTTGGTCATAATTTATTATCCTTCTTAGTTTGCTTGAGGAACATTTGTTTGTATGGTTGTAGTAGTAAAAATTCCCAGTCTCCTACATCAAAACTTCTTTCGCGGCGATGTTGATTTGTCTGTTGTTTCATTCGATTCTGCACCGAAGTGAGGTTATCCTTTAAGAGTTTGAGAACTTGTTGTTGATGCTCGATGCGATCTTCCACTGCTTGAACCTGTAGTGAGCATAATTGTTCAATTACGCCTCGTTGTTCTTTCTTCAAAAGCTTTGTCATGACATTAGAACTGATTATCTTTCCTGGTTTCCCTGCAATACCCCGTAATTCAACTTCTTTTCCTTTCGAAAAAAAATTCAAGAAAAATTCTTGAAAATTAAAAGCTATAGCCCCCAAGGATTGTAACCATTGGACTCCTAGTGCAACATCAACACCACCCATTGGAATAGAAAGCATTGGACTATTCAATACATATTCCTCCATGGTTTGCTTGATATTATGGCACTTTCCAGAGCAATTTATAGTTCCTCCATTTGCAACCATCACTTGACACTCTGGTGCTGGATATAGGAAACAATTCAATTCCTTGGGGCTATCTTATAATGAATATAATTATGGGTACTACCCGAATCAATCAACACTATTACCTTTTTCTTCTTGATATGCCCTTCTATCTTGAGAGTTTGAGGAGTGGTAATTCCTGCCAATGCATTACAAGATATCGTTGGATTCATTTCTTCTTTCTGTAGGGTTGGTTCCTGGTGTATATCTTTTTCTTTTGAATTTTCTTGTTCCTTTTCTTCCTCCTCGTCACAATCTATGCAAATTAATTTCTTCTCAGCACACTTATGACCTTTAGTGTATTTGCTATCACAACTGTAACATGGCCCTTTTGCTATTTTTTCTTCCAATTGTTGTGGTGTCAACCTTGTAGGTTGTGGAAGGGTAGGAGTAGCAATGCTTCCATGTTTATAGTTGTGAGTGGTAGGATTCCTTGTCGCCATAATTTTGCTTTCAATTTTTCTTGCCAACTTGAATGCCTTCTCCAATGTATCAGTTTCCCAAAGGCGAACCTCATGTTGGATGTTATCCTTTATAGTCCCTATGAAGACATCAATTCTATGTTCCTCTGGAATTTATTTTACCCTTATATTTAATTTTTGGAAGTCCTCAATGTGCTCCATCATTGAACCCTTTTGTTTGACATTTATCAATTGGCTAAAGAAGGTGCCGCTCTTTGTATCCTCATAATGTGCTATCATTTCCTCTGTAAAAATTGACCAACTGACAAGTGGTTTACGAGATCAAAGCCATCGATACCATACAAACTGATTTTGTTCTAAATATAAAGTTGCAATGCATACCTTTTGTGTGGGTTGCACATTATGGAGTTCAAAGTATTGCTCCATTTGTAGTATCCATGTTATCGGATCCTTGCCATCAAACTTCCTCATATCAATCTTTGGAATATGGTGGGTTTTTGATGCAACGTTATAGTCTATGAAATCATGATTAACATTTCTTTTGTTCTCATTATGAGTTTCATCTACTACATTTTCACCATTAGGAAACTTTTCTTGTAGCAACTTTGTCAAACCTTCCTTCAAACTTTCAAGTTTTGCTTCTATACCATCGATCTTAGCTTCCATGCCATCCATCTTAGCTTCCATGTCTACTTTTAAACCATCCATGTCACCTTTTATTTCATCTTTGGTTGCTCTTTGTGAGAGCGGAATTTGTTGCACTTGGTCCTGTAATTTTGATATATAGTGCTGTAATTCTTCCTCTTCATGCATCATAGTAGAGTTTTCTGAGGGCTTAATGGGTGTAGAATTCTTTTTTGGAGACATTTTAGAACCCAATACAGATATATATGCTTCAATATGCCCTTGGAATCACTTCAAACTGATTTTTCAAACAAAAGTTATGCAATTTTAAAAAAAAAATACACACCTTTTTCTTGCTTTTAGAAGCTCGATATTGAAACGGTTGTAACTCTGTAATTTCGGATCTCCAATATCTGAACTTCATTCCTATGGTAGCCCTCTGAGTCTTCTTTCTAATGTCACAGGTCAGACCTAATTTGGATTCTTCAAGATAAAGTTATGTCCAATCTCTCACAATGACCTAATTATGGACTAGTTCAACAAAGCGAACTTGTACAATGTGCCATGTGTCACTGTTTTTATCTTCGGCTTTGAAATCGATACACAGGAAACTACAGTCCGTGCACTTTTGACCACTTCTTACAGAATTCCAATCCTATGTTTGAAACGAAAGTTATGATGATTTCCCTTGGCCACTTGTTAGAGATGAAATTCCAAAGCTTGCAAAAACCCTAACGTCCTCAGATCATATCTCTGAAAATATAGCGAACCAAGATTTGAAATTTTTACACAACGTTCTTTAGGATTTCGGCTGAAATGGGTTTTTGTTTTAACTTCTGAACCTTTGTAGAAAAAAAGTTATAGCGAAAATGCCAAGATGATATGTTTGCAGCAGCGAAACCCTAGAATCCAAAGCTCTGATACCAAATGTTATGAAACCAGCGCACAAAATAGAGGAAAAGATGGATCAACGACTTAGAAATCAGTCTCTTCGAGGGGGCAACCTCCTTTACATTACATAAATGAACAATTCTTGGATGATACAAGTGACAAAACAATAACAATAATGTAAGGGCAAAAAAATAATGTAAGGGCACAACAATAACAATAGTGGGCTTCTATGGGGCACAATAATAACAATATGGGGACTACATGGGTACGACAATAACAATAAGGGGGTACACTAACAATATTAATAAGGGAATACACTAGTATTATAAGTACCTAACAAAAAGCTGATATATGGCTTGCCGTAAGCTACAAAAATACTGTGTGCTAGGCTGCAAGCCATGTCACCACAGTAAGGTATGCAAATGGTGGTTTAAGGGCTAATATACCCAAGACAACACTGTGTTAGAGGAGGTGTCTCTTAAGGGTGTGTCGCAGTTTATTGGAGGACTGTTTGTGGACTATAAGGAGGTTGTGAAGGGCTGTTGCAGTGTGGACAAAGCCTTGTGGACTGTAAGGAGGTTGTGAAGGGCTGTTGCAGTGTGGACAAAGCCCTAACCAGGACACAGTATAACAACAGTAGTACAAACAGATTTGGAGCAGCGTTTGGTGTGTGTTGGTTCAAAGTTTTGACCAGTCTTAGATTGTTTGTATTGCAGCCTGTGGAAGTCGTGTATTGGAGTTGACTTGGGTGTTGGAAAGACTTCAATTAGGAGTAGATTCCTTAGTGTAGTATTGGGCATCATTGGTCTGGTGGAGGGCTACATGTTGATAGCCCAAAGTAGCCCTAGAGGAGCTATCTTGAAGTGACGAAGAGGAGCTGAAGGTTGGGTGAAGTTTGGTGCCGAAGTGTAGCACCTTGATGAACAATGGTGACTGCTAGCTTGGCAGTTTGGAGCTCGGGAATTAGGCCTAACCATAGAGGAGATCGGATCAACCTGTGTACACTCTACAAAAGTGACCTGCAACAGTGTTAGGTGGCACCCCTCTTGGAGTCTCGATGTGTTGTCCTTTGAAGGACTAAGGGGCAGCTAGTGAGCAGTACGGAAGTGAAGGATCGACAAGACAAGATATGACATAGAAGCTGCAACGACGTTTGTCATTGTATCTTGTATACCATAGATTGTTGTATTATTCATTTGATTTAATATAACAAAGATTGGGGTTGTACATTATTCTTCAATTTGTTAAAAATTGTGTATATTTGTGCATGTGTGCATTATTCTTGTCCTGATGATGAACCACACTGGCTGGTTCGAAACGCGTCGGCAAAAATTTCTTACATGTGATTTTCACCGAAAAAATTTCTTACACGTGTGATTTACTGCTTTATATTTTCCATTGTGCAAAGTAGTTCTGGTTGAGATTCTTGGTTTGGTAGCGTCAATGATTTTAAGACTCTACCCTAGACCCAAGGGCGTGGAAATTCAACAACTTTTCAGTACTCTTGCTTTGTATTGATCATTGTACTGAACAACCCCTTTGACCTAATTTTGTGGTCATTTGCTGGACATTAATATAATTATCTTATCTCCTTTTTGGTTCATCATGTTCCCCTTGTTCCTAGTGGTTTCATAAGTTCTACCCTGAGTTTCTTTTGCTTTTGAATCCGTTAGACTTCTTATTTGTCACTCAGACACTATTCACCTTAGAATGGTACATTAGTGATGTAGATCCATACAATAAAAACATACTAAAATAGAGATCATATTAGGTTTTGTGCATTAGTCCTGATAGAGAGATGGACAACAATAGTTTGCAATGGAGCACTTGCATGGGAGTTATCTATTCCTGAATGAAAGTGTAGATCTCTAGGCAACAACAAGTTTGCTTGATTTAGTTTATTTCCCTGAGGAGGTACACTTCTATTAGCACTTTTATTCGTGTAGCTAGGGTGCACAATTGTTCATATTAGGGTTAGGGTTTGACTAGTCAAACCAAACACTTCATGCGTGTGAATATCTTCCTTCTTATTCCAATTCTATAAAGGAGATGTAGGGTGAATCACCATGTTGGTTAGTCGTTAATCCGAAACATTGACGCTAATATTTCATACATGATGAATCCAAAAACTCAAAACATCAAGCATGTTGATGCTTCTTTTCTAAGTAGCGAGCATAGATCAGGAGGGATTCTTGATTTAATTTATTCAAGTGTTTGTGGACACATGTCATTAGATTTCTTGATAGTTAATCTTTATTATGTTACTTTCATTGATGATTCTTCCACATGGATATACTATATGAAGACCAAGATGTGGTATTCAACGAGTTTCAAGATTTCAAATCTCTTATTGAGAACTTGATAGGTAGGAAGATCAAGTTATTAAGATTCAAACAATGTAGGGGAGTACATCTCTAATGATTTTGATTCCTTTTGTAGAGAAGTAGGGATCAAGAGGGAGTTTACAATGTTTTGCAACTCACAATAGAATGGCGTTGCAGAATGAATGAGCATATCCATAATTGAGATTGTTGAGTCTATAAGTCTATGGTTCATGACTTGGATGCATTTGTTTCTTTGGGCCAAGGCATGTTGTATAATAGTCTGCAAATTCAACATGTGTCCGTAGAGGGTGTTAAAGAACAAGTCTTAAGACGAAGCTTTCACAAGGGAGGGAGAAACTAAATGTAGGGAGAAACTAAATGTTTCTCATTTTAGGGTCTTTAAGAGTCTAGTTTACATTCTTGTTTTGAAGAAAAGGATGAAGCTTGAACCCTCTGATTTGAAGATAGTAGCGGGCTAGTATGTGAAGGTTGTTGAGGATGCATGGTCTTTTAGATCCCAAAGACTTCCAATAGTGATTGAGGACAAGAAAACACTTATTACCTCGAGTGTTAGTCCACATGTTTAGGTAGTTCAGGTTCAAATTAAACAAATTCACGTAAAAGTATAGTGACAAATTTTCCACATAGTACAGCTAGGAGTCCTAAGTGGCTTACCTAGACATTACAGGAGGTAGAGGACTAAGTTGGTACTCCAAAGACTTGTTTTTAGGTAAGCCATCCTCTTAAGAAATTTCTTAGTTATGTTGCACTGATGTTTTCCATCATTGATGGAGGGCCTTCTAGTTATGAAGAGGCAATATGTATGGTGGGATGCCATGGCGGAGGACAATTCCATCACAAAGAATGATGTGTGGAGGATTGTGGCTAGAGTAGAGGAGAAATGAGTGGTTGATTCCATTTGGTTGTTAAAGGTGAAGCATGTTGTTGATGGTAGCATAGTGTTGAAAACCGGCCGGTCAGACCATTGGCCAGTCCAAACCGGCTGTAAAACCCGGTTTTCCCTTGCACTCACCTTAAAAATCCGGTTAACTGGTGCTGACCGACCGATTTATCCATAAACCGGTTGGTTCCATCCTTAACCGGCCGGTCAGCACCTACATTGCTGTAGGGACCCACGGACGGCCAACAAGGGTGTTTAGGGCTGATTTGGAGGGGAGGGGAGGGTTGTTTCCCTCCAAAAAACCCTCCCCAATCCTTTATAAGTAGGGGGCAGCCTCTCCTTTGTCTCACACCATCTCATTTGCAATTTGTGAGTTTGATTGAGAGCTTGGAGAGTGTTGAGTGTTTGCTGGAGCAGCGATCTTGGAGGCTTGGAGTTGGAGTTGGAGCTATCTTGGAGACCCTCTTCAATCCTTTATAAGCAGGGGTAGCCTCTCATTTGTCTCACACCATCTCATTTGGAGATTTTGTGAGTTTGATTGAGAGCTTGGAGAGTGTTGAGTTTTGCTGGAGTTTGAGGCTTGCCGCTTGAGCTAAGTAGTAGCTATCATGCCTCCAAAAGGCAAGGATACTGCATGGGCTCATTGTGATATGATTGATGGCAAAATGATTTGCAAATATTGCCAAAAATCTATTGCAGGAGGGGGTATTTACAGGTTCAAGCAACACTTGGCTGGGATAGGAGGCCATGTAAAGCCATGTGGAGCACCAAATGAAGTAATAGGGCATATTAGGGCGAAATACCTTCAGAAGTTTGAGTCTCAAGTCACTGAACCAATAGAGAAGTTTGTGACTGGAGCAGTGGCAAAGTTTGGTAGTCAAGAGTTGGGAGACTCAAGTTCAACCAACTGAGTTTGAACTTTGATCATGATTAGAAGTTTCAAGTGATAATGTTGATCATTAATTAGAATTTAGTAATATCATATATGTAGATTTGTAGTAGACTGTCACTGTACTATGTAGGCCAATGGCCTCAATGCTCATAGCTTGTAGCATTGTTTTTGGCCTTTATGGGTCATTTGGAGCCTCATTGCTTATGTACTTTTTCGATGATATGTATTGCACTCGGTGCCATTTTGATATATTCACCTTTACATTGTGTATAAATGAGCAAAATTTGCATATTTTGTCTCTATTGGCTTGGAATCATGGTTGCAAATCTTAAAAATAGTTTTTTTTTTAATTAAAAAATAATTATTTAATGTATTTTTTTTAAAAACCGGTTCGTTTAGACCTGACCAGTACCGGTTAGATCGGTTCCGGTCCGGTTACCGGTTCATTAGGTCCACTGGTCCGATCATCGGTTCCGGTTTTTAATACTATGGATGGTAGCATATTGAATTACAAACTCACCTTGTAGTGAGGGATTCTCCAAAGAGAGGGTATTGACTCTAAGGATACCTTTGCTCTAGTTGCCAGGTATACTTCTATTGGGATTATTATGACTTCAAAGTTAAACATCATTGTTTGGTCGGTAGTTATCAAATGGATGTAAATATGGCCTTTCTCAATGGTGTTTGAAGAAGTATAGATTAATTGGTTGAGAAGGCATCAAGTGCATAAGCTGGAGAGCCACATGTGCATGTATACATTAATTAGTCGAGAGGCTTTGGGGTGCATGGGTGAGAGAGCCACTTGGGAATGTTGAAGAAAGCCCTATACGGGCTAAAGTAGGCATTGTATGCTTGTACTTTTGGATTGTTGAGTACTCTTTACGTTTGGGCTTCACTGAAACTATTGTAGATCCCAATCTTTATTATTTATTTGATTGCTTTGATTTGCTTGTTTTGGTCTAATATTTATATGACTTGATGATACTTACATGTGTAATAGGCTAGGGTGATTATGCCCTAGTGTTCCCTATAGCAATTTAATTTTTCCTTTCTCTAGTGCATAGCTCAATTCAATATATTTGTTGAACTACCCAACCTATTTAATGAAGCAATGAACAATATACCATGTAACAACTCTATTTTATGTAAACAACAATATAGAAAAACCTTTGGCAAGACATTGTATTATTCAAGAATTTGAAAAACCTAGAAAGTCAATCTCATACAGTTCGTAGTCTAATCTAGAACATATATGATCCACACATAACAATGGCAGGCTTCTGGTCAACTGACCGATACCCTAACTAGATTCCATAGTTAAATCAACCTAAGTAAATTTTTCCAGACAACTTTGGACCTATATTAGACTACTTGCTATATGCTTGATCTGAGGGTGCTATAGTCCTCGACCACCCTCTGTCTACCAAGTCCACTTCAGGAATTTACTTCGGCCTCCCTCTGCTTATCTTCCACCTCAACTTGAGCCACAAGAAGATTTTGCTACATGAATAAACGTCCACATGATTGGTTCAGAGGTATTTCATCACCGTGTGAGCTCAAATGTCCTTGTACGTAAATGGCACCAACTTCCGGGGGGGGTCTCCCTCATCCACAAATATGAATTTTCCAACATACAATTGAATGATAGAACTCCGATTGAGCGAAATCAATCCACAGACCTTGGGACTTCACAACTCCCCACGGACAAGTCATTGAGTTCGGGGGTCAAGCTACATAGTACGGATTCCAACCTCAAACCCACGGGATCAACCACAGAACTTTGTTTCTTCTAGCTCAAAGATCCTAATTTTGCCCAAAATTTCGTGAGGTTGCCATAGATAGAACCGTTCTTCCTTGTTGATTTGCTAGTGTTGTGACTTCAATTCAGGACTCGTTTGCTGCAGAAATGCTACTGCTTGTTGTGTCAGAACAAAAGAAAAATTGAATGGTGTCAACTAGGGTGGAATCTTTCACCATCGACATTGACAAGAGAGAAAAGGGGTCTTAAAACCCTTAGAGCTAATGCTCAAGAAACAAATGAGTTGATCCACAATGATGATCCAAAATGAATTCAACCCTCTTGTATTTATAGATTTCCTAGAGGGGTCTCTTCTTCTTAATTGATTGAGTAAATTTTACTCCAAAACCCAATTTTGGGTTTCTTTGCGTAGCTGCCCCAAAACACGCCCAGACATTGGGTATTTTGGGGTTTTCCCCTTTATTGAGGACTATAGCCTACGGGAATCGATAGGTTACTTTGTGTCTTATTAATCCTCAATTTGAAGAGTACATTACTGTCCCCCCTTCTTGAAATTGCTTGCCCTCAAGCAATTGCAGATTTGGGTGCTGTAAAATTTGTTCTCCCTCTCATGTGGTGTCCTCTTCTGGTAAATTCTTCCATCTAATAAAGTACTCTGGAATTACTCGTCCTCTTAACTTTTTTTCTCGTACTACCATGATTGTTTCTGGAATCAATTCTAGCTGTCCTTCCTCGTCTAGTGGTGGCAATTCGATGGAGGTGCTGACCTGCTCTACCACAACCTTTTTGAGACAAGACACACAGAAGACGTTATGTATTTTGTTGTTGCTCGGTAGTTCTAACTCATACGCCACTTCGGCAATCCTCCAAAGAACTTTGTAGGGTCCATAAAACCTTGGTTTTAACTTTTCTGCACTGCTTTTCTTGAGAGTAATCTGTCTATAGGGTTGCAATCTCAAGAAAACAAGGTCTTCCACCTCAAAACCACGTTTTGTTCGATGCTGGTCTGCATACATCTTTTGCCGATTTTGAGCAGCCTGCATGTTTTCCTTGAGTACCTTTAGAATGTCCTGAATTTCCTATATCCAGTCTTTAGCAATTGGTGCCTTGCTGTTTCCACTAGTTTGGGAGACACATTTGAGTGACCTAGCACTTGTTTAGATCTAGCAAGATTTATAGGATTAGATTGAATTTATATATTTGAGACCAGTGTCTTATGGAGTCAACACTCTTGCTTTAAATTTTTTGAGACCAAGTACCGGATGGACAACTGCTGCTTTAATGCATTATTGCCCTATATGAAATGCAATTCTTAAGATCTAGGTGAGATGCAAAGATCTTGTTTAATTTTAATTAAATGCCTAATCTAAGTTTGACCTTCCCGTAACTATTTTGAAGTTGGGTTCCAAGGTAGGTTGTGGGAAGGAGGCCAACAGGAAGCAAGTGAAGGCTTGATTAACGATACCTTCTATTAGGCTCCTATCACCCGACGCGTCCAGTGCTGCAGAGACTGTGGCTCTGACGACTGCAAGTTCACCGTGTTAACCACCGAAGAGTTGCCAAGGCCCCTCAACCTTTCAGTGCTACCCTTTATCCCTTAACACAGGCCCTTGAGGCCTCATTCAGGTCTGCCATCCTCATTCCTGTTGCTGCTAAGGCCTTAACGCTGCCTTAAAAACCCTCATCACTGCCTTAAAATTCACAGCATTGCCTCTTCTGTGGTATAACTTAAGAATTTTCTGAGTTTGGATTATTATTATATGCAGGAAATTTGGGAATGATTTGTGTTGCAGGTGGATTCATTTTGGGAGGATTTGGTTGACAAGTGTGACAAGAGTCTTCAAGCCCAAAGGGCTCTCTGGTTTGCCTTTCAAAACCCTCACCAATTTCCATTTGCAGCATACAAATATTTCATAACAGTGGAAAAATTAATCTGAAACCAACTTGGCAAATTAACATTTAATTGGCTTATTGTTCTGGGCTTACTGCATGTTTTCAGACGTTTAACAACATCAATTGCATAAGCAATTTTCACTGTTCTAATCTTAACTTAAGAAAATAAAGATTTTGGGACTGTTTTGGCACTAAAGAAATTCACTGAAAAACAAGTAGTTCACAACTGTCTTAAAGATGCTCATTTATATCATCTGAAGTTCTGAATACATTGCTTTAACTGCTATCATTTGCTCCTGAGTATATAGGCATTGATGAGAGGTATTCTGATTTTGTTTGACAGCCTTGATATAACTCTCGTCTCATTGAAATATAATCTTACGTTAACATCTGGGCTCTAAATGTAACATCTAACTGTGCCATTATCTTGAGTAAATTAGCAATCTTGTGTTCTTTACTTGCAACATTTGGAAATATCATTGACATTGGTATATTGTTTTTTACAACTCTTTTGGATCATTATCATTTGCATATCATATTGAATGAGTGATTGCTGAAGGTAGATAAGTGTTCTATTCCTCTTTCTTGCCATTTGTTTGAAATACAATGTGGTTCTTGACTAATCATAAATCAACATTTGGCATCTAAAGTTTAGCTTGGAGAATAGTTGAAGAATATTTGCAAAAATCTCATTGGCTAAATATCTAAGCAAGCAAGTGATTTAATGTTCTTGGTTTTGTGATTCTTGTTTAATATACCATTGGAAGAGCATTAGATCTATCTAAGTACTCTTGGTTCAGTGATTAATATCTCTCATAATGGTGATTTTCCTAAAGAGATTAATTGAGTAAGCTCCATCTTCATTGCACTTTGTGATATCTATTGTTGGCACTTTGGTCTTTATTCTTATAGTTGAGATTGTCTCTTGAATATAACTAGCAAGTACTTGTCGATATAATTCGAGATTAACCATAATTGAAGTACTTAAACATTAGCAATCTCACCTTAAGAATCATTTACTAATTTGACCTTGCATATCATTTTATGCTAGTATTGCATCTTAAAACTTACCTCCAAGCATAAACTTGGTTGATATATTTCTAGGACAACCCTTCTCATCTAGCTTGAGGGGCCTAGACAACTCTTCGGTGGTTAACACGGTGACCTTGCAGTCGTTAGAGCCACAATCTCTACAGCGCTGGAGGCATTGGGTGATAGGAGCCTAATAGAAGGTATCATTAATCAAGCCTTCATTGGCTTCTTGTTGGCCTCCTTCCCACAACCTACCTTGGAGCCCAACTTCAAAATAGTTAAGGGAAGGTCAAACTTAGATTAGGCTTTTAATCAAAATAAACCAAGATCTTTGCATCTCACCTAGGTCTTAGAAATTGCATTTCATATAGGATAGTAGTAGTTTTCCTTCCGATACTTGGTCTCAAAATTTTTAAAGCCAGAGTGTTGACTCCATAAGACACTAGTCTCAAATATATAAATTCAATCTAATCCTTAAAATCTTGCTAGATATAAACAAGTGCTAGGCCACTCATCTATGTTTCCCAAACTAGTTGGTTTCCAACTTGTCCTTCATGATTTCATTTCCATAGGGTCTACCCCCCATAGCCTGTTGTTGGGAGATAGCTAGAACAAAGAGGTTGGGGATTAGGGTGACAACCCCCGACTTGAGTCGTTGTTGCGGTGCCTGTACAATTTGAGCAACAACATGTCCTAAATAGAGAATTTTTGTCATTCCAAACTCGCATTTTGATGCTTTGGCATAGAGTGACTGTTCCTGCATTATGTTCAAAACTTCATCTAGATGCCCCAAGTGATCATCCTATGTCTTACTATATATGAGAAGGTCGATAAAGAACACTAGTAAGAACTTCCTCGGCTGTTTGTTGAAAATACTGTTCATGCAAGATTGGAAGATGGCGGGAGCATTGGTTAGTCCAAATGGCATGGCCAAAAACACAAAGTGTCCATAATGGCGCTGCAATGCTGTTTTTGGCACATCTCGCCCTCAAACTCGGATTTGATGATACCTTGATTGTAGGTTAATCTTTGAAAAGTATATTGCTCCATATAGCTCATCTAGTAATGCATCGATCCTGGGAATAAGGTACCTATCCGTGATGGTTTTTTTGTTGAGAGCTCGGTAATCAATACACATTCTCCGTGTGACATCCTTCATTTTCACCAAAACCACTAATGAGGTGAACGAACTTGAGCTGGGTCTGATGTGTCCCATTGCTAACAATTCCTTTTGGGTGTCAATATGATGTGGTGATTACTGGGTTGGCCCCTTCCAGTTCTATAATATGTTCAAATCCTCTTTTAGGAGGAAATCTTGGGGTAATATCACCAAATACCTGACCATGCTTGTCCAACACTCGTTGAATGTTTGCTCTGTACTGTGGTTTGTCACTGCTAGGAGTCCTTTGGCTCATAATCTTGCATTTTGCTGCATATGCTACATCTCTGTGCCCAAATATGGCCTCCATTCTTTTGGCATAAACGACTTGTGGGCCACCATTTTCCATACCCCTCAAAACTACCTTACTGCCATTTGGTGCTTTAAATTCCATTTCCAATGCTTGGTAGTCCATAGTGTGTTTTCCCAACGAATTCAACCATTGAATCCCCAATACCATATTAATGTATGCAAGATCTATTACATAAAAGTCACTAGTGAAAGTATAATTTCCAAGTGTTACCCTCAAACATGGGTGTTAATTTTCCATAGAACTTTGCAACTACTTAGTGACTAACTGAATAAATAAGGCAACCAATACTGAAAGCTACTTTAACCTTCACCAAGATGCAAAGTTCTTTAATTGATAAGCAACGGAAAAATCACAAAGATAAAAACACAGTCACACAAGAAACACAATAATTTTCTTGGGAAACCCAACTAGGAAAACCCACTTCTTGTCGTATAATTTTATCGATAGAGTTTTAAGCAATCTAATCTCTTATAGGACAATTTATCACATTGATAAATAAACTGATCCTCATGCTATACTAGTTGGACACACCCTGCAAAACCTCGACCTTTGCTCCCACTTCCTTGCGGCCTGCTAGGACCTATTTCCTTGTGCTGGTTCCTCCCTTTAACTATTGCAGTCTTGGTCCCTATTATTTAGAAAACACCTCCTAAATCCTAGTGCAAATTTAACAACAGGAAGTCTCTCTATCACAACATATTGGCTCCTCCAAGGTATGCACTCTCAACAAGAAGCTCTCTCACACAAACTTGTGCATCAATAATGAATACAAACTTGTGCCTTCGTCCTCCTTTTATCAATTTGATCAATGCGATATCCGACGAGTACAAATTTACAAGATGAGTTGAGATTGACTTGCTAACTAAAGTGAACTGCTAGTTGAACTTGTCCTTGCTTCAATCAAGACTAAAGCTCCCAATTTCGTTCTCTTCCAAACTTGAACTTGCACTTGGAGATCCACTTAATTGACCCTCTAACTCAGCGCATGAATTTACTAACTCCACCGAACTCGTAAGAGGAAGACTGATCGTGGTCTCTCTCTGGCTAAGGCACAAGCCAAAGAAGACCTTCTCTCTCCTATTTTCAACACTCCCTTTTAGTGAGGAAGTGATTATGTACAACTCCCAACTTGTCTTTGAAATAAACAAAAGTGCTTCTTGCCAATGCCTTGGTAAAGATATTTGTATTTTTTTTCCCAGGAAAAAATCGTAATTTCCATTATATGATATATTGAAAATTACATGTTTTAGCTGCTGCATATATTGCATATGCCAAAATTGTGGCTTGTATACCACAGTTCAGAATACTGTCTGGTAAAGGTGTTACATAATGTGAAACATATAAAAAGTATCATAAATATGGACATAAATTATGAAACCGAACATGATGTGCAACAAAAAGGAGTCTGTCGAAAAGCTGAGATGTATCATGATGTCTCATCTGCTATTTGTTGTTGTTCTATAAAAGGCCTGTGGTAATATTGATATGTTTCCAGCCCCTGCTATTCCTGTATCATCCATTGAACCACGAGGTTGCTGCGCTTCCTTCTTACAAAGGCTATCAGAAATCTGGTTCCTTTCCCTGTATATATGATGACATGAAATAAAATCAAATTGTGCTTTTAATATGACAAAAATCTCTTCCAATAGATTTCTGAGTGTGTGCACGTGACTTTGAACTTGTAGGTTGAACCAGTTAATAACCAATTTTGAATCGCCAAATATCTGAAGTCGACGACATTGTTTCTCAAGTGCAAAAATAAAGGTCAAGATATCTGTTATCTACTCTTTTGTTGGAATGTACGATAGCTTCACTATCCCTTTCTGCACACAATCTCTAAGATGATGATACCTAATCTCGATACGCTTAGAGCGATCATGAAACACTGGGTTATCAAAGAGCTTAATGCAACTCTGCTTATCGCAGTTTATCACTGTAGGCTCCATCCCCTCTATGAAAAGTCCCACACACAACTTCCTCATCCAAATAACCTCACATACTGCTAGACTGGAACCCCTGTACTAGATCTTTGTTGAACTGAGTGCAACTGATCTTTGCTTCCTGTTGTACTAGGAAACAGGTGCTAACCCAATGTTGAAGATGCCACCTGAAGTACTCTTCCGATCTTTGGAGCTTCTTGCCCAATCTGCATTTGTGAAGATGTCAAGCCTCACATCATCAACCTGTTTGTACCATAATGCATAATCTGCTGTGCCCTTGAGATACCTCAAAACATGCTTTGCATCAACCTAATGAACTCTGGTCGATTCCAACATGAACTGACTCAGTTGGTTCACTGCGAAACAAATATTAGGCTTTGTGTTGACCAAATACATCAATGACCCGATGAGCTGCCTGTATACTATAGCATCTACTCGCTCTGCTATGCTAGCATCCACCTTCTTCTAGTTTGTGACTAGAGGCTTGGCCATGGGCCTGCAATCTTGCATATGAAATCTCCGGAGAATCTCTGTAGTGTAGTTCCCCTGTCCCATGAAGTTCTCATCATCACCCTGCCAAACCTCCAATCCAAGGAAATAGTGTATAAGCCCCATATCCTTCATCTCAAACTCCGTCCTCGCAATCCTGGATCAAGCTGTCTGCTCTAGTCAATATAAGGTCATCAATATAGAGCACTAGAATGAGCGGAAGCCCTCCAACCATGATATAGTACAGGTTGGTATCTGCTTCACTCTTAGTGAAGCTCGATCCTCAAAGGTGGCTGCCAATACGAGTGTACCATGCTCTTGGAGCCTGCTTGAGCCCATAAAGAGCTCTCTTCAACCTGCACACATGAATGTTTTTGTTGAATTGTTGAAGTTCCTCTGGTTGCTCCACATAAATCTCTTCCTTAACCACTCCATTGAGGAATGCCATCTTCACGTCCATCTGGTGGATCTTCCACCCCATCAGTGCTGCAAGTGCCAAAATCATCTTGATAGATGAATACCGTGCTATTGGGGAAAACGTCTCCTCAGAGTCTATGCCCTTAATCTGTGAGAAACCCTTGGCCACAAACCTAGCCTTGTACTTCTCCACACTCCCATCTACTCCATGCTTCACCTTGTACACCCAACATGAGGCTACTACTGACTTGTCCTCTGGTCGTGGCACAATCTCCCAGACATCATTCTTCATGATGGAGGAATATTCCTCCACCATGGCATCCTGCCAAACCTGTTGAGAAGCTACCTTCTTATAACAAGAAGGCTTAGTGTCCACTAACCTCGTCATTAGTGCCATATATCCTGTGTACCTCTGTGGCTGCTTGCTTTCTTTGAATATGGTGCTATGAGCCTCAAAATGCTCTTGGGCCTCCTGAATCAACCTATCAAGCCACTTGGCTCTCTTCCTCCCTGTGTTGGGAGTCTTTAACTGAGTAGCTGCTTGCTCTCGTCCTGGTCTATCCTCCTTATCATCCTGCTATTAGAGAATAAAAAAGGCATAAAGATTCTCTTATTCTTGATTATTTACTTGTGATCTTCTTTAGTTCTTATTATGTTCTTCTTATCTTATTTCTTATTAGTTCATCAAGCAAATATAAAAGTAAATGCACATAGATCAAGGATACTAGATGTAGGCCAGTGGCCAAGGCAAAACCCCACTCTCGGGGAAAACCCAGTCATTAATTCTTCCTTCAATAGTAATTCTTGAGACTTTAGACCTTGACCTAGACTTTCTCCACACCAAGTTAGCCTTCCTTTTGATCCTTCCTCAATTTGGCAGCAACAACAACATTAGCAACACTACGTAGCAGTTTCTTCGACCTTGCTTCTGGAACGTCGATCTTGCTTCTATTAGTTCGATTTTGACCCAAGACAACTTCTCAAGGCAACAACTTCCGGCATAATCTACTTCGACTTCTTCTTCACTTGACAGCAACAACTGAGCAGCTGATGCAGTAAATTATGGAGAACTCCGATCTCCCAAACTATAGCACGAGAGACAGAGAGAGTAGCACCAAAATTTCGATTTTCTTCAACTCCTTTACCTTGCCCAAAACCGCAGTCCAAAAGGCCTCCTTCACTTCGCAAATTTTCCTTGATGCAGCTAAGATATTGAATTTCTGTGATGCAATGAGTGAGTTCCCTTGTATATATAGGGTTGTGATGATCTCGAATTCCTGGGTTTGAGGCCGACTTGGTCACTTGAAGTTCGACTTGATGTGGAGGCTTCATAAATCATATTTGACTCAATACTTTACCTATTTGCATGATTCAAAAGCCCAATATGGGTCAATTTAAATTTGCAGTGATCTTATAGACTTAGAATAAAACCTAAAAGTCCACAAAGGAGACTTTGAACTAAAATAATATGACCCAAGCATGAAACCCATGCTTTAATAAGTCATTTAATAATAATATAGAATTATTTTCTTTATTTTTTTGACAAGTACAATAAATATTGAATCAAGTACAATTTATGAAGACCGAACCTAGTTACAATCTTCAACACTCCCTCTTAACTAGGGAGGTATTCATGATACAATAGTACAAGGTAGATCTCAACTATGTGAACTATGAAGAATTTTTTAGTCACTTAAATGTCATGGACTAGATTCCTGACCAAGGAAATCTATCCATTGGTCACTCAACAATTTAGGCACTGCAATGCCATGGACTAGATTCTTGACCAAGACAATCTATCCAAGTGGGACTAAGATGGACCAAAGCTTTCAGCCTCTATAGGTGCCATCAAGCTTACTTACTAAACATCAACCCAGGGAATTAGGTGCACATCCACCCGATGCCACCCTCCCTACCAGACATCAACACAAAGTGCCAACCCGATGTCTTTCCAGGCAATGCTTCACTCACAAAGTCTCAACACCCTTGATCCAACAGATCAAGTATAATTAATCTATCCCAATCAAACTGATTGGTAACCAACATATTATCAAAATTTTCGAGAGATTCACTTGTACAAACACAACCTTAATCAACAATATACTTTCAAATTCATAATCATCAAAACCTTCGTGGTTTTGATGTTGCTCTTCAACTAATTTCAATAGGACTATCAGTTGAATCTTTGAGAGAAGATTCCTTTCCCTACTTCACATGTAGCAACATTTCTTCTAGTATATATTCTCCAACCAAGACTTATGTTGTACCCTCCCTTTTAACTAGGGAGAGTTCTTTTATCCAGGCTCCCTTGTAATGTAGGGAGATTAACTTCTTCCTTCGGTGTTGAAGAATCCTTCATGGCTTCTATTTCTCTTATCGTGCTGATCATATCCACTTCTCTTACGAACTTCTTTACCAATATGATGTACCTGCATAACTTAGATAACAAGTACAATCAGTTTTGTAGAAGCATGAAGTTTAGTCATAACAAAAACTTTGTAGAAGTGGAAGCATTTAGACTTTACATAATCAATCAAGAGATTGTACTCCATTACTTCAATTTCTATCCAGGTTTGTTACAAACCCTAAATCACTTTAGTAATTCAATCAAGATGACAGAAGATTAGTTTTGTCATATAGTAATCAAAAGAAGAGGCATCTAATATTTTTCAGAGTTCATATCTATTGGACTCCCCACAAGGATTCTAGAATTAATCAAAGTCAATCACAAGTTAGTCATTAATATGACCAACTTCCACTAGAGATAGTTGCAAGCCCTAGATTTTTAATTGACCATCAAAATACATCATGAATGGCTTGGACTAGGGTTTGATGTAAACCCTAGATTTTCCATCTATAAATTCTCAACAACATTATATCGATTCAGATGAATACACATGCTAGAGAATTTAATCATTACTAGAGTTTAGATGTAAAACCTTAGAATTTTCAAACATCATCCTATAACTTTCAAACTTTGGCTAGAGCTTGATTTTCAAACCCTAGAACTCATGATCTTTAGAAATTTAATCGACACATATTTCTAGGAGATTACCATCATGCATAAGCACATCATATAATTAGACAATATTTAATATATTAGAGATACATTGACCTAGACTAAGCTAGGGATTCACTCAAAGGAACATATACCTAGAGTTTCATTCCTAAGACTTTTCATGGCAAGGATTTTGCTTGTAGACCTAACCAAAACCTAGGGTTTCGGTTCATTGTCAAAGCAAACCCTTATTATATCAAAACTTGAAAGGTTTAAGATTTCAAACATCATTCAACCCTAATAAGTTAGAGCCTCCATGATCATATCAAAATGTCGAACACGACATTATCAATATATCAATTAGTACATTAATTTCTTCATTAATGACCCTAAATAGGTTTAGGGTTTCACACATTAACAACATACCCTTAGGTTAGGGTTTCCAAAGAACCTTTTTAGGGTTCTTATTTATGCAAACAATTTGAGGTATATAAGGTGGGTAGATTTATCAGATGATGAATCATCCCAAACAAGAATCTTTTTGAGATTCAGTAGAGCTAGACATAACAATAGTTAGTAGTGTAGAATGAATATATTAGAGAATAACAAGACTTTATAATTTAAGACATACCTTTGGTTCTTTGACAAACCTTTTCGATTCAATGCTTTCTCCAGTGAGGTCTACCTTCTCAATCCTTGAGGCCTTCTACCATAACTCTTGAGCAGGTTAGTTCCTACACAAGGAAATAGAGGTAGACAAGTGATTAGTATTTAATATAATCAAAACTTTAAATAAGTACATAAAACAAATTGAGAGGGAATGAGATACTTATCTTGAGGAGTTGTTGTGGGCTCCCTCCAAAGCTTTGAGGGAAACCTAAAAACTTATAAAACAAGAAAAATGTCTTTCCAAAGGATGTTAAACCTATAACTAAATATAAAGTATACAAATGAAATATCTAAAACTAGGAGTAAAGGGCTTAGTAATGTAAGTCCCTTAAGTCATTCTCTTCAGTCTTTACTTTCTTGGGAGAGGGTGCTTCTTCAGCCACATTTCCTCTATCTCTTTTCTTACTTCTCAAATTGTCGGGACACTCACTTCTATAATGCCCCATTTTGTGACAATGATAACATTCAATCTTTGACATATCAAGCTTCTTCCTTGGCCCTTTCTTCTTGAATTTTCCCTTGTGATGAGCAACATAAGCATTTGATACTTCTTCATTGTTGGCTACCATTGAGATTCTCAATTCCTCTTAACTACATGCTGTCCATAATTCCTCAAAGGTGTGAGTTTCTTTCCAGCTATTGAAACCTGCAACAAATGCACCCCAAGTAGGTGGCAACCCTAGTATTGCTGTGATCACAAGTTTTTTATTTGACACTATTTCATTGATGGCAAGAAGTTCATCTCTTATTCGTGCTATCTTCACAAAGAAGGTAGATACAATATCCTCCTTGGTCATCTTAGTAGTCCTTAGTTCATTTTTAAGGCTTGCCATCTTTCCAATATTCTTGGTGGTAAATAGTTTTGATAGTGCATCATACATTTCCTGGGCATGATCAATGTTTGCAATGAAGGGGACAAAATTGCCCTTTATGCTTTCATGCATCAAATTCATTGCCACCAATTACAATTCTCTATATTTTAACTTATCAACATCACTTGATTCTTCTGTGGGCTTCTTCACTTTTCCTTTCACCAAGTCTCAGACCTTTTTCTTTTCTCAGAGGAGGTCAATCCTCTTTTTCCAAGATCTATAGTTAGATGCTCCTTCAAGTTTGTTCTCTCCCTTGATAGTGCTAGACATCATTCTTGAAGGTAGTGAAGACTTCTTTCCTTTAGTGGACTTCTTATGTCTCCTTGATCAAATTCTTGAGATTGCCTTTTCCTTCTTCTTTCACCAAAGCTATGATACCATGTTAGAGAATCAAAAAGGCAGAAAGATTCTCTTATTCTTGATTAAGCAAATATCAAAGTAAATGCACATAGATCAAGGACACCAGATGTAGGCTAGTAGCCAGGGCAAAACCTCACTCTCGGAGAAAACCGAGTCAATAATTCTTCCTTCAATAGTAATTCTTGAGACTCTAGACCTTGACCCAGACTTCCTCCACACCAAGTCAACCTTCCTTTTGATCCTTCTTCATTTTGGCAGCAGCAATAGCCATAGCAGCACTATGTAGCAGTTTCTTCGACCTTGGAACTTCTACCTTGCTTCTGGAACTTCAATCTTGAGGGAAAGACTTCGATCTTGCTTCTAGTAGTTCGATTTTGACCCAAGACAACTTCTCAAGGCAACAACTTCCGACAGAATCAACTTCGACTTCTTCTCCACTTGATAGCAGCAACTGGCAGCACCTGATGCAGCTACTGATGCAGTAAATGATGGAGAACTTCGATCTCCCAAACTATAGCACGAGAGACAGAAAGGGTAGCACCAAAATTTTGATATTCTTTAGCTTGCCCAAAACCGCACTCCAAAAGGCCTCCTTCTTCACTTCGCAAAGTTTCCTTTATGCAACTAAGATATCGAATTTCTGTGATGCAGTGAGTGAGTTCCAAGTGAGTTCGATTCCCTTGTATATATAGGCTTGTGATGATCTCAAATTCCTGGGTTTGAGGCCGACTTGATCACTTGAAGGTCGACTTGATGTGGAGTATTCATAAATCATATTTGACTCAATACTTGACCTATTTGCATGATTCAAAAGCCCAATATGGATCAATTTACATTTGCAATAATCCTATAGACTCAGAATAAAACCTAGAAGTCCACAAAGGAGACTCTGACCTAAAATAATATGACCCAAGCATGAAACCCATGTTTTAATAAGTCATTTAATAATAATATAAAATTCTTTTCTTTATTCTTTTGACAAGTACAATAAATATTGAATCAAGTACAATTTATGAAGACTGAACCTATTTACAATCTTCAACACTTGCCACCTGTTTGAGACTCAATCTATGATCTTGGATGAGGTTCCTCCTGCTTGGGAGTGAGTAGCTCCCTCATCTCAGGTATTCCAAACTGCTCTCGCTCTAAGGAATCCATCAGAGCCCTGTCCTCCTGGAACCTCACATCCTGCCTGATAATTGTCTTCTTGGGTAGATACACCTTGTATGCTTGAGATGTCTCATTGTATCCCATGAAAATTCCATTTTTTGTTGTGGGCTCCAACTTCCTCCGACTATATTTCGACACATGGCAATAAAATTTTGTGTCAAAGATATGAAAGTGTGAAACATCAGGCTTCTTGCCTGTGAAAGCCTCCTCTAGTGTAACTCGTCGAAGCACCGTGTGTGGACTATTGTTCTGCATAAATACTGCAGCGTTGCATGCGTCTGCTCACAAGAACATAGGCAGTGCCAGTCCTTGATCATGCAACATGGCCTTGGATTCTCCTACAATGCTGTGGTTCTTCCTTTAAGCCACCCTATTCTGCTGAGGGTTATGGGGTGCTATCAACTCTCTCCTAATGCCCTCCTTGGCACATAAGTTCTTGAAGGCATTGGAGACATATTCCTCACCATTGTCACTCCCCACTGCCTTGATCTTTTTCTCCGTCTGGTTTTCTACCAAGGCCTTAAACTCCACGAACTTGGTTAAGACCTCATCTTTCTTCTTCATACAAAATATCCAAGTTTTCTGAGAATAGTCATCAATGAAAGTAACATAATACTTGTGTCTCATAAGAGATGGAGAAGAGAAGGGCTTGCATGCATCCGAATGCACCAACTCCAAAATCCATTTGGCTCTGTTGTCTCAGCCCTGAAAGGAAGTCTTAGCATACTTGCCATGTGTGCACCCCTTGCACACATCATGCTAATCAAAATTGCATGCTGCCATGCTGTTAATCTTGTGGCTATCTGCTATAGAATCTTCAACGCCCCATGATGCAAGTGTTCCATGCGCTTGTGCTAAAGTTCCCCAACATCTCTACTATGCTCACCACTTGCCTTGCTGGTAAAGGTTGTGCATGTCTCAACTAGTAACCTGTAAAGGTTCTTCATCCTCACACCTATCTGCTTTACTGGTTCAAAAGGTAAGTGCTTGCGGTATGCCTTACCTTTGTTGAAGATGACATCATAGACCTTTTCCTCAAGTGTAGCCACTGAAACAAGGTTCTTCTTCAATCCAGGAACATAGAGAAAATCGTTGAGATGGAGAGGGCTCCCAGACTCCCTCTCAAAGCTGACAATACCAAATCCCTTAGATGCGTACTTGCCATCATCTCCTAGCTCGATTTGAAACTGCATGTCCTCCTTTCGCTGACTAAAATAGTCCTTGTTCCCGGTCATATGGAAAGATGCTCCAGAATCAATATACCATGTGCTCTTGCCTACTGAGCTTGCCATGCAAGCTATCAATGAGAAATCTTTCTCAAACTGAGAAGCAAACCTATGTACCTCAGCTGATGCAACCACATGATTCTTGCTGGATCTCGTCTTCTTGTTAGGACACTTAGTAGCATAATGCCCAAAATCGTGGCAATGGAAGCACTTGATCTTGCTCAGATCCTTCTTCTTCTTCTCGCCCTTCTGACTCGACTCGACATTCCCTTTGCCTTTCTTGCCCTTGGCTTTGCCTGCCAGGGCAAAGTTCTCCTCATCCTCTTTCTTCGTTGATCTACCATCTCAGGTACCTCTCTGGATTTCTTCTTGAACACAATCAGTCCAAACCTTTCCCAATTGGGAAAATTCTCTTCCACTCACTGTGTTCTGGAAGCCATACCAAGACTTATGGAGTTCCAAACGAGCAAGACTCACAAGGTCTTTTTCTGCTACTGTCTCGCCCACACCACCTAGTTCATCTCGAACCTAAGTGAACCTTGAAATATATGTGATGATGGGCTCTCCTTTGCTCATCCTGATGCTCCTTAGCTTCTCCTTGAGAGCTAGCTTCCTGGCATCACTGGTACCTTGAAACAGATCCAAGATGGCTTTGAACATCTCATATGCTGTCTTTTTCTCATAGAGATGAGGAATAATATGATCTTTGACCCCCTCTAGAATAATCCTCTTTGCCTTGATGTCGTTCTTAGTATGCTGAGCAACTGTTGGGGATCTTGAAGTGGCTGTATAGCGTTCTTGATAAACTTTCCTACCCCATTATCTTTCAACTCTATTGTGATCCTTTCCTTCCATGAGCAGAAGTTAGAGGTTCCCTCTAAACAATGGTATGCTGTTAGTCCTTGCAACACCATCCTCCTTCTCCAAAAAATTGCTCTTCAAAAACTCTGATCTGCGCTCTTCAAAATTGATCTCTGTTCTTCACAAACTGGTCCCTGTGTGCTGGTCTTTATGCTGACCTCTGCTTTGATACCATGCTAATTTTCCATAGAACTTTGCAACTACTCAGTGAATAACTGAAAAAATAAGTCAACAAACACTGAAACCTACTTTAACGTTCACCAAGATACAAAGTTCTTTAACTGATAAGCAATGGAATAATCACAGTTATAAAAACACAGTCACACAAGAAACACAATAATTTTCTTGGGAAACCCAATTGGAAAACCCACTTCTTGCTGTAGAATTTTATTGATAGAGTTTTGAGCAATCTGATCTCTTGCAGGGCAATTTATCACACTGATAAATAAACTCATCCTCACGTTATACTAGCTGGACACACCCTGCAAAACCTCAACCTCTGCTCCTACATCCTTGCGGCCTGCCAGACCCTATTTCCTCGTGTTGGTAAAACCCACTTCTTGTTGTAGAATTTATTGATAGAGTTTTGAGCAATCTGATCTCTTACAGGGCAATTTATGACACTGATAAATAAAATCCTCACGTTATACTAGTTGGACACATCCTGCAAAACCTCAACCTCTGCTCCTACATCCTTGCAGCCTGCCAGGCCCTATTTCCTTGTGCTGGTTCCTCCTATTTCTTAGCATAGTCTTGGAATCTATTATTTAGGAAACACCTCCTAAATCCTAGCGCAAATCTGGAAGCAAGAAGTCTCTCTATCACATTGTATTGGCTCCTCCAAGGTATACACTCTGAAAAAGAAACTCTCACACAATCTCGTGCATCAATAATGAATACAAACTTGTGCCTTCGTCCTCCTTTTATCAATTCGATCCCTGCTATATCTGGCGAGTACAAATTTAGAACACGAGTTTAGATTGACTTGTTAACTAAGTCGAACTGCTAGTTAAACTTGTCCTTGCTTCAATCAAGATTGAAGCTCTCAATTTCGTTCTCTTCCAAACTTGAACTGGCACTTGGAGATACACTTAACTGACCCTCCAACTCTGCGCATGAATTTACTAACTCCACGACTTGTTCATCTCCACGAACTCTTAAAAGGAAAACCGATCGTGGTCTTTTTTGGGCTAAGGCACAAGCTATAGAAGACCTTCTCGCGTTACTATTTTCAACACTGGGATCATCCGTGTGCAATCCAAGTGGTACCCATCCGCTACTATCACATCAAGGCCTTCAAATTCTTTTGTGGGAAGCCCTCTCTTTGCTACAAATGCTGCATCAATGAAATTATGCATACCTCCCCCATCAATCAAAGATGTGATGCATTGCCCCTTGATTACTCCCCTGACCCTGAAGGTACAATATCTGGGTGTTCCTAATAGAGTTGCAATCTTAACTTGTGCTCGGGATTTCTTTTCTTCGCGGGGTTTTTCCTCCTCTTTAGCTTCTTCCCAATGTTGTTCTTCCCTAGTACTGCTAGGCTTAGCGGGTTCATCATTGCTAGGTGTGGGTTCTTCTCCTTCCTCTTCGTCATCAGATAGCACTTCCCCTTGCCTAAACAACGATGTTTAGGTTCCCATGGTTTCATGCAAGTAAAACATAGCTTCTTCCTCCTTAGTTCGCTTTGGGTTTCCTCATCTAACCTGTCTTTTCCGAGCGAAACATGTTGAAAGGGATTCTTCTCCTTATCTTTTGGGGGAATGAAAGGCTTTGGAAGGGATTTAGATTTGGCTGCTGCGTTTCCCATATCACGAGTCTTTTTGATAGCCTCTTGAAGGGTTGTGGGATTGAATGCTTTAACCCAACCCTGTAGAGGTTCGGATAAGGCTTTTGTAAAAACCATGACTATTCTATCTCTAGATATATTTGTAACCATGATAACGATTCATTCAAATTTTGCAATGAAATCTTCGTGTGATCCTATTTGTTTGAGTAGCGCCGATTCTCTGAAGTGGATGTATAGGTTCTTCTGATCAAATATTTCTATCAACCTTTGCGTAAAATCTTCATAAGAAGTGATGTTGGCATGCCCCAAAGTTAGTAGACCATGATACCACCATTCATGTGCTTCCCCCTGTGGATGTAATGTGGCAAATTGGATTGCGTCTGCTTCTGCCATAGAATTGATCCTGAAGTAGGTGTCCAATTTTTGCACACAAGCTCTTGTTATACATTTAGATGATCCATCAAATGAGGGAAGGGAAAGTTTACTTACCTTGCGTATTAGATCAGAATTAGGCTGTCTCTTGGGTCTGTTTCTGAATCTGAAATTACTGTATTCATTGAAGGTCACGGCTGCTTGCGCGTTTTCTTCTAGCGCTGCATATTCCCGAAAGTAATAGTACAATAATCTATTTGGTTCAACAACTTCTTGGTTTGCCGCAACTTCATTATTTGTGAATTGAGGAAATAACAATCAATGGCTTCTTCTGTTGGTTTCCCTAGTGTTATGGGGACCAGGTTTACGAGTTCTACTACCTCATGTGTTATTTCTATTATTGCAATCAACATTTTGATTTCCTATGTGACGAGTCACCCACTGAGCAAGTTGTTGCTGTCCTTGGGCTAATGTTTGCATCAACTGATGTCCTTGCTGCTGCCCTTGTAATATCAAATTTGTTATTTCTATCTTTCCATGCACTAGTAGTAAGTACATGTAAGAGCTCCTTGGCATTTGGATCTCCTCGTTCTTACCCAACTTATTTAATGAAGCAATGAACAATATACGATCTAACAGTTCTGTTTTATGTAAACAACAATATAGAGAAACTTTTAGCAAAACACTGTATTATTCAAGAATGTGTGAAACCCAGGAAAAGTCTCATACAGTTCATAGTCCAATCGAGAACAAATATGATCAACACATAACAATAGAAAGCTTTTGGTCAACAGATCGATGCCCTAACCAGATCCTACAATTAAGATGTTAAAATTGGACAACTAGGTCCAAACTCCGAGTTGTACTGCTCAGATGAAGATCCTAATATTTTTATTGGATTCCTCTTTCGGAGAGGTGTAAGATTGATCTAAAGATCATCTCGATCGGATGAGCAGAACATGTACTTTGAATTTATTCCACTTATGTGCTAGGTCGGCCTGGAATAAAATATAGACTTAAATGTTTTGAAGGACGTGTCACACACCCCCAAAGATTCCTATATATTGGAGAGACTTAGAGTTCATTTGACACACAATTGGTGTGGTGGAATTCTCTCTCTCTCTGGATAGCATTGGAGCTGTGATATATATGGATTGTTCTTTGTTTGGGTTGTTCTGGGTTATATGTGTGACACGCTTGGCTGAATGACCTACTGGAGACTTTGCTGGTTGAAGCATCCTGCTGATCGCCGTAACGCCACCATTTCCTATCTCTGTTTTGGCTTGTCTTCTATTGATCCTTTAGTATGTTCTATCTTCTTCAGTATTGTGCCCTAATATGAAATGGCATTGAACATCTTCAGAAATTAACATGGTATCAGAGCGTAAGGAGAAGACAATGTCCAAATCTGTGTTAAAGGAATTTCTCCTGTGCCCTAGGCAGTTACAACGAGGCATGGGATTCTTTACTTATTACTGATTCTAGCACAAGAAAAATTCTCCAAAGGAAATCGAATCCTTGTATAGGAATATTTACCCAAAATGAAAGAAGGGGGATATTGTTTTGCAGCCGCAGAGGGAGGGGATCGAATCTGTTATTGGAGTCCAGCCCGACGGCTACGCCAGATTCTCTGATACGATTTCTAGTATTGCCGCATGAAAAATAAAAAATAAAAAGTAAAAAATGTGGCCTTGCTCTGCTTGATTGCGGCCTGCGTTGAGTTTTGTGTCGACGCGGCCGTCATGGACATGTACAGAATTATACAGTATGATTTTGGAGGGATGCCCGTCGGTTCACGCCACGCAGGCCTTAACCATCACGCTGCATCGATGCTGTTCGCTACTGGGACGGATCTTTCGCGCACAGTGGTCATAGTGCCCATCAGTGAACTTAACCTAACTCTTATTCACGCTCTTTCACTGCAAGGCGAAAATGCTGCAAATTCATAAAAAGTAGAGCGAAGAACGCCAATTCCTGTACGAATGCCCTGCAACCCAAAGTGTGGACACGATAATAAGAGATGTTGTGAGCATTCTATTGTTCCGTCTGCAATCACACTGAAAAATTCCACACGACCATGGCCATCAACGCTACAACCATAGATTGTCAAATCTAAACCCTAACCAAATGACAGATCCGGGCGACTGCTGTTCGCTGAAACTTAAAGGAATTGACGGAAGCATTGGCGACTATCATTTGTCGAATCTATCAGAACAGTGGGTGTCTGAATCGAACCATATTATCTGGTGTATTATAGGTCGCGGTGCACACGATGCTGCCGCATGTTCAAAATCGAAAATGGTGAGAAGCCGGAAGAGCCCAAGGTATATACTACAGAGTCCGGCCAAGTAAAGGCGGGATGGTCTCATAAATTTTTGGATGCCGTGAAAATCCGGGCAGGACCAGAAGACAAAAGATTCGATCTCCCCACCAGATTTCCGCCCGTCAGTTGAATTGAAGAAAGGCCCGCTCTGCTTGATTGCGGCCTGCGTTGAGTTTTGTGTCCACGCGGCCGTCATGGACATGTACAGAATTATACAGTATGATTTTGGAGGGATGCCCGTCGGTTCACGCCACGCCGGCCTTAACCATCACGCTGGATCGATGCTGTTCGCTACCGGGACGGATCTTTCGCGCACAGTGGTCATAGTGCCCATCAGTGAACTTAACCTAACTCTTATTCACGCTCTTTCATTGCAAGGCGAAAATGCTGCAAATTCATAAAAAGCAGAGCGAAGAACGCCAATTCCTGTACGAATGCCCTGCAACCCAAAGTGTGGACACGATAATAAGAGATGTTGTGAGCATTCTATTGTTCCGTCTGCAATCACACTGAAAAATTCCACACGACCATGGCCATCAACGCTACAACCGTAGATTGTCAAATCTAAACCCTAACCAAATGACAGATCCGGGCGACTGCTGTTCGCTGAAACTTAAAGGAATTGACGGAAGCATTGGCGACTATCATTTGTCGAATCTGTCAGAACAGTGGGTGTCTGAATCGAACCATATTATCTGGTGTATTATAGGTCGCGGTGCACACGATGCTGCCGCATGTTCAAAATCGAAAATGGTGAGAAGCCGGAAGAGCCCAAGGTATATACTACAGAGTCCGGCCAAGTAAAGGCGGGATGGTCTCATAAATTTTTGGATGCCGTGAAAATCCGGGCAGGACCAGAAGACAAAAGATTCGATCTCCCCACCAGATTTCCGCCCGTCAGTTGAATTGAAGAAAGGCCCGCTCTGCTCTGGAACAAGACGTAGTGGCCACCAACACCAATCGACTCGGCTGTCACCGCAGGTACATTCGAAATCAGAAAGATTGGTTTATTTGCCCATCAAAATCAAACGATCGGGAAGGGACATCACAGATGACTTAAAACCTTTCACTTCTTCGCGTGACGGGAAGACTGGGAAGAAATTGTCAAATATGTGATCTTACAGTGCGAGGGTTCGAAACTCCTCTAAGTAATGAAGCAGTGCAGGGAAAAGATCGATAGCTTGAAGCGGAGGTACAAGCTGGAAAAGTGATGGACAGAGCGGGAACATATCGGAAGGTCTGTCATTCGAGGTCGTAGAGGCGTTGGACTTCGAGTTTTTTTTTTGGGGACAACCGGTCCGATTTGATGATCTCGAAGAGCAGCGATAAAGGTAAGGTTTGCATTGATACGTCTGATGTGTTGCTGGACGATGGAATGAATATGGACAGTAACCCCGTCCGGGCCCTGGCGGATGCTCGTGTGTTTCTCTGAAATTTACTCTAGAATAGAGAATGCTAAAATGAAGTTGTTTGCGAAGATGAATTCAGAACTTGCAAAGCTTCACAGGAGGAAAAAAAAGAAAAATCCATCGTGTTCCAGCATTGATTGCGCTGATTCTGACAGATGCAGACCTTCAGAATAACATTCTCGGGGTATCTTTACAAATGCGACTTCTTTGAACTTTGTGCATTGTTGAACTTTGCTGGACCGAGGTCTCTGCTCCGTTGCTTCATGACTTTCAAGTTAAAATTCTGCGGTTATAGGCCGTTAAAAGGTCAACTTATGATATCTGTTGTCAAAAGTAAGAAATGTGGCAATTAGATAAGCTATATGTTTCCAAGCGGGATCATTGGAAAATTGATAACCGGTTACAAACTGGGTCCACCTTGAGAAGCGGTTTCTGGTGAAATTACACAGAATGCTAACAGGAACAAGACAGCATTGAGATTGCAGGTGGTTATCACATGAGTATTTTGACCATGTGATCTGAGGCAGCCACTGATTCAAGCTAAAATTGGACGTAGACCAATGGTAATAATTCCCAGATTTGTGCATATGGCATAGACTGATTTTCAAGTGAAGTTCATATTCAGCAAGCCGTGATAAATGTGATAGTTCTAAATCTGTGATTCTATGTCACTGTCATTATGACAGTGACATAGACAGTCACCCATGTTTGAAGTTGGAAGTTTTAAGGGATGACTGCAGAAGTCCTTGGGGAAATTCTATGTAGTGGTCAAATTGTTGACGAAATGGGCATAGATGTAAATCATTGAGCTAGGCAAATTTTGACAGCCCTAGTAGCAGTCTGCTGAAATAACCAGAAATGGGCAGATCTAGAAGCAAATCAAGGTGAAATGCCTGAAGTGCTGGATAAACCAAGGTAGATTGGACCCCTAGTTTTGTAAGCTGCCGTCTTAGAAGGCTGTTTGAAGAAGCTACTCACAGAATAACAGGTAGTGGCTGAAAGGACTTCTAACACAAGTTGAGGCTTGTTGATATGTTCCCCCTGTATGACAGTGACATAGATGGACACCTATGTAGCAGCAAGCATGTGACTGTATCAGTCTTACATTGGAGCGTTATGGTAAACTTAAAATGTGAACTGTGAAATTTATGCAGCTTTTGGTCACATGGTTGGAATCTTGAATCATGATCAGCAAAGTCTGTTGGATGGCTTTGACTGTGGGAGATCAAGTCACATTTCCAAGTTGGTGTCTGGGATGCCCTCATTTAAAAGAGATGTATTCTCTCTCGAGAGAAGCTGTCATTAAGAGGGAGATACATATGCTCCTGAGCGAATATCATTACTGAATGAAAGAAGATCCTCATGGCTCAAAGACATATGGCTTCAGAGGGGGAAATTCTGGAAGAAATCCAAGAAGCCATATAAATACCAAGGGTATCTAGCAGCCATGAGTACTATTGTACAATTTGACTTTGGATCCTTTGAGGAAGTCGTAAAGCATCAAAGGATGCTATGCACGAAGAGTATGAGTCCATTATGAAGAATGATGTTTGGGATGTGGTTCCAAGACCATAGGACAAAGCAGTTGTCACCTTGAAATGGCTCTACAAGATCAAGCATGGATTCGATGAAAGTGCTGAAAAGTTCAAGGCAAGATTAGTTGCCTGTGGCTTCTCTCAAAAGGAAGACATAGATTATGATGACATATTTGCACCTGTGGCCCGATACACCACCATTCGATCTATTATAGCCCTTGCTGCTACGCAAGGATGGAGTCTTCATCAGATGATGTGAAGACTGCTTTTTTCTGCATGGTGTGATAAAGGAAGAGATATATGTGGAGCAACCTCTGGGCATGTCTGCAGGTTGAAGAAAGCCCTCTATGGGCTGAAACAAGCACCCTGAGATTGGTACAAGAGGATAGATAGCTACTTGATGAAGTTGGGCTTCACTCGAAGTAATGCTGATCCAAACCCTTACTTCAAAGTTGTCAAGGGAAAACCTCTCACTCTGGTGTTGTATGTGGATGACCTCTTCCTAACAGGTGCTGACCCTCTCATTCATCAGTGCAAGAGGGAGCTCGCTGCTGAGTTCGAGATGAAGGACCTAGGACTGATGTCTAGGCCTGAAGGTCTAGCAGAGACCTGGCGAGATTTTCCTTTCTCAAGGAAAATACATTATGAATTTTCTGGTATGATGGACTGTAAGTCCATGGAACTTAACTTTAAGAAGTTGAGTAGCAGCGTTGCTGGGCCCGTCCTACTGAGTATCGTTAACTCATAGGGACCCTGATGTTCTTAATGAACACCTGTTCGGACGTATGTTGTGCAGTGAACACTTTGAGTCAACACATGGTTGATCATAACATTCACTGGGTTGGTGCCTAGAAACTCTTGAGATATCTCTGAGGCACGATAGACCATGGGCTGAGATACACTGTCGGGAGTATGACACTCCATGGATATACTGATGCCGATTGGGCTGGCAGTGTGGTGGATCGCAAAAGCACATCTGGATGCTACTTCACATGTAGATCTGCTTCGGGCAGGAATCTAAAGTCGGTAGCCTTGAGCACCGCTGAGGCCGAATACATTGTAATATGTATGGCCTGTTGTGAAGTCACTTGGTTGCGAAAGCTCTTCTGTGAGCTATTCGAGCATGTGCTAGATGCCACTGTTATCCTTTGTGATAACCAGAGGGGGATTCATTTGTCATAGAATCCTAGGTTCCACGATTGATCCAAGTTTGTTGATGGCTGGTACCACTTTATCTGGGATATGGTACAGCGAGGCGCCGTAAGGCTCGATCATATAGGAACTGATGAGCAGGTCGCAGATATTCTCACTATGCCCTTGGGGAAGGTCATGTTCCTCACCTTCCGTGAGAATCTTGGTATCATGGAACGACCCTATTCTGAGGGTCCTGTTGGACGATGAGCTCTGGGAGCTCTGGGGGGGCTTTGGGGAGAGCTTCTCGGAGCTATGGGCAACCACAAGGCTAGGCTTGCCAAACCTTGTTGGTGTGCTTGGACCCCATCGTTGTGATTTTGAGTTGGTTCACCTCTCATTATCAGTGCCCCGTATGCATCCTACCCATTGAGTTCAGGGCTCATGGGAAGTACCTCTCATTTGGCCAATGAGATGGGAAAGGCTAGAGACTAGTAGCAAAGACTGATGGACGCATCAGAATTTGCCGTACTCTCTATCTAGGATGGCACGGTCCAACCACTTGATCTGGGATCAAGTTTTGTGAGGTCTCGGACCTCTGCTTGACTTCGGGTCAGATGAACCAACTTCGGGTTGGTTGGAGACTCTTTGTGAGTCCGATAGAGGTTTTGACCTCTGGGCTGAATCTGTCAGCCGGGTATGATGTCTTTGTGACTGACCCACTTCTGTTCTGAAATAAAGAGGCCAGCAAAGCAAGTTACGACGGGATGACGCACGATGTTTGATTGCACTAGTGGACGGAGTTCTCCCTAGTTGAGAGGGAGTGTTAAAATTGGACAACTAGGTCCAAACTCCGAGTTGTACTGCTCAGATGAAGATCCCAATATTTTTATTGGATTCCTCTTTCGGAGAGGTGTAAGATTGATCTAAAGATCATCTCGATCGGATGAGCAGAACATGTACTTTGAATTTATTCCACTTATGTGCTAAGTCGGCCTGGAATAAAATATAGACTTAAATGTCTTAAAGGACGTGTCACACACCCCCAAAGATTCCTATATATTGGAGAGACTTAGAGTTCATTTGACACACATTGGTGTGGAGGAATTCTCTCTCTCTGGATAGCATTGGAGCTGTGATATATATGGACTGTTCTTTGTTTGGGTTGTTCTGGGTTATATGTGTGACACGCTTGGCTGAATGACCTACTGGAGACTTTGTTGGTTGAAGCATCCTGCTGATCGCCGTAACGCCACCATTTCCTATCTCTGTTTTGGCTTGTCTTCTATCGATCCTTTAGTATGTTCTATCTTCTTCAGTATTGTGCCCTAATCTGAAATGTCATAGAACATCTTCAGAAATTAACATAAGATCAATGTTGAAAATATCGGTATCAACAAAATATCAACAAGGGTCCTAAAAACATCTTATCGACAATATCAACAAACATAAAAAATCAAAATTTTCAGATTTTTAAACAATAATGACATTTAGCTGATATTTTCAAAATATGGTAATATTTAACCAATATTGTCAAAATATCGCGATATTTAGGCAAGATTTTCAAAACATCGCGATATTTACTTGCCGAAATATCATTTGCCTGAAAGTATTATCGCGAAATATCGCCGATAATATCAACACTGGTTAAAACAACCTAAGTAAATTCTGCCAGACAACTTCAGAGCTATATTAGACTACTTGCTATGCTTGTTCCGAGGGTGCTATAGTCCTTGACCACCCTTTGTCTACCAAGTTCGCTTCAGGGGTTTACTTCGGCCTCCCTCTGCTTATCTTTGGCCTCGACTTGAGCCACAAGAAGATTCTACAGGAATAAACGTTCACAGGATTGGTTCAGAGGTATTTCACCACCGTGTGAGCTCGGATGTCCCTGCACTTAAATGGCCCCAACTTCGGGGGGTCCCCACCATCCACAGATCCAAATTTTCCAACACAAAATTGAATGACAAAACTTTGATTAGAGAGAAATCAATCCACAGGCCTTTAGACTTCACCGTAGCTCCCCCACGGACAAGTCATCGAGTTCGGGGGTCAAGCCACAGAGTACGAATTCCAACTCCAAACCCACAGGATCAGCCACAAACCTATGTTTCTTCCAGCTCAGAGACCATAATTTTGCCTAGAATTTTGTGAGGTTGCCGTAGATAGAACCGATCTTCTTCCTTGTTGATCTGCTAGTGTTGTGACTTCAATTCAGGACTTGTTTGCTTCAGAAATGCTACTAGTTGTTGTGCCAAAATAGAAGAAAAATGGAATGGTGTCAACTAGGTTGGAATCTTTCACCACCGAAATTGACAAGAGAGAAAAGGGGTCTTAAAACCCTCAAAGTTAATACTCAAGAAACAAATGAGTTGATCCACAATGACTCTCCAAAATGAATTCAACCGTTTTGTTTTTATAGATTTCTTAAAGGGGTTCTTCTTCTTAATTGATTGATAAATTTTACTCCAAACCCCAATTTTGGGTTTCTTTGCCTAGCTGCCCCTAAACACGCCCAATCATTGCGTATTTTGGAGTTTTCCCCTTTATTGAGGACTATAGCCTACGAGGATCGATAGACTACTTCGTCTCTCATAAATCCTCAATTTGAAGAGGACATTACAACAAGGGGTTTTGAGAAGCTCATAGCAGGTGTTAATTTTTACACTGCTCTATGCTGTACCAATTATTTTAGCCCAATTCAATTATTCAATTAGCAATCTTTTCAATAATAAATAATTCTTCCATTCATCAACAATAATTGAAGATAGAACAATAAATGCAATGACAAATAGGAGACAATCAACACGTCAACAAGAGACACCAGATTGGTCAAAGACCAGGGAAAAACCCAAGGGGGAAACCCGTTGTAATTGTTCTTCTATTAGATTTTCATAAAATGTTCAACAGAGAGTACAATGAGCCCAGATCCACAAATAGTAATTCAAGTCAAAATTTGACTTGCCTAAGAAAACAACCAACCAAAATCCAAAATATCGGCCACTAGTCAAATTTGGTCAAAATCAATGGTAGTAGCAACTACAATAAATGGTCAACAATCCTCCAAAATGACTCGGTCTACAGTAAAAATGTGCGGCCTGATTAGCTGGTCAAAATACTCCAAAAACAGTCCAAAAATTCTCTTTCTTTTCGGTCAAAGTCAAAGTCAGAAGGTAGCTGAAAACCCTAGTTGCAATTCTGAAGTCAACGCAGTCAAAGTGCCTAAAAAATCTTGGTTTGTGTGCCTAGAAATTTGGCCTTCCAAAACAGTCCAAGAACCCAAGTCAAAATGTGTCAAAACATTCCCAAACTCCAAAAGTCAACCCAAGACAAAGTGCTAGTCAAAACAGAATTTGGCCTCCCTAGAATTCCTCCTTTCTCTAGCTCGCACTTGTGGAGAGAAGCACTTGCAATTTCAGATATATCGAACCCAAGAAGAGAGAGAGCAATGTGTTGATGAGATGTCCAAATGAGGTGGGGGTCACTTGTATTTATAGGTGTTAGAGGAGGGCTAATTAGCCTCTAGGCTGACTTGACAAATTGTGCAAATGTGGACTTCACTTCTAAAATCCACTTTCCCATGTCCGAATCAAGTGCTTCAAAGGTCAAAATTGGCCCTCTCGAAAAGGGGAATCTAGTCCCATAATTGGAATTTGTCATTGAGTTGCCAAATTAGCACTCCCTCTCATCTAGGGAGAAATTCCAACTGCATCATGTAATCATTGCAAGTATCCTGTCATCATATCATGTCCCATCTTTGCTCAACTTTATCTGTTGAAACATTCTCGAATCTAAAGAAGAAGAATCATAGGGGAGCTTCAACTACCACCCTCTATCCGTCGGGGAGCCACTGCTACCACCTGACACAACTGCTAGCGGGGAGCCAATGTTGCTACCCGAGAATCTTTTCCAGCGGGGAGCCAATGCTACAACCTAGGAAACCTCTGCTAGCGGGGAGCCAATGCTAAGACAATAAGAGGGATGCCACTTTACCTTATAAGGTAAGGAGCACACCTATCCTACTGCTTGGCGATAATAGGAGTGATACCACTTACCATAAATGGTAAGGATTGTGCCTATCCTATTATCTGCTAATCTTCCCAACATGACCCTCAAGAGTCGGTGGTAGAACACCTGAATCTCTAGCTTGAGTGGGATGCCACTTACCATAAGTGGTAAGGAATCGCAACTAACTCAAGCAACCAACACCCATTGGCTAGATGAGTGGAAAAGACAAATGCTAATTGTGGAAAATCCAAAAGTCCCTCAACCCCAGGAGCTCTAAGGCTCAATTCCTCACCTTGGGAGATCAAATAGGGGGGAACAACACAACTCAATGTTCTCGATATGTCTGAACCCTTACTCAGGAGTGTCACATTCATTTGAAAGTATATCTCAGGCCACAATCCTTCATATGCTTGATCATGAGAGGCTCACTACCTGTTAGGAATAGATTGTAAATATACAAAAGCAAAATCAAAGTCGTACCTTGGCCCAGTTTGAAGTGGAGGTTCAGATCGACATTGCTTCTTGTGAATCCAAGCTCCAGATTTTAGACTTCCGTGACTAGTTTCTTGTTTCTTGATTTCTGGATCCACCACATTCATAAATGTTTAATCGACATTTCGAACCCACTACTGTGAATCCAAGCTTCATCCAGTAACTATCAATACAGGCATGCCAGGTTTTGGGAGATTGCTTCACACCACATAGTGCTTTCTTCAATCTGCAAATGTGAGTCTTCTTGTCCTGTACATCAAACCCTTGAGGCTGCGCAACACATACTTATTCCTTTAACGTTTCACTGTTTCCATCGGCTTCATACTTTATCTTGTATAGCCATTTTGAAGTTGCACCATCTCATACATCATTCTTCATAATTGATTCTTCGACCTTAGCATCCTTCCACACCTGTTCTCTCACAACTACTTCATTTTGTTTGGAATTATCATTGGGCTTGATCCTGTTAGAGGGGAATTGTCCCCTAGACTTATCTTTATTTCGGTGCCATAACTCACTTTGCTAATAGGTGTCGTGGACCATTGCTAGAAGAGGTCTTCCAGTGACTCTATATAGTCCTCCCGCTCTAGATCCCAAGGTAAAGGCATTTTTCATTTGGGATCACTTCGGCCAAGAGAGGACCTTTCCATTAATAAAGGCTACTCTCGTTCCTTTCTCTTCCAAGGCAGAAATAGATATCAGATTCTTCTTTAGTTCCAGAACATACATCTCTTCATGAAGAATAATAGATTTTCGATAGTTCAAATCAAATTTGATAGTACCAAATCCCTTCACTTGATATGTAGTGTTGTTCCCAAGAATAATCTTCAAACTTGTCTCCATTTCAACCAAATTTGAGAGGACTTCCTTATCCCTGGTGAGGTGTTTAGAAGCCCCACTATCTACTGGCCAACTATTGTACGAATCAGGAGGAGAAGAACTTGAAAGGGCTGAAATAAGAATGTATTCAGATTGACTAGTAGCTACGTTTGTAATATTCCTTTTTCTGGTGTTCCTTATGACATGGTTAGGATGGACGCTTAGTGTCGGGGGCAAATAGGTCACAGGTGCAGGTTGGTGTCATCAACGGGCCTAGGAGCTTTTGGAGGAGTTTTGAGGGGTTTCTATGAGGATTGATGGTATTCGCTTGGTATATTCCATCATCCGCACAGTTTGCCTTTTGTTCCGGTACATTCTAATAACTTTCAGAAAACTGAGTTATTTTTGGGCTTAACTCAATTAATTACGCTCAGGGTCTCATTTCGAGAGGTATACGTGATAAAACACTAGAGTGTAGTAGCTCGTTGGAATCGGAACAAGAATACCTACATGATGGGATGGCTAGACATGAGTTTCAGTAACCCGAGGAGACATGGTGGCCGATTTACTCCTTTCCCGCACTAAAAATAATATTTTAATTAGAATAGAAGAGGGAAAAGTACCCCATGATTAAAATAATAATAAAATAGAAGGCTCCAGAGGAATCCATAAGATCTATAAAAGAAGAGGAGGCCATTGAGGGATATCTTGGATTTGATATCTTTTCTTGTATGTGAGGTTGAGAACCCGGTTCTCTACTCCATTGGTAGCCCCAGGACGGAAACCCTCGGGTGATTGAGAGAGATTGGGCAAGTGCCCAACTCCGCTTGTTGAGTTCATCTTGAATTCACAGGTGAGCTTAACAGTGCCATTTCAGTTCAGTTTGGAGGTCGGTGCAATGCAACAAATTATATTGGAGGCCAACTTTCCATCTCAGCTATTTTCGGTCAGATATGCATGTAACCCAGTTTGCCATTTATAATAAAAAGCTGAGATTCTTCTTGTTCAATGTGTTAATGGATTGCAATGCTCTATTTGTTTTTATTTTACATGGCAATCTTCTGTTAATTAATCAGTAATTTTATGGTAAAATGTTGGGTTAGTAAAATTTCTGCAAAATCGGTGAAATATCCCATTCGGGATATTACAGCGGTATCAGAGCCTTGATCTTCGCTTAGCCGTGGGTTATCTTGAAAGGAGAAGTTCGAAGGTTTAATTGTAGATCAATTGGTGGGTTCAAGAATTTATGTGCCAAAATTGCTGAAGGTGTCTTCGTTTCATTATTCAAAAGGGGGTCGCAGGGAAATTTTTTATTTGAGTTATTAAGGGCATATCAAACAAATTTTGTATTTGAGCCATGATATTTGGCAGGGCTGAGATTTTAAATCCGCGAGCCAATGCTTTTACAAATCGATGGTGGGAGCTGTAATTATTATTTTGGCTGAACTCTGGAAGGTCGAATGTCATCCTGAGAGCCGCATTGGCAATTCCAGTGCGTGGGAATGATGGGGTTGATCTTGTTACTGAGTGCCGGAACACATGTGCCCATTTTATTTTCCGTCAGATTGAACCACCAAGGAGGGGACTATGCTGCCCGACTGGTCAGCTGGATAGAGCAACCGAGGCACCCATTCAAAATCAGTTATATGCAGGTTCGAGCTACCAGTTGTAGAGGCCGTGTATCATTCCTAACTGGACCACATCTATATTTCGAGCTTGACGCCGCATTTCTTCTGCAAGGAAACGAATTGTATTGTCCAGTGCACAAATTTTCAGTTGATTTACCAGGTGGCTGTATTTCATTGCGTTAAGGAGCCCACTTCCATTTCGTAAAGTCTTGTGGACGCCGAGGACCTTTTCCTGAGCCAACCGGAGGTATTTTTCTTGACACAGAAAGCTGAGAATATGCTGCTGTTAGGAAATCATGCATTATTTATTTATGATTTTTTCTTCATGCATTATATTATTGGGAAAGGTCGAATTTGCCAGTGGGTTCGTGGAGGCCGCTTGGGTTGGTAGCCGGGAAGGGAACCACTTTGATGAAGTTCAAAGGGATTGTGATTTGATGGTGCAATAATTGTGAAACGCAACAACAAATCAGACCAATTAATATGGTTTGCATATCCTGCACTGATATGTGGACCGAAGGAATAATGTGCTAACATTCACTTGAGTTGGGGAGTTGAACTGTGTGATTGACCCAAGTAAGAGAAAGCGTTGATGTAGTTGCCTTGGAAACAAAAAAACTCTGCGATAGTAGCCGAATTGCCTAGTCGGACCATGTAGCCAATGTTGTGACGCAAGATATTTTGTGGCGTAGTAATCCAGAGACGCGGACATTCTTCCATGCCACATCTATTCTATCACATGTGAGCAATAGGCAGACAACTGCGACTGTGGAATATTGGAACCCTAGACTGTTGTATTATATGTTAATATAACAAAGTTGGGTTGAAAATTGTAAAAAGTTGTCTATGTTCTGTGCATATGTGATTTACTGCTGTTTATATTCCACTATGCAAAGTAGTACCGTTGAGATTCTTGGTTCGGTAGCGTCAGAGGTTTTAAGACTCTCGTGGAAATTCAACAATGCCTACCTTCTATTGATTCCCGACTTCCTTCTCATACAACACAGTCACAAGGCAATCTGCTGTAGCTTAATAAGGGCCCGCTGTCCCAGGCAGACCACAGAGTCACCCCGGATGCCAATTGCGGCTATGATCAGAGACGACGTTGATGGGCTAGAATGTCAAAATCTCAATGTGTTGTCCTTTACTTCCACGCTGCCACATATATGGATTCTCCCTTCTTAAGTACTGAAACCAGATTGGCATGTAAACTACAAAAAATGGACTTCTGGCTGTTCCGTAACAAAGCTGGTTGACTTGGAGAATACCCACAAAGAACTTTGATCTTGTGTGTAGCCGGACAGGTCTATATGGTTCTATTGCTTAAGAAGAAATTCTTGTGTCAGAACAAGAAAAAAAACAAGAAAATGGGTGTCTAGGTATGGTGAGATCAGCTCCACCGAGACTAGACAAAGTGATTAGCTAGGGAGGGATCACCTCCACCGAAATTAATAGGGAAGAAGGGATCTAAAAACCCTCAGAGTCTCAGGCTCAAAGAAAACAGAGACAATTCAATCCAATTCGTGATGCCTCAAATGAATCTAACCCTCTTGTATATATAGATTTCCTCGAGGGGATTTTTCTCCTTAATTAATTGAGTGGGATTCACAACAAACCTCAACTTTGGGCTTTTTTTCCCGGCAGCCCCAATACTTGCCCTTCACTGCCCAAACATTGGGTATCTTGGGGTTTTCCCATTTATCAAGGACTATAGCCTACAGGGATCGATAGGCTACTTCGTCCTTTGGGCCAATTAATCCCTTGGGGACATTAGAGTCCTCCCTTCTCGACATTGATCATCCAAGCAATGACAATTTTTGTTGCTTCCGACTTTGTTCTCCTTCTTTGATATTAAAAATCAGATCAGGTAGACGTTCAACCATTTTGATGGCTTCTTGAAATTCATGCTCCAAATAACCTTGTTGATCATAAGTTGCCCAATGTTCTTTTCCAGTACCTTCAACTACAACTGTAGCCCTAGATATTGACTTCCTAGCATATTGGTTAGGCATATTTATATGTTGTTCAAAAGTAGTCATTTGCTTGACCAAATCAATCACAAAGGTACTGCACATTTTGATTGACTCTGGAAGCAACCTTCCACATTAGTATCACTAAGTGAAGTATAATATGGTCTTCCATTCTTATTACAGTCTAAACCTTCCCCTGTGACTTCCCTTTCCTCAGAAGATGCCGCTTCAATCTATTTCTTGTCCACTTCAGTTACATGCTATGAAGATGACCAACCCCAGGGATTCATGTGGGAAATTTTAATAGAGACACCTCCTTGATGGTCCATGGTATCAAGTGTCTGTCTAAGAGACTTTCGTCCTAGAACCCCATCAAGAACCCACTTGATGTGCAATATTAGATAATCATCTAACAATATTGCTAGCATATGCACCACTTCTGAGTACAAAATGACAACATCAGGCCTAGCAAGTAATCTAGTAAGAATGATTTCTGTAAAGGTCTTTCGAGACTCAGAAAACTAAGGATTATCAATACCCTAGGTAAAATCTTGCAATACATCAATGCAGAAATATGTTGGTTCCCAATCTTCTCGATGAGAACTTATTCATTTAGAAGCAAACTAAGCTCAACCTATTGCCAGTGATGTTTTGTAGCCTGTAGATTATCGAAATTATCCACGAGTTGGTCTACCAAAAATTTTCCATCTGCGACAATACCCTTGAGATCTCCATGTCCATGAATCCAATTTCCTTCATATTGTGAAGAAACAGATGGTGGCAGCTGAGAATCAAGAATAGCATGTAAAAATAAGCTCCCAGGAAGAGGTAAAAGGGCCTTCAATTTCGAATGTATATCCAACCCCTGCATTTCTAGTGTGGCAGCAAATCCAGAAAGAACTGGATCACAAGCAAGGTGATGGTACATAGCATGAGTATCTTGCAAGCAAACATCCTGAATTGGCTCTTGCTTAATAGCTTTAGCTATAGCTGATAGCAATGCCTGTTGAAGTTGACTATCTTCATGGTATCCCGTATTTATACATGAAAAATTATGCATCCACAGAAATGTGTTACAGGTGTAGGTCCATCTGTCACTGCTTTTTCCAATCATTTATGAAAGTAACATGCAAGCTATGTTTTTCTTTCCTTGTTTTGAAAAGAAAGACATGTGAGTGTTAAACATCTCATGATTGAAAATATTTATTCCTCTACCCTGTATTCTTCTTGCCTTTCTTTCATCATCATCAAATACATCATCAAATTTGACATGCTCTTGTTTGGTTCGTTTATGGTGATTTCTATGATGACAATTGTATGTTACAACAGTTGTTTCATACCTTTTCAAAGCTCTCTCTCTTTCTAAATTTCTGTCTCTTGGTCTGTTTAATGTCTGCTGTACTGGAACTTCCAGAATTGGATCATCAGGGATAAATTCCTCATTCCAATTTCTACTCTATGAAACCACAATGTGTTCTTCATTGGTGGTTTCATCAGCAATGTCTGAATCATGCGATTTGTCTCCACTTTGTCATAATGGATTTCATTGTCATCTTCTTGCTGTCCATCAAGGCATACCAAGTCGATTTTTCCTCTATTCTGTACAAAAAACACATTATAATTGCAGTGTGTGTCAGGGCTGCTGCTTCCCTCATCACGATTGTTCTGAACCTCAGTTATGAGAGATGAGGGTCTCTCTGGTTCTATTTCTGAGCACACAATTTGTGTTACAGATTTCCCAAAAATGCCATCACATGGCCCTCCTTCCCATTCTTGATAGAAGTTGTCCCTTTCCATTTCTGTGTTGTTTTCTTTGTTGACATCAGCTGTTACATTATCACAATTCGTGGGGCTGGACATGGGACCAGACTTATCGTCCTTTTTCGGAGGATATAACTATGACCAATCATTTGGGTGTGCCTTTGCCCCCTACTTCAACTTCTCTTGTACTTTTAAAAAAAAATTCTGTCCTTGGCTCACCAGCAATATCACTCGATTTGTTTTTCTTGCAGCTAACCCAAAAATATTTGAATGCTTTCTGCTGTGTCCCCTTATCCTTCAATTCAGGTGCTTGATCAGTCTTGGGGTTCACATGTGTTTGATCCATGCAATCTTTTGCAATCTTTGATCCGTTCAAACTGATCCCAGCGCTAGTTTGTCTGTTTCCAGCATTGATTCCAAGTGGGGAAAGAATCTGAGACATCATCTGTTGGTGTTGCTGCCACAATTTTTCCCCAAACTGTCCGTTCTCCATTGAGTCTTACCCGAGGGCCTTGGGTCCGTGACATCAACCCAAAAACTCACAGGCTGGCAGGGTGAGCCAACTTTGATACCACTGTAAAATCCCAGGGGGTAATTTTTTCCCTAGGGTTTCAGGAACATAGGAAATACTGCACCAAAGTTGACAGTAACCTTTGCCAATGATAATTACCCTTATAGTCACAAGATAAATTTTACTACCTTTTTCAATTTCAGACATCAATAGAATTCACTATAAAATATGCAGCAGTTTCAGACAGGTATAGAATTCACAGTAATATAAATATGCAGCAGCTTAATAATATATGTTCAATCCTAATTCAACAACTGCTCCCGGGGCAGTTCTCCAATATAAGGACTGGAGATTATGTGATTGCAATTGATCAACTCTAATCGCAATACTGACCAAACAACCACTGACAAGGCTATTTATGAATCAACTTGAGCCCAGTTCCTATCAATTTGTTACTCACGTGATACCCTAACTGGGTTTACTAACCTGTTGTCGTATTTAACAAGGTAGTCACTGCTCTTGGCACCACGTCCCTGTTTGTCCTCTGTTGTATTAGTACTTGTGCCTCGTTCAATGCAAGGTTATAAGTATAAGCTGCGGTCTTCCTGAGTTCTCCCGTAGTTATGGTTACTGAGTCTCTGTCTAACCTTTCCGTCACTTTAGTCTGTTGCAGGGTCCTCGACTAATCTATTCCACAGCATCAAACTGTCACAGGGACCCACGTGCCACAAAATATCTCTTTACATCCACGCAAGGTTATGCGTGACAGAGCCTGTTTACCCGTGGCTTCGTGATGTTTATTTGTTGGCTGGGGAATGAGAGCAGACTCTTGTTTTGGTGGTGAAACTTCCTGTCTTATGCCATTCACCGCCTCAAGTTGTTACTGAAAATCATGCTTCCTTTAGGAATAACATACTGTTGATCCACATACGATGATTCGTGACAGAGCCAGCGCCTACCTTTTACTGATCCGCGATTTCCTTCTCATACTACAACACAGTCACAAGGTAATCTGCTGTAGCTTAATAAGGGCCTGCTGTCCCAGGTAGACCACAGAGTCACCATGGATGCCAATTGCCGCTATGATCAAAGTCAGCGTTAATGGGCCAGATCGTCTAAAATCTCAACTTGCTGTCCTTTATTTCCACACTGCCACATATACAAATTCTCCCTTCTTAAGTAACGAAACTAGATTGGCATGTAAACGACAAAAAAATTACATCTGGCTGTTCCGTAATAGAGCTGGTTGACCTGGAGAATACCGACAGAGAACTTCAATCTTGTGTGTAGCCGGACAAGCCTATATGGTTTTGCTGCTTAAGAAGAAATTACTGTGCCAGAATGAGAAAAAAAAACAAGGAAATGGGTGTCTAGGTAGGGTGTGATCAACTCCACCGAGACTAGACAAAGTGATTAGCTAGGGTGGGATCACCTCCACCGAAACTAATTAGGAAGAAAGGGTCTAGAAACTGTTAGAGCCTCAGGCTCAATGAAAACAGAGACAATTCAATCCAATTTGTGATGCCTCAAATAAATCTAACCCTCTTGTATTTATAGATTTCCTTGTGGGGATTTTTCTCCTTAATTAATTGAGTGTGGTTCACAACAAACCCCAACGTTGGGCTTTTTTGCCCTGGCTGCCCCAAAACTTGCCCTCCACTGCCCAAATATTGGGTGTTTTGGGGTTTTCCCCTTTATTGAGGACTATAGCCTACAGAGGTCCATAGGCCACTTCGTCCTTTGGGCCAATTAGTCCCTCGGGGACATTACAAATGCTCACTTCTCTTCACACTCTTATCTATGTAGCTAGGGCACATTGTGCACTAGGTGTTCACACTAGGGTTCGAGTTTAACACGATCAAGCAAAGAGTTTCATGCATGTGACCATATACATTGTATCGTCCCTCTTCTTCCTGTTCTGTAAAGGAGATGCAGGGTGCACAATTGTGTTGGTTGGCCAGATTTTGTTTTGAGCTATTCCATTGTATTTTTTCCAATTTTTAATAGAAGACAGATGTGATTGACTGTTTAGATTTGTGTATTTGCTGTTTGAATTTTTAGCTGTATGTGTTAATAGATTAGCATACGTTTTGTTGTTTTGATTGAAGCTTTCAAGTTTTCAACTGCCTAGGATTTAGATTATTCTTTCTAAGTCTAGAATTTGTGTATCATGGTCTGAAAATTTGTAGGACCCTTGCTGTATGGATTTCAAAAACTTGTTTTTGTTGTTGTTGCATGATTTAGATGCTTGGGACACTTAAGGGTCATCTGATAACAAGTTTTGATATGAAATGTTTTATTTTGCTAATAATGTGGGGATTGACTATTGCACATATTTTTATCATCTCTTTGTTCTAAAATTAGATTTTATAATAATAATATTGTTTTCTAACTTGTTTTTTAGGTGATTTATCTCATCATTCGTCATTCCTCACCTATTGTAAGGTATCTTTGAGTCACTTATTTAGAAACTATGTGACTAGGTATGGCGGATTTCTTTTGTTGAAATTTGTTGAGCTTAAAGGTAAATACAAAAATTTGAAAAAATTTGGCAAATTTCGTAGTCAAATTACAATAAATTGAATGGAATTTGATAGCCTTATTTCAACAAACTGAATTGAATCGAATTTGATAGTCGAACTTCAACAAGTTGAGTTGAATTTAATTTCATAGCTTAATCTTCAATGACCTTAATATGTTTTTTTTATAGGTCATGGTAAGTACACCAAAGTCATGGTATTCTTTCATGAATCTTCTTTTCCCAAAGTCTTTACTTTATTGTTTTATAGGTCTATTCTTTTATTATATACCTACACAGATTGGTATTGCTCACCTTATCTCCATATGACCATGTGCACCTTTTTTCACCTATTACACTACCATCTTTATTGCCCCCACAACTATATTTTTTATTTTTCCTTTCTCCTTGGTGACAACATAGTTCTACATGGTTCTCCTTTTCATAACTTTATGGTACACCCTTCTTCTCTCTTTTGATTTAATTTGGTCTATATCCTTTCATACTCTAAATCTGTGGGGTACTTTTTTCTTCTCTTTAAATGAATTACCTATTGTTGGATAGCAGATCAATTCAACACTAGGTGCGAGTAGAACATATCAAAATATTAAGACCCACGGGTTGTCTTGATTGGTAGATGCTCTTGTTTGAAAGTTCAAGGAGGTCTCAGGAGCAAATCTTGTTGAATTTTGTGGTTACTTGTAAAAGGAATAGGATTAGGTCAGGCACATTGGATCTCCTAAACATTTGGAAAGGCTCCAACATCAATTGTCTAGGGATTCTTGCATGTCTGGAATAATCTTTGGGTTATCCCTATTTTTCTCACAAGGGGAGATATGCTAGAAATCTGCTATAGCTTGCGGGTATATGATGGAGCCTCTTCTATACCCATTGTCCAGGGATGAAAACTCCTCTTACATTGTTGACAAAAAATAATGGACCTTTCTTTCTTCTCTAGGTTCTTTACATCCCTCTCTCATGGAACCATAACATCTTAATGGTTGTGTGCACTATCCTCTAGATGCCCTAGCTTTCCTTCGGATGGATTTTGATGTAGATGGTATGGCTAGGTAGACTATTGTGTCATAGGATGTTGGGGCCCTTGTTTCTCCACTTCTTAATGCACATTCAGATTCTAGGATCACTTTTACCACTATCATTGGTGTTGGTTTCCTTTTGCACATATCTATAGGAGTAGTGGGTTCAATCCTCATTGTTCCCATTAAAATTCATATGACCACCAGTAGACGTTTTCACCAAGTCCATATCAAGTGAGATTTGTGGAAATTGTAGCATGGAATGGCTTCTTTTGACTTGTGCCTTAGTCAAAGAAGCAAATTCGAATTCAGTCTCATAGAAATTCGAGTTAGCTGTCAGTTAACATGTGTGATGTGGCCTATCACTAGTTTATTGTCATTTAATTCGAGTTAGATGGATTTTAGTGAGTTGTGGACCAATTGATGGCTAAAAATAACTATCAGTTGAGTTATCTCTAATGTCTATCAGTTAATTGATCTCTAGTTCTAGAATAGAGATAGTTATGTGTTTAGTTGGGTAGTTGACCTTCTGTTAACTGAACTTACTTCTTAGTTAACTAGTTGCAGCTGCTAAATTTATCCCTAGTAGGTCATGCAATTCGAATTGCCTATTGAAACTGGATGAAGGCACAAATCTATTTATTATTGTACAATAGGTTTTGTGTACAGGGTTGAGGATCAAGTAGAGCAATTTCTCTTGGGAATTGCGCAAGGAAATAGGAGAGATTCCTATTTTTTAGGAGGCAGAATTGCACTAGGAAATAGGAGCTCCTAGTAGGCCTTATTTGCCTAAGTGTTGGGCAAGTCTTTTAGAGAGTTGATCAATGTTGCAAGGGCTTCAGGCTTGAAGCAGATTCTTTGTAATAGATCAAATTGCTCTGTTGATAATACAAGCAAGAGGGGTTTTTCCCAGTTGGGTTCCCCAGATAAATTCCTGTGTGTGATTGATCTATGCGTGATTGTGTTTCTATTCATTGTTTTTCTTCCACTAAATTTTGGTAGAGAAATCTTGTGTCTTTTGTTATCAGTTTGATCTCATTAGCAGTTGCAAGGTTTCAAGGATTTTCTACAAGATTGAGGGTGTTGATCCATAGTGGAAGCTATACAAATCTTCGTTTGTGTCCCTTCAAGAAGGATATTCTTACTACTTGTGGCCACCATAGACTTTGTCCTTTCCCTCATGGAGTGCATACTAGGTTTGGAGGGGATGTTGATCGCCATGCAACAATTAATATTTTCTTGTAAGCAGTTAGGCACTTCAAATTTTCTCACATTATAATATTAAAAATAATAGGGATGCTACCTTGTTTTTTGTTTTCCATCTAAAGGGGAGGATGCCAAGATGCTTGGTCTGTTGGAAATATTATGTTCTCAACATGGTCGTTTCAACCAGTGTTATCGGAATCGAACCGGTTCTGGAAAAACTAGTCGGTCGTGGTTTTTGGGCTCTGATCCAGAACAATAGTTGATGCCGGGTCGTCCGGAGTGGTTCAGAGACCGGTTCCATCGGTTCACAAGCCTGGGCATTAAAAAAAAATTTATTTATTTATTTTTTTAAAATTATTAATTTTCCTAGTTACTAACGCTACCCTAGCCCCCCTAAAGCTATTTAAACACCACCACCCCCTCTATTTCACTCACACTATTCATTCGAGTCTCTTACAATTCTTGAGCTGAGTTCGGTGAGGAGAATTCAGAGAGTTTTTTGCAGGGTTGTTCCAAGGGAGATTTTTTGGAGATTTGAAGAGCTTATTGGAGTCTTGGAGAGCCGTTGGGTTGGTAGATTTTCAAGCTACTTGAAATATATATTTTTTTCTTTTTCCCAGAGATCTTTGAGTTTTTTTCAGTGGTTTTTGCAGTTGGTGGAAGATTTTTATTTTTTATTTTGTTGGGGCTGCTACATAGTTGATTTCAAAGGATTTTGGAGCTGATTTTCTCCAAAATTTTAGAGGGTAAATCAAAGGTTAGGGGAATCAAGCCATAATCCCACTGAAAACTTGGATGCTACTCATTCTTCATATGAGGTTGAGGAGGATGATCAAGATGTTTATTAATGATTGATGATTTGATCATTGATTTGTTGTAGCGGTAGCTTGTAGTATTGTAGGTTAAAGTATAATACTATGATCTATGATGTTATTTTGGACTATAAAGGCCTTTTAGACTCTGCTTCTTGATGTTTGTAACATTTTTGGTTCAACGATGTTTTGCACTAAGTGCTATTTTGGTTATATGCACAAATGATAACTTTTGCATATTTGTGTATAAATGGTTTGGATTGATATAGATGCACATGAATATATATGTTTTTTCTTTAAAATATGAATATATTATGTGTTTTGGTAAACCGATTCTCTTTTTATTTATTTATTTTAATTAAATTTTCCGGTTCCGACCGATTCCTGGTCCACAAGGTTTTCTGGTTCGATGACTGGTTTGGTTTTGATAACATTGGTTTCAACTCTTCCAGAGGTTTGGCCAAGGGTGGGGGCCCTTTTTATAAGGATTCACTATTAGGATTCAAAGTGAAGGGTTTTGAACACTAGCATTTCCACTGAGTAATGGGAAGAAGGGATATCATCTTGACAATCTACCTCTTGTAGCCAATGTAAAGCAAACACGTGGGGTTGTGCCTTCCTTTTGTGTCGAGGCAGTAGAGGTCAATCTTGTCCTCAAGAAAGAGAGAGTGGTAGTGGATGACAACGAGGCCTTATATTGTGCATATATTGATTTGTTGATTTAATGGCTTTTGGTTGTATTTGAAACTACTAAATACATGGATTATAAATGATACAATAAAAATCCATGCTTTAGTGAAGAGCTTTTGGATTGTGGAGTTTTTGGAGGTGAATGATTGAACATTGTTCAAGGTTTTGGGGCCTTGGTTTATGAGGGATGCAAGACCCTTTCTATAAAACCATGACATACATGCTTTTGCTCCTCTCATTGCTATACTTACAAAAGTTCCTATTTGGGCTGGGTTATTGTGACTTTCGCTAGAATTTTCTAGTCACTAGAATTTTGAGGGGATCGATAACACTCTTTCAATTCTCTAAATGTAAATGCACACGAAATTATTTCAAATATTTCTGCATTCGTGCACATTAATGCTGATCTTAGTAAATGTCTCCTAGCCCAAATTGTGTTGAAGTGTGAAGTGAACAAAGTTCGTACTTCTCGTTAAATACTCCATAAGACTTGGAATATGAAAATATCCATTGAGGATACAAATATTATATTAAAATGTATGAGGGATGAATGATTGATGTTACAAATGAGACCCGCTTATATACCTAGGCAGGTGCCTCTTCACGGAAGGTCATGTCCCATCAGACATGCCTCTTCAACCTAATTACTACTTAACTAATCATTATTTATTGATTACATTATTTATATCATTTTATTCATAACATTGCCTTCCTCCTAAAAAAGCTTTGTTCTCAAAGCTTGTTGATGAAAAGGCTTGATCTCTTTTTCTGCTACAAATGTCTTCTCACCTCAGGCAATCATCTTTGTCAATACAAGTTGATATGATCCTTTAAGTGATAAACAAAACTGTTACACTGAGAATGGATCAGACCATCCTAAATCAATCTTCTGTGGAATCTTGCGGTGACTGACAACTTGTGATGAATTGTTATCACATGAGTGGATTGCACTGACATTAGTATTCTTCGGAACATCAGTTTGTTGTTTCTGTTCTGAGTACGTAGCTTGATCGAGTTGTCTACTCCTGTGATTCGGATGTCGATAAGGAACTTTTTTGGTTTGACTTTCCCTTATTAGGTGTGTGGCAACTTTTTGATTTTCTTCTGGCGAGGATGTTGTTGAGTTGATTACAGAACCTTCACATGGGATGTTCATCGTCTGAACTACAACATCTAAGTTTGTATTTTTTTCAACTTGCTTGTCTTCTTCTTTAGTTGTGACATTCATTGCATTAGTATCAATTTCTTTCTCTTCAACTTGGACTTCTACATTCGATGCTTGATTTTCGACAAGTTGATGCACCTTGTTTTCCAAGAACTTCTTATCTTTCTTAAGCTTCTTTATTTATGTTAGTAATTTTTCGCTATGGTTTTTTAGTCGCGAAACTTCTTCATTTTTTTCAACAGTGATTTTGTCAACTTCTCTTTGCATAATCACCTTTTTACCTTCTTGAAAAATTACTTTTGAAATTTCTTGTATGTCTTCAGGCATCACTAAATTTGGCTTCAAGTTAACGTCCTGTAGCGTTTCCATCCAGGGTGAACCCAACAAAATGTCACAATCGTCAAAAGTAAGGCTTTCATGGTAAATTGAGAGATAAAGGTATAATCCCTGATATTTAGTTGTAGATTTTTTATGTCGTATTTTTTTTGTCAAAAAAATTTATTTTTTCGGTTATATTTGACTCAAGAATCACCAACTGGTTTGCAATTTTAGGGTTTATATAATTTTTATCTTCGATGGGTGATATAGCAATAGTGACATCTTTTCCCGTGAGAGTCCCTGTAAATTTAAATATCACTTTAGCGTCGATGGGTAAGGTTTCTAAAAATCTTCCATTAATTCTGATTTAAATGTCATTTTGCTTGTCGATATGAATTTTCTTCAAATTCACCTTTTTTATTCTTCTTCTTTTACTTTGATAGTCTTTTTTCTTAACTTTCCTTTCCTCTCTTCTTCTAAAAATAAACTTTATACCTTTTTCACTTTTATATTTCATACTCCAAAAAATAGCTCCTAATTTGTTTTTTTCAATCTTAAAATAAAAAATACCTTGATACTTCCTTGGGCTCTTATACTTATATATTATTAATCTTAATATCCTCAATTAAATCTTTATTATAATTTTTTTAACTATATAAATAAATTATAATTTATTTATAAGTTAATAGATTATATTTATTATTTTAAAGTATCTTTATAACTATGTGTTATAGACGGTCGAAGAAAATGGAGACTAGGGTTTTTTCTCCTTCATGGTCGGCGGCTCTCTCTTCTGCATTTCACGCGCCGCACTAGGGTGGGAGACCTACCCCATTCCCTTATGCCTTGAACGCCCTCGTCCCTGCGCCTTGGGCTCTGCTCCGCCTTTGCTTTGCGATTCTGCAGAAGCAGCCGCGTCATTCAGTAAAGCAGCGACAGAGTCAGCTTCTGGAAGTTCCCCACCGCCCCTCTGCTGCGCTTTATGCAGGTACCCACAACATTTTTTACAGTCTAGAGCCATCAAGCAAAGGCGACTCGACAGTCACTTCCCTCTCCAGGCACACAGATCGCAAAGAACGAGTTTACTTGCAGAAGAAGAACGTTTGGACCTTCTACCCTGCTTCACAATCCCCTGTCTCGGCTCGGTCTCTGTCATTAAGTGACTGTCTCTTCTTGCAGGTGGATTCTCCACCCCTTCATCGCCATGACAATCTTGGCTCCTTTCAAATCCAAATCTCTCTACCTTCGGGCAACACCATCTTGCACTGGGTCAGTTCTTCAAATCTGGTGATGGATCTCAAACTAGCTCTAGATCGGCGGAGTGGGATACCTTCAGGACTTCAGAGACTTCTCTTTCAAGGTAAACAGCTTGAAGACCTTCTTCCCCTCTCTACATATAGCATTCACAGAAACAACTCTTTGATTTAACCCTCCGTTTGAGAGGGGGCGCAGCAGGACAATCATCCTCAGCTCCTCCTTTCTCTTACAAAGATGCAGTGCACTCTGAGAACCCCATACCCCCGAAAGCCCTTAAACCCAAGCCTTTCTTGGTTGACAAAACAGAGGAAGTTCCCTCTGTCGAAATCACCCACGCAGGTCTTGCAGATCAACTTCAAGATTTTGCAGAAAGAGCAATCATATGCATATTCAATGGACTGTGGCCGCGATCTAAGGATCTTTATGATTGGATCCATGCAAACTGGACTCAACATTGTAAGGTCAGTTTCTGTTCAAAAGGATATTTCATTGTTCTATTCGATAACAGCAAGCATTATGAAAAGGCTTTAGCAGAAGGCCCTTGGTTCATGGGAACTGCAGGGCTCTTCCTAACTCCTTGGTTCCCAGATTTTGATCCAACAACTGCAGTCATTACCAAGACTCCTGTATGGATCAGGCTTCCAAACTTACTAGCCCACTTATGGCATGATGTGGTCTACACAACTATTGGCAACACCTTGGGCAGTTTCCTCATGGGAGATTACTGGAGGGAAAGCAACGGTCTCTACACATATGCCAGATTATGCGTGGAGTTAGATTTAAGCAAAGGACTTCCTGACCAAATCAATCTCAAGGTTAACGAGTTTGTTAGGACCCAGACACTGGATTACGAAAATACTGCATTCCGCTGTCGACATTGCCACCAAACAGGACATCTGCAGACCTCCTGCCCTTCTCTCCCAGCAAAGAAGAAAAAGGACAACTTCTCCAAGTCCAAGTCCAAACGTTGGGCTCCATGCTCACCACCTTCAGTTGTGGATTCTGAATCCTCTTGCTCTGAAGATGATATTAGCGATGCAGATTTGGATCAAGCTCCTCAATCTGAGGTTCCTTCAGCCGATGGACCGAAGCATACCTCAGATATGGCCATCGCCCAGAAACGCGTCCACATGACCTCCTCCTCTGATTCAGAAAAGGAGGGTCCCCCTCTGGAGATCCCCAGTCTTCAAGTGATTGTTGCTCATTCGCCCCAGGCGGGATGGGTCGAAGTCAAAAAAAGGAAAGGGAAAAAGATTCGTGTTGAGGCCTCTGCCCATTCTGGGTAGGAATCAGCCTTTTTGCTTTTCTGTCATAGTTTGTAGCTCCTTGTGTTTTTCACTTCTTCTCTGGAACCGAGGTTGATCGTCCTATCATTTCCGGTTGCCGGTTTCTGTCTCTCTTGCTTGTAACATCTTGTACCATATTTTTGCTTAATAGAATTAGTCGAATTCAGAAAAAAAAAGCTATGTGTTATATAATTATCACCTAAATAAAAATCCACTGAATCTAATCTTCTTAAATAAAACCAATTCTTTGAATTGGATGAAGGCATTTCGTGGAGGGTTGTGGCTTTCAGATAAATGTATTCGATCTTTGCTTCAAATAATTTACGATTTTGATTTTGATTTATCGTCGACCAGGGTTTATACAACAAGGAGATTTGGCAGCAATCAACTATCCCACATGAACTTTAAAGAACCTACGATTGTTAGGTTCCAGGGTTACTGGAAACTATTCTCTGCTACGAGTGATTGATGAGAATAGGACAGCGGGGGAGTGGATGTGGCGAGGTGCGAGAGTGACTAGTCTGAGTTGGCGTATAAGCTTTGTGGGAACGATGTCACCTGTGGCACTGTGCAGAATGGATGGCGTCGTTGATAGCGGAATGGAAGAGTCGGTCGAGAGGCGGAAGGCAGTTGTTGGGCGGTCAATGAAATGCGGTAACGCGATGGACATGGATGGTCAGGTGGGAATAGAGGAAGCCAAGTCGATGTTACAGACAACGATGATGGTGGTAGGATTCAAGCAACGTGCTACTGCTCCTGGCGGTTGTGGCATCTCTTGGCCAGACGACTGTAACAATGGTAGTTGTGCAGCTCTTTGAGCAATGGCAGTGTCGGTAAGCAGCTTGTCCAGTGGCAACGGTGGATGGCTTGTCGGAAGTCGAGATTGGGGTCAACAAGGTATGACCGCTGTTTTATTTTTTATTATGATATTGTTATTTTTATTTTTTGCCAAAATTTTTATTTTTTAGTTTTTTTCTTTTCTTTTGTCTTTTTTTATCCATTTTTTTCCTCTTTCCTCTTTTCTTTTTACTATATTTTTTTTTCTTATTTATTTATTTATATAAAATATTTTTTCTTTTTTCTTCTTCTTAATTAAATGACCAAGGGCCTCTGATGAACTCAGCAACGGAGAAACTCCAAAAGTTGTAGCGAATGCTTCAGTCACGATGGCTACAAAGTTGACGATTTTTATGGTCAAAGACCTGGATTGGAGAGCGTGGCTTTGTGCATCGGTTAAGCAGTCGAAGGCTCGAACTGCTATGATACCAAATGAAGTGAACAAAGTTCGTACTTCTCGTTAAATACTCTAGAAGACTTGGAATATGAAAATATCCATGGAGGATACAAATATTATATTAAAATGTATGAGGAATGAATGATTGATGTTACAAATGAGACCCGCTTGTATACCTAGGCAGGTACCTCTTCACGAAAGGTCATGTCTCATCAAACATGCCTCTTCAACCTAATTACTACTTAACTAATCATTATTTATTGATTACATTATTTATATCATTTTAATCATAACAAAGTGATGAAATATAAACGGATTTTGGGTATTACATCAAGCAACTATGGGATCCAACATTGGATTTTGGGTATTACATCAAGAAACTATGGGATCCAACATCTTATCAGTCAACTTAGTTGTCCACTTGTAAGGTTAGATGGCTTCACAACTAGCAGAGATTGGAACCGTATCCTTTGCCTCTATTGAACTAAGTGCAACTATTGCTTGCTTCTTGCTAAACATAGATATCATACCTGGACCCAAATTGAAACAAGTACTACTCCTATCTTTTGCATCTCTTGTTTAGTTAGAATCAACAAAACAATGCAACATCAACTCACTGTCTCCCAAATAATTTAGACTATAGTGAAGCGTGCCTTTCAAGTTTTGTAGCACATGCTTGGTAGGCTTCCAATTATTTGCTAACTGTATTTATTAGAAACCATCTATTAGGTCAAGAAGTAACAAGATACTTAAGGGAACAAATAAATGAAATGTATAATGAACTACCAAATCTAAATCTAAATGATTAGATAACTTATGATTTGGAATCATAAGAGTGGCTAGGGATTTGAAATCCATCATTTGAAATCTTTTTGTATTTTCCATTGTATATTTCCCATGTTTAAGGATGACCTCACCTATACCTTGCCAAACTTTTAGACCTGAAAAAGTAATGCACAAGGCCAATGTCCACTATTATCAAACTTGTGGGCACCTTTGTCTTGAACCATGCAAGGAGCTTCTCATATCTTCTCGTAATGATCAAGTCATCTACATATAGGACCAAGACAAGCAACAAAGCAAATCTATCAGATAATTAAGAAACATTGGGATTTGCAACAATCTTGGTGAAGCCCAATCTCAGTAGGTAAACACATAGTTCTAGAGTACCATGCATAGGGTGTTTGTTTCATCCCTTAAAGGGCTTTCTTCAACTTGTACACGTGTATCTTTCCCTTGCATCGTAAACCTCCTTAGTCCAGTAATGTATACTTTCTCCTCAATTAGACCATTAAGAATAATAGTGTTTACATCCATCTAATTTAAAGACCATTAAAAATTGATGTAAGATACATATGGTGCTGATGGAAATATACTCGACAACTAGAACAAAAGTCTCTTCATAGTAAACTCCCTTCCTATGTGAGAATTTTTTCAATTTTGACGCCATCAACTATATGCTTTACTTGTGTTACACCTTATATTGTACGAGGTCCTACATTATGATTTTCATCAAATTAATGGAGATTTGTTTTTGGTGTCTTGGAGCATTGGATTGACTTGGGCTATACATTTTCATGTAGCCTCTTTCTTTTTATGGCATTGGATCACTTTATGGAGGTCCTTGGTTTGGGGAGTGTGATTTTTCTTGATTGGATGGTTATGCTTGCTGTTTCATGGTCTTATCACATGTGCTTTCCTTGTTGGTCACCCTTTGCTTGCTTACTTGATGGTTATGGAGCATGCTGATATATATATGTGTGTGTGTGTGTGTGCGCTACACCTTCTTCTTAGATGATGGGTCTAGACCCCAAGGGGTAAGATGATGGTGGTAGGGGGTATATGTTTCATGTTTTTTCCTAGTGACTTGGTGTGTTGATGTATGATGTCACTAGGAGGGGTGTTCTACATGGCCTCGTTGGATGTTTGATGGGGGTCATACTCAATGATGGTGGGTTGATTCTTGTTGCCTTTGTGGGATTTTTGAAGGTGATATAACCTAATGATGTAACATTTGCTAGACATCACCTTGATGGAAATGTGTTGGATGATGTTAATACCCTCCTTGATGTGTTATTTCCTAAGTTTCAGTTAGAAAAAGGGAGGGGAGGGTAGTACACATGAATTATTGGTGATCTAAGCTTTTTCTAAGGTGGGATGATGATTTTGATGTAGTAATCCCTTGATGGTGTTGCAACTTAGGTTGGGCCTTGTGTTTTGTTGTTATCATGGTTGGGTTTTGCTAGGGATAACATCTTTTGTTTACAGGGTACAACAACAATTTATTAGAGTGTACCCTTCGTTGGCACACTTGTTCATAGTGATTAATTAGTTGGTGACTATTGGAGAAGGACTATGAATTTATTTCAACATTAACTTTTGTGCACACATGGTGAGGTCGATTTAACTATTCAATTGTTATATTCTAATTTAGCCAGATTAAGGTTAATAGCTTTGGCACCCTACATAATTTGCTTCCTTTTCACACTTGAAAGAGTTATTTGGAATTGGTTCAGGCTTTTTAATGATGCACCCCTCCTTGTGGGCATAGTATTCAAGACATAGATTATTTATTTATTCTCGGAGATGTTAGCAAACTTCTCTAGGTAACACTCCCTTGGGTTGGTTGGACATCTTTATGACTTGGTTTTGGAGTAATATTTGTTATTGATGTCTAACCATTCTTGTCACATTATCCTAGGGTGAACTTCATTGGATAATATATATTTTTTATGGGTGGTGGAGGTAGTACATGGAATTATTTTGTAGGATGCACCTAGGAAGGTTATCTCTCAGCTTTTTTGCATGTATGTTTTAGCTACACTTGTCATCATTCAACCTTCATTAGAGAATGCGCTCACCTCTTTGATTTAACATATATATTATTTTAGTGAAGGTGTTTATGGAGGAGTTTTATGGAGGGTTGTGTGGCATTCTTGGAGGGCCGCATGTGTGGATTTTGCACGCATTTACATGGTTCTATTACTATTTTTTGAGCATATCCTTGGAGGGAACATTTGTGGAGACACTTCTTGCTATTCTTGGATATATATTTTACTATTTCCTAGTGTTTTGGCATGGTCAAAACCCTAATTCACCTTTATCTCCTTGGATTTGTCTTCTGGAGATGGTCCACTTACAAGCTTGGTTGTATGATTTTTTCTAGTGGAGGCCTTATACCTCTTGCTTCGGTGACCTCCTTTGCCTCTGTAATTTCGCTTTGTCATTATACGTCATTGGTGCCAAGAGAACTGAGGGATCCAACCAAGGGATCAAGTTGGAGTAGGTTGTCCCCTTTATTTTTGGAGTGGTAAAAGGGTCATTGTCACCTTTGCTTAGGAATCTCAAACCTAACAACTTACTTGAGTTTCCCAATTGACTGTTAACTCGAGCTTGAGCTAGGTATCTGCTAGCCCATGATCTCTGCATTGTCATTATTTCCTGGCATGCCAACATTTAGCGATAGAGAATTTTGGGCAAGCTCGTACTTAGCCTAAACAAGACTGCTACCCAAATCTTCATTGCCCTCAACTCCACTAGCTATAACATTAATGGGCCTTAAGGTATTACATCGGTTGGTGATTGGGAGACACTTGGTGGTTGTAATGCTCCAATTGTCACCACCCCTTCCAGGGAACTTGTCATGGAGCGAGTTAGAGGGATGATAATATTTTTTTTGCATGAGAGAAGAGACTCACTCTATAGAGAGGAGCTTTCTTTCCATTGTCATAGTTGTTGAGAATTTGTGGATTGAAGAGCTCGACTCTTGCGCTACATTGTATATCATTTTGGCAAGCTTAATAGCAGATTGGAGGTATTGCATCTATTTCATGTTAGGTTCTATTTTTGGAATTCTTTCACATGTTTATTTTTTCGTAGGAGAACCTTATGACTAGTGACGAAGTCCTTGTCATGGAGCATCTACCATTTGAATAATGTAATGTGAGGATTAATTCCCCCTTAATGGCCATTGTTGTTATACTAAACTTGCATCTAACAAACTAGACTGTTGCTTGAACCAATATAAAATCATCTTGATGACTTTGTTTTGGAGTGGCACTCTTAGCTCTCAAGGATAAATTTTTATATCAATTTTCAGCAAGGTAAGGATAATTTATAATATGCATAGAAACCCTTATTTGCCTCACACATTCATGCATTCTCCCTCTAAATCCATTTCTTTTAAAATCCATTTTACCCTAAGATTTGGTAGGCACTATTCTTGGGGTTTTCCATCACCCTTATATTCTCACGCCTTTCATATTTTCACCACTTCTGCAAATACATGTTTTTTTAAGGCTTACTCTTCAAGCATAACCTATAGCCCCACTCCATGGCCTTAACTATTATATCTTTAGGAAGTCACTCCTGAGTTGGAGAATAGCCAACCGAAGGCGAGAGGAAGAGCTATGGAGGTGATAGTGTGTAGGCTTCATAAGTTGGTGAAAAATAACCCCTTGATGCTTGGAACTTTACATCATATGCAGGTGTTAGCTTTTGTTGTAACATATTGTACATGCTACAAACACTTGGAATTTGGTTTCGACATAATCTCCCATATATGATTATTCAATATGGTGTTATACTATTCTATTATGGCTTCTCATTGCACTTGATTTATATATGCCTTCTTAAATCTAGAAGGATCTAAATCAATAATGAGAGAAATCAATGAAACATAAATGTTAAAATCTGAAAGTTCTATGCAGAAATTTAAAAATTCTTTGCAGAAACTGAATGTACTTGTAGAAAATTGAATGTACTTTGCAAAAAATTGAATGGAACTGAATGTACTTTGCAGAAAAGTAAATGTACTTTGCAAAAAGTTGAATGTACTTTGCAAAAAAATGAATGTACTTTGCAGAAAATTGAATGTACTATGCTTTTACAAATACTTAAAATGCAAATTTCTTCTTCACAACTTTTCACATCAGCAATTGTAGATAGAACATAAACTTAAGGATCATATGAGGATAGACAAACACAAATATGAGACACTAAGAGTTAGGTCCAATGACCAAGGCAAAACCCACAAGGGGAAAACCCAAATGATTCTTCTTCTCTTAGATTTCTTCGATTGTTCAACAGAGTACAAAGAGAGAGAACGAGAATGAATAAAGTCACCAATGTTTGATCAATTTGCAGTTGAATTTTTGTTGCTCTTTGCTTGAAGATCTCCTCCTCCTTCTCTTGATTAGATTTTGTCCTACACACTTGAACCAACTCTTCCCTTGCTCTTACTCTTCACTTGCTCTCACACTTCTCTTGCACACTCTCAACTCTAGCTCTCATTCTCACAATGAATACATTACACTCAACTCTCATTTTCTCTTGCTTAAATAGATGAGAAAGGCAAGGAGTTAAAAAATGAATTCATTCCTTGAGCCAATAATAGGAGAATTAAATTCCATGAGGAGTTTCTTGAAAATAAGTGTAACTCATCCCAAGAATAGAGAGAGGTAAACTTGTCTTGAGGAGTTACAATTCAAATTAGGGAGAGAGAGAGTTACACTTTGATATGAGAGAATATTTGGTGAGAGTTACAAATTGAATTGAACGAGGGAGTTACAAATGCATTTAATGAGGAGTTCACACTTTTTCCATACATTGAATTAGTGAGGGAGAGTTACATTCTCTTAAGTGCGGAGTTACTATTTTATTCCAAGAGAGAGGTTCAATTTTCCAAATAAGAGATTCTCAATTTAATTTACTTATTTCATGAGAGAATTCGTTTTTATTAATCCATTAAAGGTGAATGACTTTAGACTATTTATAAATAATAGTATAACACTAATAATGATACTAGTAAGGATAAAAATATTAATTCTTGACTTGTATAATCATGATTGATTTGATTTTAAAGTGGATTCCATATGTCGAGATCATCCTTGATAATTTAGACATGAATTTCTATTTTTGGAAAGTCACTTCCAAATTGAGATGTGACTTACAATTTTTGGAAAGTCATATTAGAATTGTTAGAAATGAAATTTTATTATAGGTGGTTCAAACAAAATTGAAATATATGATTTCTTCTAGGAGAAATTCATCTCTGCGCTATCAAATTTTAGCAATAACTAGGAAATTTCTTAGGGTGGCGAGATTCACCCGAAAAGGTCTTTGAAGCTCTTACTTGTTCCTGAGCTGGGAGGTATTGAGGTATTTGTTCTTGCACTTGAACTTGGCTTATTTGCATCTAGTTTTGTCATACTTCCCAAATGAACACTTGGGACAACAATCTATTCACATATCAACTTAATTGTCTTTTGTTGTGTTGGAATTTAAATTTTGTAAGCCTAGGGGTTCTTACTGTATTCCACAAAACACCCTTCATTCTAGAAGGTTCAAGCTTAGATCTCTTTTCACAAAAAAATATGAATATATATGGGGCAACCAAAAACTTGAAAGTGAGATACTTGTAATCTCTAACCAGTAAAAGCTTTTTTGGTGTATTATCCTTTAAGATGCCACGAGGACAACTGTTCAAAATGTAGTTTGTTGTATTGCATGCTTTTGCCTCAAGAAGCATGCATAGGTCTAGATCATGAATCATAGCCTTAGCTGTCTCTATGATGGACCTGTTCTTTGTCTTTGCAACTCCATTTTGTGGAGGGTTGTAAGGTACTATTAGTTCCTTGATCCTCACATCCTGCAAAAAGAATCAAACTCCTTGGAGGTACTCTTGAGTCTTGATCTTTATATGATCTTAGCATCTTAATCTTCTTACTTGTCTAGTTTTGCACAAGCAATTTGAAGTTTGAATTATTGGAACTCACCAAGGACTTCAACCTTGGCATTCATACACAATATTTAGTTCTTTCTAGAGGTGTGATCAGTAAATGAAGCATAACAAATATTACTTGTTAGTGAAGTTGATGACATAGGTCCGCACACATCTTAATCGATCAGATCAAGAATACATTTTGATATGTGCCTACTGCCTATTGTTTTGAAAAGCAGTCTTGGCCATAGTTTTCAAAGCTAGATCGTTCCAAATCAGAATTGGTTGAATCCACTGGTTGGACATGGTGCGGTATTGAATCAGCTGGGGTTGGAAGCAGGCAGATAGGGCCGGTTCGGTACCTAATGTAATATTCCTAATTAGCTTTTAGCTAGTTAGAATATTAAATTTTGTTTTTGTCAATAAGATAGATGAATAAGAGGGTAGAGGGACCCATAAATCCCTTTAGTAGGAATAAAACCACTTCTAATGTGAATGTGGATCAATGCATCTAGATAGGATCAAGATGAATAAACCACTCCTTGGTGTGAATGTGGGTCAATGCACGTGGATGAGGTCAATTTGACCAAATCAACAACGCAGTCATGGAGGTAGTGGAGATAGTGGAGGAAAACACAGTCATAATGGAGGGGAGTAGCCATGAGAGTAGCATCATTATTGTGTGGGGCCAAGGGGGTGAGGTCTCACAAAGCATATAAGGAAGGGTATGACAACCATAGAAAGCTTTCTGAATATTGTTTATGTATTCTCTTTTATGACTTTCTGCATGCTTCAGCTATTTAGCGAAGTCTGCTGCGCTGTTTAGCACAAGGGTGTTTTCGAGCAGAAATCCCACCCTCATCCTCGAGGGACTTTGAGTGCCCACTCAGGAGAGGTTCTTGAGCTGCATTTCATCATCCGTCATCAAGCCAATATTCAACAGTGCAGTCCCCTTCTGGAATTGCGGAATCTAGGAGGGTGGATCTAGTGGAGGGATAATATCCCAAGTTTTTGAGCTTATCATCCAGTGAGGGGAGCAACCCTTCATCCATAAAGTCAATGGGGAGGAGTAGCAACAATTTTATCATCAGATCAATCACCTCCCAATAGTCTCACAGTTGCAGTGCGTAATTCAGCCCTAGGGCTGCATTTTTTTATCATTGTCATTTTCGAAAACCCTTTCTGGGTTATCTTGGAATTGTGCTAGAAAGCCCAGATCTCTGAGCTTGACAATTTCTGAGCACCCAGTCAGTAGATCTACGCAATCCTAGTTTCCAGCAGGATTGTGCCGTCACAGCCTCCCAGCAGTTGGTGCAACATCAACATATTATGTCTTGATGTTTAGTGTCATTTCAGGCTTTTTCTGCCTAGCTTGAGTGTCTCTTTCTCAAGCACTTGTACTTCATTTCTGCTATTGCATATAATAAAATGGCTCAATTTATTTGTTCATGTATTTTATGTGTTGATGTTTATTACATTTTGCAGTTTTATGTTCTATATTAATGTTTTTCCTATTTTGGAATATTACACCTAACTAGTACAAATGGGCCCTAATTGGCTGGTTTGGACCCTAATTGACGGTTTCAACCCTAACCAACTGGTTAGATCTCACACGCGCAAGGCTAGTCTATGTTGAAAATAGTACCAAGGTGTGGCGTTGCTAGGCTTTTATCCCTTTTAGCCTAGTAAGCACATTAACTAATTTTGTCTCAATGACATTTATGAGTTATATTATTTTCATGGGTGGAAAAGGTACTTAGAAGTGTTGTACCATGTACTTTTTCTAATATTAAAGTCACTTGTACTTTATAAAGTGACTTTATGTGTAAAGTACTAAGTGTACTTTTCTAATATTAAAGTGAGTTGAAAAATCACTTTATGAGAGAAAATAGAAAAGGTACACAACTTTGAAAAGGTACTAGGAGACTTTTAAGTGATGGGCCAATGTATGAGGGGGGTCATTTGGGAGAAATTATCTCAACCACTCATCTTGAGATTAAATCTCAACCATTAAATCCTAGGTTTGGGGATTCAATCTTTTCCAAGGAGACAAAAGAGGGAAAATGGATCTCATTTCTTCACTTCACACTTGAGAGAGCATGAGAAGAGAGGAGAGGAGAAACTTCATGAAGGAGAGAGCTTGCAACTAGAGAAGGGCTCATTTCCAAGGATAAGGAGGCAACCGCAACAACATAAAAATCGAGGAGAACATCAACTATAGTAGGCATGAAATTTGAGGCAAGGATGCATGAATTTTGAGGAGCCGTTGCATGAAATTCAAGGAGAGGAACAAGCCCGAATTTCGAGGAGAGAGTTGCTGTTGTATGGCTCGAAATTCGAGGCACAAACTTTGGGACAACATCCACTGTTAGCATGAATTTCGAGGCATACCGTCACACCTTCAATGCAGATTTTGAGGCACATTTAGCACAATTTTCGAGGCAAAATTATGGGCACAAATTTTGAGGATATGAGCTGTTATCACAAAATCTGACCCTGATAGGCTGCTGATCAAGTAGACTCCGAGTAACTATTTCAAACCAGACTTTTAGTTGAGGCTTAGCCTCCTCAACCTGAGAGGGCTCTCTCAATAGGTTTAAGATTTTGAATTAAGGATTAGATGGCTAACTCTAGGAATAAATTAGATATAAAGTGTATAACTAGTTGAATTACTAATCAACAAACATCTATTTGGCTATGGAGTCAAGTTATGTTTCAACAAAACATCAAAATTAGCTTAACATGGAAGTCAGGGCATTTCATAGTTTTAGATGTATCAGCAAAACAATAACACAGTGAATAAAACACAGTTTACAAACATATGAAGGAAGTTAAATAATTTTCCAATGAATTCTAAGTAACACATGTTCATACCACTGCAAACAGGTAGATGAGGAAAGCCATAGGAAGATCAAACACCAAAAACTATTTCTGAATCCTGAGTAGTAAAACCAATATCTGTATTAAGATGAAAACACATAGTCTGCTATAATAGCATAGTTTGTTTGTTAATGAAAATTGCCAACCTTTAGCAATTCGACTTCATGTCTCTTATAGATTCATCATTACAATCTTGGATTCCCTTATCCATCTTGAAGAGAATTCGAATTTCTAAGTTTGACACCTATCTGCTCTTAAAACAGACTCTTAATTACATCTGACAGTTAACTGTCTCTTCTATAAGTCCTAATACAAATAGGAGTAAAACTCCTTATTATGTCTAAAAAAACCTTATCTAAGACTTAAATAATATCTCTCACAGCTGTTTCTCCATATCTTCGACCTTAATGATGCCTCTAATCTTGCTATGCAATCATGCTGATTCATGTCTTATCTGCCCTACAGAACAGGGAACATGTTTCCTGTAATTTAGCTTTTACCTTCATTGATGATCTTCGAACCCTTTTGCTGGAAATATTGACTTTTTGAGATAAGTGACATGTGTTATCATTTCCATGGAACCATGCCTTTCCACCTGTACAAAGATTAAGCCTTTGAAAAAGTATAAAGAGAGCTGATATGGCTGCGCTACGAAAATAACAACTTTTTTCGTAGTGCAGAATCTGTATCTTTGTAAACATCTTTTAACCATCCACTTTCTTTTGCTTTGACACCTGAAATTTCATGTGTGAGCACTTTCCATCCACCAGCAGCAACAAAATTCGGAAACCAAGTGTTTTTACCTCTCAAAACCCTTATAAAAATATTCAAAAATGCACCTACATCAGTTTCGTAGCGCGCTACGAAACTACTGTGTATGTCTTTTTTACACAGTGTTTTTTTCACAATTCTCAGACTTTAAGAATATTTGCACCTTTTAATGATTTCCATGATGTCTATAGTTAACAATCAAAATAAGTCAACTTTGAAATGTCCTCAAAAAAGTGACGTCCTTCCCAAAAACAAGACTGTATTAAGGATTTGTCACTTACTTCTCTTGTTCTATCTCAGCTGAAGCTGTCCTTCAAACTTTGTCAATTGAATTTCAAGATCTTCAATCTTCCTCTTTAGTCTCCTGTTAGTAGCCCTCAATTTAACATTTATCATTCTCATAGATCTTGTCTCTTTGATTACAGGGACAGTCCAGGTAAAGTACTGAGCTTCACTGCTGACTGTTTCAGGTTTTGAAACTCTTTCAACCTTCCACAGAGCCCTTATTCTATTGAAGTTTGTCTTCTCAACAGCATGTCTTCTTGCTTTCTTCTTAAGCTTAGAAATTTCAAGATTCGCTAGTCTCAACTTTTCTTTAATTTCTTCATAACTGCTCTTTTCTCTTCGAGTGTTGAAAACTCTGTTTTTGTCACCTTCAGGCATTGGTGATGATAGGTCTATGGGCTCTTCATAAACATTGGAAACTTCCCCTGTTTTATCTAACTCCATATCCAACTCTTGCAACTTTTTCGATTGCCTAGTTAAAGGCCTTCTGGGCTTGAACACAAACTCTGAAATTTCATCATCAAAATCCAGCTTTTTGGAAGATTTCATCTTCTTAGATTTCCCTTCATCCAATTTTATAAAGTCTCCCTCAACTAAAGGAGATTCTTCAATATCAATGGCCTGTAAAATATCATTCAAATTACCCTTTAAACCTGGCCTTTCTTTTGAAACCACTGTTTTGCCCCTTTCCTTTGCTATTTGACTTCTAGTCAATCTTTTCTGGGCTGATTTGCTGGTTGACTGTTCCTGTACTGTTTCTTTAACTTTAGCTGTCTTCTTTTGTGTAGGTTGAGGAGTCTCTTGAATGATCACTGATGTTTTGATCTCTGAGTCTTTCACTTGCTTTTCGGTTTTCAACTTGACAAATCTTTTTGATATTGTCTCTGCAGGGTCACTGGTTTCTGATGGTGATTTTTCTTTGGCCCTAGGGCTAATACCATTTCCTTGTGTTTCCACCCCAAATCCACACAAAAACAAAAATGTAGACCATTCTCTGTTTATCCTCTGAAGTTCATGTAAAACTATCAATTTAACTAGACCATGATGCAAAAGTGAAGTTTCACAGTATTGAGCTTTCATTTGCACTTTATCTGCCATCTTAGCTAAACTTCGAAACAAGAAGAAAGGTAAATCCAAATAAATCATTCCAGTAAAATGCAACAAGAGTTTGAAATGATAAGAATACACTCTATGGTATCTTCCCTCACAGGTGAAATACCTTTGAATGTTGTAGAGCAGGTTGGCATAGGTGTTCTTGATGTAACTTCTCGGCATTGCTTTAGTTAAGTCTGTCTCTACAAACCCTAGCTTCAGAAATATTTACAAGGTTCCATCTCAAACCTGAAATTTTTGAACCATCTTTCTTCTCCCCTTGGAATCTCTGTCACTAATGATATGATCTCAGTGGAAATTGGCAAGTTTAAGACTCCAACCTTTGTATTTGAACCTGTAAAATGAAGAGAAAATTCTTTTGTAACTTGATTATGACCTCCTTGCAATTTTTCACAGAATTTCCAACATCTTGTCTTCTTGAAGGCCTCCTCAACTGATTTGTCCTTGGTTAGAGCCTCTATGCTTTCAAGCTCCGTCCTTAAACATTGGCCTGACCTGTGGTTCTTTCTTTCCTTTGTCATCCTTTCCTTGAAATTCCTGTGTTCTTCTTGAAAACCTGTAACCAACAACCTCGCTTGATTTCAGAGTAAACTGCCTCGCTTGATTAGGGACACTACCTCGCTTGAAAGTAATAATCAGCCTCACTTGATGAATGAGAGAAGCTTTGGTTTCTTCTTACCATGAACTTACCATTAGGAAATGGGTATGCATCATGTGTTTCTTGCATGAGACAATAAAACCAAAAACCAACCCTTTTCAAATTTGAAAATGATTAAGATAAATGACCTCTAACGAATGTCATGCTGGCTATGAATGGTTGCATGTGTGAGAAAAGACTCGTGGTTGACACCTAATCATGAAGGATTAATGGAATTTGATGTATTTGATACTTTGACAAGACTTGCTACGGGGATTCGTAGCATGCCTAATGTAATTTCAGGGTTTTGCGCTACGAAAAGAGTAGCGTTTTCGTAGCGCAAAAGCAGTTTTTAACACTGTCTGTGTTACGAAGACGTGGTTTCGTGGCTTAATCAATTTTTTTTAAATGGTTAAAAACTTGACTCTCTAAACATGGTATGAGACTCTTAAGGTATGAAATAAGGTTGTTGGACTTTATTATGTGAATGAAAATGAGACTCTAACCCTATCACTCAACCCCTAAAAACTTAAAATGACTTAACACATATCTAAAAACCATGACTAGGAACAAAGCAAACTGTCCAAGTTTGGATTTTTTTTTTATAGTGATAACAATGGCTCCACTTGGGATAGTGTGCCCCTGTGGTACACTAAGAACCCGCAGCTCCAGTGCTGTCCATTTTTGATAAAAACATAAATTTGTGTTGACAAGCATCTTCTTCAAACTGTTTGGGCCTTCACCTCGGGCTTAAGATCTCTGTTTCAGCTTGTCATTATTAACAATAAAACTGACAAAGATGGAATATGTACAATGTCATGAGTGACTGATAAAACTTTAGCAAGCATAATGCTTTAGGAATTTTCCATTAACAGGCCCTCCAGCATATGATCCTCCATCAATTTCCTACAATATATAAGTGTTGTTCCCATGAAAACCAACAATATTAAAAGGACCCTTCCATAAATTCTCAAACTTACCGTGCTTGCCCTTTTCCTCAATTTTGGCCTCCCATTTCAGCACTTTGTCTTGTAGTTGGAAACTGTCTTCTTTGATCTTCTTATCAAATGTGTTCTTGATTATGTTTTGAACTTGCTGATGGCTGTCATAGACTTCATTTCTCTTTTCTTGCAAGGCTATCAACTGGTTGATCCTCCTTTGAATGGCATTTGGTTCCTCTTCAAGCCCTTGAATTAACTTCATTACCGGTACCCCTAGTGATGATGGAAAAACAACTTCAACACCATAAACTAATTCATATGGCGAAGTTCCAATTGACCTCTTTGTACAAATCCTATCAGCCCATAAGGCATACTTTAGCTTTAAGTGCCAAGCTTTTTTGTTCTCCTGCAATACCTTTTTGATGATTCTTACAATGCACTTATTTGATGATTCAACAAGACCATTCCCTTGCAGATAATATGCTGTAGAGTGTCCAAGAGTGATATGGTATTGATGGCAGAAATTTATTATTTTTTTGGACTTAAATAATTATAGAGTCCTTAGCTTGCCTTGTTCGTATCGCCTCTATCTATTTGGTGAAGTAGTCCGATGCTGTGAGAATCCAGTGATGCTGCCCTGATGATGATGGATGTATTTCTCCAATAAAGTCTAACCCCAACTGCTGAAAAGGAGCTTCCACATAGATAGGAACCAAAGGTAGAGTACAAGCTTTCTTCTTCCTTCAAAAATTTGGCATTCATGACATGTAGCAATTTTTTTGTAAATGTCTTTAAACATTGTTGGCCAAAAATATCCAGCTCTTAGAATCTTATTTGCTGTAGCCTTCCAATAATGGTGTCCTCCGCAATCACCTTTATGGAATTATTCAATGACTTTTTCAACTTCTTCTTCAAGTAAGCAATTTAACAAAATTCCTCCGGTATCTTTTCAAAACAGATTTCTGTCAAATACAAAATATCTTAACTATTTCAGCGTAACAAACCTTTCTTTGGACTTTGTTAGATCAGCAGGAGCTTTGTGATGTTGTAGAACAAAAACCACATCCTTATACCACTCTAAAGTGATGTATTTCTCATCAATTTGAACGAATTCTTCCTCATCATCAGAAATTTCTGATATTTCTGCATTCAGATTTATATCAAGACAATCCAAGTTTGATTGAGTCATTAACTTTTCCAAGCCTTGTCCCTTCATCAACTTTGTTGGTTTGATGTCTATATCATATTACAACAATTTTGCAATCAATTTTCCCCTCTTGCCATTGGGATCTGCCTGAGTTAGAATGTCTTTTACCACAACACTTGGAACAAATGCCACAATATGAGAATGCATAATGTAGATTATGAAATCATTAATAGCTTTCACCAAAGCATAGGCCTGTTTTTCTAGAATATTATACTTCACCTCAACATTTGCTAGCGTTTTACTAAAGAAAGAAATAGGTTGTTCAGTACCTTGCTTTCCTTTTTGTAACAAAACTCCAGCAATTGTGTTTTCAGAAGCAAATGTAAAAACCAGAAATTCTTTGGAAAAATCTGGGTTGATGAGTACCAGTGCTTGTGTGAGTGCCTTCTTGATTTGCTCAAAATATTTTTTAGCTTTAGCTTTCCATTTAATATCAAATCCTTTATTTAACATCCTTGTTATATCTTTGACAATCTCAGCAAAGTTTGGAATGAAGCGTCTAACAAAATTCACTTTTCCTAGAAATGATTGAATCTCTTATATCTTAAATCTACCTTGAGAATCTCGCTAAATGGGACTGATATCTTAATCTTTGAAATCTCATTCTCAAGGTTAAAAACAGAAACAGATTTTTCAACTTCTTTGATAAGAGGAGGAAGTTGAGTATTTTTCTTACTAAGTGGAGTGTCCTTTTTACCTTCAGAAACCTTTGGGGTATCATTTCTAGCTTCAACAACCTTCGGAGCATCTTTCTTAGGCTGTGTTTTGTTTGCAATGATAGGTACATTTCTGTCTCTGAGATTATATTGCTTTTGTATCTCAAAAATGGCATGCTGATATCTCTTAAAATAATCTGACAATTCTCCTCCTTGATTAGCCAAATCTGACTCATCATGCTCTTCCTTAGTCAAGAAAATTCCTGACATCTCTTCATCAAGACAATGGATGGATTCTTCAGGAATTTCAGGCTCATCTTCTTCATCTACCAAATTCTGCTGAAAAGGAGGTCTTACTGGAGGATCGGGCTGCTGATTTCTATTTTCTCTTGGCCTTTGTTGGTTCTGAGGTCTTCTGAATTGAGGATTTCTAAATTGAGGTTCATGTTGCACATGAGGAGCCGAAGTGTTTCCAAGAGCCAACCTCTCCATCAAATTCTCCATGGTTTTCATCATTGAATCAAATTTATCTTTAGAAGTTGAAGTGGAAGGTTTCTCTTCTTCTTTCAATTTAGTTTTTCCCATTTTTGACTTTTTAGCAGCTATCATGTTTACCTCCACCTTTACTGCATCACTTTGCATTTCAGAAAGTCTAGGTGATTCTCTTTCTTTTAACAAGATAGAAAATTCATAATCAAATGCTTCAGCATATCTCATTTGTGCTAAGGCTTCCGGAGGTTTTAAATGAGCTGGAATTGAGTCAAAAACTTTATTAAATCTCCTTGAAAAGTTTTGGACAGACTCATCAACTGCCCTTCTAAGGCTGCTATATTTAGTAAGTGGTTGAACTGGATTGGTTTTGTTTCCCCATTTCTTTAAAAATTTATCTTCAAACTCATCCCAATTTTGAATGCTTCCTAGTGCAAGATCTTTAAACCATTTTCTAACTTCACCAATAAAACTCTGTGCAAACAACCGTAATTTCACATCTTCATCATCAACTTCTTCCCTGTCTATAAAATCATTAAACCTATCTACATATTCCTCTACTATAATTTCTTCATCACTATCCCAAGTAGGGATCCTAGCAGCGTATTTACTAGGAAGATCATGCAAAACAACAGGGAGTACAAGTGGTGCATACCTAGCAGGAGCAACCATGCTTGAAGGATGAAAAGTAGTTTTAGGAATGACAAAAACAGAAGATGAAGAACTGATATGAGGAGGACTACTTGGTTTCTGCAAGCCACTAACAATTGAGCTCCAATTTGGAAGGGGCAAACCAACTTTGGATTTTAGTAAGACTTCGAAAGGGTCAAGTTCTTTAAGTTTTTCGAGAGACTCTTTTTCTAACAACAGCTCAGAGGTAACAACTTCCCAAAATTCCTCTTTGTCTTCTTGTGTTACTAGGGCTGAAGTGTCAATTCCTCTCTTTTGCAAGTCTAAGATAATATCAATGAATTCCTTTTCACTTTCTGATCTAAACAACACTTCATGAATTTTATCATCAACTCTTTTGTCTTCAGGAATTATTAATATTTCAGAGGAGAAAGATTTCAAATGAGATGGAGTACCTGATATTTCTGAAATTCTTTGACTGCCTCTTGAAATAGTGTTTGGATTGTCCACAATGGTAGGTGGATGGGGATCAGGATTGCTCGTGTGTATCTGCTTCTCGAAGCCGCCTTTAAACTTTTGAAAATTTATGGAGTCACCAAGGTAGATGCAGCGTCGAAAAATTTTCTGAGCTCCTCCTACCTTTAGAAGTTCAGCGTTCTTGATTTTGGGAATGAATAGTCTTCCGACTCCCGGCAGACGCACCAAAATGTTATCACAAAATCTGACCTTGATAGGCTGCTGATCAAGTAGACTCTGAGTAACTATTTCAAACTAGACTTTTAGTCGAGGCTTAGCCTCCTCAACTTGAGAGGGCTCTCCCAATGGGTTTAAGATTTTGAATTAAGGATTAGATGGATAACTCTAGGAATAAATTGGATATAAAGTGTATAACTGGTTGAATTACTGATCAACAAACATCTATTGGGCTATGGAGTCAAGGTATGTTTCAACAAAACATCAAAATTAGCTTAACATGGAAGTGAGGGCATTTCAGAGTTTTAGATATATCAGCAAAACAATAACGCAGTGAATAAAACACAATTTACAAACATATGAAGGAAGTTAGAGCATTTTCCAATGAATTCTAACACATGTTCATAGCACTGCAAACAGGTAGATGAGGAAAGCCATAGGAAGATAAAACACCAAAAACTCTTTCTGAATCCTGAGTAGTAAAGCCAATATCCGTATTAAGATGAAAACACACATTCTACTATAATAACATAGTTTGCTTGTTAATGAAAATTTCCAACCTTTAGCAATTCAACTTCATGTCTCTTATAGAGTCATCATTACAATCTTGGATTCCTTTATCCATCTTGAAGGGAATTAAAATTTCTAAGTTGACACCTATCTGCTCCTAAAACAGACTCTTAATTACATCTGACAGTTAACTGTCTCTTCTAGAAGTCCTAATACAAATAGGAGTAAAACTCCTTATTATGTCTAAAACAACCTTATCTAAGACTTAAATAATATCTCTAACAGCTGTTTTTCCATATCTTCGACCTTGATGATGGCTCTAATCTTGTTATGCAATCATGCTGATTCATGTCTTATATGCCCTACAAAACAGGGAACATGTTTCCTGTAATTTAGCTTTTACCTTCATTGATGATCTTCGAACCCTTTTGCTGGAAATATTGAATTTTTGAGATAAGTGACACGTGTTATCATTTCCATGGAACCATGCCTTTCCACCTGTACAAAAATTAAGCCTTTGAAAAAGTATAAAGAGAGCTGATATGGCTGTGCTACGAAAATAACAGTTGTTTTCGTAGTGCAGAATCTGTATCTTTGTAAACATCTCTTAACCATCCACTTTATTTTGCTTTGACACCTAAAGTTTCATCTGTGAGCGCTTTCCATCCACCAACAGCAATAAAATTCGGAAACCAAGAGTTTTTACCTCTCAAAACCCTTATAAAAATATTAAAAAATGCACCTACAACAGTTTCATAGCTGTGTATGTCTTTTTTACACAATTTTTTTTTTTTTAACAATTCTCAGACTTTAAGAATATTTGAACCTTTTGATGATTTCCATGATGTCTATAGACCTTAACAATCAAAATAAGTCAACTTTGAAATCCCTCAAAAAGTGATGTCCTTCCCAAAAACAACACTGTATTAAGGATTTGTCACTTACTGCTCTTGTTCTATCTCTGCTGTAGCTGACTTTCAGACTTTGTTAATTGAATTTCAAGATCGTCAATTTGCCTCTTCAGTCTCCTGTTAGTAGCCCTCAATTTAACATTTATCATTCTCATAAATCTTGCCTCTTTGATTGCAGGGACAGTCCAGGTAAAGTACTGAGCTTCACTGCTGACTGTTTCAGGTTTTGAAACTCTTTCAACCCCCCACAGAGCCCTTATTCTGTTGAAGTTTGTCTTCTAAACAACATGTCTTCTTACTTTCTTCTTAAGCTTAGCAATTTCAAGATTAGCTAGTCTCAACTTTTCTTTAATTTCTTCATAACTGCTCTTTTCTCTTTGAGTGTTGAAAACTCTGTTTTTGTCACCTTCAGGCATTGGTGATGATAGGTCTATGGGCTCTTCATAAACATTGGAAACTTCCCCTACTTTATCTAACTCCATATCCAGCTCTTGCAACTTTTTCGATTTCCTAGTTAAAGGCCTTCTGGGCTTGAACACAAACTCTGAAATTTCATCATCAAAATCCAGCTTTTTGGAAGATTTCATCTTCTTAGATTTCCCTTCATCCAATTTTATAAAGTCTGCCTGAACTAAAGGAGATTCTTCAATATCAATAGCCTGTAAAATATTATTCAAATTGCCCTTTAAACCTGGACTTTGAAACCACCGTTTTGCCCTTTCCTTTGCTATTTGACTTTCATTCAATCTTTTCCGGGCTAATTCTGTCGTCGATCGTTTCGTATTGTTTTTTTAACTTTAGTTGTCTTCTTTCAGGCAAAGGATAGCCCCTCGAATGATCACTGATGTTTTGATCCCTAGCTCCTTCAATTGCTTTCTAGGTTTCAACTTGACAAATCTTTTTGATCTTGTTTCTGCAGGGTCACTAGTTTCTGATAGTGATTTTTCTTTAGCCCTAGGGCTAATAACCATTCCTTGTGTTTCCACCCCAAGTCCACACAAAAAAAATGTAGAATATTCTCTATTTATCCTCTAAAGTTCATGTAAAATTATCAATTTAACTAGACCATGATGGAAAGGTGAAGTTTCACAGTATTGAGCTTTCTTTGCACTTTATCTTCCATCTTAGCTAAACTTCAAAACAAGAAGGAAAATCCAAAGAAATCATTCTAGTAAAATGCAACAAGAGTTTGAAATGATAAGAATACACCTTATGGTATCTTCCCTCACAAGAGAAATACCTTTGAATATTGTAGAGAAAGTTGGCATATGTGTTCTTGATGTAGCTTCTTGGCACTGCTTTAGTTAAATCTATCTCTTCAAACCCTGGATTCAAAAATATTTTACAAGGTTCCATCTGAAAGCTGAAAATTTTGAACCATATTTCTTCTCCCCTTGGAATCTCTGTCACTAATGATATGATCTCAGGGGAAATTAGCAAGTTTAAGACTCCAAATTTTGTATTTGAACCTTTGAAATGAAGAGAAAACTCTTTTGTCACTTGATTATGACCTACCTGCAACTTTTCATAGAATTTCCAACATCATGTCTTCTTGAATGCCTCCTCAACTGATTTTTCCTTGGTTATAACTTCTATGTTTTCAAGCTCCGTCCTTAAATAGTGGTCTGACCTGTGGTTCTTTCTTTCCTCTGTCATCCTTTCCTCGAAATTACTATGTGCTTCTTGAAAACCTGTAACCAACAACCTTGCTTGATTAGGGACACTCCCTTGTTTGAAAGTAATAATAAGCCTCGCTTGATGAATGAGAGAAGCTTTGGTTTCTTCTTACCATGAGCTTACCATTCGGAAAAGGGTTTGCATCATGTGTTTCTTGCATGAGACAATAAAACCAAAAACCAGCCCTTTTCAAATTTGAAAATGACTAAGATAAATGACCTCTAACGAATGTCAGGATGGCTATGAATGGTTGCATGTGTGAGGAAAGACTCATGGCTGACACCTAATCATGAAGGATTAATAGAATTTTGATGGATTTGATAACTAACAAGACATGATACGAATCCCCGATTTCGTAGAGCGCCTAATGTAATTTCAGGGTTTTCATCTATGAAAAGGACAGCATTTTCATAGCACAAAAGCAGTTTTTAACACTATCTGTGCTATGAAAACGTGGTTTCGTGGCTTAATCAATTTTTTTTCAAAATGGTTAAAAACTAGACTTTCTTAACATGGTATGAGACTCTCAAGGTATGAAATAAGATTGTCGGACTTTATTATGTGAATGAAAATGAGACTCTAACCCTATCACTTAACCCTTAAAAACTTAAAATGACTTAACACCTATCTAAAAAACATGACTAGGAACAAAGCAAACTGTCCAAGTTTGGAATTTTTTTTTATAGTGATAATAGTGGCTCCACTTGGGATAGTGTGCCCTTGTGGTACACTAAGAACCTGTAGCTCCAGTGCTATCAATTTTTGATAAAAATAGAAATTTGTGTTGACAAGCATCTTCTTCAAACTGTTTGGGCCTTCACCTCAGGCTTAATATCTCTGTTTTAGCTTGTCATTATTAGCAATAAAACTGACAAAGATGGAATATGTACAATGTCATGAGTGACTGATAAAAATTCAGCAAGCATAATGCTTTAGGAACCTGCCATTAACATACCCTCCAGCATATGATCCTCCATCAATTTCCTGCAATATATAAGTGTTGTTCCCATGAAAACCAGTAATATTAACAAGATCCTTCCATAAATTCTCAAACTTACCGTGCTTGCCCTTTTCCTCAATTTTGGCCTCCCATTTTAGCGCTTTGTCTTGTAGCTGGAAACTGTCTTCCTTGATCTTCTTATCAAATGTGTTCTTGATTTTGGTTTGAACTTGCTGATGTATGTCATAGACTTCATTTCTCTTTTATTGCAAAGCTATCAGTTGGTTGATCCTCCTCTGAATGGCATTTGGTTCCTCTTCAAGTCCTTGAATTAACTTCATGACTGGTACCCCTAGTGATGATGGAAAAACAACTTCATCACCATAAACTAATTCATATGGTGAAGTCCCAATTGACCTCTTTGTACAAATCCTATCAGCCCATAAGGTGTACTTAAGCTTTAAGTGCCAGGCTTTCTTGTTCTCCTGCAATTCCTTTTTCATGTTTCTTACAATGCTCTTATTTGATGATTCAACAAGACCATTCCCTTGCGAATAGTATGCAGTAGAGTGTCCAAGTATGATATGGTATTGATGGCAGAAATTTATCATTTTCTTAGACTTAACTACTTGAGAATTATCTGTTACAATCTTCATGGGACAGCCAAATCTAGACAATATATTATTCTCTATAAAAGAAATAATTACAGAGTCATTAACTTCCCTTATTGGTATTGCCTCTATCCATTTGGTGAAGTAGTCTGTTGTTGTGAGAATCCAACAATGCTGCCCTGATGATGATGGATGTATCTCTCCAATAACGCCTAACCCCCACTGCAGAAAAGGAGCTTCCACATAGATAGGAACCAAAGGTAGAGGTACAAGCTTTCTTCTTCCTTCAAAAATTTAACATTCATGACATGCAACAATTTCTTTGTAAATGTCTTTAAACATTGTTGGCAAAAAATATCTAGCTCTTATAATCTTATTTGCTATAGACTTCCAATAATGGTATCCTCCTCAATCACCTTTATGGAATCCTTCAATGACTTTATCAGCTTCTTCTTTAAGTAAGCGATTCAGAAAAATTCCTCCTGTATCTTTCCAAAACAGATTTCTGTCATATGGAAAATATCTCAAATATTTTAGCTTAACAAACCTTGCTTTGGAATTTGTTAGATCAATGGGAGCTTTGTTATGTTGTAGAAAAAAAACCACATCCTTATACCACTTTGAAGTAAGATATTTCTCATCAATTTGGACCAATTCTTCCTCATTTTTAGAAATTTCTGATATTTCTACATTCAGATTTATGTCAAGACAATCCAAGTTTCACTGAGTCATTAGTTTCGCCAAGCCTTGTCCCTTCACCAACTTGGCTGGTTTGATGTGTATATCATATTCCAATAATTTGGAAATCCATTTTCCCCTCTTACCATCGGGATCTGCCTAAGTTAGAATGTCTTTCACCACAACACTTGGAACAAATGCAATAATATGAGAATGTAGAATGTAAATTTTGAAATCCTTAATAGCTTTCACCAAAGCATGGGCCTATTTTTCTAGAATATTATACTTCAGCTCAACATTTGCTAATGTTTTACTAAATAAAGAAATAGGTTGTTCAATACCTTGCTTTCCTTTTTGTAACAAAACTTCGGCAATTGTGTTTTCAGAAGCAAATGTAAAAACCAGAAATTATTTGGAAAAATCTAGGCTGATGAGTACGGGTGCTTGTGTGAGTGCCTTCTTGATTTGCTCAAAAAAAAAATTAGCTTTGTTGTCCATTTGATATCTACTCCTTTCTTTAACATCCTTGTTATATCTTTGACAATCTCAGCAAACCTAGGAATGAAGCGTCTAACAAAATTCACTTTTCCATGAAATGATTGAATCTCTTTCCTACTTCTTGGAAAATATACCTTTTTAATTGCATTAACTTTATTAGGATCAATCCTAATTACTTCTTCAGAAATAATATGACCAACTAATTTTCTTGATGTTAAAGAAAAGATGCTTTTAGTAGGATTAAGAGAGATACCAAACCTTCTACATTTCAGTAGAACCCTTTCTAAGTGTTTCAAATGATCTTCTTCTTTCTTTGAAAATATTGTTATATCATCAAGATAAACAACCATTGTCTTATCCTTTTATTCAGAAAAAGCAATATCCATTGCTCTTTGAAAAATAGCTCCCACATTCATGAGACCAAAAGGCATCTTAGCATACATGAATGTGCCCCAAGGTGTTGTGAAGGCTATTTTTTCCTGATCATCCAGATGTACAAGAATCTAATTGTAACCTGAGAAACCATCAAGCATAGATGTTCTTTGAGAACCAACAATATTTTGCAGAATTGAATCCATCTTGGGAAGAGGATAGTTGACTTTTAGTGAAGCTTTTTTAAAGTTTTTGAAGTCAATACAAATTTTGATTTTTCCATTCTTCTTTCTAACCAGTACCAAATTTTCAAGCCAATTGGAGAATATGATTAGGACAATTATTTTTGCATCAAAGAGTTTCTTAATCTCCCTTTCAATCAATGGTATGAGAAGGGGATTAATTCTCCTCAACTTCTGTTTGAGTGGTTTCTCATTTTATTTGATAGGAATAGTATGTTGAATAATGGAAGGATTATATTTCTTTAAATCAGCATAAATCCAAGAAAAAACATCAATAAACCTCTTCATCATCTCAATATATTTGAATTTCATATCAGCTGGAAGAAATTTTAAAATTTTGATCATTTTAGGCAGAGCTAATGTACCAAGATTACAACTCTCTACTTCCTCTTGATCAGCTTCTATCTTTGGGGATTTAGAAACATCATTCTGATCAAAAAGCTTCTCAAGAGGAATAAGACCCTTTGGTATTTAATTATTCTTTAGTTTTAGAACTTCATAATTTCCTTTTGATTCAACAAACATGTTTTGTTGATCTTTCTGGGTACTTTCAAATTCTTCTTTCAACTCAATAAAATTCTTTACTTGTTGATCATCTTCGAAAACTTGCCAATTAGTGACATTATCTAGTATAGCTAGTCTATGGTGAACTTCAATCTCATATTTTTTAGAAGAATTAATAGGAATGATTAAAATACTTGCAGAGACAGCAAGAGAATCAACAATGGAATTTTTCTCTTTAGATTTGACTATGAAGGAAAAAGTTTGAAAATTCTCCAACATGTCTAAAACCAAATTTCTGTAAGCTCTCATTCTTACATCCTTTATTTGATAAACACCCTCAACTTGTCTAATAACCAATTCAGAATCTCCAAAAACAGAAATATTTCGGGCCTTCATTTTTTTAAGAAGTTCTAGACCCAAAATCAAAGATTCATATTCAGCCATGTTGTTTGTGCACTCAAAATTTAGTTTGTAAGAGTAAAGCTTACTCTCATAATTTGGCATTGGAACTTTTCGTTATAACCAAATCCCTACTCCTCGCCCTCTTTTCCCCGTTGATCCATCAAAGCACAAAATGACTACCATTCTTCCATCCGTTTTTCACTTACTTATTGATTTTATGTTCACGATTTTCTGCTCTTATTTCTTCCTCAACACTATCAGATGACTCATTGAAAAGAATGGCAGATCCAAGTTTAGTATCAAAGACATAAATAGAAAAATTTTGAGGTTTATCCTTGCTACTTACAATGTAAGCCATTCTAGTCTCCCGATACAATCTCCTTTGCTCACCAAAAACAGGAATAGTGGCATAGGAAAGGTCCATCTGCGTTGTGATTTTGATTTTTGCTGCCCAAGATCTTGACAATAACATACCAAAATTTGGTGGAACAATAGCCACAACAATGTCCATAACAATTGTCTTTGCTAGAATTTGTGTTAGACTAACAACAACATCTTTGATTAAACCAATGCATTGAACCCTTTCAGAATCAAAAGAGAATAAATCCTTATATGGTCTTGTGATTTGTAATCCCATCCTTTCCATGATTACTTTGGGCATAAGGTTATGTGAAGCCCCTGAATCCAACATAGCATTATGTAAAGTCATATCATGAATACTAATGCTTACATAAAAAAGAGGAAACTCTTCATTTTTTTCATCTTCTATCCTTGGACACAAATATATAGTAGGATTATCTTCTTGAACATTCAAAATATCAGCAGCTCCTGGTTGTGAGTTTAACAACTTGACAATCTTGCTTCTATATTCATTTACCTTGAGAATCTCGCTAAATGGGACTGATATCTTAATCTTTGAAATCTCATTCTCAAGGTTAAAAACAAAAGCAGATTTTTCAACTTCTTTGATAAGAGGAGGAAGTTGAGTATCTTTCTTACCAAGTGGAGTGTCCTTTTTACCTTTAGCAACCTTTGGGGTATCATTTCTAGCTTCAGAAACCTTCGGAGCATATTTCTTAGGCTGTGTTTTGTTTGCAATGATAGGTACATTTATGTTTCTGAGATTATATTGCTTTTGCATCTCAAAAATGACATGTTTATATCTCTTAAAATAATCTGCGATTCTCCTCCTTGATTAGCCAAATCTAACTCATCATGCTCTTCCTTAGTCAAGAAAATTCCTGACATCTCTTCATCAATAAAATGGATGGATTCTTCAGGAATTTCGGGCTCATATTATATCTACCAAATTCTGCTAAAAAGGAGGTCTCACTGGAGGATCGGGTTGCTGATTTCTATTTTCTCTTGGCCTTTGTTGGTTCTGAGGTCTCCTGGATTGAGGATTTCTAAATTGAGGTTCATGTTGCACAGGAGGAGCCGAAGTGTTTCCAAGAGCCAACCTATCCATCAACTTCTCCATGGTTTTCATCATTGAATCAAATTTATCTTTAGAAGTTGAAGTGGAAGGTTTCTCTTCTTCTTTCAATTTAGTTTTTCCCATTTTTGACTTTTTAGTAGCTATCGCGTTTACCTCCACCTTTACTGCATCACTTTGCATTTCAGCAAGTGTAGGTGATTCTCTTTCTCTTAACAAGATAGAAAATTCATAATCAAATGCTTCAGCATATCTCATTTGTGCTAAGGCTTCCAGAGGTTTTAAATGAGCTGGAATTGAGTAAAAAAATTTATTAAATTTCTTTGAAAAGTTTTGGACAGACTCATCAACTGCCCTTCTAAGGCTGTTATATTCAGTAAGTGCTTGAACTGGATTGGTTCTGTTTCTCCATTTCTTTAAAAATTTATGTTCAAACTCATCCCAATTTCGAATGCTTCCTAGTGCAAGAGATTTAAACCATTTTCTAACTTCACCAATAAAACTCTGTGCAAAAAACCTTAATTTCACATCTTCATCATCAACTTCTTCCCTGTCTATAAAATCATTAAATCTATCTACATATTTCTCTGCTGTAATTTCGTCATCACTACCCCAAGTAGGGATCCTAGCAGCATATTTACTACGAAGATCATGCAAAACAACAGGAAGTACAAGTGGTGCATACCTAGCAGGAGAAACCATGCTTGAAGGATGAAAAGTAGTTTTAGGAATGACAGAAACAGAAGATGAAGAACTGATATGAAGAGGACTACTTGGTTTCTGCAAGCCACTAACAATTTAGCTCCAATTTGGAAGGGGCAAACCAACTTTGGATTTCAGTAAGACTTCGAAAGGGTCAAGTTCTTTAAGTTTATCGAGAGACCCTTTTTCTAACAACATCTCAGAGGTAACAACTTCCCAAAATTCCTCTTTGTCTTCTTGTGTTACTAGGGATGAAGTGTCAATTCCTCTCTTTTGCAAGTCTAAGATAATATTAATGAATTCCTTTTCACTTTCCGATCTAAACAACACTTCATGAATTTTATCATCAACTCTTTTGTCTTCAGGACTTCTTAATATTTCAGAGGAGAAATATTTCGAATGAGATGGAGTACCTGATATTTCTGAAATTCTTTGACTACCTCTTGAAATAGTGTTTGGATTGTCCACAATGGTAGGTGGATGGGGATCAGGATTTCTCCATGTGTATCTGCTTCTCGAAGCCACCTTTAAAATTTTGAAAATGTATGGAGTCACCAAGGTAGATGCAGCCTCGAAAAATTTTCCAGGCTCCTGCTCCCTTTAGAAGTTCAACTTTCTTGATTTCGGGAGTGAATAGTCTTCAGGCTCCCGACAGACGCACCAAAATGTTATCACAAAATCTGACCCTGATAGGTTGCTGATCAAGTAGACTCTGAGTAACTATTTCAAACCAGACTTTTAGTCGAGGTCTCGCCTCCTCAACCTGAGAGGGCTCTCTCAATAGGTTAAGATTTTGAATTAAGGATTAGATGGCTAACTCTAGGAATAAATTGGATATAAAGTGTACAACTGGTTGAATTACTGATAAAAAAACATCTATTGGGCTATGGAGTCAATGTATGTTTCAACAAAACATCAAAATTAGCTTAACATGGAAGTCAGGGCATTTTAGAGTTTTAGATGTATCAACAAAACAATAAGACAGTGAATAAAACACAGTTTACAAACATATGAAGGAAGTTAGAGCATTTTCCAATGAATTCTAAGTAACACATGTTCATACCACTACAAATAGGTAAATGAGGAAATCCATAGGAAGATCAAACCCCAAAAACTCTTTCTGAATCCTGAGTAGTAAAGCCAATATTTGTATTAAGATGAAAACACACAGTCTGCTATAATAACATAGTTTGTTTGTTAATGAAAATTGCCAACCTTTAGAAATTCGACTTCATGTCTCTTATAGAGTCATCATTACAATCTTGGATTCCCTTATCCATCTTGAAGAGAATTAAAATTTCTAAGTTTGACACCTATCTTCTCCTATAACAGAGTGTTAATTACATCTGACAGTTCACTGTCTCTTCTAGAAGTCCTAATACAAATAGGAGTAAAACTCCTTATTATGTCTAAAACAACCTTATCTAAGACTTAAATAATATCTCTGACAGCTGCTTCTCCATATCTTCGATCTTGATGATGCCTCTAATCTTGTTATGCAATCATACTGATTCATGTCTTATCTGCCCTACAAAACATGGAACATGTTTCATGTAATTTAGCTTTTACCTTCATTGATGATCTTCGAACCATTTTGCTGGAAATATTGACTTTTTGAGATAAGTGACATGTGTTATCATTTCCATGGAACCATGCCTTTCCACCTATACAAAAATTAAGCCTTTGAAAAAGTATAAAGAGAGATGATATGGCTGCGCTACAAAAATAGCAGCTGTTTTCGTAGCGCATAATCTGTATCTTTGTAAACATCTCTTAACCATCCACTTTATTTTGGTTTGACACCTAAAATTTCATCTGTGAGCCCTTTCCATCCACTAGCAGCAACAATATTCAGAAACCAAGTGTTTTTACCTCTCAAAATCCTTATAAAAATATTCAAAAATGGACCTACAGTAGTTTCGTAGTGTGCTACGAAACTGCTGTGTATGTCTTTTTTACACAGTTTTTTTTTTTTCACAATTCTCAGACTTCAGGAATATTTGCAACTTTTAATGTTTCCCATGATGTCTATAGACCTTAACAATCAAAATAAGTCAACTTTGAAATGTCCTCAAAAAGTGACGTCCTTCCCAAAAACAAGATTGTATTAAGGATTTGTCACTTACTGCTCTTTTTCTATCTCTGATGTAGCTAACCTTCAGACTTTGTCAATTAAATTTCAAGATATTCAATCTTCCTCTTCAATCTCCTGTTAGTAGCCCTCATTTTAACATTTATCATTCTCATAAATCTTGCCTCTTTGATTGCAGGGACAGTCCAGGTAAAGTACTGAGCTTCACTGCTGACTGTTTCAGGTTTTGAAACTCTTTCAACCTCCCACAGAGCCCTTATTCTGTTGAAGTTTGTCTTCTCAACAACATGTCTTCTTGCTTTCTTCTTAAGCTTAGAAATTTCAAGATTAGCTAGTCTCAACTTTTCTTTAATTTCTTCATAACTGCTCTTTTCTCTTTGAGTGTTGAAAACTCTGTTTTTGTCACCTTCAGGCATTGGTGATGATAGGTCTATGGGCTCTTCATAAACATTGGAAACTTCCCCTGCTTTATCTAACTCCATATCCAGCTCTTGCAACTTTTTCGATTTCCTAGTTAAAGGCCTTCTGGGCTTGAACACAAACTCTGAAATTTCATCATCAAAATCCAGCTTTTTGGAAGATTTCATCTTCTTAGATTTCCCTTCATCCAATTTTATAAAGTCTGCCTGAACTAAAGGAGATTCTTCAATATCAATAGCCTGTAAAATATCATTCAAATTACCCTTTAAACCTGGACTTTCTTTGAAACCACTGTTTTGCCCCTTTCCTTTGCTATTTGACTTCTATTCAATCTTTTCTGGGCTAATTTGCTGGTTGACTATTCCTGTATTGTTTTTTTAACTTTAGTTGTCTTCTTTTGTGCAGGTTGAGGAGTCTCTTGAATGATCACTGATGTTTTGATCTCTGAATCTTTCACTTTCTTTCTGGGTTTCAACTTGACAAATCTTTTGATCTTGTCTCTACAGGGTCACTGGTTTCTGATGGTGATTTTTCTCTGGCCCTAGGGCTAATACTCGTTCCTTGTGTTTCCACCCAAATCGACACAAAAACAAAAATGTATACCATTCTCTGTTTATCCTCTGAAGTTCATGTAAAACTATCAATTTAACTAGACCATGATGGAAAAGTGAAGTTTCACAGTATTGAGCTTTCCTTTGCACTTTATCTGCCATCTTAGCTAAACTTCGAAACAAGAAAAAAGACAAATCCAAATAAATCATTCCAGTAAAATGCAACAAGAGTTTGAAATGATAAGAATACACTTTATGGTATCTTCCCTCACAGGTGAAATACCTTTGAATGTTGTAGATAAGGTTGGCATAGGTGTTCTTGATGTAACTTCTTGGCACTGCTTTAGTTAAGTCTGTCTCTACAAACCCTGGCTTCAGAAATATTTTACAAGGTTCCATCTCAAATTTGAAATTTTTGAACTATCTTTCTTCTCCCCTTGGAATCTCTGTCACTAATGATATGATCTCAGGGGAAATTGGAAATTTTAAGACTCCAATCTTTGTATTTGAACCTGTAAAATGAAGAGCAAAATATTTTGTCACTTGATTATGACCTCCCTGCAATTTTTCACAGAATTTCCAACATCCTGTCTTCTTGAAGGCCTCCTCAACTGATTTGTCCTTGGTTAGAGCCTCTTTGATTTCAGGCTCTGTCCTTAAACAGTGGCCTGACCTGTGGTTCTTTCTTTCCTTTGTCATCCTTTTCTTGAAATTCATGTGTGCTTCTTGAAAACCTGTAACCAACAACCTCGCTTGATTTCAGAGTAAATTGCCTCGCTTGATTAGGGACACTGCCTCGCTTGAAAGTAATAATCAACCTCACTTGATGAATGAGAGAAGCTTTGGTTTCTACTTACCATGAGCTTACCATTTAGAAAAGGGTATGCATCATCTGTTTCTTACATGAGACAATAAAACAAAAAACCAACCCTTTTCAAATTTGAAAAATGACTAAGATAAATGACTTCTAAGGAATGTCATCATAGCTATGAATGGTTGCATGTGTGAGAAAAGACTCGTGGCTGACACCTAATCATGAAGGATTAACGGAATTTGATGGATTTGATACTTTGATAAGACTTGCTACAAATCCCCGATTTTGTAGCGCACCTAATGTAATTTCAGGGTTTTGCGCTACGAAAAGAGTAGTGTTTTCGTAGCGCAAAAGCAATTTTTAACATTGTCTGCACTACGAAAACGTGGTTTCGTGGCTTAATCAATTTTTTTTTTAAATGGTTAAAAAATTGACTCTCTAAACATGGTATGAGACTCTCAAGGTATGAAATAAGGTTGTTGGACTTTATTATGTGAATGAAAATGAGACTCTAACCCTATCACTTAACCCCTAAAAACTTAAAATGACTTAACACCTATCTTAAAACCATGACTAGGAACAAAGCAAACTGTCCAAGTTTGGAAATTTTTTTTATAGTGATAACATGAGCTATGAGAAAATGCAGAAATTCTGCGCATGTAAACTTGTGAAAATTTAAAGATTTCAGTGGGCACAATTTTCCAGAAATTTGCCTTTAATGCTACGACGAAAAAGGGAGATAAGTACAGTGAATTTTTATGTACTTATTTTATAATTTCTCAAGCAATAAAATCCTCCTTTGAAGACCATGTTTCCCCAAGAGGATGTGGGGTTTTTCCCGAGGTTAGCTTGACCAAAAGCAAGTGTCTCATATGTGTGAATGCTTGCCTAAATTTTGTATTAATTACCAACTGATAGGAGAGTGAAAAATAGTAGAAGTACACTCTTTTAATGTTTACATATGCATAATGAAATTTATATGAGCATGACAAAACATTTTGGTTGGGCCTAAACAATCACATGCAAACTTGTAAACTGGGTTAAGGGTGCAGATCATTAAATTTATACAGTTTGGAACCTACGATGGCAATATTTGAGGTGGTTTTAGAGGAAAATAAGGCTGCTTCCCTCCCAAAACAACCCTTCTTGGCTAGAAAACCAACCTTGCCCCTCTTAAATCCTAAACCTGAACAAAAAACCTACCTCAACCCTAGTAATGTTGGTAATTAATTGTAATGTTAAATTCTTAAAATAAAAGGAGGTTGGCATTTCCTTTATCTTTCATTTTTATCTTTTACTTAAATTTTTAACATTACCATTACTTTGTTTAGGATGTTTGAGAGTGGTTCTAATTTTATCAGACTTCATATGGAGAAAGTAGGATTTCATATCCCACTCAAAATTTAGTAGACTTTAACAGTTTTTAGGATTTTAGGATTGACAATGTTAAACCTGTTAGGTCCCTGTAATTTTAGCAGATTGGTGAGACTAAAACTGCAGAAACAACATTGTTTCGACCAACTTTGGGATTCTAGGATCTAGCCCTCCTGAATTCGGAGAGGGATCTGTCCAAAAAAGTGCAAATATGGATTTGTCTTTGAAGTTTAAGGTTATGATATTAGGCTAGTTATGAAGGCCAAGGGTTTGTTTGTTTTTGGATGGTTGAGCATGATTTCTGTTTAAGGTAGAAAGTCCTGAAGGGAAAAAGTTCCAAAGGTGAGAAGTTGTAATCAATCAGAGTAAGCTTCAGCCAAAAGGTAGATAATTACAGGTTTTAGTCCAATGGGCTATGGAGTCATAGTAGGGTTTAATTGGAACAACAAGAGGCAAGAGTGGTCCATGGGGCAAGTCATCTATGTCTAAGGATCTCTTTGAAGATTGATTTATGGAATGGAATGATACAATAAGAAGGAGAAATAAAAAGATGCAGAAACAAGAGCAGTCCAGGATCTGGTAAGTACTTTGAAACTAGCTAGCCTTTGACATGGACTCAAGAAAAACATAAAAGTAAACTAGGATCTGGTAAGTACTTTGAAACTAGCCAGCCTTTGATACACTTTCAATAGAAAACACTTAAAAACGAAGGGAAACTTGAAGGCAACTTTTGGAGGAGAAACTAGTGGGCCGTGCTCACCACAAATCCTCTCCTAGCTCTTCTTTACTTGGTTACTTTCAAGACAAATACAAAGATAACACAGAATGGCCTAAGATCTGGTAAGTACTTTGAAACTAGCCAACTTTTAACACATTCCAAGGGAAACAATCAGCCAGTCTGTGGGATCACACTGGGACCAGGGCTCACCATATCTTCCTCAGTTCATCTTCACTAGACATATACTGAAAATACCATCTAAGAATAACATTCATCTAAGACAATAAGATGAGGGAACGCCAACATTCCTATGCTTAAACTGAATTAAATCATTCCTAAATAATGCAGATGGAAGAAAACATTCAGATAAAGATTTTCAGTTAGAGAAGGTTACTGATATACAGTAGGTCCTAACTCTATGCATGTTGTTCTTTATAAGAGAATATGAAACATAGTTGGAAACAAAAATAATACAACAAGTTACAATGAGAAAAACATCACCGTCGCCATAGACCAGGATCTCATAAATCATCTTGTATTGATGCTCCAAACCAGTTACACCTTTAAGTCCAGTGCTTTAGTTTAGAAACCATCTACAATCTCAGCCTAACTTATCTATCACAAGCAGAGCTCCAAGAGCCAGTGAATCACTATTTACAATCAGAAGTTTCAGCTCAAGTGTTCATCAAAGTTCTACAACCAACCCCTCACTCATCTTCTGCAGAAGTATTTATAGAAAGATGAGGAGGTGAGATCTGATAAAAGATCTCAATTTACAAATAATACAGAGTTAATGTCTTCTTGGCCCTTGGGGGGCTCAATGGAGAAATTGTATAGGTGTTTCACTGTATTAAATGTTCTACATAAAGATTAAGCTCGGTGGGAGCTTTTGTTGACCTTTGAGGCTTCTGTGTAATGTTGAAGTAACTCTGCTGATATTTTGTCATTAAGTTTCCTTGTAGAAGTAACTTTCCGGCTGTGCTGAGGTGAAAATCTTCATTCGATCAATAACTTCGGCCTCTGATTAAGTACTTTGAGGAATAGGTGGCACTGTGGTAGTTGAGGAATCAATTTTCCTCAGATTGTGGCGGTGGAGGCATTCCTGCTTGATAAAACACTTTAGGTTTTCTGTAAACTGTGTTTTATTTGGGGATTAGGATTTTGATAAGAATCTTAGACGTAATCCCCGTGAAACTGTCTCTAATCCTTTGTTCTGATACATTTAGGTCTTCGGCACTGATACCCTTTGACAATGTTAAATCCATGGTTTTCTTGCTGGTATGCAGGGCTGCACAGAGATAAAATGGCATCGATGCCTCATAAAACACCGATGATACGTGAGATTCCAAACCCCTACGAATGATTTCCCTTATGAAACGAAGGCAAGAGGATCGTCACCCTCAGCCTGCGAATTTTCTTCAGTATGGCGGAAAAACATTAAACCCTGCAAAATACAAACAAAAGTTATGAAATCCTGCGTATATAGTTTGACTGCTTCAGAGGATGTGTGGAAGGAGCGGGGCTGTTGGATGGCATCATCTAACGGTCGGGATTAATCGGGGAGATCATAGAATAGGAGGAAGAAAATTAGATCAGGGCCGTTGATCGCGCAGAGATCGACGGTCGGGAGCGAATGGGGAAGTCAAAAACAAAGAATCGTTGGCCGGGCAATCGAATCAGGGAGACGAAATGTGAACCGTCGATCTGCAGATCAGATTGACGGCGGAAAATTATTAAATCATCGCGCCAGGACCACATTAAGTAGCGGGAATCTTCATTAATTGTCAGGCATCTTCGGTGAGCGATCACCGTTGGATGGCCCACCCCAGATCGGACGGCCCACAGCGATATCGCTAGGCGTCCAGGACCGAACGTTAATGCGCGATGGACGACGGATGGATGGCGGTTTTACAAATAGTACACGGGACGTGTGTCAAGCGATGTATGGAATCGCTGGCCATCGGGCAAAAACCGCCCTCCGCTGAAGAGTGGTGCGATAAAAACCACGCGATTTTGGGAAAACGGTGCACGACTGGGGGGTACATAGGGAGGCGCGCTTCACACCCTCCGATCTATGGATTTAGATCGACGACGCAAATTTATTGAAAAATTGCTTCAGCGGAAAACCTTATAATAATAAAATAAAGCCCGAAATTTACAAATAACAAAGGTTTTTTTAATATTTTCGGGGCAGAAAAATTGTTAAAACGAATAAGCGCCCAACTGTCTCAACGCCAGGTTCTGGCGCCAGGGCGCATGGACAAAAAGGGTTAAGGACCTAGCCGAAGGGGGCTTAAGTCCAATACATAGAAAATATGCATCTTTATTTATTTTTCAACGTTTTCAAAGGGTTTCAAGGGTTTCGGTATAGTTAAAAAATGGGTTTTCAACTATGGGAAAGTGATTTTCATAAATGGAAGAAGAGGATTTATGAAAACAAGGGAGTTTTTATGGAGAAAAAGGGGAGTAAATGAAGGTTTGAGAAGGGGGAAAATGAATGTCTTGCAGCAGTCTTTCATTTGGAATCAGCAGAACTTCAAAATCTTTTAGGAAGTAAATATCAGTGTAGATTTGGACAGAGGCAGGAGGTCTTCGAAAAGTCTTCAAGAGCCAACAGTTTTTAGTGAGAAAAATTGTTCCTTGAAGGCTCAAAAATAGATTTAGCCACCTTTTGGGATAATCAAATTTTACAGGTGGCTCCACTTGGGGATGGTGCCTTCTTGAAGGCATCAAGAACTTTCAGACCTGCATTCTCTGGGAGGCTGATCAGTTGCCTAATCCATTGGGCTGCTCTTCCTGTGCTGGGATGATTTTCTCTGAAAATGTATTAGCATTCATAAAAGCAATGGATCTTCGTCAATACAACCTTCTACCTACCCAATCCTACAAATCTAACATTTTTTCTTCAATAGAGTGCTCTTGGATTGGCAAACTCTTTTCACAACATTTTATTCTTTTGAAAGCAGGAAATCTAATCTATTTCTACTCCTTATTTCTCCCCGAACTCAGATTTAACAGTTGAGTTCAGATGATTCTCTACCTAATCTACCATCTGTTGGGATTAAACTGTCCAACATATTTTCATTCTCTAAATTTCTGAAACATAAATTTAAAAACAGTTAAGTCAAGATTAAGCTGTTTGACTTGCTGTGATCTATGGCATAAAGACAAGTTGCACATAGAATTTTATTTCACAAAAATTAAATAAAAAATGGAAGGCTTAAGATCTGAAAATTTTGGAAACATTTCCTTCCTCTTTTCACAGCTCTGTTTTGACTCTTATTGAGCTGTCTTTCCTTTTCTTCTGGTTCAAATTTTGAGATAATTAGAACCAGATTTTACATCTCTTTGACTCAGAAAATAAAACATATTTGAGTCATCTTTCTTTGGAAACTGAGGTTCAAGTTTTAAACATGTTTGAACCTTTCATTTCTATCCTAATCTTACTACTGATAAGCCAAGATTAGACAGTTTGGCATATCAAATTCACTATCCTATCAACAGAAAATTTAAAGCTAATTTAGTCAAGATTAAACAGTTTGAATAACTAGAAGTGTGTTTTTCAGGAGTGGCATTTGAGCTTGCACACTTTCATATTTATCTCTCTTTTTGGTATGGGGCTCTACCTTTCTTGTTTTGACAATTTGCCCTCTTTTCTTTCTTTTCCTTGTTTTTGTGTTTTTGATTTTACAACTTTGAATGCAATGGTGGATGGAATATTTATAATGGAAAAAATATAAAATGCTCCAAAACAAATCATGGATCAAGAGAAGTAATGCTTAAGCATCCTACCATTGACAGGACCCCCAAACAATTCTGCTCCATTCAACTCTTGTAGGAAAAATGCATTGCTACCAGCAGCTGAATGAATAGAGTAAGGGCCAAGCCATAGGTTGTCAAATTTTCCATGCTTTCCCTTCTCTTCCCTTCTTGAGTCCCACTTTAAAACTTTGTCCCCAATCTTGAATTTGCTGGCCTTTGTTCTTCTGTCAAAAATCTTTTTAATGCTCTCCTGTTTCTGCAATGCTTTGTTATACACTTCCTATCTAGTTTGCTGAAGATGAATGGTCTGATTTATTCTTATGATCATGTCATTATCTTCACTCTGCAACTCTTGAATCAAATTTATCACTGGTACACCAAGGTTGTTTGGAAAAATTGCATCAGTACCATACACAAGCTGAAAGGGTGACATACCAATGGATTTCTTCAACATCAATTTGTCAGCCCAAAGTGCATGAATCAGCTTTGTGTGCCACGACTTTTTGTTGTCCTCCAACAATTTCTTGATTATGTTCACTAAACATTTGTTTGAGGATTCCGCAAGTCCATTACCTTGAGGGTAATAGGCTGTGGAATGCCCCAATGTTATTTGATATCTGTGACAGAACTCAACCATCTTCTTTGATCCAAATGCTGCTGCATTATCAGTGATGATCTTGGTAGGACAGCCAAATCTGGAGAGAATATTAGTCTCCATAAAATTTATGATAACTGAATCATTGGCCTGCCTACAAGGAATGGATTCTATCCACTTAGTGAAATAGTCTGTGGCAGTGAGAATCCATCTGTGCTGGGTAGAAGATGGGGGATGGATTTCTCCTATAAAGTCAAGTCCCCACTGTTGAAAAGGGGCTTCAACAGTGATTGGATGCAGAGGGAGGGGTAGCAGCTTCAGCTTTTGCTCTCAAAAAGGCAATACTTATGATAAAGAATGATCATCTTGTGTACATCATGGAAAAGAGTAGGCCAATAAAAACCAGCCCTCAAAATTTTGTTGGCTGTTGTCTTCCAGTACAAATGACCTCCACAATCTCCTTCATGGAACTGGTACTTAACCTTCTGTGCATCAAACTCAGGCAAACATTTAAGCAATAGACCACTTGCATTTTTCTAATAAAGACATTTATCTATAATGCGATAATTTACAGCTTTTAATTTGAGGAATCTTGCCTTTGTTTTTGTCAAACCAGGAGGTGTATTCAAATTAAGCAAAACATAAATAATATCAGCATACCAAGAGGAATTCATGAAATGGTTTTCAACAATGGGTGTTGAGATTTCCTCTTGTTCATCCAAAGCACTAATCATATGAATATCAAGGACTTCACAATTTTATTCAGCCATTAATCTAGCCAAACCTTGGCCCTTGATGAGCTTAGTGGGTTTTATCTCTAAATCATATTCAAGGATAAAAACAATCCACTTACCTCTCTTACCATCTGGGTCATGTCTTAGAATGTCTTTAACCACTGAATTTGGGACAAAGGCAATGATGTGCGAGTGAAGGATGTATACTCTGAAGTCTTTCAAAGCTTTAACTAAAGCAAAAGCTTGCTTCTCCATAATGTTATACTTCAAGGGGGAATCCATCAATGCCTTACTAAAGAATGCAATAGGCTGCTCTTGTCCTTGTGGATTTTTCTGTAAAAGGACAGCAGCTATGGTATGTTCTGATGCAAATGAGAAAATATAAAAATCTTTTGAAAAATCAGGACTTATTAGAACCGGTGTTTTGGTTAATGCTTGTTTCACCAGTTCAAAGGACTTCTTTGCTTCCAAGTTCCATTTTACCCCTTGCTCCTTTTTCAGCATGTTTGTGATATTCCTAAGGAGCTCAGCTAAATTAGGTATGAACCTTCTCAAAAAGTTAATCTTCCCAATGAAAGATTGCAACTCCTTGATGTTTCGCGGATGAGAGATTTGCAATATGGCCTCAATCCTCTTTGGATCTATCTTTATACCCTCTTCTGAAATAATGTGTCCAAGAAGCTTACCTTCTTGAAGCCCAAATAGTGTCTTCTTAGGGTTTAAAGATATTCCAAACCTTCTGCACTTCTCGAAAACTTTTCTCAAATGTTCTAAGTGTTCTTCATCTGTTTTTGAAAAGACAGTGACATCATCAAGATAGATAATGATGAAGAAGCCCAGTTCTTCCGAGAATGCTATGTCCATGGCTCTTTGAAAGGTTTCTCTAGCATTCATTGGACCAAAGGGCATCTTCACGTACATGAAAGTGCCCCATGGTGTAGTAAAGGCTGTCTTTAGTTGATTAGCAGGGTAAACCAAGATTTGATTGTACCCTGAATAGCCATCCAACAAATATATTCTTCTGGACCCTACCACCCTTTGTAAAATATGATCCATCTTGGGTAGAGGGTAGTTGTCCTTTAATGAAGCTTTGTTTAAATCTCTAAAGTCTATACAAAGCCTGATTTCTCCAGTTTTCTTCCTAACAGACACCAGATTAGATACCCATTCAGAATATCTAATAGGGACAATAATACCAGCTTCATACATCTTTTTAATCTCCTTTTCAACCAAAGGCAACTGAACATGGTTTATTCTGTGCAGTTTCTATTTGAATGGTTTTTGGTTTTCCTTGAGGGGAATTTTGTGTTGTATTATTTCAGTGTCATAGGATTTAAGATCTTTGTAACTCCAAGAAAAAACATCAGAAAACTCTTTAAACAACTCTATGTATTTTAGTTTAGTGTGAGCTGGTAAAGTCTTAGACAGTTTAATCATTTTTGGTTTTTCCTCACTGCCTATATTGCATTCCTCCACTTCAGTCTCTACAGGTTCCAGTTTCGGCTTTTGGGCCACATCATCAAAATCAAACAACTGTTCTAAAGGTGCCAGACCTCTAGGCAAACTTTCATCTTTAGCATGGAGAGTTTCCAACTCCTTTGTTTCGTTTGTAAATTTGTTAGACAACAGGTTAATATTGACAGACTCAGGGGACGGTTCTTCTTCGCCAAGAAAGTTTTCTTCACTGCAGTCTGTTTCATAGTCTGAGTCCGAAATGTTTAGTTCGAATTCATTTCTGAATTGCATGAAGTCTTCTATTTGTTTGTCATTGTCAAACACTTGCCAATACTTTTTATTATCTGGTACTGCTGGTCTAAACTTTATCTCAGTTGTGCAATCTTTGGTTTCAAATGGCGTTAAGCATGTCCTAGCTGCAAAGGCTAAATTGTGGGCTGCAATGTTTCTTTTCCTTGGGACAAAAATTACTTTGGACTCCTCAAATGTTTTCAAAAGGTCCACGACATCATTCCGATAGGCTCTAAGTTTGGGATGATTTGCGTTATACTCCCCATTGACTTGCCTAATGATTAACTTAGAATCCCCATGCACATTGATTCTTCTGGCTCCTAAATTTTTCAAAATATGCAAGCCTAAGAGCAGGGATTCATATTCTGCTATGTTATTGGAACACTGAAAGTTTAATTTGCATGAAATGCATTCTGTGTGGTTGTTTTCAGTGTTAGTAATCCAGACACCTGCACCAACGTTAGTTCTAGTGCATGACCCATCAAAATACATACTCCAGAGAGGAATGTTCTTGGTTTCATCCTGATTACTGTCCTCTTCAACTGATGTGCTTTCTAATCGTTGTGGGATATCAACACTTGGTTGCAAATGTTTTGATTCCCTTTGATTTTCAGTTATTTGAGGGATACCTTCTTGACTCTCAATGTTTAGAAGCAAGGGACGCATAACTTGTAGTTCAAGACCCACGTCTGGTTCACTGTTGTTTAAAGGTTCAACAAACTGTTCTGACAGCTCTGTGGTATTTACCTCCTCCTCTCTATCGGCCATTAATTCTGTTAAAGTGACTTGTTTAGTGAGTGTTTCATCATTAAACATAATAAACGAATCAAGGCCTGTATTGACAGAGTAAATAGGAGAGTTTTGCGATCTGTCTTGGCTTGTAATAGTGTATTGCATATGGGACTCCATGTATAATCTTCTGGTTTGATTGAAAACATGGATAGTCACATAGGTCCTGTCCATTTTCATAGTCCCTTGTAACTTAGCCCCCCAAGATCTTGAGAGTAACATTGCATACTTCGGGGGCACATCAGCCACGACAATATCCATGACTGAGCATTTGGCTAGAATCTGGGCTAAGTTAACACAAAGGTCTTTGATCAATCCTAAACATTTTACTCTGCTTGAGTCAAAAGAGTAAAGATCTTTATAAGGTCTGGTGATTTCTAGACCCAGGCTTTCCATCACAGCTTTAGGCATTAAATTGTGAGAGGCTCCTGAGTCATACATAGCATTGTGCAAAATCTTGTCATGAACGTTAAAACTTACATAAAAGGGAGGAACAGGTCCCTCTTGATATTTTCCTTCAATCTTTGGACCAAAAATAAGCTCTGGCTGGTCATCATTAAGATTGATTGTGTCATTGTTGTCTTTTAAATTTAAAGCCTTCAAAATTTGAGTTCTGTATACATGTTGGGAAACTAACTCAGTCAAGGGAACATAAATTTTGATCTTTGAGATTTCCTGCTCCAGGCTGAAAGGGATTTGACTCTTTAAAGTGCTGGTTTCAGCTTTATTAACCGCCATTCTATCAGCAATGTCAACTTGCTGATTTGTTTTATTTACATTTGATAAAATTGTTTTCACAGGAGTACTAGCTGAAGTGTTAGTACTACTAACGTCTGCACTCTGTTTTTCTTTGTCTTGAGTGCCTTTTCCTTTACCTTTATCAGAATTTACAGCCATTGTCTTATCCCTTTGTTTGACAACTTTAGGTTTGTTTGTAGTGCTGTTTTGTGAAGATTTGTTAGAGGTTTCGTTGTTGGGGGTTTGTTGACTAGACTTACTTCTGAGGTCATATTCTCTTTGAGGTTCCGTGATGGCATTTTCCATGTTTTGACAACAATTTTCATTATCATCTCTTTTGTCATCATAAGGTGTGTAAAGACCTTGTTTTTTATCATAATGAACTTCAAAGTCATCATCATCTACCCCAAACAGGTTGATATCATCTTCCGCTGTTATTTGATCTGTTTCCTCAACCTCACTCACATAGTTTTGATGAAAGGGAGGAGTGATCTGTTGATCATTTTCCCTAGGCCTGTTTGGAGGTTGGTTCCTTCTAGAATTCTGATTCTAGTTCTGGTTTCTATTTTGAGGAGCACTTTGATTTTGGCTTGCTTGTGCTCTCTTAATTATGCTCATCTCTTTCATCATCTCCTCCATCATTCTTTCCATCTTTGAGTTGGAAGTAGAAGGTGTGGATTCCTCTCTAAAAGATACTCTCTTCTCGGCTTTCATCCTTGCTCTTTTCTCCATCAGGTTGACTTCTACAGAAAGAGCACCTCTTTGCATATCTTCAAGAGTTGCAAAATCTCTCTCTCTGAGCTGATAGGTCATGTCAGAGTCAAACCCCTCAGGAAACTTGTTTAAAGCTGAGCCCTGTGGAGGTTTCAGTTCTGGGGAAAGTGCATTATACACACTATTGAATCTAGTGCAATAAGCTTGCACACTTTCCCCAGGGTTTCTATGGAGGTTTTTATAATAAGAAAGGACTTGGAGAGGATTCTTTTTAACTTCCCATTTGTTTAAGAATGTTTGATGGAAGCCTTGGAGATCATTGATACTATGGGGGGCTAAGCCTTTGAACCATTTTCTTACTTCTCCCCCCAGGATTTGAGCAAATAATCTAAGTTTGACAGAATCATCATCAATTTCATTTCTGTCAAAATAGTCATCCATCTTATCCACATGTTGTGATGCAGTTGTAGTATTGTTAGCATCATATAATGGAATTTTGGATTGATAGTGCTGTGGAAGGTTGACTAATGGTGCAGGAAGGACTAAGGGAGCATACCATGTTGCCATGATATGTGGTGGAGGTGGATTTACAAGGGGTGGATTAACAAAAGGGAAAGTGGGTTGGAGTGGAGTGGTTTGGACAGTGGATGTTGGATGAAGGGATGTGGATGGAACAACAGTAGATTGCTGAGCTGATCTTGGATGAGAGACACCTAAGTTGTGAAGGAAATGTAAATCAGGAGGTGTTGTTTCTCTACTACCAGGACGTTCGCTTGTCTCCAGGGATGAAGGTGAAGATGCAGAGTCTAGCTGTATTATATCATCAAATGACCTAGTTCTAAATGGATTTACTAAGTCAGCTTGTGATTGTTGTAGAGCTGAAAGATTTTATGGGACTGATTTAGCTCTCAAGGGTGATCGGAAAACAGTTGACGATTTAATCCTAGGAGACTTCCAAAGGATACTTTCTGGGTTATCAACTATCTCAGGTGGATTAGGGTCAGGATGGGCTCTAGTGTGAATCTTTCCAGGAGCCACTATGCTGTGTTTTTTAGACCCAAATAAACAAGAAAAGTTCAACCAGGTATGACAGTCTTTGAATGGTTAACTAATCTATTTATAAAAAATTTCAATCCTACAGTCCTCAAACTGAGTTTGAATGATATTATGATGATCAGGGTCCTTCCCAGTGGAGTCTTAAGGTCTGTTTAGGATTGTGGAGTCGCCAAGTGGAAGTTTTTAGCTCCTTTCAGAGGTAAAAGGTTTTATGGTCCACCACCATGCTTGTGAAATATCCCTTTTCAAGGATATCTCAGAACATAACAAACTCTAACCAGAGATTGATTGGGAGGGCATTTACTAGATATTTCACCTCTGAAAGAGGATGAGATTTGGAAGCTACCTGGCCCTTTCCAGACTCTGTCTAAGAGTATGAGGTAAAACACCACAAAAGGTAAGTGAAATGTAGGAGTAAGTGTTTTAGTACCAATCTGAGATATTTTTGGTTTTTTCAGAATTCTTTTTCAGTTGTGTGGCTTTTTAAGAATATCCTAACTCTGCTTCAAAACTTAGCTACGGTTATGAGAAAAAGACAGTCTACTCTTATGGCTAAGCCAGCTGATTTTTCAAGGTCAGATAAAGTCTTAAGAGAATCCTAGGGTTTACCTAGGTTGTCACTGATTCAAACAAGCTCATCATAATTACCTAGCTTAGGTAGTGCTAGAAAAGGCTGCTTTTTACTCACAAGGTTTTCTTGAATTGAGGGTTCTCTGAGGTCTTAAACGGTATCAATAGCACTCAGTCCCCGGTGGAGTCGCCATAAATGTTAGGTCCCTGTAATTTTAGCAGATTGGTGAGACTAAAACTGCAGAAACAACATCATTTCAACCAACTTTGGGATTCTAGGATCTAGCCCTCCTGAATCCGGAGAGGGATCTCTCCAAAAAAGTGCAAAGGTGGATTTGTCTTTGAAGTTTAAGGTTACGATATTAGGCTAGTTATGAAGGTCAAGGGTTTGTTTGTTTTTGGATCGTTGAGCATGATTTCTGTTTAAGGTAGAAAGTCCTGAAGGGAAAAAGTTCCAAAGGTGAGAAGTTGCAATCAATCAGAGTAAGCTTCGGCCAAAAGGTAGATAATCATAGGTTTTAGTCCAATGGGCTATGGAGTCATAGTAGGGTTTAATTGGAACAACAAGAGGCAAGAGTGGTCCATGGGGCAAGTCATCTATGTCTAAGGATCTCTTTGAAGATTGATTTATGGAATGGAATGATAAAATAAGAAGGAGAAATAAACAGATGCAGAAACAAGAGCAGTCCAGGATCTGGTAAGTACTTTGAAACTAGCCAGCCTTTGACATGGAATCAAGAAAAACATAAAAGTAAACTAGGATCTGGTAAGCACTTTGAAACTAGCCAACCTTTGATACACTTTCAATAGAAAACACTTAAAAATGAAGGGAAACTTGAAGGCAACTTTTGGAGGAGAAACTAGTGGGCCAGGCTCACCACAAATCCTCTCCTAGTGCTCCTAATTCTTTGAAGAGGGAGACCTTTAACCTGGAAAAGGGAGGTCTGCAACCCGCATAAAAAGGGAACCTTATCCTGAAAAGGGAGATCTCAACATGCGGTGATTTAAGGATGACCACCAACTCTAGAATTCTTGATGCAATTCATGGAACTCCTCCAAAAATGGCAAGAAGCTGAAGTCTTTTGCTAGAGGAAGTGTCCCCAATTCTTTGAAGAGGGAGAAACTCAACCCTGCATAGATGGTTTAAGGCTGAATACCAAACAAAAGCATGCTCATGGGAATCTTTGTCTCTGGCTACAACTCTGAATTTGGTATGGCAGGTTGTGGCTCAGGCTCGCTTGATGTGGCTTTGAAGCTTTTAGATGACCATAATTCCCCCCCTGTCAGATACAAGGTGAGATGATGGTGAAAACCCAACTGCAAGGTCTTTTAATATTCTAGAAGAGATTCTGACATATGACTGAAACATCTTCTTGGATGTTGATGCCCATTTCAATCTTTGTTCTTGCAGGAGGCTTGTTTATGAAGCATTTTTTTGAAGAATGAGTCATGGGTGGAGATCAAAAAAATTATCTTTCATATGACTAACTCGATCACAGTGTCGACATTTAATAATTTGTTGTGGCTGTTGTGGAAGAGGAGCAATATCTAGAACAACTGAAGGTGAACTGTCATAAATAAATCCTTCACTCTGAAACTGAATGGGCTTGGAATAGTTTTGAATATGAAAGGACACATCCTTGTCATATCCAAGACTAGTTTTGTGCTTGTTATGGAAAAGCTCTTCCAAAGGTCTAATGAGAGGCTTGTGAAATGCAAAATGAACTTCTGCATCTGCATGTAACTTTTCTGCTTCATTGGGCACTAGATCCGAATTAATTGCAACATTATTGACTTGCTGCTTATTGGAGTTTGTCTCATTGTTCTAAACAGAAACATGTTCAGAATGATGATTCCATTCCTGTAATTTTTCTTGCTGAAGTTGAGGGTCCAATTGCAAAAATTCAATGTTTTCTTGTGCATTTTGTAGACAAGTTTGGATGTCTTTGAGAAAGGCTTTATCAATCATGATTGTATTGTCTATAGTAGAATGTATTAGATTTTTTAGTAATTCCTGTTGATTTTTGGGTAGCATCAGATGTGCTCTAGCTCTGAAATTTTTTGGAGGGGCTAGAACACATGAGATCTCCAAGACCCAAAAATGGTTTGGAGAAATTACACTTAGAGTTCATTTTATTCAAATAATTAATTATTTTTAATGGAACGTAAGTTAAAAATTAGGAAATTAAAATAATTAAAGTGAATTAATGTAAATGTGGGTGAGAAGCTTCTAAGTGACAAGGATCAAGTCTATTTTAATCTTAATCATTGATTAAATATTTTATCACAACCGTTGATCTCTCAATAGGAAAAGTATAAAGGAAGGCTTGAGGGTCAGTTGGAGAACACACAAGAGTGAATGTTTAGATCGAATTATTCTGACAAAGCAGTGCTTGGATGAAGATCAAATCTAAGTGATTCAGTGCAGTGAGGGGCAGAAGCAGTTATTGGTCGGAGGATCTTCTCCTGGAACAAGAGTACATAGAAGAGAGGCAACATAGACATCAGAGGAAGTAGCACAACCACCAGGAGAGGTGATGCAGGCCCCAAAAGGGGTGACGTAGGCCCACGAAGGGACTGTACAGTGTTTCCAAGAGATAATCCGAGTTTTGCTGGAGATCGGGGTTTTTGAGCCGAGAGGGTTGAAACATGATTTTTTGAGAAGAAGATAAATTTAGAGAAGAGGTGATGCAATCCACAACCATCCCCACATAGGGCTACATATCTACTGCATAGAGGCAGCACAGAGGGTGCTGGGGTTTCTCTAGTTCAAATCCAGAGCAACTGAGACTTGCAGTGTGAGGTAAAACTCACTATTTTTTGTCTGCCACAAATTCTCTGTACTAGATAGCCAACAAGGCATCCAAATATTGTACTTAGAAAACAACTGCTTAATAATACAAATCCTCATATATATTCCACCATTTTCTCGCATTGGGTTTTTTCCGGGGACGTTTAGTCCAAAAATAAGTGTGTCCTTTATGTGACTGTCTCATTTTATTTTTTAGTACTTGATTTGTATATTGGTGTAGGCAGCAATGTATTTGCATTAATGTTTACTGAAGAATTATGTAAATAACTTGTTTATTAAAGAACACAAGTAGGAAATGCAAATTAGTTAACTGTAGTAGGATTTATGTTTGTTAAATTCAAAAATTTTCACAAGGTATTAGAGGAATTGCAGATCAAGGAGGATTGAAGCCATCAACGAAAGGACAGAGGAAATATTCTACAGGAAAGCAGCTATCCCGAGAGACAATGCAGTTTTGGGCCAGAGAAGCAGAGGAAGGGTTACAAAGTCACCAAGGAAGGCTCATGCAGAGCTTGCGCCAGCCTGCTAGGGTGACGCTGTAGCTGTAGAAGGTAGTGCAGTGATTGTTGGACCATCGAAGAGGCTATTGAGTCTCATTTTTCTGGTTTCTATGGCTGGAGGTGTAGTACAGTTTCTATCTGGAGTTGCTGTTGGGACACTGATTCTGTTGGTGCAAAACACTGTTTAGTGGGGCAGAAGAAAAGTAGAGGGAATCAGTTCCTCAGAATATTTCTTGAGAAGAAGTCTAGATCCAGTGATGAAAAAAAATGAAGAGAGATCAGTGAGGAGTGCTTCGACATTTATGGGAAGAAGGATTTCCGTGAAGGAAATCGAGATTCAGAGGGAGCTTGTTCCTTAGAGGATTTCTAGCGCCAAAGAAATCTAGAACCGAGTTTTGCTGGGGTAGTAGTGGAACATGGAGAAAGGAACTAGTTTGATAGTTTTTGGTAGTGATGGTAGCTAGTGGGTTGCATGACATTGAGGGAATGTCTTCCTTAGAGAATTCCAAGCCAAGGAATTTGATTTCTCACTGTAGAGTAGCAGTGGCTGGGAGCATAAACCTAGTCAGCAGCTGTGCAGAGGATAGAGGAGGAATTGAAAATTTTGGCAAGATCATTTCCTTATCTAGTTTTGAGTTTCCATATGTTTTTAGCTCTGCAGGGATCTGGGTAGCAGATCGTCTTCCAATTTCTGAAGGAAGTGTGAGTTGTCAAATACGAGTTGCAAAGAGAGGAAGGGTCCCAACCATGGACTAGGCTTGAAAGGGACACCAGACCTAGGAGGAATATAATACTTGAGAAAAAAGGGCAGGATCCTTGAGGTGCCCAAACTCTTGGATCACATACAGCTACGAGAGCCCTTAATGACATTAGTAGAATGACGGGAGTCAATTGGTACGAAGGATGATGGAGCGACAGTGTAGAGCTAGATTGCCAAAATTTGAAGCAACACAGTGGAGTGCTGCAGCAGTGCGGGAGGCACAGAGCAGATACAACAACACCACCGTAGCATCAGAGGGTCAACGCAAATTAGCAGCAAAGTAAGCTTCAACATCGAGGTGCATCCAGAATGATGAGTATGTCCGGATTTTGGATGTCTTTCAGTTTCTTAACTCTCAATAACTGAGTTGCAGTGCAACAGTTAGCAGTGGTAGTGCTATGGGAAGCATGATGCAACATATTGAGAGGGATCTGCAGTACATATGTAACAGTGACAATGATAGTTTCATGGGAAAAAATACAGATTGAAACAACACAGTGGATGAGGGGCAATAGGCCAAGCATCAGCAACAAAAAGTACCGATGCCATCGATCAAGGTGATGCTTATGTTGAGAAATATTGCTAGAGCACATTCCTCGCTAAGAGGGAGTGTTGATTTTTGTGTATCATCGGATGTGCTCTAGCACCGAAATTTGTGGAGGGGCTAGAATGCATGAGATCTCCAAGACCCATAAATTGCCCAAAGTGCATTTTATTCAAAAAATTAATTATTTTTAATGGAGCCTAAGTTAAAACTTAGGAAATTAAAATAATTAAAGTGAATTATTGTAAATGTGGGTGAGAAGCTTCTAAGTGATGAGGATCAAGTCTGTTTTAATCTTAGTCGTTGATTAAAGATTAAATCATGACCGTTGATCTCTCAACAAGAAAAGTATAAAGGAACACTTGAGGGTCAGTTGGAGAACACACATAAGGAGTGAATCTTGAGATTGAATTCTTCTGACAGAGCAGTGCTTGGACAAAGATCAGATCTAAGTGATTCAATGCAGTGAGGGGTAGAAGCATTTATTGGTTGGAGAATCTTCTCCGGGACCAAGAGTACATAGCAAAGAGGCATCAGAGACATCAGAGGAAGTAATGCAACCACCAGGAGAGGTGACGTAGGCCCACACAGGGACTGCATAGTGTTTCCAAGATATAGTCTGAGTTTTGCTGGAGATCGGGGTTTCTCATCTGGGAGGGTTGAAACTTGATATTTCGAGAAGAAGATCGATTCAGAGAAGAGGTGACATAGTCCAAAACCATCCCCATGCAGACATACGCTTCTATTGTGCAGAGGCAGTGCAGAGGGAGCTGGGGTTTCGCCAGTTCAGATCCGGATCAACTGGGACTTGCAGTGTAAGGTAAAACTCACTATTTTTTGTTTGCCATGAATTCTCTATACTGGACAGTCAACAAGGCATCCAAAGATTGTACTCATAAAACTGTTGCTTAATAATACAAACCCTAGATCTGCTGCATCAGTTTTCCCACATTAGGTTTTTCTGGGGACGTTTAGTCCCAAAGTAAGTCTGTTCTTTGTGTGGTTGTCTCATCTTATTTTTCAGTACTTGATATGTATATTAGTGTAGGCTGCAATGTATTTGAATTAATGTTTAATGAAGAATTCTGTAAATAACTTGTTAATTAAAGAACACAAGTAGGAAATGCAAATCAGTTAACTGCAGTAGGATTTCTATATGTTAGATTCAAAAATTTTCACAGTTCCAATACTCCATCTGCCATTTTCCAACAATTTAAATTGTTGAATGCACAATACTTCAATGAACTGACATCAACATATCTCATCATACATGAAGGACCAAAAAATAGGTTGGACCAACGTAGAGTAACGACAACAATTTAAATTTTTTAAGGTTGCTTATAAGGCATGGACTCAATGCTTCAATAAGAGTACACACCAACCACAAGGAGTAATTTCATGGTTACCAAATGCATGGCCTTCAAAATGATAATCAACTTACAACAAGATAGTTCCAACGTAGGTAGCATATATACTGACATATGAACCAATAGAAGAGGCATATGAATGAACCAACGCACATATAATCAATGCACAAAGAAAATGTATCAACCTACAAATACCTCCCTTTCCACATTAGGTCTCTTCTCCAAATCTTGCTCTACTATGAAAACATGACATAGACAGGGAACCAAAAGATTTTCTTCTAGGCACCAAAGTGCTAAATATGTCCACACAACAAACAGAACAAAGACAATGTATATCTTATACAACTAACAACCCCAACACTTTATGTGTGTGCTCTATGGGCCTTCATTAGCTTCATATATAACATATGGGCAATATCACTATACATTGGCATAAGCGTTCCGATAAGAATTTCTTCCTTTTTCTATATGTACACAAAGTATAAAGCCTCTTCTCTGTTATTCAATATATCAACCCGTCTTCAAAAAAAGAGTATCGAGCAATTTAGTCAACATACCATTCGGTCCATAGACAATCTTTCAAAGCAATATATCGACCGGTCTTTGTAAAAGAAGTATGGAAACTCAGTCCTCTAGGAAAGGTGCCTCCACATCCTCCCACTTTAATACCTCTTCACCTCCAAGCTCGTGTACTTTAATAGCTTTCACCATGGCCGCAAATTCTTTGAAAGATATAATAGGTTTGGAATGGGGGTGGAAATTTTTTGAAACTAATCTCGAAACAACTGAAAGAACAACCAGTTGATCTGATTCTCTCCAAGCGCACGGTGTGGTGACACGAGACTTTAACAAAATTATGCTTCCAACTGATTGCGTAGCTTTATTTGAGATCAATCATTATGGAATTCACTGGAAGCTCATGGGTTGCTTTCATTGGACACATGCATGCTTAATAATAATTCAAAGGAAACATAAAGGGCGCTGAGCTCGACTTTTCATAAGCCAACGGTTCGATCAATGTATGGAGAGGAAATCGACTGCTTGGATGGGAGCGCTGTGTAATGAGGCAGCGTTGATTGTAATGAGGTTTGAGCAACGTATGAGGTGGTGTGAGACTGCGTGCAGGAGGAGAACTGTCACTGGTGGGAGGAGGAGTTGGTGTTTTGAAGCAGTAGCAGATAAAAAACAATGTTTAACACTGAATCAATGTGAGACGAATACACGAGTCTAGAGGTATGATTCTCTCTTGGGTTGGAAATAGGCCTACGAAAGGAGGGAAACCATGAAACCACGATACAATGTGGTGGTGGTATGGTGTTAATTGTGCGGAGCTATGTTTTGGGTTGCGTTTGGCTTGATCGAGACTTTGCTCAGCTCTATACGAGAGTGCTAGCCTGTGTGTGGCTCTGTCACGGTGGAGTCGGAAGGTGGAAGACATGGGAGGTATTATGTGACATAGCAACCGGGAGAGGGATTAACGACATAAACAACCACCTCTAACGCCGAATGATAATAAACATTAACACATTCACACAATAATCGCACAAGATAGAAATGAACCAACGCAGAGAGGATTCACCGAAAATAAATCGCACATAGAGCCATTCAATGCACTGCTGCATAAACTATTTAACAATGCAGAGAGAATGGAGAATGATGGTCTTCGAGTAATGAGAAATGGTAAGTCGAATAAATGGAATGGGAACGCTGGTATACCACCAGGCCAAAAGGCCAAGGTCGATGCCGCGGGAGTGCCGGTGAGCAAAATTCACTGGCAGGGAGCAGAGAGGTGAGCATTAGAATTCAGATATGACATACAAACAACCACAAGTCTGAGAGCCATTTCTACTTGATAGGGATGGCACAAAGGAATGTTTTGTTAGGCCAAACCTATCTCTGCGGGAAGGTACAACATATACAGTCTGACATCTCAGAGAAATAACTACACGGAGCTGCAGAATGCTACACTTGAGGACAGGTCTGACACACTCAGGAGAGTCAGATTTTTGAGTAGGACCAACTGTGCTCTGATACCATGTTAAACCCACATTCACATAATGGACAGAAGATAGGATAAGCCTGAGATGTATCTATTATTCACAGTAATACATATTTATAGTACATTTGAGTGACCCTTGGATTCCATATTCCAGGGTCTCTTAGACTCCCTTTGACTGTTCACCTTCCACACAAACCCTAGAAGGATCAGGTGTCCAACAGGCAAGATTGAAACATTTTCATTGTATTCTATCATGTATGATGGTATGAGAATGACATTTAATCAAGAGCATGGAGTTCTTTATGTATCTTGATTTTGGTGATATTGATTGTTGAAATCCTTCGCCATGGCCTTAACAAAAATGTACCCTTTTCTAAAACCAAAATAATTGGTTAGGCATGTTAAGATTTTTATACCATATTATGATGTTGAGGAGATGAACCCTTTACTCAAATAAAAATCATTTTTTAGGTATGTTAAGCTTTTTATACTATATTATAAGGTTGAGGAATTTGAGGAGTCTAAAGACTTTGAACGAGATGATGCTTATGTAGCTCTTGTTGATGATGTCATTTCTAGTGGTTGTGATGAATTATCAGTGGATTGGAACATGTTAGTGGCCCAATAGCTTGTACCATGGTTTTTGGACTGTAGAGGCCATTTAGTGCCTTATTGATTATGTATTTTGTTGCTGATATGTATTGCACTTGGTGCCATTTTGATATATTCACCATTACATGGTATATTGATCTGGATTTATGCAGGAACACAATAATACATAGAAATAAACATAAATACAAAGATGCAGTGGAAATAAAACCTCATTTCATTAATAACAAATGACTGAATATGTTTACAGACATAATGGAAATAAACTAGCTAGGGTGCTGGTAGCTTATCTCTGAGAAGAGATGTGGCGGCTACAGGCCTTTGAACTGTGTTAGAATGAGGCTCGAAGGACTATTTATTGTTTATAAACAACGGCAAACCCTAAACATCCAAAAACCTAACCCTACGAGATGAAGTGACAAAACTATGGGCCTCTTTTGGGTAAATTGGTACATCAACTTCCTAGGGACGTAACTTTGGCATATGATCTCTATTTGACGCGCTCAATACCTCATTAGAAATATCTATCCGAGGACTACAAATTTTGATGTGATCAACATTGAAGGAAATTTCATGTCGCTCCCATTTTTCCCAAAAAAAGTTGTTTAGGGCCTCAAAACGGCTCTGGAGGTTCATGACCCAAAAAACTGCAGAAAATAGTAAGCTGTGCTGAAACTGAAAAACTAAAAGAACTGATAGTGGGGGTCCAAATGGAATAGGTGGGTGGACACCAATATCCACCTGGATCATTCCTCCCACCTTAGGAAGCAATGGTCCCCATTGCGTTGAGTTCCTCCATGGGATGAGGCAAATTCTGCTGAACTTGGTATTAGATTTGTCAAATATGTCATGGATCTGTTGGCGGACGTGCTAGATGCGTTCAATAAATTTGGTTGCTTTATCAGCCTCAAACAATACATGTGTGGATTTTGTCTGTGTGGTGCATGAGGTATGGAAATATCAGGCGATGACGCACCTGGGGTCAGATCAATGGAGTGCTTGACCTAACAGTGTGGAGGAACCTTTGTGGGCGAGGAGAAAATGTCCTCGTATTCCTCCACGACTTTGTCCATTTTTTGCTTCCGTGTAGATGAGACCTGTTTCGAGGTTGTGGCCACAATATTCTTCTTGCCTCGTGGGCGAATTGTAATGAAAATAAATTTCCTGGTTTTGGAAACAATCTAACTGTGTTGTTTTGCAGTAGTCAAAAAGATGTGTTGTGTAACCAGCTCCAAAAATAGAAGAAAAGTGATATCAACGCCTTAGAAATAAGCCACTTCGAGGGGGAAACCTCCAATACATTACATAAATGAAAAATTCTTGGATGATACAATTTACAAAACCTCCTTTCTATATATAGGAGTCCATGTGGCCATAATGTAATCCTAGTGGGGCCACAATTTAATCCTAGCCAACCCAACAATAATAATTTAAGGGCACAATAATAACAATATGGGGGTTACAAGGGTACAATAATAACAATAAGGGGGTTACACTAACAACAATAAGGGACTATACTAGTAATATAGGGACCTAACATGCCCCTCTCCTTCAAAAAAGTGTTGTCCTCAATGCTTTAGTAGCTCTGGGTGCTTCTGTATAAAATTCTCATCCTCCCATGTAGAATCTTCAGTGGGTAAGTTCTTCCACTTGATGAGATACTCTGAAATTGATCGATTCCGTAGCTGTCGAGTTCTTGTTTCCATGATTGCTTCAGGTTCCAATATGATTTTTCCTTCCTCATCAAGTTCTGGAAATATTGTTTGAACCGGAAGATTTTCACCTATAACCTTCTTTAAGCATGAAACATGGAAAACTGGATGTACTCGCGAAGAAGCAGGAAGCTCCAATTTGTATGCCATAGTACCAATCTTTTGCAACACCTTGTAAGGACCATAGTACTTTGGTGATAATTTATTATCCTTCTTAGCTTGCTTGAGGGACAATTGTTTGTATGGTTGTAGCCGTAAAAATACCCAATCTCCTACATCAAAACTTCTCTCACTGCGATGTTGATCTGCTTGTTGTTTCATTCGATTTTGTGCCAAATTCAGGTTATCCTTTAAGAGTTGGAGAACTTCTTGTTGATGCTCGATGCGATCTTCCACTACTTTAACCTTCAAATTTTCCCTTAAAGATGATGTGATGGATGGTGGATGATATCCATAAAGTTCCATAAATGGGGTCATTTTTGCTGCAGTATGGAAGGAAGTGTTATACCACCACTCAGCGAGAGGTAACCACTTGAACCATTGTGTTTGTTTATCAGATACAAAACAACGAATATATCCTTCCAAAAATTTATTTACTATCTCAGTTTGACCATCAGATTGAGGATGATAAGATGAGCTATGAGATAATTGAGTACCAAAACAATAAAATAACTCCGTCCAAAAATTTCCAGTAAAAATGGGATCTCTGTCGCTCACAATAACCCTTGGGCTTCCATGTAGCTTTTGAATTCTGTCCATAAATGTAGTAGCAACTGTACTTGCTTTAAATGGATGAGATAATGAACAAAAGTGTGCATACTTGGTAAGTCTATCAACTACCACCATGATGACACTCTTTCCTTCGGACTTAGGTAAACCTGTGATAAAATCCATTGAAATCTCCTCCCAACGTTGACTTGGAATGGATAGAGGTTGTAGAAGTCCTGGGGTCTTAATTGTTTCCACTTTATTCTGCTGGAAAACCAAACATTCCGCCACAAACTTTCGAATATCAGATTTAAGGCCATCCCAAAAAAATTCTTTCTTCACCCCGTGGTAAGTTTTTAAAAATCCTGAGTGTCCTCCTAAAGGAGAAGTGTGCAATTCCAGAAGAATCTTTTGTTTTAGTTGGGAATTCTTACAAAGATATAAATGATCTTTGTACCATAAGGAATCATTTTTCCAACTAAATGTATCAGATGTACTAGGATCTTGCTGCAACTTTTGAATGAGTGTCCATACATCTTTGTCCTTCTTCCATTCATCTCTTGCTTCGGTTATCCAATCTGGTTGGATAATAGAAATGGCACCAAGCAATGCTTCCACCTCTTCATTCTTTCTTGAGAGTGCATCTGCAACAACATTAAACTTTCCTTTTTTGTAGATTATTTCAAAGTCATAACCCAACATCTTTGTGACCCATTTTTGCTGCTCTTCTGAAGATAGTCTTTGTTCCAAAAAGTGTTTAAGACTATCATGATCAGCTTTTACCTTGAAGTGTCTTCCCATTAGGTAAGTTCGCCATTTCTTTAGTGCATGCAGTATTGCTAACATTTCCTTCTCATAAATAGGTTTCTGTAAATACTTTCCTTTGATTGGACGACTTTCAAAAGCAATGGGTCTTCCTTCTTGTATTAAAACAACACCAATTCCATTTCCTGAGGCATCACATTCCACAATAAAGGTTTTTGTGAAGTCCGGCGTAGCTAAGACCGGTGCTAGGCACATTGCCTCTTTAAGATGTTCAAAGGCCTTAGTTGCTTCAGGAGTCCATGAAAATGCATCTTTCTTCAATAATGTTGTTAGAGGTGCTGCTATTCTCCCATAATTCTTAACAAACCTGCGATAATACCCTGTTAACCTGAGAAATCCTCGCAACTGCTTTATGGTTGTGGGGACTTTCCATTCCTTAATGGCTTTAATTTTGTTAGGGTCTACTTTAACACCCTCGTGAGATACAATATGACCCAGATATTCCACCTCTTGTACTCCAAAGAAACATTTGGATTTTTTTGCATATAATTGTTTCTCCCGCAATAGTTTGAGCACCCTGTCAACATGTTCAACATGATCCTTCCAAGACCTGTTGTAGATTAGTATATCATCAAAAAATATTAGCACAAATTTTCTAAGGAAGGGTTTGAAAATGGAATTCATCAACCCTTGAAATGTAGAAGGTGCATTTGTAAGGCCAAAAGGCATGACCAAAAATTCATAATGACCCTCATGAGTTCGAAATGCTGTTTTTGGAATATCTTCAGTCTTCATTCTAATTTGATGATATCCTGAACGAAGATCCAACTTGGTAAAATAAATTTCTCCATGTAATTCATCCAATATTTCATCTATCACAGGAATGGGATATTTATCTTTAATGGTGAGCTTATTGAGCTCCCTATAATCCAGACACATTCGCCATGATCCATCCTTCTTGTGTACCAATACTACAGGAGCAGAGAAAGAACTTTGACTTGGTTGAATTATACCCGCCTCTAACATTTCTGCAATCATACGTTCAATTTCGCTCTTTTGGAAGTAAGGATATCTATAAGGCCTGATGTTTGGAGGAATACTTCCTGGAATCAAATGAATAGCATGATCATGATCACAAATAGGTGGGAGTCCTTTGGGAGTTTCAAACACCTTGGAATGATTGTCCAAGACTTGTTGGAGATCTGCAGAAATAGATGATTTTGATGTTGGAACTTCTATTGAGCATAATTGTGCAATTACGCCTCGCTGTTCTTTCTTTAGAAGCTTTGTCATGACATTAGAGCTTATTATCCTTCCTGGCTTCCCCGCAATACCCCGTAATTCGACTTCCTTTCCTTATGAAAAAAATTTCAAGAAAAGTTCTTGAAAATTAAAAGCTACCGTCCCCAAAGATTGTAACCATTGTACTCCTAGTACAACATCAGCACCTCCCATAGAAATGGAAAGCATTGGAATAGTCAATACATATTCCCCCATGGTTAGCTTGATATTATGGCATTTTCCAGAGAAATTTATAGTTCCTCCATTTTCAACCATCACTTGACATTCTGGTGCTGGGTATAAGAAACAATTTAATTCCTTGGCTACCTTACAATGAATAAAATTATGGGTGCTACCTGAATCAATCAACACTATTACCTTTTTCTTCTTGATATGTCCTTCTATCTTGAGAGTTTGAGGAGTGGTAATTCCTACTAGTGCATTACACGATATGGTCGGATTCATTTCTTCCTCTTCTAGGGCTGGTTCCTGGTGTATATCCTCTTCTTGTTCATTTTCTTCTTCCTCTTCACAATCTATGTAAAATAATTTCTTCTTAGCACACTTATGACCTTTAGTGTATTTTCTATCACAACTGTAGCAAAGCTCTTTTGCTCTTTTTTCTTCCAATTGTTGTGGTGTCAACCTTATAGGTTGTGGAAATCTAGGCGTAGTAACACTTCATTCTTTATAGAATTGAGTGGTAGGCTTCCTTGTCGCCATTATTTTACATTCAAATTTTCTTGCCAACCTAAATGCCTTCTCCAATGAATCCGGTTCCAAAACGCGAACTTCATGTTGGATGTTATCCTTTAAAGTGCCTATGAAGAGATCGATCCTGTGTTCCTCTGGAATATCAGTTACCCTTATATTCAATTTTTGGAAGTCCTCAATGTGCTGCCCCACTAAACCCTTTTGTTTGAGATTTACCAATTGGCTAAAGAAGGTGTTGCTCTTTGTATCCTCATAATGTGCTATCATTTCCTCCGTAAAAATTGACCAAGTGACAATTTTTTTATGGGAGCAAAGCCATCGATACCATACAATTGTATTTTGTTCTAAATGTAAAGTTGCAATGCGTACCTTTTGTGTGTTTTTCACGTTATGGAGATCAAAATATTGCTCCATCTGTAGTATCCATGTTACAAGATCCTTTCCATCAAAATTCCTCATATCCATTTTTGGAATATGGTGGTTCTTCCCGCCAACATTAGAGTTTATGAAATCACGATTAACATTTATTTTGTTCTCATCATGAGGTTCTTCTACTATCTTTTCACCATTAGGAAACATTTCTTGTATCAACTTTGTCAACCTTCGATGTCTGATTTTAGATCATTCTTCATGTTTTCCATGTTGTTTTCCATGTTTTCTTTCATGTCATCCATATTAGCTTCCATGCCAGCTTCCATGCCATCCATCTTAGCTTCCATGCCTTTCTTTAAACCGTCCATCTTCGCTTCCATGCCTTTCTTCAAAACTTCCATTTCATTTTTTGTTGCTCTTTGCGAGAGTGAAATTTGTTGCACTTGCTCTTGTAATTTTGATAGATCATGTTGCAATTCTTCATCTTCATGAGTCATAGTAGAGCCTTCTGAAGGCTTAATGGGTGTTGAATTATTTTTATGAGGCATCTTTTAGAACCCAATACTAATATCTATTCTACAATATGCCCTTGGAATCAATTCAAATTGATTCTTCAAACAAGACTTATGCAATTCGGAAAAAAATACACACCTTTTTCTTGCTTTTGAGGAGATCGATATTGAAATTGGATTATCTCTGTGATTGCAGCACTTCAATATTTGAATTTTGGTAATAATGTAGCCCTCTGAAGTATCTTTCAAATGCCACATGTCTGACCTGATTTGGATTCTCCAAGACAAACTTGTGTCCAATATCCCACAATGACCTAATTATGGACTGGTTCAGTAGAGCTAACTTGTACGACTTGCCATGTCTCACTTTTTTGTTATTTGGCTCTAAAATTGATAGCCAAGAAACTACAGTCTGTGAAATTGTGACCAATTTTTACGGCACTCTAATCCGATGCTCAGAGGGAGAGTTATGAATATTTTCCCATGATCACCTCTTTGAGATGAAATTTAGGAGCCTGAAAAAGCACTACCTTCCACAGATCATATCTCTGAAAATATTGCGAACCAAGCTCTGAAATTTTTTGACAATTTTCCTTAGGATTTCGGCTTCGCACCCTAAAAATTTCAGCTTCTGAAACTTCGTAGAAAAAAAGTTATAGTGAAAATTTCACGATGACCTATTTAGGAGCCTGAAAAAAGACCTAACTTCCATAGATCATATCTCCAAAAATTTTGCGAACCAAGATCTGAAATTTTTTGACGATGTTCCTCAGGATTTCGGCTTCGCACCCTTAAATTTTCAGCTTCTAAAACTTCGTACAACAAAAATTATAGCGGAAATTCCACGATGACTTGTTTGGAGTAGCGAAACCCTAGAATCCAAACCTCTGATACCAAATGTTGTGTAACCAGCTCCAAAAATAGAAGAAAAGAGATATCAACGCCTTAGAAATAAGCCACTTCAAGGGGGAAACCTCCAATACATTACATAAATGAACAATTCTTGGATGATACAATTTTCAAAACCTCCTTTCTATATATAGGGGTCCATGTGGCCATAATGTAATCCTAGTGGGCCACAAGTAATCCTAGCTGAGCTAACAATAATAATTTAGGGGCACAATAATAACAAAATGGGGGTTACAAGGGTACAATAATAACAATAAGGGACTATACTAGTAATATAGGGACCTAACAAGATGGCAAAAGGTGGTACTACCTCCGATATCCTGTACAATTTATTTCCCAAAGTAATAACAACAACATGAGGCCTAGAGTCATACATAGCATGTTGCTTCCACAAGTATGGTTGTCCCTGTTATCACCCAAAAAAATTGAAACATCATTCTGACAAGGTTAAAATGAGTTCATGTGTCAAAATAGGGTTGTAAGTTTCATTTTAAAGTTTGGTCAAGGGAAATATTAATTTTTTATGGTTTAAGTTTACCCTAATGTATAAACCCACCCATGTTCAAACTCCTTCATGTCACATCATTCATCGTTCTCTGACTTATTTCATTTTCCAAATTTTTTGTACCGAAAATTCCAAATTAGCCAAGAAACCATAGTTTCGTAGCATAATGCATTGCAAAAAGTCACTTTTTCGCTACGAAACCATTGATAGTTTCATAGCGAAAACAGTCAAATTAACACTAAAAGTGCTACAAAAGCACGGTTTCTTGTCTGTCTTGTCAATCTAGTTGTTAGGTGTCAAAAATCATTTGGGAAAGGGTAAGTTAGATGCTTTCGAGTCATGGAGGGATAAAATCAAGGTACATGCTCAGGTCTGCAGTCATCATGGTCAGTTTAGGTAATGTAGAAGTCATCATTGAGTCATGAGAAGATATTTAAACTTCAAATACTTTCCTAATTCAGTCATTCTCATTTATTTTTCCTCCTTGCGTAGTATTTGAGCTCTGGGGAGCTATTGCACTAAGCCAAAGTTGTTGCTAGTTTCTTCAAAGGTTTACTTTGAACATCATCAAGCGAGCTTGCAAACTCATTAAGCGAGCTTGCAAACTCATTAAGCGAGCCTGCAAACTCATCAAGTGAGGCTGAACATCATCAAGCGAGGCTGAGAAATTCTTAGAGAAACTATGGCAGAGAAAAGAAAGACACACAATGGTGGACAATGTCTGAGATATGAACCTGCAGACATGAAAGTGATCAATGAAGATCCAACAGTAATGGAAGCTTTCAGAAGGGCAGGTTGCCTACAGTTTTGTGAGAAATTGCAGGGCTGTCATACATAGGTATCCAAGGAGTTTGCTTTGAATTTCAGTGGAACAACCACTAAAGTGGGAATGCTAAATTTTTCCATCACACCAGATGTTATTTCCGCTGCCACATAGATTCCAAGAGGTCAAGAGAACTGGTTTAAAGGTTTCATGTTTAATATAGAACAGTGCAAAGAATTCATGAAGCCTAAACATTCTGAAATGGACCTCACCAATGCTATTCCAAGAAGATGCATTAAAGACAACTATTCAAAATTGCTGCTCATCATCCAAAAGTACTTTACTTGTGAAGTTAGATATCACAAAGTCTACTCATATCATTTCAAATTACTTCTGCACTTCACTGGTAAGATTTCCTTGATCTACCTTTCTATCTGCATAGAAGTTTGTCAAAGATGGCTGATAAGGTCCAAGAAAAGTCTGAGGGGAGTGAGACATCATTAGTTCATTATGGCTTAATGAAGTTATTGGTTTTAGATGAAATTCAAAGGTTAGGCAAAGATTGGTCCTCATTCTTGTTTGTCAGTGGTTTTGAGTTGGATGCTCTAACTCCTTCAAAAGATCCTAAACCTAGGAAAATTCCATCTCCACTAGCAGCAGAATAGAGCCAACCATTGGTAGCAGAACCAAATGAAACTGCAAGAGTATAACCAAGTAAGAAAACTATGAAGGAGCCAGAGCAAATGCAGAGTCTTGACACACCAAATGTCCCACCCGCAAAACAAAAGTCAAAGGTGGTCAAACCCGCAAAACAGAAACAAACTGTCAGTAAACAAGGAACCAAAAGGATAACTAGGAGCCAAACAATGGTTTTAGAAGATAAGACAGTGGCTATAGAAGACAGAGCAGAAGCCAAGGGAAATCTAGAAGATATTTTACATGCCATTGACATAGAGGAAACTCCTATTGTTCAAGCTGATTTTATTGAGGAAGGTGGGCAGAAGTTAAAAAAGGCTAAATCTGCAAATAAATTAGAATTTGACGGAGAAGATGTTGGTTTCATGTTCCAAGCAAGAAATCCTATGAAAAGGCATGATAGGAAGCTATTAGAGAGTAGTAAAGAAGTTAAACGACCCACTGATACAACTTAGCCACCTCAAGAGGTTATTGACCTTTCATCACCTCCAGATAAGGATACAGTCATGAAATCAAAGAAGGGAAAAGAGAAGGTGATGGAAAAAACAAAGTTGCAGCTCCTTGAAGAAAAATTGAAAGTGCCAAATCATGAAATTGCTGTCATGAAAAGAGAAGCAAGAAAACAAAGTGTAGAGAAGACTCAATTTGAAAGGATGAAGGCAATTTGGGAAGAATAGGTGGACACTGTCTCTAAGACTTTGGACAACACACAACAGCTCATCAAATGGACAATTCCAGCAAGAAAAGAAGCCAAACATGTCAGGAGTATGAAAACACAGTTTAAAGCCACCAATAGATGACTTAAATACCAGGTTAAAGACCTTCAAGAGCAACTTGAACTGATTCATGAATAATTAGAGAAAAAAGGGCTTAAAATGACTGTAATTGAAGAGCCAATAGCCCAACCAATTGTAAATAAGGAGGAAATGCCTCAAGGAGCATAAGGTGAGTTGGTTTATGGTTGATTGAGGCTAATGAATTGTTAGATACAATATTTTGGCACTTATAGGTTTCATATTTCAAAATTATACAAAAATTCTGCATTTTCAGCAGTTTCATAGCGCCTCTAGGCTTGAAGGGCAACAAAACGCTACGAAACTACTGTAGCTGCTCTTTTGACTTTTTGGACCAGTTTTGAATGCTATCAAGAGGTGTAATTGGTGTGGGAGATGTGTTTAATGATGATGAACAATATGCCAAAGGAAAGAATAAAAATTTTGAGGTTAAAAGGCATGTTTTGCAGCACTACAAAAGTACGCTACGAAACTGCCTTACTTTCGTAGCGCACTATATTTCAACCTTTTTAGCAGGTTTTGGAGCACCTTTGGACATCTAGAGATTATGGAAGGGTTAAAGACCATGAAAAGAAGTTATTCAACACTCAAGGACCACTAATTGAAGATAAACTGACAACCAAAGTATTCGTGGAAGAAGATGACCATTTGCGTAAAAAATAGGATTTTGTTTCCTAGTTTTGAGGTCAGTTAAGTGGTCATAAAGTGATGAATTCCATCATCTCAAATCGAACATGTGACAAAATACTTGTCAAAAAATGTAATTGTTTTAGTAGATAAGGTTGTTAAAGACAATAATGAATAGTTTGAGTCCTATTTGAAATAGGTCTGTCAAGTAGGATAGGTGTTTGTTTGTCATTAAGTTGATGTTTTATGGTTATGCAAGGTGTCATTAGGAAAAAATTCGATGTATCTAGCCTGGAGGAAGATCATCTCATGATGTAACAACTCTATTAAAGGCCATAGAGTCAAATTTGTCAAGGGTTGGAGATTTTTGGCAAAATTGCAGCTTATTGTAAATTGACTGTTTCAACAATACAAAGATCTGTTACTTGACCAACCTAAGATTCTGAATGAGTTTTTAGTGCTTTCCTATCTTATATATACCTTTTATGTATCTCATTTGCAGTGGTTTTCACTTATAATACTCAGAATTCATTCTTGCAATGCTCTGACTTCCTTTATAGATGCATTGACTGTGTATTTTCCTGTTTCATATGTGTGTGTCCTATTACTAAAAACTTAGACCTGCCTTAGCTTCCATGTCAAGTAAACTCACTGGATTACTGAAATTATTGAATCCATAAGCCCAATTTTTACTTACTGATATGATTTTCAACTTACACTCATCATAAGCAAGTTATTTCCTAAATAGAGTTAGCCATCTACATCTTTATTCAATATCATTAACCCTTGAGAGAACCCTCTCAGACTGACGAGGCTAAGCCTTAGTCAAAAGATTGGTTTGAAACAATTACATGAGATTGTCTGATTAGCAACCTATCAGGTGAAATTTTGTGATAACAGTCTCAATAACACATTAGACACATCAAGAGGAGCAACATTACATAGTACCTCATCCGTGAATGTCTTGATGCTGTACGAAAGGCGAAATTGCTGGCGGATGCGGAGATCTCTTCCTTGGTGAAGCCATCCAATGGTATATGAATGTGGGTGTGCTATGGTCGGTAGGCCGAGGCACTTCATAACCTCTGCTGAAATGAGGTCTTTTGGATTCCGCTATCGACAAGAAATTGCAGTGGAGAACCCTTCACCCACATCTGCGATTGGAAGAGGCGCTCCTCCTCTTCTGGGTCCTCGGGATCCTCCCCCTGGATCTTGGTGGTTGCAAAAATGGCACTGGGATCCACATCAATGATCTGCTTCCCTTTTTTATTTCCCTTGTCTGGTTCCGACTCAGGATCAGAACAAGCATCTAATTTAGGTGCCTTTAGTTCGACCACCAGCGACTGTTTGGCTCGACACTCATTTGTGCTATGAGTGGGGCTGTTATGAAATTCACACCACTTCCCTGTGTCCTTATTTGGATTTTTGGTGGTGTTCTAAGTCGCCCCTCATTGGATTTTCCCCTTGTTTTGCTGTTCGAGGGTGCCTTTCCCTGGGTTCGGATTCACAGATCCAAAGTCTTGCTTGTTATGCTTAATTTTTTTCTCGATCTTAGCGACATAGCAATATGCCGTGCCAAGTGAGGTAATGCTGAGGAAATCCATTTCATCCTGAATGTATATGTGTAGAAAAATGTGGTACTTGAGCACCAAATGTATTTCTGAATCTTTAATACCCAACTTTGTGCGCAAGGTATGGAAAAAATTCGTCAGTTCGTGCACATATTGATCCCTTTGCTACCACAACATGGTCCATTGGATGTATTTGTCCTCATACCTCCCCACAGGGTAATATTGTTCCTTGATGCCATCTCGGAAAGAATTCCAAGTGGGTGCGACTGAGAACAGAGAGGGTTCCCTCTCGTCCTTTTTCTAATAGTAGGTTTCCCACCGGTATTTGAAAAGGGGGCGGCTTTGAGGAGTGCAAAATAAATCTTTTCTCGGTCGGAGAAATCATGGACCAAGAAATAACCTTCCAAAAAATTCAACCATCTATCTACAACGTCTGCATCTATTTGGACTTCAAATACAAGAATGTCAGAGTTGAATTGTACCTTGAAAGGAGTGGTGCCTCTAGAGTAGCTGCTGGATGTAGATGTGCCGCCAGTGGGGAGTATTTGAAGGATCTGGGAAAATTTATCCATCATCATGTTCCCCTGTTTCTCGAGAGCCTCCTGGATAAATATTTTGATAGGATCTCTTGCTCCCCTGTCTTTATTTTCTTTCGCCATGGGAGGTCATCGGGGTTTATGAGGCTGATCTTGCAAGGGTTCAACCAGATCGAGCCCTAAATCCTTATACCTTGACCTCTTTGGGGACATGCAAAGAAAAACAGAGAAAGAGAAGACCGCTCTAATACCCCTGATCCATATTTATGCAGGAACACAATAATACATAGAAATAAACATAAATACAAAGATGCATCTGAAATAAAACTTCATTTCATTAATAACAAATGATTGAAATATGTTTTACAAACAGAATGGAAATAAACTAGCTATAACACTTATAGCTTATCTCTGAGAAGAGATGTGGTGGCTACAGGCCTCTGAACTGTGTTATAATGAGGCTCAGAGGCCTATTTATTGTTGAGAGACAATGGAAAACCCTAAACATCCAAAAACCTAACCTTAGGAGATGAAGCGCGAAACCTATGGGCCCCGTTTGGGTAAATTGGGGACGTAACTTTGGCATATGATCTCCATTTGACGCGCTCAATATCTCATTAGAAACATCTATATGAGTACTACAACTTTGACAAGAGAAACATCGAAAAAATTCCATGTTTCTCCCGATTTTCCCAAAAAACATTGAAAAAATTCCATGTTTCTCCTAATTTTCCCAAAAAGCATCGTTTAGGGCCTCAAAACAGCTCGAGAATTTTAGGACCCGAAAAACTGCTAAAAATAGTAAGCTGTGCTGAAACTGAAAAATTGAAAGAACCGATGGTGGGGGTCCAAATGGAATAGGTGGGTGGCCACCAATATCCACCTAGATCATATATAGATGAGAAAGCTATGCATATTTTTTCTCTAATGGTTTGGAATCTTAAAAATAAATTTTTGTCATAAAAAAATATATTATTTTATGTATTTTGTTAAAAATCGGTTCATTGAATATCCATTTATGTTTCCAAACTTGGTTTTATAGGTAGTTGGTTTGAATATTGGTTCTAGTTTTTAAAATATGGTCTTGGCATGTGTGCTAAGTTCACCAACCCTTAGACCTTCCTCTCTTTTTAAACTAGAAGTCTCGCACTCTGTGCACCATGCCCTTCTAGAGAGCTAATGCTCTGTAGTGTGGACCCAATTTCTTATGCTGTAACTTGTATAGTCATTGTCACACACTAGCACTTTATTGTTGATCAGATAAAGGCCACTTGGCCAATACTCACATAGGATCATGGCTGTGATCTTTTATAATGACTTGTTGATCATAAAACTTAGAGGCACATCCTAAGATTTTTCATTGTTGAAACTTAATTAGATTTTTGTGTCAAACATGGAATATAAAAAACATCCCTTGAAGGTATGCTGAATGAGACAAATACCATTCCCATAAGTATATAATTATCATCATCACTCAACTCAATTTGTATACTTGACTCTTTCTCTTGAAGTCTTCTAAAAGCCTTCTTATTGAAGGTCACATTTCTCGATACTCCACTGTCTGTCTACATACCACCCAACACTTAAAATGTTTAGTGGAGTTGCAGGAAACCATGGAAAATTCGTCTGAACCCTGCATGAAAGGTCATTCACTAGTAAATCTTCTATTATTTTTGCAAACTACTTTCTACTACTACTGCTTACCATTCACCATCATCTTCTTAGGACATTGAAAATCATAGCGACCATTCTTATGGCACTTGAAGCACTTCATGTGACTCAAGTGTTTTTAGCCTTAGTTTGAGAAAAGTGAATCCTTTTTTTGCTTTATATGTTTCTTGGGTATTCCTTGCAATTTTTCCCTATCTTTCCAATGAAATGTAGGTTTTGACTCTTGTCCACTATGGCTGATACAATGTCTAGTTTGGTTCCCCCATGGATGAAATCATTATAGAAATCTCAAAAGTGAAAAACTTCTCACAAAGAAAAGACACTTTGAACATACAAGTTCTAGGATGAAGAGTATCCATTTACTTTTGTGGGCATTAATATCAACCTCCATCTTCACTCCAATAGCATTGAGCTTATCTTGATGCTTAGTGATCTTTATATGGTAACTGAATCATTGTGCTTGTATCACTTGTGTGTGGTAGTCATCCTGTTCTTCAAAAAAATATTGTGGGAAATATTCACACTTTGGGCACGTGGTGATCAAGGCATCATACATCTCTTTCTATGTCTTCTACTTTGAAATGTGAGAGGAAATGGTCCATTAATTAATCTAGGATTATTTTCTTCACCTTGGCTCCCTTTTTATTGTGTTAAGCCAATATAGGAACATCTGTAGGAGCTTCAAGCTCCACAAAACTTCAATGGTAAAAATCTTTCAGCTTCTGCAATGCGCACTTTGAAGGTATAAAGTTGGAAGTGCCATCTAGATGGTTACACTCTCTAAGATCAAGACTAGTCATATCTAAAACTCCTGGAACACACCTAAACCAAAAAAATCAGATACAATACTCATTTCGGTAGCTAGATTAGGGTAGTGCACCCTTCAACCTTTGACAGGGATGGATGACTTCAATCACTAAAGCAAGGGCGTCACACCTATTGAAATCCTTCGATAACTCCCTCTCACAGGCAACTGATCTCTTGATACATAGATTTCTAGAAGACTTCATGAAATGTGCTCTGGTATCGTGTTACAATTTAAGACATGGTAAGAAAATTCTATATACAGAAAAAAAACCCTAAAGCCTATGCAATTGAAAACTTAGTGCTAATCAAATTTGCAAAATCTGAATGCTTTAATCTATAGGCACATAAAGCTGAAAATTGAATAGCAAGCATGCAAGTCTAAACTTAAAATCTTTATATCTGCATTATTAACTGAAAGAAATCCAATTTGATACTTCAAAATGTTGAAAAATGTAACTAGGTTCGGTCTTCATAATGACATGTGTCATTGTGATTTTATGTAATTGATGTAAAGAAGGATAATAACATTATTATTGTAATTCTTGTCTCATGGGTTTCATGAGAAAATAATTTTATATTTAGTAATGGCTCATTGTGAGCCTTTAGGTTTTGTCATCAAATCATAAAAGTATATTGAGTCAATGTCATGTACGGAAGACCCTTCTTGGGCATGTTATATTTGTATATGAGTCAAGAGTCGATTTTTTTTGAAATACTGAGAGGGGGGTGAATGAGTATTTCTTTTCAATTATTACTTTTACCAGTTAGACCGCTTATATTTAGAACAAAAAAATGAACAATAAGAATAAATACTTTTATTAATGTCAATAAATTAAGTACAATATTTGTGTAGGGCTCCAACCCTAGATGAAGACACCAATATTCAATCTCCCGGGCTCCAACCTGTATTATGCCAAGCACCGAATTGGACTTCCCAAGGCTCCAACATTATCAGTTTGAGGCACCAACCTATAGGGCTCCAACCCTATCTGTGGTATAGGCTCCCAATATGTTCTTCAATGAGCCCCAACTAAGTCTTCACACTTCTCTTCAATAATGCCTTCACTTAATCTCGAAGTCACTTCATCAATGGAAACCTTGTCTTCTCATGAAGGTGTATCCACTGCTCTTCATGCCACGCAAACAAAAAATTCAAGGTCACCTCATGATGATATCAACAATACATCATGGTATTCAATAATGATTCTTCACAAGATGCCTTCAATCTGCACACGAATCCTTCCTCAAGGTCACTCCATGAGGGCTTCAATCAAGGTTTCCAAGAATGTCTTCAAGCCAGATTCTACAAGGGTCTTCAATAGGTCTTCAATAGTACTTCCAAATAAGCTACTTCAAAAAACCCTCAATAAAAATACTAAAAAATAACTGCCCCCAATGCCAATCCAAGTATGCTTTGAAAATCCTTTAGTATCTGCTTCAAAATTTCTCCAATAGTTTCTTAGGCAAGCCTTATGAGAAAAGTGCCATTTTGGTTCTCATAATACCTTACCACATTTTCTATCACAAGTTTGAATCAAGACTTCAACAAGGGCTCCTTCAATGTTTCTTGCTTCAATAATTCTACAAGACAATTATCAAAGTTTTGATTTGTTCTCCCTTAAACGATGCTTATAAGGTGTTGCAAAAGTCTAACAAGGTTTGCTGCTAACCTGAAGGCTACTCCTTCAACCATGAAAATACCACAAAGATGATTACTCAAAGTCTAAAGAAGATTGTTCCAAACTTTCATGAAAATATGCAACTAATTCGAGCTCTAAAATATGTGACCGTCCTAGCTACAATATGCTGCCACAGTTCTGGTTTCTTACAAGACTTTGTCACAAGTTCATTCTGAAATTAATCTCCAAAACTGTGTTCAAAATCCAAGGCTTCTTCAAGGATTTTTTCTGCAGTGCAATGTAAACTGTCCAGGTGACTGTTTGTTGGTAGTCCAAGCTTGAATTATCCTCCAATAGGTGACCTTTTTACGAATCCAAGCTCCACAAATATGATGCTTCACAAGTCTGCAATCTGACCTTCAGTAAGGGACTGCTAGATCGAGCTGTAATAGGTTGCTAGATCACATAAGTATGCCCAAAAAGTTTGTTCATTTGCCTCAGGAATTTCATATGTATATGCTTCACAACTATGGATATGTTTGACACATAAATCTAAGTCAGAATTCAAATATTCTTCTCTCTGAAATATTTCATCAAAATTCTCTCTCAAATTTGCACCGAAATTGATTGCTTAGTTGATGAAAAAGACAAAATTTTATTTAGAGTAATTAGTCTTTACTAAAAGGCCTTTCTATTGGGTGGAGAGCTGACATGAAGGAATTGAGCATAGGTAGGCTAGGCCTTAAAAACATATTATTTTTAAACTTGAAAATTCATTTTCTCACAAACTATAAGAAGTTAGGAGATGAGTGAGGGCTCATTAGAAAGGTAAACATATTCTCTACATGTTGGAGAAGGAAACATAGTGAAATGATGTCTTTAAGATGTCAAAAATTAGTTTTCTTTATGACTGTTTGGAATTTTTTGGTACAGTCCTTGGGGTTATTTAGATTTTTCATGTATAATGTCAATGGAGCTAGAGTTAGAGTTAGGGTAATTTTATTAGGACTTCAAGAGTGGTCTCCAATCATCATCAAGTGTGTCATCATTCATGTCATCATCTTGTTAAATGTATAGGACAAAGTTTAGGGCTTCTTCATCAACAGTAAGGACATCATCACGGTTTTAGGGCTTTTTCTTCAATAGCAAGGATATCATATTAGGATTTATTCATTAGGGCTTCTTGATTCATAATATACATGAGGTTATGGAATATTCATATTCTGACAACAAGGTTAGTTCTAGGGCTTTCATCACTAGGGTATCATGTATCACAAGTATTTTTCATCACAACTAATGCCATATTGACATCAATGAAAACCTTGAATAACATAATTTCCCTCCAAGACCAAGCTCAAGAAACTCCTTCAAGTCAGCCTTAAATAAAATAATGAATTTTCTCCAAAAGACATGTCGGCTTACCCTTAGTTCAAGTCGGCTTATTATGCGGGCTCCAACGACTATAAATGGGGCAGCTCAACTTCATTTCAGAGACAGATTTTCGATCAAGGTATGAAGCTGGAAAGTAGTGCGAAGTTCACCAAGAAGAAGCCTTATAACCAACGAGGAGAAGGGAATGAAGAATGAAGTATTTTGCATTGTTTTTGGACTCTTTTTTGGCCAAGTAAACTCCACATGTGTGAGATTTTAGACTTGTCTTTTGCAGGAAGAAGAACAAAATATTATAGTCATAGTAAGACAATATTTTTGGTGAAGAACAAGGAAGTTATCAAGCCAAATTGTTAAGTAAGCAACACCCACCTAAAGCGAAGGGAATCAAGGTTTCAAAGTTGATACTTCACACGTGCTAGGGTTTTTGAAGGAACCCGAGAAGTTGAAGGTCTAAAGTAGAGAGAAAGGAAGCTGAAATCTGAAGCATAGTTGAGATACAAAAGATAGCAAGTAGTTGGTCCAAGTGTTGACTTGGGCACAAAAGAGAAGCAGTGAACGAGAACTTGTGTCTTGGTCTTGGAGAGGCAAATGGGTCAAGGGTCTTGGTATTTGTATTCATCAATTGAAGTCTCTATAAGAAGAATTTGTTCGGGGTTTCCTCTCAAGTGGGAGAGATTTTAGCTTTGGCTGATCGCCTATATTTCGTGTCTCTTGTCTCTTTATGGTTTATGCATTGGTAGCTGTTTGATGAAGAATAAAAATATAATAATCTATGTAAAAAAAGATCCTAATATAAGAAGTAAAAAGAAATCACAAGAAATTATCATAAGAAGAGAAATCACCTAATTTTTATTCCCTAGATTTATCGACATGGAATCAGAGCTAAGGTGACGAATAGGAAAACACATATGATCAAGGGACACTCAAGGATAAAATCTCGAAAGACGTCATAGGAAATCTAAGAAGATCATCTTGAAGTCAAGATCTACAAGTTTGCACCAAGAAGAAGTCTTGGGATCCTCAAAAGACCACAAAGACCCTAATCAAGTTGAAGAGATCTACAAATCAAGGTAGCTTGAAGTATATTAATCCAAGAGAAGTGAGATCAAGGACATTGTCATCATCATCAAAAGTTCTAATGAAAATTCCCTCTCGTTGAAGCAAGGCCCTTACCATTGAAGGACACCATCAAGAAGTCCTCATTGATCATCATCAACAAAGTGATCTCCCTCCTTGTGGGGTCAAGGATTACTCTTGAAGAGATCTAACTTCATCAAGAAGAAAGGCATCTATCATCTATTTTATCATCAAATTCAAGAAGGAAACAAGTGTAAGGAGAAGCATCAAGTATATTTATGTCCACATTTGAATTTGTCAAAATGTCTTTCTGCATGGAATGCAAAAAACTGGTTGGGGCTTTAAAATATCTTGCATGGAAGAAGAGGACAAATATAAATCTCATTGAAAATGAGGTCATGGATCATGTCAAAGGATCTATCTCCAAACTTGCGAAAGAAGATGGTCAAATACTTGCAAAGTTTATGAAAGGGGAAGTTAGCGCTCAAAGGATTCTCATAGAATCCATCAAGGATCCCCTCATTCGTTATGTATCTAAACTTGAAACTTCAAAATAAATCTCCCTCGTGTTCCATTGCTAGTTCTATTAAAAACATGTATGGGCCCGTTGGATTCATTTCCGAATTGTAATAATCAAATTCCAATATCAAAATTTGTATGTATGGTTTTGCATTATACATGCAGAATTTTAGTGTGGACTTTTTTTGTTTGTAACATCGCTGACCTGCTGATGGGGGTAAAACCCACAGTCCCGGTTTTCCCAAAATTTCAATCTCTAGCTGTGTATAAATTTCATCCAAAATTTCTTTGCCAAATCAAATCCACACTCTGGGAAACTCACACTATTCTAAATACTTGAACTGGAAATTTAACTAAGTCTGTGTACTTTAATATCTCAATCTGAGATTGAGATATTAAAATAAATCCTCACTTTGGTTATGAAACCACACCTCTTCTTGGAATTTATAAGGTGGAAGCATTTTCTATTCTTCAAGGGTTAATAAAACATTTCCACATATATTAAGATCAAACATATTATTGTAATAAACCACAACTATGATTTTTTTTTTGTAGGGTCCACTACCATTAGATGCGCCCTATAATATATCACTACGTATATTACAGTCTTCTTCTTATATTTCCAAGCAACTTATCTCTTAATGCTCATCCTCTCATTATATTTTGATGTTTGAACTTCTTAGACCATAACCCCAAGCAATAACAAATATAACGCCCTTCCGAAAGTCTCACAATGGACTTATGTTTAATAAACATTGACCAGACCTTAGAATTAAAACCCCAAGTCATATCATGTCATTAGATCATTAATCTGGGCTCACGACATATCTTAGTTTTAATAATGCTACGTTGGACATCAACCAACGATACCATAGACACTTTCACATATTCATTAAATCGCCATTATGCATGAATGTCCGCCATATATATATCCCGAACCTAACTATAAGGCCAACACCCATATAACGTTCGGGCCCACCTCTTAACGATCCTCTCACATCCGATGGCTGGAGGAGTATCGCGTTGATGAAGGTGATCCAACGAGCAGGGTGGAGTTTCGCATTTTTTTGATGCCGAAATTTAGCACGTCAAATTCATGCGATGAGGGTGGTATTTCCCCAACGACGTGGCACGATCCAATAGGATCGGGTTTTTTTCTTGTGGTTTCACCTCCGGGCAAGGGTGGTGCGAAATAGGCGGGTTTGTTCACAAAACCACCCGACTATTACCTTCGGTTTCACGTTCACCTCTTGGTTTCGTTACTTCCACGCTTCAGGTTCCATCTTTTGCTCCATGGCGCTAGGTTCCAATACGTCTTCAACTAACAATTATAACCAAACTCCGCCCTTCATAAGTGAAGGTCACGATGCAGTGAACTTCGTATTGAACTCTTTACACGAGTTAAGTGCTAAGAATGAGAAATCGATTCCAATCGGTTTCAATCGGTTGGGTTCAACGCAGATCCAAACTGCAAATTAAACTCTGAGGTCATTAAAATCAGCTCCTCTGTATTACAGTCACCTTTACCAGGTTTCATACCAAAGCAGGGGTTCGATCTACCCTCTGCACATATTCTATAGTCAGAAATACCATAGATTTCCCTATCAGGTACAGAGTACCATTCACCCTTTTATACAAAACTTCCGCACATGTTCTTATACACTTTCTCTTAGAGATTTAGGGTACTCTTCACGCATACAATTCAGACATCATATTTTTAACATAGGATTCTATCACATACGAATATACATGCAGGTTCTTAATGCAACTTACAGAGACTACTCTTACTCAGCATACGACGGTTCAAGCCTTCCTCACACAGAAATCAACCAACAGATGCACATAAATACTGAAACCAATTCTTCATTATACTGTGAAGTAACTTATAGCTCCGGCTCGAACATATTTTCAATAAATTAACCCTTCTGCAACCAATCTTCTGCAGATTCCCCTACAACTCTACGCAGCCCTATGCAAATCTCTATGCAGGTCTCGTGGACTCTGCCACAGGGATTAATTTTTATACAAATTGGGAATCAATCGATTCAGTTTCCTACAATGATTCGACAAACTCCTCAAATCCTAATTTTAGCCTAACCCCTGAAACTAACTATCTCTTTAGGTGCCCACTAATCATTCGGGCAGTTACATTTTCCTCCACAATTAGCTAAAATAACTCAACTATGAATAATTACATGGGGAAACAAAAACATGAGACCCCCTTTATTGTTTTGAGCCTAATGCCCTTGCATAACCTGCATGAGTGATTGGGTAGCCCACACACATTCTATGACATATCTCTACAACTTATGTGCTTGCATAATTGTGGACAAGGATTTTGTTCACTTATTTTGGTTTGATTATATATATATATATATATATATATATATATATATATATATGATGAAGGTTTGAGGCAAAACAATGATGGTTGAACAATTACATAATGCCTTGATTGATTGTACCTATTCTAAGCCTTGATCTATATAATATTTGTAGCATAAGCTTTGGAAAGGCATCTCTTACTATGATCTAAGGAAAAAAACCATAATCTATCTAGGCATATCAATGTACAACACTAAATTGAGCAAATTATGAAGGCTACTAGTATGAAGGCAAAAGTATATTCACTCAGAATAGATCTAAGATCCTTGTGGAAAAGTGAAAGCAAGTACAAAAGCGCAAGAGCAGAAGGAAGACATATTCAGGCAACCAAAGGCATATTCAGTATACAAAGGTCTAACTTTAAGTTTGGGACATCATTTGGAGAGACCTACATTTGTTTATCTAGAGGATATAGTTGATGAATGCTGATTATTGCTAGGGTTTGGAGCATACATTACTGATACTAGAGTATGATTAAGTAGAGCTACTAGGGCCTGCCAGTGTGCATATGTTGGTGAGTATAAATTGATGTCATTTAGGTGAAGAGGATAATTTGAGATGTGTTATATGACTTAGGGTTTGTGCCTGAGTCTACACCATTGAGAAAACTATTGTGGCTATGAGGTATTAGGCTTTACAATGCTCCTATCCCGAATGTCTTGTTGAGAACAATATAGTGCAGTGGATGTGTGTCAGTATTGATATTTTTCTCCATGATGATGTATTATATGTATGATGCCTTCGTATTAAAAATTCCTAAAAGTCTAATCATGGTTGTATAAAAGAGTGTTGGATTCTATGTCATTTGCTAGAGTTATGAAAGTAAGGCATTGATGGCGAGAAATTGTGCTTGAATTAAAATCCCATTGTCCATCCAATCAATGAGTTGTGTGCAAAAATTTATTTGGGGTTACTTGGCTAAGTTTATGGGGGAGCACGCTGCCTATGAATCCACAGGAGCACATCAGGAGCGACCCCAGGAGCGTGCTCTCGAAATTCACTCCCTGCGGGAGAAAAATTCAGGAGCGTGCTCCCTATTGTCATTGTGATCCACGACCTCTTCGTTCTAGATATCTCCCAACAACAGGATATGGGGGGTAGTCCCTATAGAAATGTGAAGATGAAGGACAAGTTGGCAGCCAACGAGTCTGGGAGACATGATTGAGTGGCCTAGCTACTTGGTTAATTTTAGCAAGACTTAAGGATTAGATTTGATTCGAATGTGAGACCAGTTCTTTATGGAGTCAACTTCTTGATAATTATTAATTAGATTTCAAGTAACCGTATGGAAAATCGTTGCTTAGATGATGCACTAAATTATATGCTATGCAAATCCTAAGACTTGGGTGTGATGCGATAATCTTGATTACTTTTAGTTATATGCCTATTCCAAGTATGCCCTTCCTCTTAACTATTTTGGAACCATTCTTTAGAGTAGGTTGTGGGATGGAAGCCAACAAGAAGTAAACAAAGGCTTAATTAACGATACCTCCCCTTGTGTTCCAACCACTCGATGCCTCTGGCATTGTAGAGACTGTGGCTTTGACGACTGCAAGGTCACCGTGTTAACCACTAAATAGGTGTTGAATTCATCAAGCTAATTTGAGAAAGGGAAACCTTAGATGTTTATCAACCAAGATGATGCTTGGAGGTACATTATTAATGCAACTAGAATTAGAATGATTGTGCAAGGTGTATGAGTGATTTCTTAGGTTAAGATTGCTTAGTGTTTAAGTACTTCAGTTATGATTAGATTTTGTGACAAGAGTACTTAACAATGAATGGAAAGACGATCTCAAAAAATAAGAATTTGCCAAGTTATCACGTGCCAATGCTAAACAATAGATTTCATCAACCCAAGTGCTTAAAATTATCTTCCACAATATGCTTAACTAATGTGAATGATAACAATTTAGAGCACTTATCCACTTCAATGATTCAATAATGACAATTATTTGATACAATTTGAAATCATCCAAGATATTTCAACAAAGTAAATTCCAATGATGATCTTATGCCAATATTAAGAGATGCTTGCTTATATTGGAAACAAGGACACTTAGAATTTCAATACCAATTTTTACTTATCATTCATAAATGGATATCATTATTAAAGCAAGAATGATCATGTGAGAGTACCAATCTGCCAATTAGATTGCTACTTAAGAGAAATAAGATACTTCAATTCTAACTCAAATAATTCAAGTAAAGAGCACGTAGATCTTAACATAAATATGAGATTACCATTCACAATGATATTTTATTCTTATTTTAGACCTTATATGAGTGAGTTTAGAGCAAAGAGAAATATTTTTAGAGCTTACACAAGACAAGAAAATGTAAGATTCTAATGTTCAATAATCATTCTTCACAATAACATTTAAAACAATGATAACACTTGTATAACTTGCATTACAATTAAATGAGCAATCATTAACCCTTTAGGACAACAATAAAATTATGTATGACAACAATAGATAACTTATGAAAACAATGAGCAACTAGTATGTCAAAATGTGCCAAAATGCTTGTAGATGCCAAACCAAACTTGCCAATATGAAATTGTGTGTTGAATAGCCTTCTTATGATGTAGTTTTCAGTATTATATCAAATATTATTACTCTCATTACAATCAACAATAAACCATCAAACAAGCCTAATGATTAATGCCCAACTTAAGAAATTAACTCCTTAGTATGTTAGACAATTTATGAACTTATTTTAGGCCAATTAAAATGAGATTTTGGCACTGTTATGAAGTAATTGTGACTGCTGTATTAAAACAGAGATGTGAGGGAAAGGGTTAGAGGTCAAACTAAAGGGCCCTAGGCCTAGAGGGAGCTTGCCAACTTGCCCAAATTGATCCAAGGGTTGGAACACTTGAAAATATCAAAATTTATGCCAAATGCTCCTGTAAAGCCCACCAATATTTAGTCTAGAAACAAAATGACTTAACCAGATATGAATGAGGGAAAACTAGGGGCTAAGAAGATGGAAAAAGGTAAGGGAAATAGGCCTTATAGGCCTGTGGATAATGCATAGAGGCTAATAGGGCAGAGACAAGCCTAAAGGAGGGCCGAGGAAGAGGAGAGAGGAGGATGAGGTAAGGAGAAGGCCTAAAAATTTCCGCGGCCAGGTCTTAGAGGCCTAGATTGTCCCACGACAAGCCTTAAAAATGCTTCTGTCTAGGTGAAGGAGAGGAGGCCAAAGCCTTAGAGGCTTACGACCAGGCCTAAAAAGGCCTTAAAATCCCACAACTATGGGAAAAGGGAATGCCGAGGCCTCTAGGGCCTACAACTAGCCTAAAAAGGCTATAAAAGGTTGACGTTGGGGCCCTGGAGGGCTTTACAACTAGGAGAATGGAGGAAGATGGGCCTAAAGGCCCTAAAAATTTTCAAACCCTTGCGAGAAATTCTAATTTGCCTTAGAAATTCAATTTTGCTGCAAAATTATTTAGTAGCTGGCCCTGCAAAAATTTTAGAGGCTAGATCTTACCCTCAAGGGCCTAGATCTAGCTCTAATATGAAAATTTTCTTTTGATATCACCTGAGAAAATAAAATTTCAAAAAAAATATGTTATCGCTCAAATTGTGCAGGCACCGCAACAATGAATCAGGTCGAGGGATGTCACCTTGGTCCCCAACCTCTCCATTTTAGCTGTCTCCCAACAAAAGGCTATGGGGGGTAGACCCCATGGAAATGAAATGATGAAGGACAAGTTGGGAACCAACTAGCCCGGGAGACACAATGAGTGACCTAGCACATGGTTAAATCTAGCAAGATTTTAAGGATTAGATTGAATTTATATATTTGAGACCAATGCCTTATGTAGTCAACACTCTTTATTTATAAAATTGAGACCAAGTTCTAGATGTGAAACTACTGCTTTGATACTTTACTATCCTATATGAAATGAAATTACTAAGACCTACGTGAAATGCAAAGATCTTGATTAATTTTAATTAGATTCCTAATCTACGTTTGAACTTCCCTTGACTATTTTGAAGCTGAGATCCAAGGTAGGTTGTGGGAAGGAGGCCAAAAGGAAGCAAGCAAGGGCTTGATTAATGATACCTTATGTTAGGCTCCTATCACTCTATGCCTCCGGCACTGCAGAGATTGTGGTTTGGATGACTGTAAGGTCACTGTTTTAACCATCGAAGAGTTTAATGGGCCTCTCAAGCTAGATGAGAAAGGTTGTCCTAGAGATATATCAACGAAGATTATGCTTGGAGGTAAGTTTTCAGATGCAAGACTAGCTTGAAATGACATGGAAGGTGGAATTAGAGAATGATTCTTCAGATGAAATTTCTAATGTTTTAAGTACTCTATTTATGGTTAATTTTGAGTTATATCGACAAGTACTTATTAATGATATTCAAGAGACAATATCAACTATAAGAATAAGAGGATAACCACGAGATAAAATTGATATAAGATGAATGCTCTCCACAATAATGCACTAACTTAGAATTCAGAAAATCGATATCCACTTAATACATGACCCACAAGTGAAATGAAAAATAGTGCACTTATCCTTTCAAACAATTTTCCAATGATTTTCAATGCAATGTAACAAGATTACTCAACGCCCTTAACTTTCCAAGATAAACAAGACAAATTCTTTTCCAAGGTGCTCAAGATAACAATGATAATAGAAAATGCAACCAATGCTTCTTAGTCAAGTAAGAAAATTCCAATTACCATTGAAATTAGGAGATGTTTAACATAATCAAGAAGACCTTCAAATACCCTAAAGTGCCAACATAAAGTTGTCTTTCAATAATATGTATTATAATTGTACTAAACTTTCCCAACAATATATATCTTATCTAATGCAAACAATGATTGATCAACAAGTGTATAAATGCTCTTATACAACTAGGAACCTTCAAGATATTCCAATGAAAAGATGCCCAAAAAAAATATTCGTTTAAATCAACAAGTCCCTCAGTTACTTAACACTTTTAATGCCAATAAAATAGGAAGGTTTTCAGTGTTAGTGAAAAATTAGGAACACCTAGATGGCAAATTTCTTAAGAGATCTTTCAAGCTGAACTATAAACTGTAAGAAATTTGATAATTCCTTAGTGACATGCTACTAAAAAAAAGGAATTTAGATATGCTTTACGCCAATACCCACTTGAACATTGTTGTTAACTAACTTGACAAGATTATGTCAAAGTGATAGCAACACCTTTAGGATTTTCAATGCCAATGAGAGATGATGTATGCGCAACAAGATAATAATGTTAAGGTGATTGTATCAAATTTGCAACAATATAATTTTCAGATTTATTAATGGCTATGATGAGTGACAGTAGCAACCTATGTATGTTTCAAGAAGCAAATAAATCTATGATAGATGTAGCTTATTCTTATGCTAGGTGTCGAAAAAATATTCCAGATTGTTTTAATCCTTCTCTTTTCTTAGATGAAATTATGCTACCAATATATTTCAGACCTTTGAGGACCTTGTGACAGTCATGAAAAACTTGTGATAGTGGTTAAAAAAAAATTTCCCTAGTATGTTTAACTAGCCCTTGAATATATTAGAGGAATTTGATGTTACTGGGATGTGTATTTAAGAGCTGTTGTGCAATGTTAATTGAATGAGATAAGAAGGTAAGGGTTTAGAAAATGCACACTATAGAGCCTTAAAGGGTTGGAGACACTTGACAGAAAGATCCTTCTCAGAAATAGTCCACCTGCAAGAGAAAATTTGATCTTAAGCTTGCTACAAAAGTCAATGATCCGGCTTGGAAAAAATTTGCATTACACAAATGAATGGAAAGGGTTGGAAGAGGAAACGATGTGAGGAATGGGGCAGCGTTGAGGGAAGTAGAGATAGGAATGATCCCACAAGGCTCACGACCAGGGCTGGATAAGCCTGCAGTCAAGGGATGAAGGTCTAAAATTCCATGACAAAGAGATTCGAGGGAAACGTAGCCCAAAATAGGGGTAGCGTTGAGGATTTGAGAGGCCTTAGGTGCCACAGGAGATAGGGACAAGGTTTAGTAAGGAAGGGCAGAAGAAAAAAAGGGTTGATGAAGACAGAGGCTATTACTGGGGTATAAGGGCCATGACAAGCTTAAGGGAGATGCGTTGAGCCTGACAGAAGAGGAGGAGGGCTTTAGCAAGAGAATGATAGGCAGTAGAGGGGAAAAAGGAGGTAACACAAGGCAAAGATGAGGGTTGACAAGTACGATTATCTCTAAAATTTGAGTTACAAATGAAATGCCTCGTCCATTTTTGTTTATAGTGGAGGTTATGAAACAAAGATCTATACGGTTACAAACCTACAAATGGAAGGAATTTGCTATCATCGAGACAAAACTTCTAGCTGTTAAAAACTAGTTGGAAGAAGCCTAAAAAGTCTTCCAAAATATTAAAGAAAATATAAATAATGTAAGAAATCATATGAAGCAACAAGCTGATCGAAATAGAATAGAGAGGGAATTTGAAGTTGGAGAATGGGTATTTGTTAAACTTCAGCCTTACAAGCAATTATCCTTAAAACAGAAGGGAAAAAAAATTGGCACCAAGTTTTTATGGACCATACCAGATCGACAAAAAGATCATCCAAGTAACATACAGTTTAAGCCTTCTTGATAAAATTCATGTTCACAACGTTTTCCATATATCTTGCCTTAAAAAGGAAATTGGTGAACAAAAAGTAGCACAAACAAAACTTCCAACTTAAGATGACGAAGGAAGGGTCATTCTAGAACGAAAAGGCATCATCTCCATCAGGGAAAGGAAGCCGCGATCTCGAGTAATCAAAGAATACATGATCAAGTGGAAGGACTTACTAGAAGAAGAATCTTCTTGGGAGATTGAAGTGTTTCATTAACAACATCCATCATTACATATTCGTAAATATATGAATCATATAATACTAGTGGTTAGTAACTATAATTATTTAATTATTTAAAAAAAATATTATTTAACAAAAAAAAAAGAGAAAAAAAGGTTACTACTAAAATCCAAAAAGAAAAAAAATAAAAAATAAAAAATTAGGTCAAGTTAAGTTGGATAGGTATACTTCACCTCAGACCTGCTCAATGTATTCATCAATGACGATGACCAATTTTAATAAAAGATTATTATACCTTGAGACTAAGGTGACCGGACAGGGAAAAAAAAATCGAGGCACTTCAGGATACAACAAGGAGAATAGAGGATCAAATCAAGCGAAACCAGAACGAATTTAAAAAGGATCAGGCTGTCCTTTCAGGTAAGGTGGATAGAAATCAAAATCAAAATCAAAAAATGGTATTGCTGGCTTGTATTTGTGACAAGTTGAAGGTTACACCTGATCAAATACTCTAGAATAATGAAGCTACTTAGCACCTAGACTTTGTATATACATCAAACACATCAGCCTCACATCCCAACCCTAAATCTCCAAAGGCATATTCCATGCCTAATCAAGAAAATAGTAACACTAATTTTCAAAATAGGAAACTTTGGAATCCATACAAAAATATGCCACAAATCAATACCCCTTCTTCAGTCAACTGGTAGCTACATATCAACGAAGAGAAAAACTTGAGCTCTCCAAATTTGATGGTAATGAAAAATGCAACCTTGCTTGGTTCAATAAATTAGAAGAATATTTCTATATTTACGGTATTGATAATGATGATGAAAAGATAATGCATGCATCCATGAAAATGGAAGGAGAAGCATATAATTGGTATACATGGTGGAATAAGACGACACTTTCCATAAGTTGGAAGAAATTCAAAAATGAATTCTTTAAGAGGTTCCAAGGTGTCAAGGAGGAATAATTATTCTCAGCACCAAGCAAATTACAACAAAAAGATGATATGGACGAATACACTCGAGAATGGGAAACTTTAGCCACACGAGTACCTGGAATATTTGAAACTTGTCTCATTCAATCATACATCACAGGACTTAAACCCCATCTACAGGCATAACTTGAGCTTCATAACATTGCTTCGATAGAAGAAGAAAGACAAAAAGCAAAAGATGTTGAAAAGAAACATGAAAATATGCAGTGGCCAAAGGTTGAAAGAGTATATTCGAGACAAACATTTTTTGAGGCCGCAAACATGGATAATAAAAAATATGTCCCATCACATCTTCCTGAAGGATAAAAAACTAATTTGGAAATGCAAAGGATGAAAGAAGGTAACTGCAAAGGTTGTGGAAAAAAATGGGACCCAAGACATAGATGTCATAAAGGGAAAGAAACCAAGAACCAATATACATGTGAAGAAACTACTGATTCAGAAAATAAAGAATCAGATGTAGAAGAAATTGAATATTCTCCACAATTTTCTCCAGAACCAGATGATGAAAGTGTTTTTCAAGTGTCATTATCGGCTATGACAGGTATATCACAACCCTAGACATTAAAATTAAAAGGACATATCAAGAAGAACAATGTAATGGTTCTGATCGATACCGGTAGCACCCACAATTTTTTGGACTCAACCATGGTGAATAGTCTCAACATTTTCACATTTCCCATGCCCAATATGAAGGTTATGGTAGCCGACAACAAGAAAATTGAAAATGTAGGGAAATTCCATAAAGTCAAATTGCAGATTCAAGAATATAATCTAGAATCTCCCTTCTACACTCTACCATTAGGAGTGGATGTCGCCTTAGGTGGATATGAAGCCAAGGTACTTACTCTGCCAACCATCAAAATAAATTTATAAGATTTAAATGGGAAGGGAAGAAGTACAAATTATATGGATTCTAGCCTCCTGAGAATCAAATTGTTTCATCCTCCCAGATGATGAAAATGATTCAGAATGGAACACCAACTTATTTAGTACTGTGTAATCAAATAGAAATGTTAACTTCAAAGATGGTAAATGAAGAAGCACTAGAAGTCCAAGAGCTAATTCAAAAACACGAAAAAGTATTCCAAGATCTTCCAATGAAGATTCCTCCTAAAAGGGAAATCAAGCATACAGTAGAAGTCAGAGTAGGATCAAATCCCATCAACATCAAACCATATTGATATCCACATCATCAAAAAACTGAAATTGAGAGATTATTCTAAGATTTTTGAAAGTGTGGCATCATCACAAAATGTAAAAGTTCCTATGTTGATCCAGTTGTATTAGTTCAGAAATAAGACATATGGTTTAAATTATGCGTCTATTATCGAGTACTAAACAAATTAACAATTAAAAACAAGTTTCCAATTCCTTTTATTGATGAGATGTTGGATGAGCTACATGGAGCTGAATACTTCTAAAAATTGGACTTAAGGTCAGGGTATTACCAAATCAGAATAAGGTTGGAATACATAGAAAAAACTGCGTTCCAAACACATGATGTTCATTATGAGTTTAAAGCAATGCCTTTTGGGTTAACCAATGCACAAACAACATTCCAAGCCACTATGAACAAGCTGTTCCGTCCATATCTAAGGAAATTTGTGTTAGTGTTCTTTGATGACATTTTAATTTATAGTAAAACATGGAAGGAGAACCTACAACATTTGGATCAAGTTCTTACTACATTAGAAGAGAATCAGTACTATGCCAAGAAGTCTACATCCACTTTTGGGAAAGAATAAGTAGAGTATCTCGGACATATAATATCTAAGGAGTAAAAATAGATCCTAATAAGATCAGGACTATAAAGCAATGACCCAAACCAGTTAACATATCTAAGCTAAGAGGATTCGTGGGATTGGTAGGGTATTACCGAAGATTTATTAAAAACTATGCCCATATAATCGCACCCCTAACGAACCTTCTAAAGAAGAACTCATTTTGATGGAATGATGAAGCAAAAAAGTGTTTTGAAGACTTGAGGGAATTTATGTCTAAAGCCCCTATGTTGGCAACTCCAAAATTCTAAAAACCATTTCTAATTGAGTGTGATGCCTCAGGTTTTGGCATGGGAGCAGTATTAATGCAAAATGGTCATCCAATAACTTTCGAAAGTAGGAAACTCAATAAGAGAGAATATCTTAAATATACATACAATAAATAAATGCTCACTATTATGCACACACTAGAAAAGTGGAGATATCTTTTGGGAAGTAAGTTATCCATACGAACAAACCATAATAGTCTCCAGTACCTCCTCCAAAAAAAAAAACACTCTCTGAAGAACAACAAAAATGGATTGAAAAAATTGCTGCTTTTGACATGGAGATATTACATAAAAGGGGAAAGGACAATGTAGTGGCAAATGCTTTATCTAGGAAAGATGAAGAACCATCATTACTTGTAGTTTCAGTTGTTCCCGAATGGCTTAATGAGATTCAAAGTGAATGTGAAAAAAATCCAGAAACAAGTGCCATAATCAATAACCTTCCTTAAAATTCAAAATTTGAATGGAAGAACGATATTCTATGGTACAAAGGAATAATTTATCTGAATTCAAATTCCAAGTGTAAAGCCAATATTCTCAAGGAGTCACATGATTGACTGCCAACCAGACATGTAGCATTCTTTAAAACCTACTATTGCACGCCAATCGTTCTTTTGGAAGGGAATGAGCAACGATATTCAGAGATATGTAGCAGAATGTGATAAATGCTAGAGGAATACAAATTAAAATATTATGACACCTGGACTACTTCATCTTTTAAATATCTCGAATCAGAAATGGGAAGAAATATCAATGGAATTTATCGAAACTTTACCTGTGTCAGAGGGTAAGGATTAAATTCTTGTAGTAGTCGACATACTCACCAAGTATGCTCACTTTATTGGAATGAGGAAATTAGACTCAACAAAAAAAATTGCTGAGATATTTTGCAAAAATGTTTACAAATTACATGGATTTCCCAAGGTCATTATGAGCAATAGAGATGCCAAATTTAAAGGGTAATTTTTGGAAGGAAATTTTCAATCATATAAGAACCTACTTCAACATGTTTTCAACCTACCACCCTCAAACAGATGGTGAAACAGAGGTTTTCAATAAATTTTTAGAAGCCTACGTACGTTGTTATGCCATAACAAACAAAATAAGTGGGTTCAGTTGTTACATCTCATTGAATGGTACAATTTTACTTACCACACGTTAGTGAAAATGAATCCATTTCAAGATCTGTATGGTTAAGAAAATTTGAAAAGGAAAGGATATTTTGTCATCGAGACAAAACTTCAACCTGTTAAAACCTAGTTAGAAAAATCCAAAAAATTCGTCCAAACTCTTAAAGAAAATCTAAATAATGCATGAAATCATATGAAGCAGCAAGCTGACCTAAATAGAACAGGGAGGGAATTTGAAGTTAGAGAATGGGTATTTTCTAAACTTCAACCTTACAAGCAGTTATCCTTAAAACAGAAGGGAAAAAACAAATTTGCACCAAGGTTTTATGGACCATACTAAATTGACAAAAAGATCATCCAAGTAGCATACAATTTAAGCCTTCCTGATTAAAGTCGTGTTCACAACGTTTTCCATGTATCTTGCTTTAAAAAGGAACTTGATGAACATCAATCAACACAAACAACACTTCCAACTTTAAATGACGAAGGAAGGGTCATTCTAGAACTAGAAGTCATCATATCCATCAGGGAAAAGAAATTCCGATCTTGAGTAATTAAAGAATACCTGATCAAGTGGAAGGACTTACCAGAAGAAGAAGATTCTTAGGAGACTGAAGTGTTTCGTCAACAACGTTCATCGTTACGTATGCTTTGAGGACAAAGAATATTTTATAGAGGAAGGAAATGATATGTAAAGATTAATTATCTATGTAATGATTAGTTAAATTAGGCAAAAGGGCATGATCAAAGATCATGCCCATTCACCAAGAGGCACCCATGCAGTATTTAAGCCAGGGGTCTCCGAAAACTGTATCACCAATTCATTAATAAAATATATGTAAGTTTTTCTATCTAATGCTGAATATTTTTTATTCCATTTGTGTAATATCCCTGGTGAAAATTCCATTTAATAAAGGTTAAAAATAATAACCATGTTTGATGGGACACTTATTCCTAAATGAATATTGGGAAAAACATCCTAGTGGGTGTTTATTTCGGTTAATATGGCTAAGGAAATTGGCAAAGGCAAAGGAAAAGATATTTGGAAAGGAAAAATGGTATTATTTGACACATTTATTTATGAAAATAATGGAAAATAGGAGAAAAGGAAGGTGAAAGGTCACATGTTTCATGTGAGGAGGAAAATGAAGGAAAATAAGGGAAATTGAAAAAATAGAGGCCCCATTGATAAAAAGGTTTCTGAGGATCAGTTAGAAATTTTTTCTCACAGTTATGGATCTCCTTCTATTATCTCTATCTCTCTCATACTCTTGATCACTTACAATATTCTTAGAGCATTCTTGGAGATTGTGGCATACTTGGTGATTTGGAGCAATAATGCAAGGAAGAGCAGGATCAAGCAACTACACCAATATTCTTGGTAGGTATCGATTTGCATGTGTGTTTTCCTTGCTAGATATGACATGAATGGTATCGCATGTGGTTCTTTTCTTTCTTGGTATGGGTTTTTCTAGGTGTGACAGTGTTTTTAGCCTAGCCTTTCCATTTTCATATAAATTTGATGAGATGGGTTTCTCATACTTTGGTTGAGTTGGATTTCTGGATGGATTCAAAGCTGAGTGGGGTGGATCTACGAAATGAAAAACACATGGCCTAGTGGTCCCTGAACCAGACTGTGGATCACAGAAAGCCACTGGCCTAGTAACGCCTGAACCAGACTGTGTGTTGTGGTAAATATGGATTGTGTGCCTCGGTGGGCCTAGGAATCCTTTCTGGTGAATGGTGGGATATACGGTAAATCCAAGAGGTGGATTTCTCTCCGTTGGACCTAGTATTCCCAGGATGGGATTTACGATAAAGCCTGGAGAGTATGTATTAGTTTAGGGCCTTGTGATCCCTGATTCAGACTGTTGATCAAGGTAAAGCCTGAGAGACTATGAGGCACTCAAGTTCCTCATGGTGTAGGTGGATAACCCCAATATAATTCATGCTTGTTTGGTTATGAGTCCCACATTCATTCTTGGAATATGGCACGAGGGTGATTGGATGAAGAGAGATTTGGATAAACTAATATATCGTCGGGTGGAACGTGGAATTCCCATTTTCGGTTGGTTCTTACATTCATTAACAATAATCTCATTCCTTTGGTATTTGATGTATAAATGTATTAGTTATTATGTGGATTATACTTCTATGGTATCCAATGTATTTCTATTGTTATTATGCTGGTTATAAGCATGTATTTAATCGACGACCATGTATGACTCTCCCCATGTTTTTACTTGTAAATGAATGAAAAATGTATCTATGGTAAGATATATTGTATGGCAGCTAATGATGTAGGGGATAAATTATTCTTAGCGATTCTCAGATAAGTATGAGACCCCTTTGCTCTGTTATGTTGTTTATACCTGTAGCTTTCATGTTTGTGACATGTTTGAAAAAATTACTGTCATGGCTAGGAGGGGTCCAAATGAGTTCTTATTGATGTGATTTCTTCCATATCATTGTCCTATTGTTATTTATCATCTTTGAACTTTTCATGAAGTTCTTAGTAGGGCACTGGGTTTTGGGCTTGAAAAGGTGGCTCAAATCCCAGGGCCGTTGGCACATAACTAAGCATTTGCGGCCCTGGTCGTGGGTATTCAGTGTTATGCCTATGGCTATAGCCTCCTGGCCATTGGTATGCAGTGTGTTAAGGTCAAAATGTCAGTGTGACCTGGGGGTAAGAGGCATGAAAGGCTGGGTTAGCTACTAGGGGTGTTATTAATGAGGTATGTATGTTGTGTTTCTATTGCTTCCACTTCCTCAAGGTCACCTAGGAGGTTGAATCTCATTATAATAGCCTCTCGTCACATGTTTACCCCAGTTGGTTGGTTACTTGGGTAGATGTGGGAAGAGGGTGTTACAAAGTGGTACCAAAGCATGGTTCAACCCTTATACTGGATGGACAGTGTGTTGATCATGCATTTATGTTGGTTTCATATGCATTTAGTATCCTTGTGGTATATATGTACTTGTTGCATCTGTGTTGTGTTGGACATGGTGGCAGTGGTGTCACCATGAAAGTGCTGATGGTGTTGTTGTCAACATGTTGTCATGAGTGTATGACTGGTTATGTGTTGTTGATGCTTATGTATTTCTCATGCATGCTTTATTACATATTGTTACATATTGTACATGCATTTCCTGCTTATGCTAGGGTTACATATTGGTCATGCTTCATTGTTATCTGTCTATGATTGCTTATGTGATGTCATATGTTGAACATGCATTGGTCGTTCATGATTGGTTATACATGTCAAGTGGGTGCATAAGGTCAAGTTTGCATTGGTTTGATTGAGGTTTTTGTGCATGAGGTCATTGTATGCAATTAGATCAACATGATGATATTGGTATATTATGATGCTAATGTGTTGGCTGATATAGAGTAGGAGATGCAAACTATCAAAGTGAATTTTCAACATTGGACCTCGAGGAAAGAACATGTTGTCATACAAGTTTGGATGTTGGGCATGTAGGTATGTACATTAAGGATTGTTATATGAATTATGGTGATGAGTATTCCTTTGATTCTATTGATTTTATGGTTATATACATTATAGATGCTAGTTGATTAGTGCGGTTATATGTACATGTATCAGACAGTCATGAATGATATCACCTGTGGTGGTATGCATTGCTATTGTTGTTTTATGTTAGCTAACTTATATGTTGTTGATGCATATGTTATTGGTTAACTTGTTATTGTTGTATGATAGTTAGCTTGATGATTAGGTTACATGTTGCTAATGAGAATGATATATAACTTGTTGTTGTTACATGCTAGTGACTTGATGGTTAGGGTCATGACATTCAAGCATGAGTCAACCTAATTATGATAATGTGTTGTATTATGTCTAGACTGACTGTGCATATGCGATTGTATGCATGAATGACAATTGTAAATGAGTTTAGGGTGTGAGCATGTTATCTAGATACTGTTATGGATACCATGTCCTTATTTAATTTGAGTTGATGTGTTGTGAAGTTGTATTGTGCTAATCTAGATTGATTGTGCAAACAAGATAACCTCTCTTGAGATGCATTAAGGTATTAGTTTGCTTATGTTGTATACTTGGTGCTTGAATATATGATTATGTCGTCTATTTTGTGTTTGAGTGATTTGGTGTCTATTATGTCATCTAGTTGATTTATTTAACATGGTATGTCTTCAATTTGTTTGAATGTTTGATTAGTTGCATGATATGAGTATATGTGTCTGTAATATTGCATGAAGCAATGATCTTGATTTAAGATGGTTGTGCTAGCACATATGTGTTGAGATATCCGATATATACTTGAGTGTAAGTAGGTGATAGCTGTAGCATTATGTATTGTGATCGATGAATGTGAGTTGATTTTGGATTATGACATAGTTGTTAATATTGGTAAAAGTAGATTTCAAATAGATAGATATGTTGTCTTGATATTTGGTACATACGACTGACATGTGTGTTTAGTTACAAGGCAACGTGTTTGGCACAACAAGGTAAGTTAACTGGTATATTGTTATATTGTATTATACACTGACAATTATATGTTTATGGCAGCATGATGCAAGAGATTGCATGACGAAGTGACTTCCATGAGATCTTGGAAAAGGCTAAGGTTGAGATTTACTTTGGAAGCACTAGGAACCATGGGTATTGAGTCATGGTGTTTGTTGCTAGTTTTATACCTTTGATCTCTTGTGATTTGTTGTGCTTGATTTGCAGTCTTGATTGCGTCTAGTGAATGGCCATGCCACTTTGTCGCAGTGTTGTATTGCTTTTGTTTTTTCGTGGTTTTCTTCTTGTTCTTGACTTTTGTTTGAGAATATTCAGAATTCGTTGGGAAATATCAAAGTTGATGGAGCTCTAGGAGAGCTGAATGGAACCCGACAGGTCATGTAAGAACCGGATGAAGCTCAGTGCATGAGTAAAGGACAACAAAAGGTAAGAGTATGACAGTCGGTTTGACTGGTTGGGTCCATTGTGATAAATGGACAGTGGTAGTATAAACATGAGAAATGAAACATAAAAGGTAAAGAAAGTAGATCTAAGGTGTTAGATGCCTTGGCTATGTTGGGATCTGTTGCTCTCAATGTTGTGCATATTGTGCACGAATAAAGGAATTTATCTTAACCTTGACCTTATGCTATCTCGTAATTATGATGTGATCATGATTATGTTGGTGTTTATATATGTATGCATGTATGTATGTATGTATGTATATATGTATACATGTATGTATGTATGTATGTCATGTATGACAGGGTCATCATGGATCATGATTGTTTAAATGATAATGTTTATATGTATATATGTGTGTATGTTTGTCTTTTTATGACAAGATCATGATTGGTTTATGCTAATGATTATATATATGTACATATGTATGTATCTATTTCACTATATGACAGAGTTTCCAAAGATCATTCTAGTGGAGGAATGATTTCTTATGCAGGTGAATGGCATGAAAAGGTTCTTGGTCTTATAAGGAATCAAGTGGGAAGAGTAACTCTGACAGATCTATGAGGTTAGTATCATGTGGACATGAATTGATATTATATGATTGTAATATGCCTATGTTTATGTTATGGACAGGTAATTCTAAGGGGTACATCAACGAAGTGAAGGTAGTGTGATCTGCGACATGATAGGATAAGCATAGATAGTGGAAAGACACTAGAAACAAGGTTGCTTGTGGGGTCAATGTGTGGTGTATGGATGTGAAATACTACTGTTGTGTATATGTTGCACATGTTGTATATTTAGTGAATGTACCCATGGTGATGTGTACATGTAACATATATAGTATTGTGTACATATGATGTTGTATGTATATTGCATATGCAGTGCTAGGTACATGTTGGATATCCGGTACTATGTACCTACCGTACTACGCACATGTTGGATATCCGGTGTTGTGTGCATATGGTGCTATGCACATGTTGGATATGCAGTGCCATGTACATATGGTGCTATGTACATATGGTGTTGTGTGCATTTTGTACATATGGTGCTATGTACATATGGTGTTGTGTGCATGATTGTACATGTGGTGATGCGTGCATGTGGTGCTGTGTATACGTTGTACATATGGTGCTCTGTGCAGGTGGTTTCATGTACATGTCATTCATGTGGTGTTGTGTACATGTGGTGTCATCTAGATGTCGTGCATGTGGTACTATGCATACATTGTACATGTGGTACAATGTACATTTGGCGTTGTGTACACGTTGTGCAACTGTTGTCGTATACATGTGGCACTGTGCACACGTTGTGTAGGTAGTTTTGTGTACTAGTGGTACTGTGTACATGTTGTGGATATGGTAATGGTATACATGTGGTATTGTGTTCATGTCATAAATTTTGTGTTGCACACATGCTTTACTGTGTATGTGCATGGTGTAGTCATGGTGGTGTAATTCTTCTTTGCATATGGCAACGCCTTGCTAGAAATTTTTTATGGAAACCAACCTTCTTACCCTTCCTTACCTCTCAATTCTGTGTTTCTTAAGGACATGTCCACCTTAATAACTAACACCTGTTAGGACTAAGACCAAAAACAAAATAAACATAAGAACCGACTGGTAAGAGAGAGAAGGTTACAATCTCCACTCAAAAGCTACATCTCAAGTAGCTTAGGAAACCTTCACAAGAGAATAAGCCCTTCCATGAATATTGTGACACGTGTATTCGTTGTGTTGTACTCTGTATATTTATATGTATTGTGATGTGTTTTAAATCATATGTAGGTGTATGTGTTGTATGCCGGCGAAGAGATATGTAATGTGTTATATTGTACACCGGGTGTAGGTGTATGTATTGTATGCTGGTGTAAGCGTATGTATTATGTTGTATTGTACACTGGGTGTAGGTGTATGTGTCATATGCAAGTGTGGGTGCATGTATTGTATGGTATTGTATGTCATATAAGGGTGCACGTGTTGTGATGTACACTGTGTGTATGTGTACATGCTTGAAGAGAAGAAAAGGCATTGGGTGCTTGCCGAATGTGGAAACCTCTTTGGTATGGGTACAAAAGAACAAAGGCAATTGTAAGGACCAATGAAGGATAAGTATCAGTATTTTATTTCAACTTTATTATGCATGTGATTTATGATTCTAACTTATGATGGTTACATGTGATTTATGATTATGGTTTATGGTTATTTCATGTGATTCATGATTTTAATGTCTAATGGTTGCATTTTGAGATAACCAGATGTGATATGTTTATACATTGATTGATAAAACAACTAGTTTGAATTGTTGTGACAATAAGTGAACATGATTGCAAGTGTACCTTATTGACGAGCTACCAATGAGGTATGATTTGAATTTATTTTGAATCTAATGGAAATTATGTGCTTGGTACATGAAAGCATGTAATTCCCGGTTTGGGATGGTTGAAACTGACTGCAATAACTAGCATCATCAGAAAAAGGAATTGGAACATGCAGCAGTAAGATGGTAAAGGCTTCAAGAGTAGGGGCCATTATGGGACACTGGCACCCAATAGTGTCCAATGATTTCCATGAGCATGCTATGATCAATATGATGGTTTTGAGGTATGTACATGCATTAGTTTTTGTATTGTACGATTCAAGGAAGCCTTTCCAAGGGATAGATCACCCAGGATAGGGGATGCAGGGGAACTTGGAAGGTGAGTGACTGCACGGAAGGGGATGACCAAATTTCTCGAGTGACTGTGTAGTAGAGAAGCAAAGGCCGAGGATAGATGCGTTTTGGTCATTAGGATTTCCAGATATAATTAGATGCACATTAGGAATGTGCCTTGGAACAATGAGCTGGTAACTGTTCACTGGGTGTACAAAGCCCAAGGATTGTAGAGTTAGACATTGGATGCAACTTTGACTTTGGAAGTGGATTATGGAATTCCTGGGAAAGAAGTGAATCCTGGTACTACCTTGAGGGTGTGAGTGTAATATCCCGGATGGGATATTTTTATTAAAAATGCAGATAAATAAATAAACTCCACAAAATGCCACAAAATCAACATTTACTTACAGAAGATTGCCATGTAAAATTAAACATACAAGTACATGCAAATCCATAACACCATAATGCAGGAATATAACTCAGCTTTATTATATTATCACTGGGGTTACAAGCAGAAATGAAAGATAGCTGAGATAAGTGAAATACAACTGGCCTCAAGAAAATCTGCTACAACTGCTGCACTGCACTGGCCTCCAAAACTGAATTGTTGCACTCTCCCTCCGACAACAACTACCACTAAATCCACTGAAGCTCCCATTGAAGATTTGAATGATCCTCACTCCAATATCATTGAAGCTCCATGAGATATCTGAGTGAAAACTCCTCAAGAGTATTGGGTTTCCGTCCAATACTCACAAATCACCTGAGGGTTTCCGTCCTGGGGCTACGGCTGAAGTAGAGAACCACGTCCTCAAACCTCTCATACACAAGAAAATGATCTACTCCAAAGATATCTCCCAATGGCCTCCTCCCTTTATTTTATAGATCTCTTGGAGGCATCTAGAGCATTATTTTATTATTATTTTATTCATGGTGCACTTTTTCCTTTTATTAAAATATTCCTTTTTAATGCAGAAAAAGGTAAATCGGCTACCACGCCTCCTCTGGTCACTGAAATCTATGTCTAACTATCCCATTGTGTAGGTATCCTCATCCCTGTTCCAATGAGCTATTACATTAAGGTGTTCCATCATGTATTCCTCCCGGAATGCCACCTTCAGCATAATCAGCTGAGTTAAGCCCATAAATAACTCAAAATTCCAAAAGTTATCGGAATGCATCGGAACGAAAGCCAAACTGCTTGGATGATGGAGTATATCAAGCGAATGCCTCCGGACACCATGAAAACTCCTCAGAACTCCTCTGAAAATTTCCTGAGCCCACTGATAGCACCAATCTGTACATGTGACCTGTCTGCTCCCAACTCTGGAAGTTACTCCTAGCCCTGTCATGGGTGATACCAAAAAAAGGAATATTACAGACCTTCCACCCCAAGATTGCTTGCCCTCAAGCATTCGAAATATGTGGGCCACTCTGTTGGCCTGCCGCAACTGAGACCCAATGCCTGGATCCCATACAAATCTTAGGGTGCTGCTATGTACCTGTGCCAAACCACTTGGAATAGTCCCCTCAATGCCGGGATCCCAAACTGATCTCTCACTGTACCAACCGACCAACAATCCTCTCGGATCCCATTGCCACCATGTCCAATCATAGCCCAAGTCCCACGGCTCGGACTGCGCACAACCTTTGGCTATGACTGATGCTCTAAGAGGTGAAGACCATGACCCTTGCTGTGCTGTATCTGTGACTGTGTAAGCTATCCCATCAACTGCATACAAACTCATCACCTCTCTCCAATCTAAGTCCTGACTCAATACCATGCTGATCCTGCTCTCTTGAAAGTGGGATGGAGTGCTGACGAAATGATGACTTGGGCCCCACTGCCAGTTGGAATCTGTAATATCTTCTATGTCTAAGGGCCCATGCTTTACTGTGCTCCCTATGAAGAATAATGTACCATCAAGAGGGTACCAACTCATGATCTCCCTCCAATCTATCCCGGAAGAAGAATCCACTGTAGTGCCAACTGTATACGGAATATGCCAAGAGAACTGTCGCCAGCTCATAATCAACTCACGCTGCTTTGTCCCGTCTGCCAACGAAATCTGCCTGTAGAAGAAGGCCCTTCTCTCTGTAATGGGCCAAAGTGGGCAAGATATGCTGCAAGCCCCATAGATGTACTCCTGGAGAGAGCTACTCACTGGGAGTACTGCAGCTCTGTTGACTGCATGTACATCTATCTGTACCTCATCAATGTGTCGACCCATCAATGGATGCTCTACCATCTCCAACAACTCATCCCCCTCCTGATTGGGAATGCAATGCTCCTACTGTCTACTAGCCCCTTGCAAAAATATCTCATCAACCTCCAACATCTCCAGAGGATATGGATCTGTAGCTGCTGTCACTGTACTCGGTGTTTGTGCATCTGACTGCTCCACCTCAAAGGCTGACCCCAATGTTAGCCACATATCCATCATAGGCTTAATGTGGGCACCCATCTGGACCTCACCCAAGGAAATGCCATGCCTGATGTCCATAGTATCCTCCTTTGCTGACTCAGGCTCCATCATATGCTGCTCTGGATGAATCGTCACAAGTGACTCATCACTCAGAGTATCTCTCATAGAGCCCCGTGACTGCTCACCCTGCACAATGGAACACAACTTTGGTCTACTATCATCCTCTCTGCATGACCGCTCTCACTCCCCAGAAGAATCCTCAACTGATCCCATGGACTCATCTAAAGAAGAGCCCTCACCCTGGCATACAAAAGGAATTTATACCTGCTCTACCTCTGCCATCTCATCTGCATCTCTCAAACATGAGTGATCAGGCCCCCAAGGTTCTTTGCAATTGAAGCAAAGTCCCTTCCTCCTCAGCTCATTTCTCCTGCTTGACCCACCAAACTAGAGCAGCTCCTCCCTGGTCAACTGTCTCCTGAATAGCTCAATATTTTTCTCAACCAACCCTTGGGCTAGCTCATAAGCATCAGGTGAGACCAACCGCTCTCTCCTCCAAATACTCAACAACTGGGTCTGCAACTCTCGACCAATGGTCCCATGGTCTCTCATACATGACGACAAAAAGGACTACATGTGTGCTATAACATTATCAGGATGATGTCTCCTAATGCTGAAGAAGCATTGGAACATCTACAGGATCAAGTCATCACACTCAAGGTCAAACATGATGACATAAGTCTTGAGTGTGGCCATACTCCATAGAATCTCAAGCTTCTTCCCGAAGGTGGAGCCTGTGCTATTGTCCAAATCCTAAAAAGTCTCTACAATCAGCCTCATAATCCTCCTCATAACATCATCATTGTATGGAGCTATAGGTGCGGTCAATTTCATGATGTTACTGAGGCAAGCTGCAACTAGAAGTGTGACCCCTTCACAAGGTTCCTCCAAAAATTTGGGTTGTATAAGTGCAAGCATAGCAGGTTTTAGAGCCCAAATCAGTTTCTTCCCTTCTTGTTGGCTTATTTTGGACAGAAGTTCATTAAGTTCATCAAGTTTTGACATAACTCTCCATTTCATCTTCATGTGTTTCAAATCTGTCCGAAGTGCAAGGATTTTGTGACCAATCCCCAATTCTTCCTCCAAATATTTTGGCTGTCCTTTTTGAAGGATGGCATAAATTACTCTTGAAAAGGGTCTGCTGTTTGGTTTTTTTTTTGGTCTTATGATGCATGGTGGTTCAAGGAACCAACTTCTATTTTTATTTTCATCAATCTGTTTAGGAATCCCTCCATGGTTCAACCAATGAATACAAGATGGTTTGTGATAATGAGGTCACTATTTCTCTGAAAATTATTCTCAAGACTGCTTCATTTCTCTGATCACAACAGGATAGATTAGCTCAACCATGCACTCTCAACAGAATCACTACAAGTTTGTTCAGAATCACTAGGAAAATGGCCACTGGTTTTTCTAAGTTTAATGGATGCCTTCAGTGGTTTTTTCTGAGTTTAATTTGTCAAACATATAACAGAATTATGGCTGTAGGTGCTTCTCAGAGTTTAGGTACAACATTCAACCGCTGTGGAACTTTCAGGAGTTCAAAACTGATCCTTAACAAACTTGCTCAGAACTGGATTTCTGCATTTATGTTTAACTAATGATGTATCAAGCTAAAGTCGATCTTTTGCCTTTTGCATCCCTTGTATTAGCTGCAACAGAAGTTTTAGAATTCAAGAGTTCATTGTATATGGTATATAGTCTGTGCTTCTCACTTTCAGGCATTGAAGGTCTAGCCTTGACCACAACAGATTCTAAAATTCTATACGTTATAAGGGGGTGTGCTGTTGAAGTGCCATAAGCCCCACTCGTACCACTTTCAAGAAAATCATGAACAGATTCAAGTTGTGCATCAGATAAAAGCGCTTGGAGATCAGCACCACTGAAACCTTCTGTAATAGAGGCTGTGGAACCTAGATAAACATCACTTGCCAATTGAAGATTTCTGGAAAGACGTCAAGGATCTCAAGCCGTTCACGTGTAGAAGGGAATTCACAAAAGAGCTGACGGTCTAATATCCTAGGTCGTAACAAAGCAACATCTAGTAAATCTGAGCTCAAATTGAACCGTGGTGTTAGTCAATCTCCGGACTCAGACTTCCCTTTCAATTAACGTGCCACGATATTTACAATCGAAGAGCCATGACAGGTTAATGGGGCCTTCAAACTGCATATAATAGTCATCCACCGCCAGAGGTCTATGGCTTGATTGATGCAAAAATAGATGCACTACCCAATTCTTCAATTCAATGAATTTTTACAGGGATATAGCATAGCAGTTTGGCCAGCTTCAATTTGTTGGTAGACGCAAGTGAAAATTCATCCCATGTGGATCCAATCACAATTTCGGTGGTGTTGACGATCAATGATGGAAACCCCGACTTATATTTATTCTCGCACTAGCTTTCTTGGCCGTGTAAAAATATATATATATATATATTTTTATTTTTTTTTCAAAACATGGCCACTCTGTTTCCACCTCACAGCGTTCACAGACCCCACCTTGATTCTGCGCATGCCCCCTCCTTTGAAATAAATCGAAATGATTTAAATCATTCCATCATAAAACTTGGGTTCCTGTTTTAATAATTTACGGCCACCACTCTATTGCCACGACTTCCTGAAGTCGGTTCCTTTTAACTGTATCTTCAAAAAAAATTACGGGTTTGCCTCATACATGACTAGACGGATCTTCTCGGGCTAGTCACTAGTGGCTTGATGGGATTCGGCCCTCTGCAAAATTTCGGGTGTTCTAACCCTGCGGTCAACCTCTGACTTCAGCTCGGTCCTTCGAACAAACAAAACAAAAAGAAATGTGACGTTGATAATTCTTCAAATAATCTCCACGACATTTATAAAATCAATTTGGAGGCCTCTATAGTCGTTTCAAATATCACTTTCGTGACCTTGCCAAAATAATGTCTTGGCTTACGGTTCCACCAAGAAAAAAAAAATATTCATTCTTCAAAGACTGAATAAGAATTTGGCTGAATGATTCAAATCTTCGGCTTTAAAAGAGGATTCAATTTTCGCCCCTTCATAGGGACCGGGTCTTTGGCCTCCATGGTAAAAACCCTTCAATTGATTTGCAATAAAATTCAAAACCCTCCAATCTGAAAACCCACGGCTGTAATAATAATCACTGCCACTGGAGCTGAAACCCGCAGGTTGAGCCAAGATTGTGGCTCTGATACCACTGTAATATCCCGGATGGGATATTTTTACTGAAAATGCAGATAAATAAATAAACTCCACAAAATGCCGCAAAATCAACATTTACTTACAGAATATTGCCATGTAAAATTAAACATACAAGTACATGCAAATCCACAACACCATAACGCAGAAATATAACTCAGCTTTATTATATTATCACTGGGGTTACAAGCTGAAATGAAAGATAGTTGAGATAAGTGAAATAGAATTGGCCTCAAGAAAATCTGCTACAACTGCTACATTGCGCTGGCCTCCAAAACTAAACTGTTGCACTCTCCCTCCGGCAACAGCTACCATTGAATCCATTGAAGCTCCCGTTGAAGATTTGAATGATCCTCACTCTAATATCACTGAAGCTTTGTGAGATCTCTGAGTGAAACCTCCTCAAGAGTATTGGGTTTCCGTCCAATACTCACAAATCACCCGAGGGTTTCCGTCCTGGGGCTACGGCTGAAGTAGAGAACCACGTCCTCAAACCTCTCATACACAAGCGAATGATCTACTCCAAAGATATCTCCCAATGGCCTCCTCCCTTTATTTTATATATCTCTTGGAGGCTTCTAGAGCATTATTTTATTATTATTTTATTCATGGTGCACTTTTCCCTTTTATTAAAATATTCCTTTTTACTGAAGAAAAGGGTAAATCGGCTACCATGCCTCCTCCGGTCATTGAAATCTGTGTCTAACTGTCCCATCATGTAGGTCTCCTCGTCCTAGTTCCAATGAGCTATTACACTAAGGTGTTCCATCGTGTATTCCTCCCGGAATGCCACCTTGAGCATAATCAGCTGAGTTAAGCCCATAAATAACTCAAAATTCTGAAAGTTATCGGAATGCATCGGAACGAAAGCCAAACTGCTCATATGATGGAGTATATCAAGTGAATGCCTCCGGACACCATGAAAACTCCTCAAAACTCCTCCGAAAAGCTCCTGAGTCCACTGATAACACCAATCTGTACATGTGACCTGTCTGCTCCTAACTCTGGAAGTTCCTCCTAGCCTTGTCATGGGTGATACCAAAAAAAGGAATATTACAGATCTTCTGCCCCAAGATTTCTTGCCCTCAAGCAATCGAAATATGTGGGCCACTCTGTTGGCCCGTCGCAACTGAGACCCAATGCCCGGATCCCATACAAATCTTAGGGTGCTGCTATGCACCTGTGCCAAACCACTCGGAATAGTCCCCTCAATGCCGGGATCCCAAACTGATCTCTCACTGTATTAGCCAACCAAAAATCCTCCCGGATCCCATCACCACCATGTCCAATCATCGCCCAAGTCCCACGGCTCGGACTGCGCACTGCCTCTGGCTATGACTGATGCTCTAAGAGGTGAAGACCATGACCCTTGCTGTGCTGTATCTATGACTGTGTAAGCTATCCCATCAACTGCATACCAACTCATCACCTCTCTCCAATCCAAGTCCTGACTCAATCCCATGCTGATCCTGCTCTCCTGAAAGTGGGATGGAATGTTGACGAAATGATGACCTGGGCCCCACTGCCAGCTAGAATCTGTAATATCTGCTATGTCTAAGGGCCCATGCTTTGCTGTGCTCCCTATGAAGAATACTGTACCATCAAGAGGGTACCAACTCTTGATCTCCTGCCAATCTATCCTGGAAGAAGAATCCACTTTAGTGCCAACTGTATACGGAATATGCCTAGAGAACTGTCGCCAGCTCATAATCAACTCACGCTACTCTGTCCCATCTGCCAATGAAATCTGCCTATAGAAGAAGGCCCCTCTCTTTGTAATGGGCCAAAGTGGGCAAGATATGCTGCAAGCCCCATCGATGTACTCCTGGAGAGAGCTACTCACTGAGAGTACTGCAGCTCTGCTAACTGCATGTACATCTATCTATACCTCATCAATGTGTCAACCCATCAATGGATGCTCTACCATCTCCAACAACTCATCCCCCAATTGATTGGGAATGTAATGATCCTATCTTCTACTAGCCCCCTGCAAAACTATCTCATCAACCTCAAACATCTCCAAAGGATATGGATTTGTAGGTTCTGTCACTGTACTCGGTGTCTGTGCATCTGACTGCTCCACCTCAAAGGTTGACCCCAATGTTAGCCGCATATCCATCATAGGCTCAATGTGGGTGCCCATCTGGACCTCACCCAAGGAAATGTCATGCCTGATGTCCATAGTATCCTCCTCTGCTGACTCAGGCTCCGTCATATGCTGCTTTGGCTGAATCGTCACAAGTGACTCATCACCCGGAGTATCTCTCATAGAGCCTCGTGACTGCTCACCCTACACACTTGAAGACAACTCTGGTCTACTGTCATCCTCTCTGCATGACCGCTCTCGCTCCCCAGAAGCATCCTCAACTGATCCCATGGACTCATCTAAAGAAGAGCCTCACCCTGGCATACAGAAGGAATGTCTACCTGCTCTACCTCTGCCACCTCATCTGCATCTCTCAAACATGAGTGATCAGGCCCCCAAGGTTCTTTGCAATTGAAGCAAAGTCCCTTCCTCCTCAGCTCATTTCTGCTGCCTGACCCACCAAACTGGAGTAGCTCCTCCCTGGTCAACTGTCTCCTGAATAGCCCAATATTCTGCTCAACTAGCCCTTGGGCTAGCTCATAAGCAGCAAGTGAGACCAACTACTCTCTCCTCCAAATGCTCAACAACCGAGTCTGCAACTCTTGGCCAATGGTCCCATGGTCTCTCATACATGACGACAAAATGGACTGCATGTGTGCTATAACAGTATCAGGATGATGTATCCTAATGCTGAAGAAGAATTGGAACATCTACAGGACCAAGTCATCACACTCAAGGTCAAACATGATGACATAAGTCTTGAGTGTGGCCATACTCCATAGAATCTCAAGCTTCTTCTCGAAGGTAGAGCCTGTGCTGTTGTCCAAATCCTGAAAAGTCTCTACAATTAGCCTCATAATCCTCCTCATAACATCATCATTATATGGAGCTATAGGTGCGGTCAATTTCATGATGTTACTGAGGCAAGCTGCAATTGGAAGTGTGACCCCTTCACAAGGTTCCTCCAAAAATTTGGGCTGTATAAGAGCAAGCATAGTAGGTTTTAGAGCCCAAATCAGTTTCTTCCCTTCTTGTTGGCTTATTTTGGACAGAAGTTCATTAAGTTCATCAAGTTTGGACATAACTCTCCATGTCACATTCATGTGTTTCAAATCTGTCCCAAGTGCAAGGATTTTGTGACCAATCCCCAATTCTTCCTGCAAATCTTTTGGCTGTCCTTTTTGAAGGATGGAATAAATTCCTCTTGAAAAGGGTTTGCTGTTTGGTTTTTTTTTCTGGTCTTCTGATGCATGGTGGTTCAAGGAACCAACTTCTATTTTTATTTTCATCAATCTGTTTAGGAATCCGTCCATGTTTCAACCAATGAATACAAGATGGTTTGTGATAATGAGGTCACTATTTCTTTGATAATTATTCTCAAGACTGCTTCATTTCTCTGATCACAATAGGACAAAGTAGCTCAACCATGCACTCTCAATAGAATCACTACAAGTTTGTTCAGAATCACTAGGAAAATGGCCACTGGTTTTTCTGAGTTTAATGGATGCCTTCAGTGGTTTTTTCTGAGTTTAATTTGTCAAACATATAACAGACTTATGGCTGTAGGTCCTTCTCAGAGTTTAGGTACAACATTCAACTGCTGTGGAACTTTTAGGAGTTCAAAACTGATCCTTACAAACTTGCTCAGAACTGGCTTTCTGCATTTATGTTTAACTAATGATGTATCAAGCTAAAGTCGATCTTTTTCCTTTTGCATCCCTTGTCTTAGCTGCAACAGAAGTTTTAGAATTCAAGAGTTCATTGTATATGGTATATAGTCTGTGCTTCTCACTTTCAGGCACTGAAGGTCTAGCCTTAACCACAACAGATTCTAAAATTCTGTGCGTTATAAGGGGGTGTGCTGCTGAAGTTCCATAAGCCCCACTCGTACCACTTTCAAGAAAATCATGAACAGATTCATGTTGTGCATCAGATAAAAGCGCTTGGAGATTAGCACCACTGAAACCTTTTGTAATAGAGGCTATGGAACCTAGATCAACATCACTTTCCAATGGAAGCTTTCTGGAAAGACATCAAGGATCTCAAGCCATTCACGTGCAGAAGGGAAGTCACAAAAGAGGTGACGGTCTAATCTTCCAGGTCGTAAAAAAGCAGCATCTAGTAAATCTGAGCTCAAATTGAACAGTGGTGTTAGTCAATCTCCGGACTCAGACTTCCCTTTCAATTAACGTGCCATGATATTTACAATCGAAGATCCATGACAGGTTAATGGGGCCTTCAAACTGCATATAATAGTCATCCACCGCCAGAGGTCTATGGCTCGATTAATGCAAAAATGTATGCACTACCCAATTCTTCAATTCAACAAATTTTTACAAGGATATAGCACAGTAGTTTGGCCAACTTCAATTTGTTGGTAGACGCAAGTGACAGTTCATCCCACGTGGCTCCAATCACAATTTCGGTGGTGTTGACGATCAATGATGGAAACCTCGACTTATATTTATTCTTGCACTAGCTTTCTTGGCCGTGTAAATGGCGATGCTGTTTCTGCCTCATAGCGTTCACAAACCCCACCTTGATTCTGCACATGCCCCTTCCTTTGAAATAAATTGAAATGATTTAAATCATTCCATCATAAAACTTGGGTTCCTGTTTTAATAATTTACGGCCACCACTCTATTGCCACGACTTCCTAAAGTCAGCTCTTTTTAACTGTATCTTCAAAAAAATTTACGGGTTTGCCTCATACATGACTAGACAGATCTTCTCGGGCTAGTCACTAGTGGCTTGATGGGTTTCGGCCCTCTGCAAAATTTCGGGTGTTCTAACCCTGCGGTCAACCTCTGACTTCAGATCGATCCTTCGCACAAAAAAAACAAAAAGAAATGTGACGCTGATAATTCTTCAAATAATCTCCACGACATTTATAAAATCAATTTGGAGGCCTCTATAGTCGTTTCAAATATCACTTTCGTGACCTTGCCAAAATAATGTCTTGGCTTACGGTTCCACCAAGAAAAAAAAATATTCATTCTTCAAATATTGTCATTGATGGCAAAGGAGGTAACAAATGCAGAGACATGAACAGTTGCAAGGAGATGGCAAAGAACAGAGGTAGCAGAGAAGTAGAGGCAGCAGAGAAGAATCAAAGGCAACAAAGAAAAAGTAGAGGAAGCAAAGGAAATGAATTGATGTAAAGAGCTATTCAAGGTGCAGAGTAGTGAAGAAGTTTTGCATTACATGAGATTCTGTAATTGGGGGTCTAAATGGGTCTATGATGCTGTAGTGTGCAATTTTGAGGTATGGTGTGTAAATAAAATCTGTGGCGAGGTTTTTGTGTCGAAAAATAAACTCTGTGGCGAGGGTTATGTGTGGATAGACCGTTGAACCCGCAGTGGAACACAAATTGACTATGTGGAATGTATGAGCCGTGATTCTGTGTGGGATTGGAATAAATTGATGCCTCCTGAAAGTCATTAGTTATGCGTAGCCATACCTGTAGTTACCAGCAAGATAAATTACGGTGGAAGATTGTGATGAAAGGTGTCGACTTTGTGTAATGGCTCAATCTTTGAACTCTGGTAGCCAATGATGTCGTGGTATTGATTATCCCACGAGTTTCGGGGTTAACATTTTGATAGAACCTCTGTACATTAAATAGGAAGCGGAACCCGGAGCATTGGAGCGGAATCGAATACGACAATACATTGAAATATGAGTGATTTGTTTTAATAAAGGCGGAAGGAACCATAGTCATATATATAACTGAAATACGATGAAAAGTTATATGTATATGAAATCGTGGAGGACCGGAACCTGGAGTAAAGCAACGAAACCACGAGTAGGAACGGGGAACAGTGACGGCGGTTTCTGGTATTTTTCGCACCACTTTTATATGGAAGGTGGTATCTGTGGAATCAGAGAGATTCCATTAGGATTTGGCCGCGTGTCCCAAGCGGTTTTGATTAAAATGAAATTTCACGCATTAACGATCGGCGGAAGACGCCCAACGAAATGAATAAGATCCATTGATCTGGGCAAAGGCTATCCAACGGTGGGTGATCACAGGACTTGCACGAGGTTTAATAAAGGTGCGTGGACGATAAGTCATGCATGTTGTGTGCATTCGATTGGCGGTTGATGGCATTGTGGGCCCAACAGAAATATACGTAATGAAGTTGGGTTATTAATTTAGTATAAGGCCCGACGGAGTATAAAAGAACTTATGTATAACGACGAAGACATATTAACATGTGTAATGGATTAAATACAATATAGTTTAAATATTTATCACCGAGGGTTATATGATAAGGTTGATCGTATATATGTATATGTTCGACGCCGGGTTATTTGCATTGATATATATTAAGGTTGCGAGTAATTAAAGAATGCAGTGATATATGTATGTCTTGGAGAGCACATTATTAGAGGAGGCATTAAAATAAACCCTTAGATTTATTGATTATTATCTGAGTGCCAACCGAGAAAATAGCCAGCCTTACTTAATTGAAATTGCCAGCATAGAATAAGTGCAGAGAGAGAGATTGCCCGGGTTGGAATATGATTGAGCATGAAAACTTAAATGCAATTATGGAAAAGGAAAAAGAAGAGGAGAGCATGTAGAGATAAACTGAGATTACAGGTTTGACAGGTATACATTCACAGGTGCACACAATTACACTGAACCATGGTATGCAGAACAGGTTCTTAACAGCAGCAGGAAAAGACAAATCTAGTAAAGCCAAAATTCGGAAAAGGAGCTGAGTGAAATTGAAATATGTAATTAAAATGTGAAAGTAAATGATGTAATTATTTTTTATTGTTTGTGATGCAAAGGCAAGTATCCTAAAGAAAAGACAAAATCCCACTGTAGCATGAAATTGTGTACATATTATTATGATTTTTAAATTGAGTTGGATAAAGAAATGAGGAGGTAGAAGACCAAGGGGTATGACCATTCATTTCAAATTCCTAGAGGAAAACAAACAGTCATCAAGAAATTCTATAAGTAATATCATTTTGATATGCAAAAAGGGTGTTAGAAGAGAGAGAGAGAGAGAGAGAGAGAGAGAGAGAGAGAGAGAGAGAGAGAGTAGATATGGAGAATGCAGAATATAGAAGAATAAAGTAGAGAAGATTAAGAGAAGAAGAGCAGATACAGAACAGAGTTGATATCTGGAGTAAATCAGCAAACATTCAGCGTAATAGCTGTCAGTTGTAGCTGACAAAGGTTGAAGCCTCCTGTAGGTTGGTGCCTACAGAAAATTGAAGGGAGTTGGTGCTTCCTTGCAAGTTGTAGCTTGCAGAATTGAGGTTGGAGCCTCTTGTAGGTTGGTGCCTGCAGAAAAATAGTGGTGAGAGGGAGTAGGAGCTTGCCTTTGCATCACAACAATAATAAGATGTGGTTTTCTCCCGTTATGGGTTTCCACTTATATCTGGTGTCTCTGTGCATGATAGTTATGTATTGAATCTGATATGTATCATCTGCTTAATGCCTGCAACTCTCATATTAAGTCTACTGCTATATTAAACTAATACTTGCTGCTTGCATTCTAAGATTACTTGCACATTAAATTGGATATGAAATGAAGGTGTAAATAGCTTAATGAGAAGTTTTAAAAGATCAAGAATGCATTAAACTGATTCACCCCCCCCCCCCTCTCAGTTTAATTAAAGGTTCAACAATTGGTATCAGAGCAAGTTCCTTGTATATCAGTCTAACAACTGAAAGGAGATCCTAGGCTCTCAAGATGGAAAGTCAAGAAGGAAACTCAACCAATAAATCCCCTTTCTTTACAGGTGCAAATTATGCCTTTTGGAAAATAAGAATGAAAGCTTATATAATGTCTTTAGGATTAGAAGTTTGGGATGCCGTGGAAATTGGATATGTCACAAAGTCAACTGATACAGAGAAAGAAGCTAAACAAAGCTTTGTAGCTAATCCAAAAGCAATGAATGCAATCTTAAATGGACTATGTGAAGCTGAGTTTATCAAAATAATGCACAGTAAGACTGCCAAAGATATGTGGGACACTCTAGAGAATATCCATGAGGGAAATAAAAAGGTTAAGACTGCCAAACTTCAAGTATATAGAGCCCAGTTTGAAAATTTAAAAATGAATGATAATGAAGATGTTGGCAGCTTCTTCTTAAAAGTTGCAGAAATTGTTAACAGTATGAAAGCTCTTGGAGAAACAATACCAGAAGGTATAATTGTACAAAAGATTCTAAGATCTCTTCCATCCAGATTCAATCCCAAGGTGTCTGCAATAGAAGAAACAACTGATTGGGAGACCTTGACCATGAACCAACTACTAGGAAATCTTACAGCATATGAGATGAGGCTCCCACAAAAGAAGCCAAGTACAAGGGAGGCAACATTCAAAACAGAAAAGAAGAAAGAAGAAAAGGAAGACATATGCTCCTGCTCTGATGAAGAAGAGGCTAAATTTGTCAAGAAATTGGATAGAGGCTCAGGTAGATACAAAGGTAAACTTCCTTTTAAATGATTTAACTGTGGAAGAGTTGGACATTATGCTGCTAAATGTCCTCATAAGAAAGTAAGAAATCAAGCTCAAGAATCAGAGAAAGACACATCAAAGAATTGGCAGAAAGGAAAGAAATTCAGCAGAAAATGTTTCTATGCTCAGCAAGACAGTAATGCATCTGAAGACTTAGATGAACCCTCAGGAGAAGAGGGAACCTCAGAATTTTTACTGATGGCCATAGAAGATCTTGAAGGACTCTTGCTAGAAGAAGAAGAAGAAGGGGAAGTCGATCTTGAGGGGGAGCTAAGAAGTGCTCTGGAGGAGATTGACAGACTCAAACTAAAATGCAGAAAACAAAAAGAGATTCTCCTCAAATGTGTGAAAGAAAAACAAAATTCAGAAGTCCTCATGCAGCTGAAGGTAAAGCTTGAAGAAGCCAAGAAGATAGAAGATATATTACTTCATAAAATCAAAGATAAAACTTGAGAACAAGAGAAGCTGGAAGAAGAAATTCTGTGCTTGAGAAGGAAATTAGAAAGTGCTCAACAGAAAGTTTCTATATACCCTTCTCAAATGACAAGTTCTAGTAGGTTGAACGAAATCTTGGATGCTCAAAGATCTCCTCTAATAAAAGCTGGGATAGGCTATGAAGGAGAATCAAGTAAAGGCAAAGAAAAGGAAAACAAAAATATATTTTTTGTGAAAGCAAAGAAGGTTGATGAAGCAGCCCAAATAATTCCTACAAAGGAAGAAACATGTAATGAGAAAGACAGAGACCAGAAGAAACCTCTAATAACAAAGATTGTAACAAATACTAAGACAACAGAGAAAGGATCATATATTCCTGATTATATCAAATTTGGAAGCCATCAAAGGAGATTCTTACCTCCTATGAAGAATGCCACCTGTTATGTCTGCCACAAGCAGGGACACATTGCTGCATATTGTCATGCAAGGAGGAATGATTCAAACCAGCAAAAGATGCAAGCATGGAAGAGACAACCTTACATCAGGTATGCAAGTAATTTCTATTGTTATTGTTTTTATTGTAAGGATTTTGGCCATAGAATTATTGAATGTAGAAAGTATGGACAAAGACTGATGTTCAATACCTCAAGGAGGTTTATGAGTCAAAGAAATTTTTTTCATGCTCACAATTCTGCAAAAACTATAATCAAATGTTGTATATGCAATCAAGTTGGACATATATCTTCCAAGTGTTCTCTAAAAGGATATAATTCATCACCTCAAAAAAGATACCAAACAAAAGGGGGCCTCCAGTGGATAAAGAAGGTGAATAAATGTGACTTGGCTTTAACTGCTCAAGATTTGAAGAGTCAATGGTATTTCGACAGTGGCTGCTCTAAACACATGAAAGGAGACAAAAACAAGTTTTTAACTCTTGATGAAAAGAAATCGGGCAATGTCACTTTTGGAAATGACAAATCAGGAAAGATCAAGGGAAAAGGATCAATCAGCATAGACAATGGCAGAGGAAAGGCCCAAGATGTATTATATGTAGATGGGATGAAAGAAAATTTACTGAGTGTCAGTCAGATGTGTGATAAAGGCTGTGAAGTTCTCTTTAGAGCACAAGATTGTGTAGTCAGATCAAGCACAACGGGTAAGACTCTACTCAAGGGTGTTCGAACAGAGAGTAATGTTTACATTGTGAAAGAGGGAGATGAAGCATGTCATCTTAGCAAGCTAGAAGAGTCATGGTTATGGCATAAAAGGTTGGGACATCTAAGCTTCGATCACATCATCAGACTAAGTAAGAAGAAAGCTGTCAGAGACATGCCAAAAATTAAGAGGCCTTCTAATACCATATGCAAATCTTGTCAATTGGGTAAACAGACCCGCACATCCTTTAAGGCCAAAGAGGAGTTATCAACAAGAAGACCACTCTAGCTTGTGCACATGGATCTGTGTGGACCTGCAAGAACTAAGACACCAAGTGGAGAATCCTACTTCATGCTGATAATAGATGATTTCTCCAGAATGACATGGGTTTCTTTTCTCAAGAACAAATCAGAAGCACTAGAAAAGTTTAAGATATTCAAAGCATTAGCAGAAAATCAAACTGGATGCAAGCTAAAATGTATCAGATCAGATAGAGGAGGAGAATTTACAGATTATGACTTTGCTGACCTATGCAATGAACATGGCATAAAACTACAATTCACTATTGCAGGAACACCTCAGCAGAATGGAGTAGCAGAAAGACAAAACGGATCTGTTCAACAAATTTCCAGAGCCATGATGCAAGAGAATAATATTGCTCAAACCTTTTGGGCAGAAGCAGTGCACACAGCAGTACATATCCTTAACAAAGCTCACTTAAGGCCAAGCAGTGACAAGACTCCCTATGAACTATGGCATGGAAAGCCAACTTCAATAAAACATTTCAGAGTCTTTGGTAGCAGGTGTTACATAAAGAATAATGATGAAAACCTTGGGAAATTTGATGCAAGAGCAGATGAAGGGATTTTTCTAAGATATGCTTCCAAAAGTAAAGGGTACAGATGCTACAACAAGACTCTTCGGAAAATAATTGAATGTATTGATGTGAGATTTGATGAAGAACTTCCAAACAATACAAGAAATACAGACTGCTGCAGTCCATCAGACAACCATGAAGAGGAAGACCAGAATGATGATGAAACAAGCAAGACAACAGAAGATGCAGAGCTGAGCTCGAAAACCCCCTCAAGATACACTCAGAAGAATCATCCTGAAGAACAGATCATAGGAGACAAGGAAGCAGGGGTCCAGACAAGAAGGCAGCTAACATAACAAACTGAGGAGGTATACATAGCCATGCTGTCACAAATAGAGCCAAAGAAATTTGAAGAAGCCAGCAAGGACAAGTCTTGGGTAAAAGCAATGAATGAAGAATTAGAAAAAATTGAAAAGAACAATACCTGGGAACTAGTTCCTAGACCTGCTGAGAAAAATGTCATAGGCTCAAAATGGGTATTCAAAAATAAAATGAATGAGGAAGGACAGGTAATCAGGAATAAATCTAGACTTGTTTGCAAAGGATATTCACAAATTGAAGGACTAGATTACGATGAAACATTTGCTCCTGTAGCCAGAATGGAAGCTATCAGAATGTTTCTGGCATTTGCATGCTACCAAAACTTCAAGGTATATCAAATGGATGTAAAATCTGCATTTCTAAATGGAGACTTAGAAGAAGAAGTCTACATGGAACAACCAGAAGGCTTCTCCTTGACAGACAAAGAAGACTATGTGTGTAGACTGAAGAAGGCCCTATATGGACTGAAACAGGCTCCTCGTGCTTGGTACTCAAGACTGGATAAATATTTTCAAAAACAGGGTTTTAAGAGAGGTGGAGTAGACAACAATCTATATATAAAAGCCCATGAAAATGAACTCCTGATTGTTGTAGTGTATGTTGATGATATTATGTTTGGAAGCAACAAAGATGAACCAGCAAAAGGGTTTGCTAACGAGATGAAAACAGAGTTTGAAATGTCTATGATTGGAGAACTCAGTTTCTACTTGGGACTGCAAATTCAGCAAAAGAACACAGGCACATTCATCTCTCAAGAAAAATACTTAAAAGAAATGCTGAAAAGATTCAAAATGGAGGATTGCAAACCTGTGACTACCCCCATGATAACGGGATGCAAGCTGTGTGCTGATGATGGGTCTGCAGATGTAGACCAAAAACTCTACAGATCCATGATAGGAAGCCTACTGTATTTGACAGCTTCAAGACCAGACATCATGCTAGCAGTGGGACTAGTGGCTAGATATCAAGCAGCACCTAAACAAAATCATCTTCTTGCAGTCAAAAGAATATTCAGATATCTACAAGGAACTACACAGTATGGGCTTTGGCATCCTAAAGGCAAAAGCTTCACTTTAACAGCATACACAGATGCAGATTGGGCCAGCTGTGTGGATGACAGAAAAAGTACAAGTGGAGGTGCATTCTATCTAGGAGAAAGCCTAGTTGCATGGTTAAGCAAGAAACAAACATCCATCTCTCTGTCTACAACTGAAGCAGAATATATAGCAGCAGCAGCATGTTGTACACAAATCATGTGGATGAAGCAAACTCTTCAAGACATGAAGGTAAGCATTGATGAGCCTATTTCAATCAAATGTGATAATACAAGTGCTATAAGTATATCTAAAAATCCTGTACTTCACTCAAAAACTAAACATATACCAATCAAGTATCATTTCCTCCGAGAACAAGTGGCTCAGAAGATAGTAAAACTAGACTATGTACCAACAAAAGAACAGAAAGAAGATATATTTACTAAACCACTTGCAAGAGAACCATTCGAATACTTGAGAGATAAACTAGGGGTAGTATCTGCAGATGCTACTCTCTGATATAAAGAGAAAGCACAATTTCAGGGGGAGAACAAAACGAAAATATCATTCCAGGGGGAGAACAGCCAACAAGGAAAGCATGAATCAGGTCCTCAGGATCAAAGGATTAAAGCAAAAGAACACCAAGCTATTATCCTAGAACTGTATCAATTTACAGTGTATATTAAAATTCAAAGTGTTCTCTCAACAAGTCTTTTACATCACTATGGAGCAGCATGCAGAAGAGGGCCTAAACATAACTTAGAGATAGGAAATGCAAAAATTAGCCCTTTGCCATTGATGTCAAAGGGGGAGGATGAGAAAACAACAGCAGAAAGAGAAGGCAAACAGAGAAAAAGTATTGCCATCAATGCCAAAGGGGGAAACTGTTGGAAATGTTGTCATTGATGGCAAAGGAGGTAACAGATGCAGAGACGGGAACAGTTGCAAGGAGATGGCAAAGAACAGAGGCAACAGAGAAGAAGCAGAGGCAGCAGAGAAGAAGCAGAGGCAACAAAGAAAAAGCAGAGGAAGCAAAGGAAATGAATTGATGTAAAGAGCTATTCAAGGTGCAGAGTAGTGAAGAAGTTTTGCATTACATGAGATTCTGTAATTGGTGGTCTAAATGGGTCTATGATGCTGTAGTGTGCAATTTTGAGGTATGGTGTGTAAATAAACTCTGTGGCGAGGTTTTTGTGTCGAATAAATAAACTCTGTGGCGAGGGTTATGTGTGGATAGACCGTTGAACCCGCAGTGGAACACAAATTGACTATGTGGAATGTATGAGCCGTGATTCTGTGTGGGATTGGAATAAATTGATGCCTCCTGAAAGTCATTAGTTATGCGTAGCCATACCTGTAGTTACCAGCAAGATAAATTACGGTGGAAGATTGTGATGAAAGGTGTCGACTTTGTGTAATGGCTCAATCTTTGAACTCTGGTAGCCAATGATGTCGTGGTATTGATTATCCCACGAGTTTCGGGGTTAACATTTTGATAGAACCTCTGTACATTAAATAGGAAGCGGAACCCGGAGCATTGGAGCGGAATCGAATACGACAATACATTGAAATATGAGTGATTTGTTTTAATAAAGGCGGAAGGAACCATAGTCATATATATAACTGAAATACGATGAAAAGTTATATGTATATGAAATCGTGGAGGACCGGAACCTGGAGTAAAGCAACGAAACCACGAGTAGGAACGGGGAACAGTGACGGCGGTTTCTGGTATTTTTCGCACCACTTTTATATGGAAGGTGGTATCTGTGGAATCAGAGAGATTCCATTAGGATTTGGCCGCGTGTCCCAAGCGGTTTTGATTAAAATGAAATTTCACGCATTAACGATCGGCGGAAGACGCCCAACGAAATGAATAAGATCCATTGATCTGGGCAAAGGCTATCCAACGGTGGGTGATCACAGGACTTGCACGAGGTTTAATAAAGGTGCGTGGACGATAAGTCATGCATGTTGTGTGCATTCGATTGGCGGTTGATGGCATTGTGGGCCCAACAGAAATATACGTAATGAAGTTGGGTTATTAATTTAGTATAAGGCCCGACGGAGTATAAAAGAACTTATGTATAACGACGAAGACATATTAACATGTGTAATGGATTAAATACAATATAGTTTAAATATTTATCACCGAGGGTTATATGATAAGGTTGATCGTATATATGTATATGTTCGACGCCGGGTTATTTGCATTGATATATATTAAGGTTGCGAGTAATTAAAGAATGCAGTGATATATGTATGTCTTGGAGAGCACATTATTAGAGGAGGCATTAAAATAAACCCTTAGATTTATTGATTATTATCTGAGTGCCAACCGAGAAAATAGCCAGCCTTACTTAATTGAAATTGCCAGCATAGAATAAGTGCAGAGAGAGAGATTGCCCGGGTTGGAATATGATTGAGCATGAAAACTTAAATGCAATTATGGAAAAGGAAAAAGAAGAGGAGAGCATGTAGAGATAAACTGAGATTACAGGTTTGACAGGTATACATTCACAGGTGCACACAATTACACTGAACCATGGTATGCAGAACAGGTTCTTAACAGCAGCAGGAAAAGACAAATCTAGTAAAGCCAAAATTCGGAAAAGTAGCTGAGTGAAATTGAAATATGTAATTAAAATGTGAAAGTAAATGTTGTAATTAATTTTCTATTGTTTTTGATGCAAAGGCAAGTATCCTAAAGAAAAGACAAAAATTCCACTGTAGCATGAAATATTGTACATATTATTATGATTTTAAATTGAGTTGGAAAAAGAAATGAGGAGACAGAAGACCAAGAGATATGACCATTCATTTTGAATTCCTAGAGGAATACAAACAGTCTGGTGAGAATTCCTATATAAGATCAATTTGATAAACTCAAAATAGAGAGAGAGAGAGAGAGAAAGAAGATATAGAGAATGCAGAATATAGAAGAATAAAGCAGAGAAGATTAAGAGAGGAAGATCAGATACAGAACAGAGCTGATATCTGGAGTAATCAGCAAACATTCAGCTTAATAGCTGTCAGTTGTAGCTTACAAAGGTTGAAGCCTCCTGTAGGTTCGTGCCTACGGAAAATTGAAGGGAGTTGGTGCTTCGTTGCAAGTTGTAGCTTGCAGAATTGAGGTTGGAGCCTCCTGTAGGTTGGTGCCTGCAGAAAAACAGTGGTGAGAGGGAGTAGGAGCTTGCCTTTGCATCACAACAATAATAAGATGTGGTTTTCTCCCGTTATGGGTTTCCACTTATATCTGGTGTCTCTGTGCATGAGTTATGTATTGAATCTGATATGTATCATTTGCTTAATGCCTGCAACTCTCATATTAAGTCTACTACTATATTAAACTAATACTTGCTGCTTGCATTCTAAGATTACTTGCACATTAAATTGGATATGAAATGAAGGTGTAAATAGCTTAATGAAAAGTTTTAAAAGATCAGGAATGCATTAAATTGATTCACCCACCCCCCCCCCCCCTTCAGTTTAATTAAAGGTTCAACACCATCATGTAGGTCTCCTCATCCCGGTTGCAATGAGCTATTACACTAAGGTGTTCCATCGTGTATTCCTCTTGGAATGCCACCTTGAGCATAATAACTTGAGTTAAGCCCATAAATAACTCAAAATTCTGAAAGTTATCGGAATGCATCGGAACGAAAGCTAAACTGCTCAGATGATGGAGTATATCAAGCGAATGCCTCTGGACACCATGAAAACTCCTCAAAACTCCTCCTTAAAGCTCTTGAGCCCACTGATAGCACCAATCTGTACATGTGACCTGTCTGCTCCTAACTCTGAAAGTTCCTCCTAGCCCTGTCATGGGTGATACCAAAAAAAGGAATATTACAGTGAGCCTCTGGATTCCCTTGTTGCTGTTACGAGCATCATATCCTTTTATTTGCTGGTTTAAAAAGTGTGTATATGTAATGTATTTGTATGTATGCTCTGGTTTGTGCTGAATCAGAAGGATAACAAAACTTTTTTTTATTATGGTGTATAATCATGCATTGTTTGATATGTTCATCTGAATAACATAGTTACAATTTGAACAATTATTGCATACTTGAGATGTATTATCAGTAAGGAGTAATTGGTAATATGATTATGGATATTTCATTTCTAACTCTTTCAACTTAGTAAGGTCATGACACGCCTGGGGCGAGACTCCTTACTCAACCCTGAGTAAGGTGAAAATGTCAGCGTTGTACTAGACTACAATGGAGCCTTGTTGGCCCTCGAGCCTGAACCTAGGTCTTACTCAGAAGTTTTGTTTTTCCCAACATAGGTTGTAGCCTCCTATAGGTGGGTTCCTGTGTGCTGGTAAGAGTCTATTCCAATACAATATTGTAAGAATATTTTATTTATAAAGAAGATAAAGAAGACGACAACGATGGTTTTCTCCCACAATGGGTTTCCATTTAAAAATCATGATGTTCTCTTGTGTTGTTGTGTTGCTTATATCTGATGATTTATTCTGCTCTTTACTGCATAGTATATGCCTGATGAAATTAATAATGCACTGGTTAAAGATAAATATTTGATGAAAATTATGAAGAATTAGTTAACTGTATATATCTTGTTTTCTTTCACTAAAGTCGCGTACATACATTGTTTGTATAAATGACAATAGTGTACGAAAATCAGAAAATGAAATTAAAATTTAAAGTGAGTTTAAAATACTGATTCACCCCCCTCTCAATATTTTTCCCAACTTTTTTATGATTATAACCACTCAAAATCCACACTAAAGTCTTGCTGACAACTGTGTCCATTTTCTCACACAATTTAGTCCAAAATTCACTAAGAAATATTATATCCTTGTCTGAGATGATGCTCCTTGGTATCTCGAAGTGCCCATAGACCTGTTTAAAGAACATGTTTGTTGCTTTTTATCCTTCGGTGGTATTTTTGCATGGCATGACATATTGCTAAACCCGTTACCTATCACATATAGTTATCCATGTCTCTTTTTTGTTTTCGGTAAACCTCCCACAAAATCCATGGAAATTATTTCTCAATGTCTATTGGGTACTAGTAGGTGATGGTGTAGACATTTCTTCCTATTATTTGGCTTGTTGGTACAACAGGGTATACATCCTCTAATATACTATGCTATAATTCCTTGAATTTTTGGCTAGTACATGTACCTATGTAAGTTGGATTTTATCTTTTGAACACCAAAATGGCTCGCAATATTGGAGGTGTGAGCCTCTCTAATAAGTTTCAATCGTTCACCTTTAGGAACACAAAGCTTGTCAAACTTGTAGAGCAACCCATTATGTAAATGATAGTTATGATTCATATCACCTTATTGTATACAAATTTGGCCCTATAGTTGTGGGAACATCTCCTTGGAGATATCATCTTTTACGTATGTATGTATGGTGTGTTTTGTTGCATATGAGTCCCAAAAACACCTTCCTTGCAGCTGGTTGCTTCCTACAAGGAGTATACAACCAAATGAGAGATGTTAGTGAGTGAATATGGACTAAAAAAGCATTGAATATAATGGAAGAAATTCATGAATAAAACTAAATTAAAACTAAAATAAATAACACAAAATAAGCTTGTGAAGCAAAAAAAATCAACAAAGGAATAGGAAAATGATCCTCTTTATTGATTGGTGGTGGTGGAAGAGTTATAATAAAATTATAAAAAACACTTGAAGGGAATTTCTTGAGAAATGGTGCTCAATAGCTCTCAACAATGATTTTCCCTTTCAATCTCTTTTACAAGCTCTTTCCCTCTCAAAGAAGCATATAAAAATATCTACAATGGTGGAATTATCCTTACAATGGAATGTTAGATTGATTTGGAGAAATTCTGGAAGCATAACAATGCACAAATTCTTCTTCTTTTTGGCTCTCCATGAAAGCCTTGTATTTATATATTTTTTTGAACATTCCTCGCATTTGGCTCATCAATGTGGTTGTTTTCCTCATCAATGAGATGAGACCTACCATCCTCTTTCCATTAAGGATTCTTGGGGATCAAGGCTCGAATGGTTAACCCATCATGCCAAGAGGTGAAGCTATTTCCACAAAATTTTGTGTACAGAGGTGCTGACTAGACTTCTCACGACCGTCGCGACTATCGAAGGAAAAATCACGAGGTATTTGATTTCTAGCTTTGGTGCATCCACAAGGGGTAATTTTTTAAATCAATCTTAGGAAAGCTTTTGTTTTTTTGGTCTTCATGATGTTTCCAATTGAAAATGTAACCCTTGTATATTTTTTTCACTAAATCTGAGTGTCTTTTTCTGCATACAAATGAGTGTACCATTTGTTTGAATAACGAATTACTTAGGGGGGAAATCAATAATGGATATAATTTTATCAATTAATCTTTTTTTGACTTGGAAAACAACAGTATGAGAAATTATAATAAAATGCATAAGAAACATATAGAAGCAACATATATAAATTTTTCTCAAGAATATACATAATTAGCATAAAAAACATACACACATAGACACAAATATTTCATGTGGAAATGAAAATGGGAAAAAAGCACCAAGTTGTTTGTTATTGTTTTTTGTGAGCACCCACTTAGAGGAGGCCCCAACCCCCTTCAAAGAATTAGCAAACCACAAATTTCCAAGAGAAGCCAACCTCTTATAATTACAGGCGACAACCTTATTCATCCAATTTTTATATTAGTATCTTGTAATATACAGGATCTCGAGGTGACTAATTATTTCTTAGATATTTTGAAAATAATATTCCATGGCAGTCATTTATTTCCAAGAAGAAAAGGGAAGGGAAATCCCGACTGTCAGAGCTTTAAAGGAATCAATCTGCCTTCTCAGTTCAATTGAAAGAGGAAAGTGTTGCTGATAAGGTGTAATGGTGAGAAAACTTCATTTCTACCCTCATTCATCTCATTTACCCTCTTTTTCCCTTCATTTTCCCATTTTCTAAAGTCCAAAACTCCCTTTTCTTTCAAAACCCCCTTTTAACTATCAAAATTTAAGTTTTATAAGCAGCTCCACCCACCCACTTGCAGACGTATCTTATGTCTCTTAAACTTACCACTTATGTCATTTACAGCAACTCCCCAGCATCTCCGCTCCACTCCTCTGCAATTGACAGTCCACATATGTTTTCGCCCCCCCCCCCCCGCCGCGTAGCCTTCAAACTTTAACAATGAAGGGGGGTCCAAAATGGGCGGTTTCAAGTTTCAGGCCCTACCCCCACATGTCAACTCACAATTATTTCACACCCCCCTTTCGAAATACTGCCTACCACCTTAGGACCCCTCCTAAATCCATCTTTGGGTGTTTGCACGACGAAATGTCGCAACAAACTGTTATCCCTTTGAACCTTTACTCCTCTCCGCAATCCTCTTATCGCAGTTTAAAATCCATCTCCTAACGCAATCACCGAAACCTACAAATTCTCCGAAGTACGATGTGCGACATCAGTTGGACCCAATCACAAATAGAAAGTCACAAGATTTAAAGTTATTGTGCGAAAGGATCATGTTATAATCGCCGAAGTGCGATGTGCGACGTCGGTGGGACTCGATAAAAAATCGCAAGTCACAATATTTAAATTTATCATGTGAAAGGATCATGTTATAATCACCGAAGTGTGATGTGTGACGTTGGTGGGACCCGATCGCAAATCACAAATCACAAGTCTTAAAGGTTAAGTGCAGAGGGTTCATAATATAATCGCCAAAGTGCGATGTGCGACGTCAGTGGGACCCGATCGCATATCGCATGACACAAGCTCAGGAGGATAAGTGCTAAAGGAAATGTTAAAGACGCTAAAGTGCAAAGCGCGATGTTGGCGCGGATGCGATGTGATTCCAAGATGAAATCTAAAGGATTTCAAGTCCGGGTGTATGAGTTTTGTGCGTTGTTTTATGAAGAAAGAGCTAACACGACACAAGGACTTGGGTATGGGACTCAACATGAGCATAAGAGGCAGAATCGGGCCAGAAAGGTATGGTGGCACTTTTGGGAACGTGCCAGTTGGGTCAATTCGTGCAAAAGGGCGTTCATACAAGACTATGAGGATATAACAACAACAAAAGAAAAGAGCAGTAAAAATGATCAGCTCAGCAATTAGATCTGCTGAATCAGCTAGCGCAACACCAGATTTAATTATCCAGCAAAGGATTTCTGAAGAGGTAGAGCCAAGATTTCAGAGCCATCCTTGCCTCTTCGGCATTAGACAAGCCGAATGTTGAATCATTTCACAATCAATATTGGATTTTCAGAATAAATACAAGCACTGCTTGTTAGTGTTATCTTATCACCGCCTATATGTTTCCACTTGTCCAAATTTCTGCTTGAATGTAATAAATGATCATCACTACAGTAAATAGGGTAATCGACTCAAGTTTTAGTTAAATACTACATGAATTTTCATTATCAAGGGTTGGACGTTGTTAGAACCTGCATTGTAAGAACTACTGTATTGGAGCACTGTAATTTTGGAGCTGGGGCATTAATAATCGAAGACCATTTACATGATTCTTGAACTATGTTAAATGGTGATGTGCTATTTATATGTGTTAAATGTTTCCATTGTTTTTTTACTATGTATCTATCCAAACAACAAAATAAATCAAAACAACCCATACTACCATCATTGTAACTATCCTAAAATCAGTATTCATAATATTAAGAAAAAAATTAAATTAGAAATAGAGAGAGCCCTCTCTGAGTCTAGGAAGGTTAGGTCCTAGATTCCAAAGCAGTTTGATGTTTTCCTCTATTTTTTATTCTTTCCAATCTTATAAATTATAGGGCCACCACATAATGGCAACCATACTAGGGACCTATAGAAAAGCTTATCATTTCATCAGAACTCAGAAACCCCAGTCAAAATTGTACGATTCAAGTATTTTCCAAGATTGGTATCTGGTTGTTGATGGTGGACAACAACCAGACACAAGAAGGTTGAAATCATCCACCTGGCGACTCCAATCCAGATCAGTCCCATTCAAAGACTCCACTGGAGGAAGGACTTGAAACATGACCAATTATCCTAGAAAGAGAAGGTATTCAAGCCCAATTATATTCAAGAAATTTTTGGTTTTATATGTAACTATGTTCTATCTTACTTTAAGCCTGATCAAGAGTACACTGCTGAGGTTTACATTGATCATTTGCAAATTGATGAGCCTCAAGAAGCTAAGCCCCAAATTGTATATCATGTACATACTCATATACATTTGTACATCCCAGATACACTTGTGGAAAACCCAGTAAAACATGAGCCTCGTGCTTCATCTCCTGCTTTTGCTAAATCCCCAAATGGTTATAAGCCTGCTGCTTTACCGCCTATACTTGTAAAAGTCCCAGACAGATACAAGCCTTTGGTTTTGCCTCCTATTGTCCATGACCTCCCTAAAAATTTTAGCAATAATCTACCCAGATTTGATGGAGAAAATGCGAAGATCACGACCGAAAAGCACATTCAAAATATTGAGGATTTTCTTGATCTATTTGAGGTGGGAGAAGATGATGTGTGTATCAGAATGTTTGCCCTACCATTGCAAGGTAAAGTTAAAAGTTTTGGTTTAAAGATATTCCAGCTGCAAGAATTAGCAATTTTCATCAATTCACTCAAGTTTTCCTAGATATATGGGTGGTCATGGGAATTTTTTTTCTCATAATAGAAGAGTATAACCATTTAAAAAGATAGCCGACGGAGACATTACAAAATTTTTCAGCCAGGTTCAATAAGGTATACCATTTGATGCCTGCTAAGGTAAAGCCACCCCCAGGATTAGCTCTCTGGCACAACCCAAATGCATTTGAACCAGACATGGCATTCTAGTTAAGAGAAAGGGACCCTGTAACCCTTGAAGAAATGCAAAATATGGAAGTTGATGTGGAAGTGAACCTGCTGAATAGAGAGGCAAAGTTAAAGGCTGTGGATAAGGACAAAATAGAAAAAGAGAAATTGATATCTTCAGAGATAAAACTAGATGTTTTGACAAACACTGCCAATGAAATGATTCATATGATTAGCAGGAAAGAGGAACTTGCTGTTCAAATACCTCATGTTCCATTAGTTTCGAAAAATACAAGCATCAATGTACCCAAGCAGTTCGCAGCCCATCCTGGACACCCTAAAACATAAAATTATTGTTTCATGTACTCTATCCACAACACAGCCAAAGATGAAGTCCAAAATCAGAGGGAGGCAGCAAAATCCTCAGCAACAATGTACATAATAGATGACCTTGCATACATAGATAACCATCTCGAATATGATTATCGGGAGGAAGAGTATAAGGTTGAGGTTGAGGATGATTATTCAAAGCAGCCAACACCATTTTCGTGGGAAGAACAGACTCAATTATCAAAATGCAAAGATTACATTCAAACTCTACATGTTGAGCAAGGTTGCAAAGAGGAAAATGTAGAAAGTTGTCAAGTACAAAATGCCTTCCTCTATTTTCTGCCTCACTCTTAAGAGAGAATTACAAGTAGGTTGCAAATAGGAAGGAGGAGGAATGCTCTAATGAACCATTCAAGGAAGAGATGGATGATATAAACACTATTTTAGATCAAGAAATTCGGTCCTTGAACCATCTTGAAATCATAGAATCTGAAACAGATGATGAGTTGATCAAGTTTGATTCTTTTCCTTTATGATTTAATGCATTTCAGATTGCGAAAGGGAATCTGGATCACATTATAGTTGATAATAACAGGAGAAGAGAACTCTCTCACCAATCAAATGAGGAAATCATGGATGATAAGGAATTTGTTTTAGATCCAGAGGTTCAACCCTTGGTTTCTTTTGAATGTCAAGTATCAGATGAAGTCATAGAGTCTAAAACAGATGATGAATTGATCAAGTTTGATTCTCTAACTTTATGCTTTAATGCATTTCAGATTGTGGGAGGGAATCTGGATCACATTTTGGTTGATATTCACAGGAGAAATTATGAGGTCCCAGAAGAACCAACACTACCATCTACAACACTACATGACCCAATAGCAGACGCGTTGGATGGTTTCTGCTTTCAAATTCAATCTTGCTGTATTCATAATGCTCTCAAAAGCTGCAATGATATGGATATGATTAGACAGTCTGCCCCATTTCCTGATTCAGTAGAAGTATTGGCACAACATTCATCAGATGGCATGGAAATAGGTTTCGAGTTGATTGAAGACCTAGAGAGCACATCTACAGTACCAAGATATGAAGCTGGGTTGGCTGAGTCAGAATACCCATAAATAAGTCAAGAGTATCTTGATCCAGTGGCTGTCTATATGGAGAGATTTTTATTTACAAAGCCAACACATATTTCCAGCATGCCAGTTGTTTTTCGAGTATACCAAGATCATGCGAGGAATTTCTATCAAACACCATTATCAGGTTTGTCGCTGAACATGGTGAAAAGAAATGAAAGAACAAAGATATTAGAGCAATTGCTTGACTGGGTGCACTGGCATTATTGTAATATTTAGAACATCAGTAATTTCAGTAGAATAGGGTAGGTAGCTGTGAAAATAAGCTCAGTACTATGAGAATTTTTCCATTTTTAGTTTCAGATTGCTTTCTAGTTTTTAGTTCAAGTGTGTTCCAGACTTCAATTTGCAGAGGGGATTGATTTTAGCTTGAAGATTTTCAGCCACAGAGGTTTTTTTAGCAGATTACGTTGTAGAGTTGGGATAATCCCAATGAATCAGGCTACTAGTGTACGGTGTTTTTGACACCTCCTGAAGGAGCTTCCATCCCTAGCTGGAGCCACTATTAGTATCCTGTAATATACAGGATCTCAAGGTGCCTTATTATTTCTCAGATATTTTGAAAATAATATTCCATGGCTGTCATTTATTTCCAAGAAGAAAAGGGAAGGGAAATATTGAATGTCAGAGCTTCAAAGGAATCAATCTACCTTCTTAGTTCAATTGAAAGAGGAAAGTGTTGCTGATAAGGTGTAATGGTGAGAAAACTTCATTTTTGCCCTCATTCATCTCATTCACCCTCTTTTTCCCTTCATTTTCCCATTTTCTAAAGTCCAAAACTCCCTTTTCTTTCAAAACCCCTTTTAACTATCAAAATTTAAGTTTTATAAGAACCTCCGCCCACCCACTTGCAGCTGTATCTTATATCTCTTGAAATTACCACTTGTGTCATTTACCACAACTCCCCACCATCTCCGCTCCCCTCCTCCGTAATTGACGGTCCGCATATGTTTTTGGCCTCCCCCCCCCTGCAACCTGGATGGTTTCAAGTTCCGGGCCCTACTCCCACATGTCAACTCACAGTTATTTCACACCCCTCTTTCCCAATACCACCTACCACCTTAGGACCCCTCCTAAATCCAACTTTGGGTGTTTGCACGACGAAACGTCGCAACAAACTGTTATCCCCTTGAACCTTTACTCCTCTCTGCAATTTGCTTATCACAGTTTAAACTCCATATGCTAACGCAATCATTAAAACCTACCAATTCTCCGAAGTGCGATGTGCGACATCGGTGGGACGTGATCACAAATCGCAAGTCGCAAGATTTAAAGTTATCATGCGAAAGGATCATGTTATAATTGCCGAAGTACGATGTGCGACGTCAGTGGGACTCGATCGCAAATTACAATTATCAGGATTTAAAGTTATCGTACGAAAGGATCATGTTATAATCACTGAAGTGCGATGTGCGATGTTGGTGGGACCTGATCGCAAATCACAAGTCTTAGAGGTTAAGTGCAGAGGGTTCATAATATAATCGACGAAGTGCAATGTGCTACGTCGGTGGGACTCGATTGCATATCGCACGTCGCAAGATCAGGAGGATAAGTGCTAAAGGAAACGTTAAAGACGCTGAAGTGTGAAGAGTGATGTTGGTGTGGATGCGATGTGATTCCAAACTGAAATCTAAAGGATTTCAAGTTCGAGTGTATGAGGTTTGTGCGCTGTTTTATGAAGAAAGAGATAACATGGAAAAAGGACTCGAGTATGGGACCTGACACGGGAAGAAGAGGCATAATCGAGCTATAATGGTATGGTGGCACTGTTGCGAACGTGCCAGTTGGGTCAAGTCGTGCAAAAGGGCATTCATACAGGACTATGAGGATATATTAGCAAGAACGGAAAAGAGCAGTAAACACGACTAGCTCAGCAATCAGATCTACTGAATCAGCCAACGCAGTACTAGATTTAACTATCCAACAAAGGATTTCTGAAGAGGTAGAGCCAATATGTCAGAGACATCCTTACCTCTTTGACATCAGACAAGCCAAATGCTGAATCATTTCACAATCAATATCAGATTGTCAGAATAAATACAACCACCGCTTGTCATTGTTATCTTATCATCGCCTGCATGTTTCCACTTGTCCAAATTTCTGCTTGAATGTAATAAATGATCATCACTACAGTAAATAGGGTAACCGAATCAAGTTTTAGTTAAATACTGCATGAATTTTCACTATCAAGGGTTGGACGTTGTTAGACCCTACATTATAAGAGCTAATGTATTCTTCAGCTAGGCATCAATAATCGAAGACCATTTACAGGATTATTTATTTGTGTTAAATGGTGATGTGCTATTTCTCTGCATTAAATTTTTCCATTGTTTTCCTTACTGTGTATCTATCCATTTTATTGTAAAACATAAATTTTAGATTAAGATTTGCTGTTGGAGCACCTTAATTCTATCTGCATTTACAATCTTAATGTTTTCTATTGAAGTTTGATAAAATAATTCTTAATTGCTCTTTAGTCACTACTGAACCTTACTATTTCTTTCACCTCATAATTCATACTGCTCTAAAGATCCATTTAGCACAATTAGCTTTCCTTGTGATTGTCTTGAACGTTGATGTACCAATCCAACCTTTGACTCCATAGCCCAATGGATTAGTCCCTGCAAACCTGCTCATCCAACCAAAAAAATCAATCAAAACAACCCATAATACCATAACTGTAACTAGCCTAACATCAGCATTCATAATATTAAGAAAAAAATTAAATAAAAAATAGAGAGAGTCCTCTCTGAGTCTAGGAAGGCTAGGTCGTAGATTCCAAAGCGGTTTGATGTTGTTCTCTATTGTTTATTCTTTCCAATATTATAAACTATAGGGCCACAACATGTTCTACTTTTAATACCATTTTCAAGCTGGGAATATAGGGGCTTGTTACAATTGCACAAAAATATAAAAACCTGGTCAGATGTTCCATACAACACCTTCCTCTTTTCTCTTCTCTCCTTCTTTACATTGCAGAATCAACATTGGTATCATAACTTAGTTTTTTTTAATTCCATAGTAAGATCTAGCCAAAATGTGCCTTATGCACACACTCGATCACTTATCACCGTCTGCAATCATCACACAACATACAATAATGATTACCCCATTAGACTCAATGTTTATTGAGATTTTTGTTCACCAACTATACAATGAACGATGAACCTTATTAGCTCATTAATCGTCGCACTCAATGCACAATATGTCATATGGGATCATTTTACTCAACCAACAAACATTGGTATGATCTCCTTTGGAACTCCATAAGCTTCTGCAAGACTGGTTGCACGCTATCAAAGACATACTCGCTCTGCAATTGCAACTGTAATAAGTTTGAGAATGGATTCTGAAGGTTTCACAATCCCTGTAATAAAATCTCAGTTCCAACATTAAATTTTCTTGTCTAGATAGTATGGATTTATATTCATTCTTTTGTACGTCATGGTCCTTACTTCCTTTCATGTTGGCTGGTTTCTTAATTCTTCTCACTCGCATTAGTGATCAGGGATGGTGTTCATTAATATGGTCATTTATCCATTATTATGCTTTGGCGTGCCTTCCAACATAGGTAGGGAGGTCAGAAGGTCATGGGTTGACCCATTCCTCTTGATATACCTTTGTATTTACCTCCAACTACTCGACTAGACCTGGAGACCCAACTTGATTCCTTTTCCACTGCTTTGGCCCATTCAACACTCACAACCAAATGCATGATTTTTTTTTTATAAAATGCCCTCCTGGTACAAATTTTGAGGACTTACCACATCATAAGCTGACATCATCTGGGACGCGTGGCACCTTTTGAATGGTGACATGTGTCACCTAGAATTGGCCCACTTGGCCTCTTGAAAGTGCCAAAACACATGCCATGTGTCCTCTTCCTTTGCTTCCATGTCACCCTAAGGTGATGTCATTTGTCAACCTAGTTTCGACATGTGATCCACATATCACCTTTTCCAATTGCCCGCTTTCACAGGGTCCTGCACAGGTCAAAGGTCAAATTATGTTCTATGAGCTCTTTGCCATAACCTCCTGACTTAGTCGACTATTGACTATTCCATGGGACCGACTTGGTAGCTGATCCCACAAACGTTTGAGATCGAGGAAGATTTCCCCTTTTCGAACTTTTGCTACATGGCCCGACCTCCAAATAGGACCGAATCTCCTAAGTCCCAACCATGGTCCAAAATCTGCCTAAGTCCTGAATTAGAGAAATAAAAAAAAAACATGAGGGAAAAGCAGAAGCTTGAGCCACAAAACCCTTCCTGTTGAATTTTTAATTTGTAACTTTGACCTACGATAATTCTTGATCTAGAAGGCATTTTCCAGACTTTAGAATACCATTGAAAATATCTTTCAAAGTGATATCCAACTATGTCATTGGTGAGCCATGGTATTGCACCAATAGTGCTGCAACTCCCAAGTGGTACTCAACTCTAATTATCAACCTAAGGTTCGTACAAACTTACAGGTGATAGTGTTATATGCACAATAGATGGATTCTACTCATGCCACCCTCAACTGGGTATTCTGATAAATTGTGCGTCTATGCCATTCCTCCCATTGGATTAAAGTGAAACTAGCTAATGTAATTCAGAGAACTACTTCTTACCGAGAAAAAGCAGAGTTCTTGTTAACTTCTACTTGCAATTTTTATTGAAAGCAAACCATGAATAAATGCCAGCTAACCTAGTTGTAGAAATGGAAACTATGCTATATTTAAATAATTGATTTACCTATTCAACCACTTTTCAGTAAAGGAAATACTTTATCTCACACACTTCATCAATTCATAAATCAAACCTATATCTACTGTTCCAAAAAAACTCACACTTATATGTAAATTGTTGTCCTATTTATGCTAATTCTATGATGAATTAAACACTAATTCATACTTTGTTTTTGCAGAAAGGGAAGAAGGGTTTGGAGTGGCCTAGGGTTCTCATTTGGTCTTGAATCCATAGCTAGGGGTAAAATGCATCCTATCCTAGGTTCAAATGGCAATAAGGATAAAAACTAGAGTGGAAATGGGGACCTACAACTATGGTATAGGAGCCCTGTATTTCTACAGGAAGCTTCTGAAATGATATAGGAAGGAGGTTGAGAATGATATAATGGTAAAAAGGATGGAAGAAGGGTGTGGAAAGGTGGAATAAGGTAGAAGTAGGTGAGTGAGGGGTGACCAAAACCTCCAACCAAGCTCAGAGCTCTTTGAGGGTCTGATTTTCACTAGGCGGGTTATTGACGATGGTCATGAAGATGATCTCACAAAATAGGGTTTTTTTGGTGTTAGCACTTAAAATGTTAATGGTGTAATTGCCATTGTGTCACTGTTTTAAATTTTTTTCTAATGTCTTTGTCTATGTCGAAGTTTGAGTAATTTTCAATAAAGGTAAAAAAAGAGTTCCAAAATTAAGGTACTTTTAAGTGAATAGGTGTCATTAGTGTTTTAGAGTCATATAATAAGTTAAAATCACTATTTTAACTTATGTTAGTGCTAAAGCCTACTCGTCGTTTGGGTAATAATGTTGTAGTCACCTTGTCTAGGATAATAGCTACCACTGTTTTAATTTCATTATCACAACAGTAATGTAATGAAGGGTAGATATTTCTCAGAATTGAAAGTCATATTATTCACACAGCGAAAAGCGCAACTATTTGGCTGAGATTTTGGTTATCTAAATTCATAGGAAAAGACAGTTATTCATCAAGCATATAGGAGTAGCAAAGAATATTTTAAAGGCAAGGACTATTCATATTTGAATCATTGAAGACACTTATGCTATGAATATTATTATTCTTTTAATTAAGATTAATTATTATTTGACCTATGGGGATTATTATTAGTGAATGGTTGATTTACCTAGGCAACTAACCTGTAGCTACCTCACCTAAGTCAAGCAAAAATCATAGTACGAGGTATCTGACATTTAATGATAATGTGGAGTGTTAAGCCTAGTGGGATGACTTGGCGCTTGTTTTTGAATTGTTTCAAAAAATTCCATTACTTGCCATAATTGTAGGCGTGAAATCAGAGAAGAGAGCTTGGTGTTCACTCAAACAAAGTCCTCTATGCAGGCTACAGGTAAACATAAACCATTCCTCTAGCAAGCAGTTTTAGTTTTCAAAGCAGGAAAACCAAGGCTTCGTGGACAATATTGCAACCAGAATTGAACAGTTGTGTTTGTGAGAAGTCTAGCTGTTGAAAGAATGGGTAAAGGAGGAAATGTCCATAGGTCAGAGCCAGCTAATACAAGATTCATGGATGGTAGGGCTAAACCACAGTTCAAATCTACTGGCTAGTATAGATTCCTACTGTAATATTCCCAAATGGGAAAAGTACCAATATAGAACAAAATGATGGGATAGCAGTGTAAAACATCATATAAAAACATGAGGCCAATATGGAGCCTTTCCATTCATCATAAAAACAAAAAAATAGTACAAAATAATGGGCTACAAATCATACAACAACATAGAACAAGCCTCCAATAGAAAAAACCCTCAACATGAGGTTCTGCTACTATATCAAAATGCCAGAGACACTGCTACAGTGTAGTTATAGAAGCACTGCTACAACAAATGAGTACACAAAATATAAATGGCTGATATATGCCTCAAAAGATACAACTAATGAAGATCTAGGCTCTATACAATCTCCAAAAAAGAACCCAAGTGGGTTTTCAGAAATACACCAATATACAAGATATGAATCAAAGCCCTAGGGCTGAAGATTCACTGCAACAATATAACTGGAAAGTTGTGGCTGATATGATGTAGCAAGAAAGATAGCCTCCTCCAACAGATCCTCTAGTTGAAAGGCTGATCCCTTCACTATAAAACCTCCTCTCTGAATGGTGTAATGAAACCACCCTGCAACTTCTCCCTGAAAATAACGCAGTCCAAGACATAAACTGCATTGTAGGGGAAAATAAATAAGTGGCCTGATGAAAAATGATGCAATAAGGCTCAATCCCCTTCCTTACTAACCTCCCAATGGAAGGGAACCCTCCTCCACTGAAAATAAGCACTGAAGTGACCCAATGTGTTTTCCACTGCTGTAACCTGCAACACAACACAACTCTCAACAGGATTTGCGCTGTAGATGAAATATGGAGCCTGGCCTAATGCCTGAATGTGGAAATATAGTGCAAAGCTCTTCCTAGAGGATTCTCAAGGAAATTTGTTTTATTCCCGCTCGGGAACACCCTGTGCTAAACAACATTGCAATATTAGCTAAACAACTGAAGAAAGCTATATGTCTAAACAAACCATACATCAAAATATAATAACATCAACATGAATGAATATCGCTGCCATCCTCTTCCTTATATAAGTGATGAGCTTCCTCACCCTTGACCCCACTCATTAAAGGCTCTATCTTCATGCATTGTATCTCCCTCAAAAACTGCATTGTCCTTCCATAAATGTCCACTCCTCCATAACAACACTGTTGATTTGGTCAAAGTTGACCTAGTCTAGGTGTTCCGGCCCCTTTTCACACACAAGGGTGATCAATTAAGCTACTAAGATGTCCTCCTTTCACTTTAGCAGTGATTTTATTCATATTAAGGAGATTTATGGGTCTCCATACCCTCTTATTCATCAAACAAGGAAGCAAAAACAAAAATTAATATTCCAACTAGCTGTGTGCTAATTTAGGAATATTACAATCCTCCCCTCCCAAGTTTTGCTTGTCCCGAAGCAACTGCAAGGAAAAAATTGAAAAATGTGGGGAACCTTCATTCCCATATGGAGCTCCAATCTCCAAGCTATCATCCATACAAAATGAATCACCCTCCAAAGTGGTAATTCATAGAAAAACTCCTCCCATCTGCTCATGAGAGCCATCTCCCAAGTGCTCAAGTTACCCAAATGGCTCATCCCATAAAGAAACAACAGATCCAATGTATCAATCATGGATGGTCCAATGGTTTTCCAGAAATATGAAACATAGGAACCATGGAGAATTTCTCTCCCAAAGGGCACATTCAATCCCTCCATCCTTCCTCCAATCACTCCCATAAAAAGAATAAGGACATAATCAATATCTGGGATCAAAACTGGTGATACATAAACATCCTAATGCAATAATGGAGGTGGATCATAGTCCCACATATGGAACCAATGCAGTATATCACCTGAATTCCTCAGATCATGATATGGTAAGTGGTTTCCCCGCCACTTACTTGCTGCCATATTCTTATCACATGCTTTGAGAAGGTGGGTTATGTTTGGTGCACACCCGGAATGATATATCATCTCTCTAAATCCTCCTAGGGAGTGTCCATGCTCAACAATGTTTATGGCCCAAATTTGGCCATGAAGTTTATAAGGAAGAATGCTCCCCCTTGGAACAATGGCCTGCACATGTATGGTAAAGGAATGCAAATATTCATCATATAAATCATCATGCATAAAAAAAAGATCTTTACCATATACTCTGCTCATACAAATGGAGTGGCTCATAGATAGATACCCTCTCATTCCCAAAGAGGAAAGAAGTGGTTGTGATAACTCCCCCAAAGAGTTATGTATCTCCTCCATCTCCACATAGTGGTGGATCTCCTCCTGCTATCAGAGCGCTAGAGGCTCTTTCCAGCTCTTTCTCTTCCTCCTCCTCATCATTGGAGAATACCTCATCATTAAGAGATCCGTTGGCCATATCTCCTATTGAAGGAGGAATATTCATGTCTTCTTCTTGAGAATAAAGTTCTTGCTGATATGGGTCTTTTGCCCTTAGAAAAGCATGTTGCAGATCTTTAACCCCCTCAACAATGTTCTGAAATGGAGTTGGCTTCATGGATCCTTCCAACTCATGAAAAGGTTATAATTTCTTGAGTTTGGCTAGCTCACACAAAGAAGTTTCAGAATGTCTTTGATCGAATATTTTCACTAACCCCCTAGTGAACTTTGCATAAGCATATTTATTTGCTTTATTCAATGAAGAAGATTCATAAAAAAACCAGGCATAAGCCTTACCTTCAATATGTAGCACTGCTACTCTAATGGCTTCCTCTTCTGAAACTTGATGCAACAGAAAATATGTGTCTAGCTTCTTTACCCAAGCCTTAGCTGTGCTCTTGGGTGACCCATCAAAAGTAGGTAGAAAGAATCTACCCAAAGTGTGCAACATGCACCCTCTTCTTCTATTGTAGTTACTGGGTCTTCTATCTTCTTTGAGTTGACAAAACCTGTGGAATTTTAAATGATCTTTGAACCTTTGAGATTGAGATTCACACTATTGAAGATAGTCAACAAGAGTCTCCTTCTTTGGTAGATCTCCTTCCTCCATCTCTCTTGCTATGAACATAGGCATGGTAGAGCATTGTAGATTTGATTGTGTGGCTGAATGCTCACACCCATAATATGAATAACTGGAGCTTTCTTCATGTGAAAATATTCTTGAGGGACCTTCATGTCTTTCCCTCCTCATTCCCTTGATGTCTCTGTTAAGCTCATGCATAGTTTGGAGAAGAAGTTCTGAAAAATTCTTTCCCTCCATTTCTCAAAATAATGGAGACTTGCCTTTGTCTCTTCTGTGAGTCTTCTCCTTTATGTGAGAAGCTTCTTCTTCTTCTAATAACATAGATGCAATGTCTTCATAGGCTCAGCCGGTATTATTCTCTGATACCACTGTAATATTCCCACATGGGACAAGTAGGAATATAGAACAAAATGCTGGAATAGTAGTGTAAAACATCATATAAAAACATGAGGCCAATATGGGGCCTTTCCATTCATCATAACAACAGAAAAATAGTACAAAATAATGGGCTACGAATCATACAACAAGATAGAACAAGCCTCCAATAGACAAAACCCTCAACATGAGGTGCTGCTACTATATCAAAATGCCGGAGACACTCCTACAGTGTAGTTATAGAAGCACTACTACAGAAAATGAGTACACAAAAGATAAATCGCTGATATATGCCTCAAAATATACAACTAATGAAGATCTAGGCTCTATACAAACTCCAACAAAGAACCAAAGTGGGTTTTTAGAAATACACCAATATACAATATATGAATCTAGGCCCTAGGGCTGAAGATTCACTGCAACAATATAAATGAAAATTTTTCGCTGACATGATGTAGCAAGAACTATAGCCTCCTCCAATAAATCCTCTAGTTGAAAGGATGATCCCTTCACTAGAAAACCTCCTCTCCAAATGGTGTACTGAAACCACCCTGCAACTTCTCCCTGAAAATAACGTAGTCCAAGACAGAAACTGCGCTGTAGGAAAAAATAAATAAGTGGCCTAATGAAAAATTCCACAATAAGTCTCAAGGGCCTTCCTTACTAACCTCCAAATGAAAGGGAACCGTCCACTGAAAATAAGCACTGAAGTGACCCAAATGTGTTCTCCACTGCTACAACCTGTAACACAACACAACCCACAAAAGGATCTGCACTATAGATGAAAGATGGAGCTTGGCCTAATGCCTGAATGTGGAAATATGTGCAAAGATCTTCCTAGAGGCTTCCCAAGGAAAAAGCTGGGATTCCCACTCAGGAACACGCCGTGCTAAACAACAATGCAATCTTAGCTAAATAGCTGAAGAAAGCTATATGTCTAAACATACCATATATCAAAATATAATAACATCAACGTGAATGAATATGGCTGCCATCCTCTTCCTTATATAAGTGATGAGCTTCCTCACCCTTGGCCCCACTCATTAAAGGCACTATCTCCATGCATGAGATCTCCCTCCAAAACTGCGCTGTCCCTCCATAAATGTCCACTCCTCCATAACAACGCTATTTTTTTGGTCAAAGTTGACCCAGTCTAGGTGTTCCAACCCCTTTTCACACACAAGGGTGCTCAATTAAGCTGCTAAGATGTCCTCCTTTCACATTAGCAGTGATTCTATTCGTATTAAGGAGATTTATGGGTCTCCATACCCTCTTATTCATCAAACAAGGAAGCAAAAACAAAAATTAATATTCCAACTAGCTGTGTGCTAATTTAGGAATATTACACCTACAAAAATTTTCTGGGGAGAATGTGGCTTTAGCTTAGGCTTTTGCCAAGAGTTTCGATGGTGAAAAGGTCAAGTTAGGTAGCAAGACATTGAACATTTTCCGAGGCCATCATAGCTCATGCTACCCAAACCTCTGCAACTGGTGAACGCTGGTTTAAGAGCAAAACACTGCCCACAGAAGTAAGTCTCTACCTTAAGCCTGAACATGTTAATGTTAAGTAGAATCCAACTACACACATTTATTGTTTTAAGGCCGAGTGGCAACATGTTATCACCTCTGTCCAAAAATACATCACATGCGAGGGTAGGTTTTCCTCTGTTCATCTTTATTAATTAAGATTCCTTGCTCCCATTTCAGGAGATAAACCTCTAAACCTAACCTATTTTCTATATAAATCTCTGCTCAAAATGTCCCTAAAGCTACAGAAAATCCCAAACTAATCTTTTCACAATCTGTATCATAGGGGAATGATTAAAATTCTAATTTTATATCATCTTAGAAAGAAGAAAACTACTTGGGATAAGTTTTTGAGAGAGGAAGGGTTTAGTAGCATAAATTCTAGGAGAAGGGTAGGGAGGCCGAAGAAAAGAGACACCCATGAGAAAACCAGTGCTGCCCCTGTTTCACACAGTTCACCATCTAACTCTTTACATTAATCAGTGTTCTGTCAAGTTAACCCTACCTCAATCTCAACCAAAAGGCCAACCAGAAGATCTATTAGGAAGGCTGGAAATCTTATGCTTATGAGAGCAGTGTCACCATTTAATGAAGTTCATGTCAGTAACTCACCTAGGGAACCTCAAACCCTAAGGTATTTCATGGAATAATACAAGAATAAACTGCAACAGAAAAATGCAGAGTCTCCTAAAAAGCCTATGTCAAAGGGAAAGGAGAAAATTACCTCCTCTTCAAGGAGCCAACCTAAGAAGAAGCTCTTCATGGCAGAAGAACCAGTGGAAGTCAACCTTGGACTTCTTGCACCAAATCCTACTTTGTCACCAGTGGAAGTCAACCTTGGTATGAAAAATTCAAGCCATGTTCCTAAACCATCTCATCAAGCACAACCAAGTACTGGTACTTATCTCATAGAGTCCACTCTCTCACAGGTTTTGCTTTCTCTTAAGAATAACAAACAGAAAATGTGAGAGTTTGTCATAGAATAAGAGCCCACTTTGGCTCAATTAGTTTCTTCCATTGGTTCTTCGATCAAGAAGAGAAAGAAAAATGTGATACACTCCTATTCCTCCTATGAAGACAACAGTGACCCTGAGTACACAAAATCAGAAGATGAGGAGGCAGAGTCTAGTAAATTCATACATGAAGGTAAGAGGTCCAAATTCATCCCTAATCCCTTTGTCAAGAGACCTCATACTATACCCAAAAATAAACTCAGGTTGAACAACAAGTTGATTGCCAATCCTAAATTAAGAAGTGAAATTATCAACATTGAGGAGAGCCCTGAAGACAAAATCAAAAAGAAGAAAAAGGCTCAGTCAAAGAGTCAAGCACAGAGAAAGAGTTCAGATAAGAGGGTGACTAAAGTAGAGGCCATCAAGATTTTTGCCTCTATTCTGGACCTCTGATGAATGAAGGAACATGACTGCCTTGGAGAAACTTTTTGGGTTAATGTTCTATGTTTTCCAGATATAGCTACTTTTTATGCAAAGGTAGCAATTAATTTGAATACCAAAATATGATGGAAAGGCGACTAATTTTTGGTTTGTTTTCATGATGGTGACATCAAACAGATGACGTGGAGGAGTTTTTTCAGCTGCAATGGATGTTGCCATGTGTCATGTATAAAGTCTTCTTCGAAATACCAAGGTTCTGTTTTGCACGTTTGAAGGAGACAACCACATGTCACTCTCACTGTTTTTACACTTTTTGCTGAAGAGTTTGTGCTGACTAAAGGGGAATTAGAACAAGTATTGGATATTGTACCTTTTCTTGATAGGGTTGTTTTGATTGAACTATTTTAAATTTCCTTTAAACTCATCTTGAATACTAGTCTCTTATCACCCCTCAGCAAGAGTATTTTCCTTTTTCTCCAAATCCAGCTTTTGGGTCATCTTCTTCTCATCCACTAGAAGAGAGTGTTCCCGAAGGCCTTACTTTCAACTTATCTGATTTCCTTTCTCAGCAAAACAAATCTGAATTAAATCCATCCCCTCAAGAGACGACTTTAGAATCTGATTCTTCTACAGAAGGAGAAGTCAAGACATCCTCTGTTCATCTTTTTGAAAATCCACTCTTTTCAGTTCCAAATCTTGAAAAATCAGCTCAAGATTTCCAATTTTCTGCTGTCCTAAATTAGAATCAGAATTCACCAATTGTAATTCCTATTTCCCAAACAACTACATCAACTATACATCAGTAAAATATGGCTTAGCCTGCCGTTACAAGGATTCAGCAGATAGTGGCTACAAGAGATGCACCACTTGTTCTCCCTCAACCCTTGCATCCACTTCCTCAAGGATATTACTTGAGATATCTTCCAAAATACACTGGGGAGGGAGAAGGAGTTTCTGTTGAGGAACATTTAGTGGCTTTCTATAGTTACGCTGACAATCAGAATATTGAACATGAATATGTCTGGTCAAGACTCTTTGTTCAGAGCTTGATTGGTGAAGCTCGTAAATGGTTTACAAGTCTGCCTCCAAACTCAATAACAGGAATTGATGAATTGAGGAGATATTTGTGAAGCATTGGGGTGATAGGAAAGACTATGTCTATTATCTTACAAAATTTGGAACTTTGAAGAAGAAGGGAGATGAGTCATTAGCTGATTTTACTACGAGGTTTAATAATATTTATTAGAAAATTCCTAAGAAATTAAACCTGCTGAGACCACAACTATGATAAATTTTGCAAATTCTTTAGATTATGAGTTCGCTTTATGGTTTAGGGTTTAAAAAGCATAGACATTGATGAGTATGCAAGAGGCTGCAATTAGAGTGCAATCTAATCTCATGGATTCTAATAAATTAAAAATTGAGGAAGAAAAGGCAACAAAAGACAAAAAGAAGATGAAAGAAGAAAAACCTTCTTCTTCTAAGTCTCTTATAGCAGAAGAAAATATTGATCAAATGTCCAATTTGATCAAGGAACTTGCCTCTAAGATGAAAAAATTAGAGGTAGAAAATAAACCAGCTGCTAGAGCCAATAAAAATGAAGCTAATAGAAATTAGGCTCCCTTCAGGAGGCCTTTTCAACCTCAACAAATCGTACATCACCCAAGGAGGAATGCTAATGATCAAAATGTTCAGCCTCCTTTGAATAATTTTGCTGAAGAACAACAACAAGAAAATGAAGAAATAAATCTTGTGGGAGAAACTTGATAGTCAACATGTTTGAAATTGCAAGAATATGAAGAAAAATCAAGGATTTGTTTGTTTTCGGATGATGTGAATGCCCGAATTTATGCACAAAATGATCAAAAACAACAAGACGTTCAAAAAATAAGCTATCCTTTGAGGTCCAAAGGCCCTATTCAGCAACCTCAACAAAAATAAGATTTAGATAAACAAGCTGCTAAATAGAAAGCTAAGGTCAATGAGATTCCTCTACCTCAAAATTCTACCCCAATTGTCAAAATTATTGCAGAAAACAAGGAATTAGTTCCAATTTATTTCAGTTTCAAATCTGAATTGAATAAAATCAAAATTCCATTCTCACTTCTGGAATTATTGAAAAATACAACATATAAAGAGTCTTTTAAAAGTTTGCTATAACGTCCTATCGCTCCTGATTCAGTCAACCTTGAGGATGAGCATCCCACTATTTATCTAGGCTGTCATGTCCAAGAGCAAAATGATGATAACTCACTGCCTTTCTACCTGTCACTTAATATACATGAAAAAATGCTGCATAATTGTCTGTTAGATTCTGGAGCTTCCCACAATCTCATGCCAAAGAAAGTGATGGATGAATTGGGATTAGAGATCACCAATAAATACGATGACCTTTGCACCTTTGACTCCAAAAAATTCAAGTTTCTAGGAGTGATTAAGGACTTGGTTGTTTCCCTTACCCAGCTGCCTATGAAGAGCTTAGTGATGGACATTGTAGTTGCAAACATTCCTTCTAGATTTGGGATGTTACTTTCCAGATCTTGGTCTAAAAAATTGTGAGGTACCCTTCAGATGGACATGTCATATGCCACCATCCTAGTGTTTGGAGGGGAATTTAGAAGGCTGTATAGGGAAACCAAAATGGCCTACATTATTAGCGATCAACATAATCCTTCAAAACATCCCATATATGCTGAAGAAAATGATTCGGGGTCATCAATTTTGCACCTTGCTGCCAATGATAACAATTTCCAGCCTGAAATAAGTGAAAAAAGACACTTTCAAGGTAAAAATGAGCAAAATTTAGAAGGGGGACAGATCTGGAAATTGTACTTTGATGGAGCCTCATCAAAATAAGGATCGGGAGCTGGTGTAGGTAACTATATCATATACAATGAAATTTTCTACCACTAACAACACTACTGAATATGAAGCACTTGTGCTGGGTATGAAGGCAACGAAAGATTTGGGAGTAGATCAGCTAATTTCTTTTGGTGATTCAGAGTTGGTGATTAAGCATGTGAGAAACAATTACCAAGTGAAAAATTCCAAATTGAAGATTTATAGGAATGAAATCTGGGATTTGATTGAGCATAACTTTTCAACATCTAATATAATTTTTTTCACTAGAGAAGAAAATAAAATGGTTGATTCACTAGCTATTGTTGCTAGTAATTTCAAAGTTCCTCTAGATGTTAAGGCAACCTATGATATTCAAATAAAAAACAGGCATTCAATTCATGATAACATCAAATACTGGCAAGTATTTGAGGATGACAAGGAAATTCAGAAATTTTTTGAGTGTGTTGGAGAGTTTACAGACATACAAATTGATGATGAGCAGAACATTGTTGAAAACCAAAATAGCAAACCTTTTAAGAAAACCATGGTTGGGTAAAACATTATAGATCTAAAAAATAACTATATTCTTAAAGGTTTAGTTCCTTTAGAAAGACTATTCGATAACAATGATGTTTTTTTGAAGCCTGAAAGTAAAGTTGATGGAGAGAGTACAATAGAATGTAATATTGGCACAGAAGATCAACCAAAATTAGTCAAAGTGTCCAAATTACTTTCTCTTGAAACCAGTTCAAAATATATCAAACTACTAAAATAATTTTCTGATATTTTTGCATGGTCTTATAGTGAGCTGAAAACTTATGATAGAAGAATAATGGAGCATAAGATTCCTTTGAAAACATATGCAAACCCTGTAGCACAAAAAATCAAACATATCAATTCCATGCTGCTCCCAGTCATTGAGAAAGAAATCAGAAAATTATGGGAAGCAAAGATAATTATGTCTTTGATATTTTCTACCTGGATAGCTAATATAAACCCGGTTCGGAAAAATAATGGAGAGATAAGAATTTGTGTCAATTTTCGCAACTTGAACCGGTGTTCATTGAAAAATAACTATCCACTACCCAAGATGGATTATATTTTGCAGAAGGTTGTAGGATCCAAAATATTGTCAATGATCGATGGATTTTCAGGTTATAATAAGATTTCAGTTGACAGAAAAGACAGAGAAAATACAACATTTACCACGCCCTGGGGTACATTCATGTACAACAAAATGCCATTTGGTCTAATGAATGCAGGTGCAACCTTTCAGCTGTCAATGGATATTTCCTTGTGGGATAAAAGGACAGATTTGTGGTCATCTATTTGGATGAAATCACAACCTATCAAAATCTGATGAAGACCACTTGAAACATTTGAAACAATTTTTTGACAAATGCAGAAAGTTTGGTTTGTCCTTGAACCCCAAAAAGTCATCCTTTGCTGTCCAAAAAGGAAAATTATTAGGACATATTGTAATAGAAAGTGGCATCTGTATTGATTTGGGAAGAGTAGAAGCTATTTAGAAGATTGGTTTGCCAAGGAAATAAAAAGAATTGAAGTCATTTTTAGGGAAAATCAATTTTTTGAGGCGTTTTTTTCCTAATTTTACAGAGCTAATCAAACACATAAATGTCTTGTTGAAAAAAGATGCAAAATTTAAATGGCGAGATGAAGCAAAGGATTCTTTTTCAGAAATCAAGTCTGCCTTGACTGAAGCTCTAGTTTTGATTAGTCTTGATTTTGAAAAAGATTTTATGATTTTTTCATATGCTTCAAAAGAAACAATTGCAACTATCTTACCATAGAAGAATAAGGAAAGTTTAGAGCAGCCTATTTCATTTTTCAGTCGTGCTTTAAGGGATGCTAAATTAAAGTACAACTTGACTAAAAAACAAGCATATGCACTAGTTAAGGATTTGAAGTCTTTCCAAGTTTATGTGCTGCATTCAAAAATAGTTTTTTTGGGCCTAATATCACTGTTAAATATGTGTTGTTGCAGCTAGATACATATGGCAGAAGGGGACGATGGCTGACCAAAATTCTGGAATTTTATGTCGAGATCAAACCAATTAAATTGATAAAAGGTCAAGGCTTGGGTCGCTTGATGGCTGAATCTAACTACAAAGCTTTAAATATGAATGTAGAGGCAGCTGAAGGAGAAGATGGAGAAGGCATTGCTAATTATCCTAAAATATTTAATTCAGATTGGTACAAGGATATAGTATACCTTTTTTTAAATTTCAACTGTCCACTTGAAATGGAGAAGCAAAAAAGGAGAGATTTTAAATTGAGATCCTTGAAGTATTGCATTTTGGAAGACCATATTTACTGGAAGGACCCTGTTGGGGTCTTATTAAGATGTGTAGATGAAGATGAATCCTAGGAGATTATGACAGGGATACATGCAGGAGTGTGTGGAGGGAATTTGTATTGGAGAGCCACTGCAAACAAAATCTTAAGAGCTGGCTATTATTGGCAAATTATTTTCTCTGATGTTTTTTCCAAAGTCAGGATCTGTGTTGAATGTTAGAAATTTGTTGGTAAACATAAATTTCAACCATTACCTCTCATCCCTATTTCAACAGATGTTCCTTTCCAGCAGTTGGTTTTAGACATCATCGGTGAAATTCATCCACCTTCATCAGGACATCAAAGTTGGATTCTCATAGCTACAGACTATTTCACTAAATGGATTGAAGCTGTACCAACCAGAAATGCTACTGATATGGTAATTATCAAATTTCTATTGGAAAACATTATGTCAAGATTTGGTTGTCCACAGAAATTAGTAACTGATAATCCAATGGCCGTTAAGTCTACCAAGATGTCCAACTTTTTTCAGCAATATGGAATTTAATTGACTCATTCCATGCCTTATTACCCTCAAGGTAATGGATTATCTAAGCCATCCAATAAAATTTTAGTGAGGATCATTAAGAAAATGTTTTCTGAAAATAAGAGAAATTGGGACACTCAGTTGGTACATGCTCTGTGGGCAGATAGAGTAAGTGGTAAAAAATCAATTGGAATGTCTCCATTTCATCTTGTATATTGTACTAATCCTATAATGCCTTTGCAATTGGCTCTTCTTGTGATGAAATTCTTGCAAGATGAAGTTGATGATGAAATACAATCCAAAGGAGAATTCTATAGTTGATAGAGGCACACCAAATCAGAGAATCATTGCTGGATAAAGTATAGAAGTATCAGACTAAAGTCAAATCTGTTTTTGAAAAAAGAGAAAATCAACAGTTGTTTTAGGAGAATGATTTGGTGTTACATTGGGATGTTAGGAGAGAAGACCATGGAAGACATGGTAAGTTTGAAAATTTGTGGTTTGGGCCATTTAGAATTGTTGAGTTTTTGGAAAACAACACTTTTCTTTTCAAACATCTGGATGATGATCAGCTGACTGGAGGCCCAGTCAATGGTAATTTTCTTAAGAATTTATTTGTTTAGTAAGTCAGTTGAGTCATTCCATTATAAATTTCTGGTGTGATGTGTCAATAAACTCCATGCCCAATGGTACTTTTTTCTATATATATGGTCAGTCTTGATTTTAGTCAGTCAATGGTCAGTCCTAGTCTTTATTTTCAAGAAGTATTCTGAGTTTCAAGAGTTTTTAAGGCACTAAGTCTACAGTCCTTGTATCCTCACAGGGAGGACTTCATCCCCAATAGGAGCCATTGTTAGCATTGAAAATGTTAATGGTGTAATCGCCATTGTGTCACTATTTTCAAATTTTTTCTAATGTCCTAGTCCATGTCGAATTTTGAGTCATTTTCAATAAAGGTCAAAAAAGAGTCCCAAAATTAAGGTACTTTTAAGTGAATAGGTATCATTAGTGTTTTAGAGTCATAAAATAAGTTAAAATCACTATTTTATCTTATGTTAGTGCTGAAGGCTACTCGTCGTTTGGGTAATTAAGTTGCAGTCACCTTGTCTGGGATAATAACTACCTCTGTTTTGATTTCATTGTCAAAACAGTAATGTAATGAAGGGCAGCTATTTCTTAGAATTGAAAATCATATTATTCACAAAGCGAAAAGCACAACTATTTCACCGAGATTTTGGTTATCTCAATTCAGAGGTAAAGACAATTATTCATCAATCATATAGGAGCAACAGAGAATATTTTAAAGGCAAGGACTATTCATGTTTGAAGATCATTGAAGACCTCTATGCTATGAATATGATTATTATTTTAATTAATATTAATTACTATTTGACCTAAGGGGATTATTATTAGTGAATGTTTAATTTACCTAGGTAGCTAACCTATAGCTACCTCACCTAAGTCAAGCAGAAATCATAGTACGAGGTATCTGTCATTTAATGATAATGTGGAGTGTTTAGCCTAGTGGGATGACTTGGCGCTTGTTTTTGAATTATTTCAAAACATGCCATTACTCCTTGCCATAATTGCAGGTGCAAAATCAGAGAAGGGAGCTCGGTGTTCACTCAATCAAATTCCTCTGTGCAGGCTACAGGTAAAAAAAACCATTCCTTCAGCAAGCAGTTTCAGTTTTCAAAGTAGGAAAACCAAGGCTTCATGGAAAGTATTGCAACTAGAATTGAACATTTGTGTTTGTGAGTAGTCTAGATGCTGAAAGAATGGGGAAAGGAGGAAATGTCAATAGGTTAGAGCCAACTATTACAAGATTTGTGGATCTACGGCTAAACCACAGTTCAAGTCCGCTGGCTGGTATAAATTCATAAAAACATTTTCTAGGGAGAATGTGGCTTTAGCTTAGGATTTTTCCGAGAGTTTCGATGGTGAAAAGGTCAAGTTACGCAACAATACATTCAACATTTCCGAGGCCATCATAGCTCGTGCTACCCAATCCTGTGCAACTGGTGAACAATGGTTTAAGAGCAAAATGCTACCCACAAAAGTAAGTCTCTACCTTATGCCCGAACATGTTAATGTTAGGTGGAATCCAACTGCACGCAGCGCATACATACAACCATTTTGGATTGATAAACGTCATGATGTTTATCTTATTTTTAGTATAGCACTTTGTATTTAAGTTTAGGGATAAGCGTCATCTCTTGCATGAGATTGTAATAAATTTTGAAACATATTTACCTTGTTATGTGGAGATGACAATATCATATTTTGTATATATATGCAAAACTGATATGAAGTAAAGGTTGGTGGTTTTTGAATATTGACTCATATAATCAGTAATATTTTTTGTGAATGAAATGGAAGGATACTACTGAGGACTTATTACCAATCTATTGTGTGTATTATCAACTTTACTTGTGTTTTCATATCTTATTTCTTTTAGTTTCAGTTTGCAAACCATAATGTTGTTATGTGTTCTTATCAGTCTCTTAAACATGTTATGTGTTTTATCAACTTTTATTAGTCTCACATAGTGAGCATTCCTAGTAAAATATATGTTATAACAATGGAAGAGCATCACTCATGATAGTTATCATTCATGATATTTTAGTAAGAATATTTTAAGACTAGAAATAGCTTTCTCTTGATGAAATATTTTTAAACTGTTAATTTTTTTAATTTCTACCAAATGCAGTAGATTTCTGCTTTGCAGACCTACTATTTCCTCTCTCACCTTATAGTTTCTTCTCCTCATAGGCTACAAACTCACTCTTTGCTACCACATCAGGTTCCAATACCCTCATTAGTAGAACTGTGGATTTGACTAAAATCTCTTTTCAGTGAATGAGAGTTTAAACCACCTACCAATATCATAAAAAAAATAATTAAATTGCCTTAGAGTTTAGGATGTTTCTGGTTAGGTGCTTGCTGTAGTCCAAGTGTTGATTCCAGTGCGAACAGGTGGAAAAATTGAAGGTTAGAGGGAAGTGTGATGGAGTCCAAGAGGAGGGTGATGAAGGGGTCCTTTCTTGTAGCTTCAAAAAATCCCGCAACCATTACATGCCTCCATTCATTGACGATTGAAAAAATAAAACAATTAGAGTGGAAAAACTGAGTTGAATTTAAAGATGATCTAATTTATGCTAAAATTATAATCTAACCATCAAATAAATTCTAAAATTCATTAATAATATGCAGAGAAAAAGAACTAATCATAAACATGTTTCCAATAAATTATAAACAAAATACTTTTGGCATGTGGTTGGAGGTCCTTCTACTCATGATCCCATAAGAAATATGGGGTAGAGGCTACAATCATAGTTTTTAATAGATTTTTCTACTACAAGAATGAAATAACTTAAACAAAGTCTTGAAACTTAAAGAGAGAGTACAATTAAACAAGAGGGACTTAGCCAATGGATTGGGCCCTAACGTAAGAGCATAAACCCTCTGAAACTGACTCAGTAATGGATCAAACAACATCTTCTCATTATCATTGCATCAAAGTCTAATACATCATATGACAGTAAAAAAGTAATAATCTTGAGCTCAAGAGCTACCTAGTTGAAAACAAAGCTCGAATCCTAATGAGCTATTCTACATGTTTATTTATACAAAATGTAACTACCAACAACTCCCTAGAAAATAGGAATATGGTCTCCTTGATCTTGAGAAGAGTGGAGCTTGGCTCCTCATAACTACCATTTTCTTGGTTTCCTTTTCCTTCGTTCTTATGGGAGAGATATCAGTGTAATATTGGGCTGATTGAGGGAGTTAAGGAGGTAGAAAACCCTCCTAAAATATATCCTTGTTGTCTAATCTGAGACCTTAGGTGGAAATTTCCTAAAAAATGGGTTCATTTCCTACAATTAAATCATATTAGGCTACATGACATGAAAAAAATATTTCACCCTTCTCACTAAGCATAATATGAAAAAAATGTAAATAAATGTGAGAGAGATATAGTTAATAAGTTGAAATATGGCATTGCAACCCCTTAAAATGTACCAATTGATGAATCTCATCATCACCCCCTTACTGAAACGGTTTCTCATCCTATGAGAAACTCATTCATTCTTGTTGATCTCTTTCATATCCCCAATGGCCTCCTTGACATCCCAAGGCACCTTGGATAGAGTGCCCTCTGGTCAGTGGAATCCTTCATTGTTTTCTGCTTGAACCCACTCTTTCTGCTCTTCATATTAGGAAAGGTTGAAGGAGTTTTAACCCTATCCATTGGATTCTCATTCTTTGCATAGATATTTTATAGAAGGGTTAATTCTCCAATTCATTATCCATTCTTTAAGGAGAATGGTATTATCTATGTTGCACGCTAAGTGGTAAAGCATGCCATCTCCTTTGGCATGCCTGCAAACTCTCTTCTCCTAGCAACCTGAATGTGTCATCAAAGTGTGAGATGGCATGCTCTTATGTTTAAATGTATCTAGGTGCTAGAAAAAAATAATTTGAGATTAATTGATGGTTGGTAATGATCCCTCCAAGGCTCATTAGCTCTGCCCTTATTTGTATAGGTTCCCTTTCCTCTCCTTCCATTACTATTTTAACCTCTTCTTCTCTCGTTTCTCCATGTGTTAGCGAGGATGCTAAGGCCATTAATTGCATATCACCTAATTTGGAATTAGGGTCCCAATTGTTCATATCAGTTAATATGAGGTTATGCATATAGAATTTAGCCATTCTATCACTCTCCCTGGTACACTAGACTATTTGAAAAATTTAATGAATTGTCTATAGTTCTGAAAGGGTAGGGAGCCATGTTGAGCTAAGGTCCTAATTTGGAATTGTAACCATTGCTCCCTAAGATAAAATGCATAGGAATTTGAAGGTTGTATGTACTGCATGACCTCAATGAAAATAATTTCCATAGTGGAAAGTTGAATGTCTCTTTCCTCTATCTTCTCCTTAAATCTCATGTTCTCTGCTTGCAACTACTCCTTCATAGAAGATTATATGAGCCTCACATAAGCTAGCTCTTTCCCCATTTCAATGAGACTTTCTTCCATCAACCCCACATCTCCAAAAATATTTAACTTGGTGATCTGCATCGTTCTGTGGGTGCACCCTATTTATATCCCCGACTAATATAGGAGGGGTATTTTCAAATTTTCAGGGATAATTATCCCTCCCTCAATGAACTTGTAATAATATCCGAAACTAGGTTGCGGGGTAGGTTCTTGAAGTTATGTGATATATTTTTAAAAGGTATATGGGGAGGCTATTATCTCTTGTAGCTATTTTTGTTTAGTTTGTACCCCCTCTTGCACATCCTAATCTTATATTTGTGCACCATGCCCCTCAATTTGTATACTCTTCCCCTCTTTTTACACATTTTCCCATTCCTATAGCACGTCCTTTCTCTGCTGTAACTTGCTTTGTTTCTCCTGTAGCATGCCCTTTCCTTCTTTTTGGAGGTCTGTGGGTGATTTGGGTTGCTCGAATGGGGTTTCTATAGTGGTATACCTCCCCACATAGGCTATGGGAGTATTTGGATTTGGTTTTGGAGAGGTGACCTCCTGAATCTTGCCCTCATATGGCCCCACCTCCTCTTTCTTGCTTGGGGACTCCTCAACTGTAATTGGGACTTTTGTGGGAGTTTGTAGTCTCCCCTATTTTACTCTAGTGCTCTTCCTTGTCTTAAAGTAGATATGGGATTTCCTTGGTCTTTTCTTTTTAGATTTTACAGGAGTTCCCAAGGCAGCTGAAGTGGCAACAACCTCATCTTCAGTGTTCCCTGGGGATAGACTAGTTTTCTGAGGGTATATCTCAGTTTTCTTTGGTTTAGTGGTCCCTTTAGGACTCAAGGCCTCCTCTTCTAGTTCTTCTCCCTTTTCTCCCTCATCTTCTCCTTCTGATTATGCCTATGTTTCTTCTTCTTCTATGTTCATCCCTACCTCTTCTATTGTTCTCTCTATTTCCTCCTCATATATTCTTGTGTCCCTACCACCAAGGTCAGATGCAAGAGTTTCTCGAGGAGTAATGCTCTAGGTTCCTATCAGTGTTTATTTGTCCATGTCTATGAATTTGGACCATGAGACCGTAATTTTAAAATTTTTTAGGGCATCCTCCACTATCCATTTGATAAGGCCATGGTGGGCTATGATTATGCTTTCCCTCTCTTACTTTATGGCTCATGTCGTTGATGGAGTGAAGGAGGAAGTATGGTACATTTAATATCTAGGCAAGAGGAAAATCTGCCTTGAATCTGAGCTCATGAAATAGTCTAAAGTGGTAGACATATACAACACTCATTCTTCCCTCACAGGATATGTACTTCAAAATATGATAAGCTACCTCATCCCATGGATAAGGAAATCTTTATCTCCTAACCCCATTATTATCTTCCATAGGTTTCTCATTTGCAATGAAGAAATTCTTATTTGCAGTGGCACTAGTGGAATTGTCTTCCCTATTCCATTTTATTCCTAGAGCCAGGGTGGCCACTCTGTTGATAACTTCAGGAATTATTGATATGGCTAACCCCCTCACAACAATGGAAAAAATTTCCTTTGATTGTGACTTTAAGACCATGGAAAACTCAAAGGAACTTCCTTCATCATATCCTTTCAGAAATTAAAATAAACCTATCCATTGATGTCTCCTAAGGATATCTACCACATGAGGGTATCGATGGATTATTTTGGTATATGAAGGCTCTCTTTTGTGAAACCCACCCCCTATATCTTCTTGATGCTCTTTAATAAGTGAGGGAAAGGTGCTTCATTTATGGACTTAGTGTTAAATACAGTGGTAACCGTGGGTCACCAAGCTCTTATCACTCTAATTTATTATGTTTTAACCCCTACTTTCTTCACACAAACCCTCTCAATTTAACAATTTTATTAATACTGACTAAAAAATTTCTAGAGAAATTATGTGAAATTATGATGGAGATATGAATGTGGTGGGAACTTTACTTCTTTTAACTGGTGTTATGGGAGGAACATGGAAAATTTCTGAACCAATTGGACACTTTGTTTCTTGTATTTACGCCCTTGACCTTCCTGTAGCACTCCCTTAGCCTTCTTTGGCAATTACAACGCTTCTTGTAGAAATTACAACGTATACTGTAGCACCTCCCTATAGCAGCAACAGGTCGAGGTTCAAAGCTCCTTGGTGGCTTAAAAAATTTGTCCTCTCTCTAATTTTTCTTGGAATGAGAAAAGATGCAAAGAAAAACATGCCCAAGTACAGTTTATGCCATTTTTGGGTTAGGCTCGGAGCATTGTGCCGAGTTTTTCTTTACATGAGGTTTCTTCATTTGGATCATTGGCCCAAATTTAAGTGATCATTATTATCTCCTCGTAATCAACACCCACTCCTTGTGATCCTACTTCTACTGATGTGACATCTCCACATTGCATGAGGATTGTACCAATCACTTTTAGTTCACTGGCCGAGGGTCACCAAGTTAACTAGCCACCTTCAACTTATTGTAACTTTTCCTTTCTACATTCATTCATTATAGTCAATTACACATAGGGAGAGGGTGAGAGACTGCCATACCTGATCCTACCTCATGGTTGATTCATTGAAGGGCCTTGCATACTTGAGTTGGACCATTGTAGTGGAACCTTGTTAAAATTGGAAACTAGGGAGAAAATCCACCTTGGACAACTCATATGATGGAGATGATATTTTTATTGGATTCCTCTTTTCAAGAGGTGAAATATTGATCTAAATATCATCTTTTTCAGACAAACATAAGTATTATATTGAATTTATTATTCACACATATGAAGATTTTCAAGGTCGACCTTAGTCAAACATAGGCTCATGAAGCCCAACATTTATGTCTCCACACCCTCAACAATTTGTATACATATAAATGAACCTCTCCTCATTTGGACATCTCATCTCATCTCAACATTCATCTCTCTCTCATATCCTTATTGATTTGTACAAATTGGAGCAGCCTCTCTACCTCACACATGTGAAACAAAAGGACGAAATTGCAGGTCGAATAATAAGAAATAAACCAACATTGACCAGAGAATTGAACAACATTGATTGAGGGTCAAATCACCTCCTTTGAATTTGGTTTTAAGGCATAAATTACAATTTCTGTAGGAAGCATTTATTGGCACAATTTTATAGGAACTTTGAACAGTTTGACCAGTTTGAATTCAGCGTTGAATTCAAGGTTTGAATGCAGAATTACAATGTCATTTGAATGGGTTTGAATGGATTGTTTTGGGTTTACTTCCTTTCTCTTGTAAGACTGAATTTTTCTGCTGTTGACAGAGCTACTTGGAGGAAATTTTGGAGACACCTTTACTAGTATTGACTTTCTAGCTTTGGGAAATTTATTTTTATATTTGTACTCTCTCTCTTTTGAACTATTGAAGAATAAAAAGAATAATTTGATCAAATGGTTTTCCCCACATTAGGGTTTTTCCCTGACCTCCACCAAATAGTGTGTCCTCTTGTCTTGGCTTGTCTTCTGCAATTTTGTTTATGTTCTATCTACATTTAATATCAATGTGCCTAAGTTAATATGATTTATAAACTGGAAATTGATATTGGGATAATAAGGAACATTGAAGTAAATTGTTATTAAGCATAGAACATACCATTTTTATCTAAAATTAACATGGTATCAGAGCCCATGTGAAGACAAAGCCCAAGAAAGAGTGAGAAAAAAAATTAGTAAGATCTGTTGGTCAAGGACAAGATTCAATGGCTTCTTCATCTTACTTCAAATTTGAGGACAAGATTCAATGGCTTCTTCATCTTACTTCAAATCTGAGGACAAGCTCAATGATAATTCTGATTATCATGCATGGAAGATGTCTCTAGACTTGAATTTGGAAGAAAATGATGTCATGGACTATGTGCAGGGAAATATTGTTGAACCTCCTTCAAATTCACAAACTGCCACTAAAACAATGTATAAGAAAGGTGAGGTCAAATCTAAGAATATCATCAGGTATTCCATTCAAAAACATTTGGTTGCTTACATTTCCAAGCTAGGAACATCTAAGGAGTTGTATGACAAGTTGGTTAGTATGTTCAAAGCCAAAAATGAAAACCAAATCCTCTAAATCAAGAACAAGTTGAAGGAAATCACGATGGATAGAGGGGAATCCATCCAATCCTACTTCATGAGGATTACTGAAATTAAAAATGACATTCTACCCATTAGAGAAGTTTTTTTTGATAGGGATCTCACTCTTATTGCTCTTGGTGGCCTCAGTTGAGCATGGGATGTGTTTAAAACCACTATCCTAAACAATGATAAGATTCCATATTTTGATGAATTTTTGACTAGATGCACTCAAGAAGAGAAAATGATGATGGATAAATACAAACCCTCAAATGGGAATGATACCACTACATTCTCCATTCATGCTAAGAGGAAGAACAATGCTGGTCCAAAAAAACAAGGTCATGGAAGACAAGGATTCAAAGAAGGAATAAAGGGAATATGCTTCAATTGTAACAGGTTTGGTCACTTTTCTAGAGAGTGTCCTAATAAGAAGTATACTCCTAGGGATGATGATAATAGCCACAACAATTTTTAGGGAAATGGAAATAAAAGAAATAGTAGGTTCAACAACAAAGGAAAGATAAATTCTCCAACTGCATGATATGGAATCGTCAACCTCCTAAGAAGTCAAGAAACTCCAGGTATGAGGAAACGTCTGTTGTAGATAAGAAAAATGAACTTTATCTTATCTCTGCCCTCACTACTGCCTCTCCTCCAGATACATTGGATAATTGGTTGATTGATAATGGTGCATCAAGGAACTTCACTGGGTACAAAGAGGCCATCTCAAATTTGATTAAAAAGGAGAATTATTTGGAGATCATACTTGGAGACAATGCCACCTATCCTATGAAAGTGATAGGGACTGTTACTGTTCATTTAAATCAAGGTAAAATCCTTCATCTACAAGATGTATTATATGTATCTGACTTGAAAAAGAACTTGGTATCTATTTCTGTGATGGAAGAAAAAGGATTCAAGGTAGAATTTATTGATGGGAAGGTACGTATTTGGCAAATAAATTTCAAAGATTCTTTTACACTTGGATTTAGCGTTGAAGTTATTTATCATGTTGGAGGAAGTCCTTTGGGAGCCATGTCATGCAACACTTCTCTTCAATCCAAATTATGGTACCAAAGGTTTTCTCACCTTCATTAAAAATATCTATGTGATGCTAGGAAGATGGTCAAAGGTATGCCCAAATTCAATGTAGAAAATGAAGGTGTTTGTCAGGGTTATGCAAAATGGAAACATACAAGGGGTCCATTCCTCTCCAATGAAAGTAAGACTACTGACATTATTCAACTGATCCATTATTATTTATCTGGTATGTTTCCTATATAATGTTTTGGAGGATATTTGTACTATTATATTTTTGTGGATGAATTATCTCGCAAAACTTAGATCTATTTCTTGAAGAATAATGACGAAGTGTTCAATTGGTTTCACTCTTTCAAAGCCTTAGTTGAAAATAAAACAGGGAAGAAGATCAAAATATTGAGGACCGATAATGGAACCAAATATGAGTCAAGTGAGTTAAATGACTATTGTAGAGAAGTTGGCATTAAGAGGGAGACCAATACTACATATACTCCTTAACATAATGGAGTTTCTGAAAGGAAGAATCAAAAAATAATTGAAGCTACTCAGGCCATGATTCATGAACAAGGCCTACCAAACTTCTAATCTTCCAACACCGTCGTGTATGTTCAAAATATATGCCCACATCAAGCATTGGAATCCAAAAATATTTAATAAGTTTCTACTGGTAAGAAACCTGATTTTAATCACTTTAGAATTTTTGGTAGTCCTATGTATTTTCATGTGCCAAAAGAAAAGAGAAGCAAGTTGTATGCCTTTGGGAAAAAAGGAACATATGCGGGCTATAATGAAACTTCAAATGAATATATAATCTATGTGCCTGGTCAAAGGTAAGTAGAAATAAGCCATGATGTTACCTTTGATGAAGATATTTCCCTTTGAAAGGCTATATATCTTCCTATTCCAAGGAAGGACAAAGATGAAGATGCAGGAAAGCAAGAAGAACCTCCGACAGATGAACCAATGCCCGATATTGAAGGTATGATGGATCCAATTGATCCACCTCCTGGTGAGCCCTATTCCTCAAGAAAGAGACCCTCATGGCTCAAAGACACTCTCAAAGATGCTGAGAGACACATTGTGTTGGAAATATTGTCATTGATGGTAAAGGAGCAGAAAGGAGTAACACTAGAATTACTAGTGATAGCAGAGGCAACAGAGAAGCAGTTAAGGCAGCAAAAGGAGCTTAGGAGAGATCGGCGCGTGCAACAAGTGCAATAAAAAAAAGAAAAAGCTCAGGAGAGATTCGCAGAAGCAGCAAAGAAGTATAGGCAGCATAGGCAGCAGAGGCAGCGAAGGCAACAGAGGTAGCGAGGGTAGTTGAACAACGAAGGTGATGCGAAGGGACACGTGGCGGGCCATCGCAATATCGCACATTGGCGATGTGAAGTTCATCACATACCGTAAAGTGGCGATGTGATGCGATGTGGGGATATGAAGGGACACGTGGCGGCACAACGCAATATCGCACATCAGCGATGCAAAGTTAATTGCATACTGCGAAGTGGCGATGCGATGCGAAGAAGCGATGTGAAGTTCATCGCATATTGCAGTCGAGGCAGGAGGAATATCGCATATCAGGAGATTAGATGGACGAAGGCACATTGGGTAACAGGATTTGCTGAAGTGCGATAAAGAAAGCGGATGCGATACAGATCGAAGCTGAAACCTAAATCATTTCAAGTCCGGGAGTATGGGATTTCCCATTGTTAAATCACATCAGAGAACAAAGAAGCATTAGAACATAAAATGTTAAAACCTGTGGGAAAGTGAAATGTAATGCACTATAATTGGTCACTGCATTGTGGGACCCTTTAACCAAAGTTAAGTCCGGGGCTAAGTGTTTTATGAAGAAAACCATGGAAGCGGAGATCGACTCGAGTTACAAAGGAAAGACCTGAAAACATGAAAAAGGACCCAGAGCATGTACAAAACAGTGTTAAGAGGTTGCGGCCGTTGAGAAAAGAAAATTGTTGAATGCTGCGGGCAAAAGAAGGAAGGTGACTAGGCATGGTTGGGCAAAAGGAGATATGATGTCACTGTTAGAAACGCAATAGAATGGGTCAAGTCAGAAAAAAAGTGTAGTTATGCAGCAGAGCTTGAATATAACAGCAGAAACTGAAAAGACAATGACAACAGTAGAAAAGACAAATATATGGCAAACCAAGAGCTGAAAGGGCTGAATTGAAATATTATTGTATCTGTAAATGTAAATTATTTAATTATTTTTATTGTATGTGATGCAAAGGCAAGTCTCTATAGGCAAAGAAAAACTCCAATTTAATTCTGAAATGAGTAGACAGTGTTGTAACCTCTTGAAATGATGAGCGAGAAAATGAGATGGTGGAAGGAAAAGAGTCGTGCCTGTTCACTTCATATTCCCTGTAGAATGCAAACAGTCATAAAGCTATCTGTATAAAACATGTAATGTCGGTATGCATAGTGAGGTTAGAGAGTGTAAGAAGAAGAAGGAGCAGAGAGAGGAGTTGTGAAGATCCAGAGATGATATAAAGCAAATTTGAAGGCTGGAAGGACAACAGTAAAGAAGGAGAAAAACATAGCTAATATCCAGGTAAATCAGCTTATGATTTTATTGTACAGTGAGGAAGTTGGTGCTTCCATTTCAAATTGTAGCTTGATAGATGTCCAGTTGTAGCTGGCTGAGGTAGGAGCCTCCTGTAGGTTGTAGCCTGCAGAAAATAGATGGGAGTTGTAGCTTCCTTGCAAGTTGTAGCTTGCAGAATTGAGGTAGTAACCTCCTGTAGGTTGGAGCCTACAGAAAATCAGTGGTGAGAGGGAGTTGGAGCTTGCCTTTGCATCAAAACAATAATAAGATGTGGTTTTCTCCATTATGGGATTCCACTTATATCTGTTGTCTATGTGCATTATTATTATGTGTTGATATTTTGTATTTAATTTGCTTAATACCTGCTGCTCACTTATTAAGATTTTTGTTCCATTGTATATTAATTTGATCACGAAATGAAGATGTAAATAAGTGTAAAAGAAAGTTTTACAAGAACATGACTGCATTAAACTGATTCACCCCCCCTCTTGGTTTAACCAAGGGTTCAACAATTAGTATCAGAGCAGGTTCCTTCTGTACTATTTTAACAACTGGAAGGAGATCCTAGGTCCCCAAGATGGCTAGTCTAGAAGGATGCTCAACAAATAAATCCCCTTTGTTTACTGGTACAAATTATGCCTTCTGGAAAATAAGAATGAGGACGTACATAATGTATCTAGGAATAGAATTTTGGGCTGCTGTGGATTTGGGATATGCCCCAAAGGATTCTGACACAGAGAAAGAAGCCAAACAAGATTTTATAGCTAATGCCAAAGCCATGAATGCTCTCTTAAGTGGTCTGTATGATGCAGAATTTATCAAAGTAATGCACAACAAGACTGCCAAAGAAATATGGGATACATTAGAAAGTATCCATGAGGGAGATAAAAGGGTGAAGATAGCCAAACTACAAGTCTATCGAGCCCAATTTGAAAATATAAAAATGAATGAAGAAGAAGATGTTGCCAGCTTCTTCTTAAAGGTTGCAGAAATTGTGAATAATATAAAAGCTCTAGGAGAAACCATTAGAGAATGTGTAATTGTTCAAAAGATATTGAGATATTTACCATCCAGTTTTAACCCCAAGGTTTCTGCCATAGAAGAAACAACTGATTAGGAAACATTGACCATGAACTAATTACTTGGAAACTTAACAGCCTATGATATGAGACTTCCACAAAGGAAGTCAAATGTGAGGGAGGTAGCCTTTAAGGCTGAGAAGAGCAAAGAAGAAAAGGAAGATACATGCTCCTGCTCTGATGAAGAAGAGGCAAAATTTTTTCGAAGATTGGATAGAGGCTCAGGTAAGTATAAAGGTAAACTTCCATTTAAATGATTTAACTGTGGAAGAGTTTGGAACTATGCATCAAAGTGTCCTTACAAGAAAACAAAGAATCATATTCAAGAGACAGAGAAAAAAAAAACTAATAACTGGAAGAAAGGGAAGAGATTCGATAGAATATCCCTTTATGCCCAGCAAGATAGCAGTGCATCTAAAAACTCAGATGAATCCTCAAATGAAGAAGGAACCTCTGAATTTGTGTTGATGGCCAAGGAAGAGTCTGAAGGATTCCCTCTAGAAGATGAGGAAGGAGGTGAGGTAGATCTTGAGGGGTAGCTAAGAAGTGCTTTAGAGGAAATAGACAGACTTAAACTCAGGTGCAGAAAATAGAAAGACATTCTCCTCAAATGTGTAAAAGAGGTACCAAATTCAGAAGACCTCATTCAATTGAAAGTAGAACTTGAAGAAGCTAAGAAGGTGGAAGACATTCTGCTAAAGCAAATTAAAGATAAACATCAGGAGCAAGAGAAATTGGAAGAATAAGTGGTATGCCTGAGAAAGAAACTAGAAAACACCCAAAGGGAATTGTCAATGAACACTCCTCGAATGACAAGCACTAAACAGTTGGACAAGATTCTAAATGCTCAAAGGTCTCCTCTCATAAAGGCTGGGATAGGATATGAAGGAGAAATCAGTAAGTCCAAGGTAGAAGATAACAAGAATATCATTTTTGTAAAAGTTGTAAAGGATAATGAAGCAGCTCAAAAAGGAGCTACAGAAGCAGAAGCCAGCAAGAACTTGATGTGTGATGAAACAAACAGAAACAAGCAGCAACATCAAGAGACAAAGAATTAGAGGAAGAAACAAGCAGTTGCAAAAAGCTCAATTGTTCCTGAAGATCAAATGAACAAGTTCAAAAGATCTCAAAGGAGATTCTTTCCTCCTATGAGAAATGTCACTTGTTTTGCCTGCCACAAACTGGGACATATTGCTGCATACTATCAGACAAAGATAATCAATTTCAACCAGCAAAGGATGCAAAAATTGAAAATACTACCTCAAGCAAACAAATGGAGAGGACAACCCTTCACCAGGTACACTAATCGTTTCCATGGGTATTGTTTTTGTTGTAAGGGTTTCGGCCATAAAGCCATGGAGTGCAGAATGTATGGAAAAAGACTGATGTTTAAAACCCCAAGGAGATTTTTGAACAATGGAGAGTTCACTCGTACACATAATCCTTTTAAAAATATAATCAACTGCTTTGTATGCCATCAAATTGGACACATGTCGTCCAAATGTCCTCTCAAAGAATGTGGTCCATCTTCTCAGAAAAGGTGCCAAACAAATAGCTGCCTGCAGTGGAAAAATAAGTTGAATAAGTGTGACCTGGCTCTAATAGCTCAAGATTAGAAAAGCCAATGGTATATGGACAGTGGATGCTCAAAGCATATGACTGGAGATCAAAGCAAGTTTGTAACCTTTGATGAAAAGAAATTTGGAAATGTAACATTCGAAAATGATAAAGCAGGGAAAATCAAAGGAAAAGGCTCAGTCAGTCTGAATAATGGAAGAGGAGAGGCTCAAGATGTACTATTTGTGGATGGGCTGAAAGAAAATTTGCTAAGTGTCAGTTAAATGTGTGATAAAGGCTGTGAGGTCCTTTTCAGAGCCCAAGATTGTGAGGTAAGATCGAGCACCACAGGAAAGACCTTGATCAAAGGTGTTAGAACAGAAAGTAATGTCTATATAGTGAAAGAAGAGAATGAAGCATGCCACATAAGAAAACTTGATGAATCATGGTTATGGCATAGAAGATTGGGACACCTAAACTTTGACCACATCATCAGTATGAGCAAAAATAATGCAGTCAGAGATATGCCTACATAAATAGGCCTCCAAATACCATATGTAAATCCTGCCAACTGGGCAAGCAGACCCACACATCTTTCAAGACCAAAGAGTAGCTATCTAGAAGTAGGTCTCTTCAGCTTGTTCACATGGACCTGTGTGGACCTTCAAGAGCTAATGCACCAGGTGGAGAATCTTATTTCATGCTAATAATAGATTATTTTACCAGATTGATGTGGGTGGAATTTCTCAAATATAAATCTGAAGCAATTGAGAAATTCAAGATATTCAAGGCATTGGCAGAAAATCAAATAGGATGCAAAATAAAATGCATCAGATCAGACAGAGGAGGTGAATTCACAAACTATGATTTTGCAGATATATGCAATGAACATGGGATAAAACAATAGTTTACAATTGCAGGTACACCTCAATAGAATGGAGTGGTAGAAAGAAAAAAAAATTCAGTATAACAGATTTCTAGAGCCATGATGCAAGAAAGTAACATTCCCCAAACCTATTGGGAAGAAGCACTACACACAGCTGTTCATATTCTCAACAAAGCTAATCTAAGACCAAATTGTGATAAGAATCCTTACGAATTATGGCATGGTAAACCAACGTCAATCAAGCACTTTAGAGTATTTGGAAGCAAGTGTTTCATAAAAATTAATGATGAAAAACTGGGGAAGTTTGATGCAAGAGTTGATGAAGGAATATTTTTAGGATATGCATCCAAGAGTAAGGGTTACAGGTGTTACAACAAAAGACTGCACAAAATTGTGGAAAGCATTGACGTAAGAGTTGATGAAGATCTACCAAACAGTACAAGAAACAAAAGATGTGCCAATCCTCCAGATGATCATGAAGCTGAGAACCAAGATAATGATGAACATAACAAGACAACAGAAGATATTGAATTAAAGTCAAAGGGTCCCTCAAGATACACTCAAAAGAACCATCCAGAAGATCAAATCATTGGGGACAAAAGTGTGGGAGTCTAGACAAGAAGACAACTTACTGAATAGACAGAAGAAGTATACCTAGCCATGCTATCTCAAATAGAACCAAAGAAGTTCGAAGAATCCAACAAAGACAAAAACTGGGTAAATGCTATGAATGAAGAACTGGACCAAATTGGGAAAAATGTCATTGGCACAAAATGGATATTCAAGAATAAGATGAATGAACAAGGGCAGGTAATCAGAAATAAAGCCAGAATTGTATGCAAGGGATATTCACAAATTGAAGGACTTTATTATGATGAAACCTTTTCCCCTATAGCCAGGATGGAAGCAATCAAAATGTTTTTTGCCTTTGCATGCTATCATGATTTTAGGGTATATCTAATGGATGTGAAGTCCGCCTTTCTGAATGGAGATTTAGAGGAAGAAGTCTACATGGAACAACCTGAAGGATTCTAATTAACAAAGAAACATGACTATGTGTGCAGATTAAATAAAGCCTTATATGGTCTGAAACAAGCTCCTCATGCATGGTATTCAAGGCTGGACAAATACTTGCAAAAACAAGGGTTTAAGAAAGGAGGAGTAGACAACAATTTGTACATAAAGGCTAATAAAGATGAACTCTTAATTGTAATAGTATATGTAGATGACATCATGTTTGGTAGCAACAAAGATGAGTTAGAAAAAGGATTTGCTGAAGAAATGAAATCAAAATTTGCGATGTCAATGATTGGAGAGCTCACCTTTTATTTAGGACTTCAAATTCAACAAAAGAACACATGAATATTCATTCCGCAAGAAAAATACTTAAAAGAAATGTTGAAAAAGTTTCAAATGGAAGACTGCAAACCTATGTCAACTCCCATGATTACTGGATGCAAACTATGTGCTAATTATGGATCAACAGATGTAGATCAAAAACTTTACAGATCCATAATAGGAAGTCTGTTATATCTAACTGCTTCTAGACCGGAAATTATGTTGGCAGTAGGACTTGTGGCAAGATATCAAGCAGCACCAAAACAAAATCACTTACTCGCAATCAAGAGAATATTTAGATATCTACAAGGAACCTCACATTATGGCCTATGGTATCCAAAAGGAAAATTTTTCACACTGACAGCATACACAGATGCAGATTGGCACAGTTGTGTGGATGATAGGAAAAGCACAAGTGGAGGTGCTTTTTATTTGGGAAAAAGTCTGGTGGCATGGCTAAGCAAGAAGAAAACTTCTATCTCTTTATCTACAGCAGAAGCAGAATACATAGCAGCAACAACATGTTGCACACAAATAATGTGGATGAAACAAACTCTCCAAGACATGAAGGTAAGCATTTATGAACCCATTTCTATCAAATGTGACAATACAAGTGTAATAAGTATATCAAAAAATCCTGTACTTCATTAAAAAACAAATCAAATCCCAATAAAGTACCACTTCCTCAAAGAACAAGTAGCACAAAAATTAGTAAAGTTGGAATATGTACCAACCAAGGAACAAACAACAGACAGATTCACAAAAACTATTGCTAAATAACCTTTCAAATATCTAAGAGACAAACTAGGGGTAGTGTTTGTAGATGTTACTCTCTAACAAGATCAGATAAAAAGAAAAAAGAAAAAAAAAAGAAAAAGAAAAAAAGAGAGGGGTTGCATACAAGAAACAGGACCAGTGCAGAAGACAAGTGATAGTCAATATCAGACAAGAAAGCATCATTCCAGGGGGATAGCAGTCAATAAAAATTGTCAAAAAAGAGCTAGAGCAATGGAGCAGTGCATGGAACAGGTCCTCAAGATCAGAGTATTATGAAAAGATAGAAACCACACTGGGAAAAGTGCAACACTTTGCCATTGATGTCAAAAGGGGAGGAAAAGAAAACAAAATAAGAAAGGCTCTTCTGTAAAGCAGGCAGAGGATGAAATACAAGATACTTCTCAGAATGAAAGGGGGAGGAATTCCGGAAGGAAGTAAGGGAGTATTGGTGGATGTGTTTCCATCAATGCCAAAGGGGGAGACTGTTGGAAATATTGTCATTGATGGAAAAGGAGCAGAAAGGAGTAACACTAGAATTACTAGTGATAGCAGAGGCAACAGAGAAGCAGTTAAGGCAGCAGAAGGAGCTCAGGAGAGATTGGCATGTGCAACAAGTGCAATAACCAAAAGAACAAGCTTAGGAGAGATTTGTAGAAGTATCAAAGAAGCATAGGCAGCAGAGGCAGCGAAGGCAGCGAGGGAAGTTGAATAGCAAAGGCAAAGGCGTGCAGTAGAGGCAATGAAGGCAATAGAGGCAGCGAGGGAAGTTGAATAGCAAAGGCAAAGGCGTGTAGTAGAGGCAATGAAGGCAATAGAGGCAGCGAGGGTAGTTGAACATCGAAGGCAGAGGCATGCAGCAGAGGCACCGAGGGCAGTTAAACATCGAAGGTAGAGGCGTGTAGCAGAGGCAGCGAAGGCAGCAGAGGCAGTGAAGGCTAAACCTCATGCACATATTATGAGCGTGGTTAACGTTGATCTAGGATAAATGGTACCGCGGGGGCACAAATAGCCCGATGGTTAACCCAAGGGGGTGCCTCCATAGTTGACCCGCCCATCGGGCGTTGACCACAGATCGATAGTTGTCATTCACTGCAGTAGCACATGCCTGATGACCATTCCGTACCAAGGAATGCCTCCGCAGTGCAGTGAACTAGGACCCGCTTTCTTAAAGCCCAAAAGTACAGTCGTGGACCGAAGTGATCAACGGATGAGATTAAAGGAGATCGACGACAGATATTATATCACAATCAAGTGGGATCCGATCGCATATCGGACATCTCAAGCTTAGGATAATAAGCGCTTGAGAATCAGGTTGAATCGTCGAAGCGCGAAGTGCGATAATGAAGTGGCGATGCGAAGGGACACATGGCGGCACAGCGCAATATCGCACATCAGCGATGTGAAGTTCATCGCATACCACGAAGTGGCGATGCGATACGATGCGAGGTGATGTGGCAATGCGAAGGGACATGTGGCGGCACAACGTAATATTGCACATCGACGATGTGAAGTTCATTGCATACCGTGAAGTGGCGATGTGATGCGATGTGAAGTAGCAACGTGAAGTTCATCGCATATTGCAATCGGGGCAGGAGGAATATCGCATATCAGGAGATCAGATGGACGAAAGCACTTTAGGTAACAGGATTCGCCGAAGTGCAATAAAGAGAGCAGACATGATACAGATTGAAGATGAAACCTAAAGCATTTCAAGTCCGGGAGTATGGGATTTCCCGTTGTTAAATCACATCGGAGAACAAAGGAGCATTAGAACATAAAACGTTAAAACCTGCGGGCAAGCGAAATGCGATGCACTATGATTGGTCACTGTGTTGTGGGACCCTTTAACCAAATTTAAGTCCGGGGCTAAGTGTTTTATGAAGAAAACCATGGAAGCAGAGATCGACTTGAGTTACAAAGGAAAGACTTGAAAACATGAAAAAGGACACGGAGCATGTACAAAACAATGTTAAGAGGTTGCGGCCGTTGAGAAAAGAAAATTGTTGAATCCTGCGAGCAAAAGAAGGAAGGTGAATAGGCATGGTCGGGAAAAAGGAGATATGATGGCACTGTTAGAAATGCAATAGAATGAGTGAAGTTGGACAAAAAGTGTAGTTATGCAGCAGAGCTAGAATATAACAACATAAACTGAAAAGACAGTGATAGCAGTAGAAAAGACAAATATATGGCGAACCAAGAGTTGAAAGGGCTGAATTGAAATATTATTGTATCTGTAAATGTAAATGATTTAATTATTTTTATTGTATGTGATGCAAAGGCAAGTCTCCGTAGGCAAAGAAAAACTCCAATTTAATTCTGAAATGAGTAGATAGTGTTGTAACCTCCTGAAATGATGAGCGAGAAAATGAGATGGTGGAAGGCAAAGAGTCATGCCTGTTCACTTCATATTCCCTGTAGAATGCAAATATTCATAAAGCTATCTGTATAAAACATATAATATCAGTATGCATAGTGAGGTTAGAGAGTGTAAGAAGAAGAAGGAGCAGAGAGAGGAGTTGTGAAGATCGAGAGATGATATAAAGCAAATTTGAAGGCTGGAAGGACAACAATAAAGAAGGATAAAAATAGAGCTGATATACAGGTAAATCAGCATATGATTTTATTGTACAGTGAGGAAGTTGGTGCTTCCATATCAAGTTGTAGCTTGATAGATGTCCAGTTGTAGCTGGCTGAGGTAGGAGCCTCTTGCAGGTTGTAGCTTGCAGAAAATAGATGGGAGTTGGAGCTTCCTTGCAAGTTGTAGCTTGCAGAATTGAGGTAGTAGCCTCCTATAGGTTGGAGCCTACAGAAAATCAGTGGTGAGAGGGAGTTGGAGCTTGCCTTTGCATCACAACAATAATAAGATGTGGTTTTCTCCCTTATGGGATTCCACTTATATCTATTTTCTATGTGCATGATGATTATGTGTTGATATTCTTTATTTAATATGCTTAATACCTACTGCTTACTTATTAAGATTGTTGTTCCATTGTATACTAAGTTGATCATGAAATGAAGATGTAAATAAGTGTAAAAGAGAGTTTTACAAGACCATGATTGCATTAAACTGATTCACCTCCCCTCTCAGTTTAACCAATGGTTCAACACATTGCACCAATAGGGACATTTCGCGAAAGCAAGAAGCTGAACAAGTACCAAGGGTACTTAGCTTCCATATGCACCATTGTTAAATCTAAGCCTTATACATTTGAAGACGCTGTGAAGCACCAATTTGGAAGGATGTGATGAATGGAGGGTATGATTCAATCATGAAGAATGATTTCTAGGATGTGGTTCCTAAACCCAAGGACAAGTTTGTGGCCACTTCAAAATGGATTTACAAAATCAAACATGGAGCTGATGGGAGTGCTGAAAATTTCAAGGCTAGGTTTGTTGCTTGAGGCTCCTCTCAAAAGGAAGGTGTGGACTATGATGATATATTTGCGCTAGTTTCCCGATACACAACTATCCGATCTATCATCACCATTTCTGCCTCTCAAGGTTGGAGCCTACACCAAATGGATGCCAAAATTTCTTTCTTGCATGGCTCTCTTAAGGAGGAAGTCTATGTAGATCAACATGTGGTTTCAAAGTTCTGGATCAAGTCACATGTGTGCAGGTTGAAGAAAGCCCTCTATGGGCTGAAGCAAGCCCCTAGGGCTTGGTATGAGAGGATTAAAAAATATCTTATGAAGCTAGGTTTTACAAGAAGTGAAGCTGACCCAAACCCTTACTTCAAGGTTGAAAATGGCATACCTCTCATTCTGGTACTTTATGTAGGCGATCTCTTTCTAACAAGTGAAAACCCTCTCATTCATAAATGCAAGAAGGAGTTGTATTCCGAATTAGAGATGAAGGACCTAGGGTTGATGCACTACTTCCTAGGCTTATAGGTATGGAAAAATCCAGGAGATTTTTTCCTTTCTCAAGGAAAATACATTGTGAAGCTACTCAAAATATTTGTGATGGTGGACTGCAAGTATCTGAGTACTCCGATGGAACTCAACTTCAAGAATCTATGCGGAAGTGCTACTAGGACCGATTTGGAAAATCCTTCCAAGTATCGACAACTCATGGGGGCCCTGATGTTCTTGGTGAACTTCCTTCCAAACATATGCTTCGCAGTAAATGCATTGAGTCAATTTATTGTCGAGCCTCATCACATACATTGGATTGCTACCAAGAATCTCTTGAGATATCTCCAGGGCACAATCAACTATGGGCTGAGATACATTTTCGGTAATTTGAGGCTCCATGGATATTTTGATGCTGACTGGGCTGGAAGTGTGGTGGATTGTAATATCACATCTGGTTGTTGCTTCTCACTAGGTTATGCTTCGATATCATGGATGAGAAGGAAGAAGAAATTGGTTTCTTTAAGCACCGCCGAGGCTGAATACATTAATGCTAGTCTGGCTTGTTCTTAAGCTGTTTGGTTGAGGAAGCTCTTTAGTGAGGTATTTGAGCATGTGCTAGATACCATCATGATCTACTGATACAACCAAAGTTGGATTATCCTTTCAGAGAATCCTGTGTTCCATGACCGCTCCAAGCATATTGATATCAGGTACCACTTTATCCGAGATATGGTACAACGGGGAGAAATAAGGCTCCATCAAATCGAGACTGATGAGTAGGTTGCAGATATTCTCACGAAGCCCTTAGGGAAGGTCAAATTATTAAACTTTTGTGAGAGACTTGGAGTCATGGAAATACCCTCCTATTAGGGTCCCACATGAGTTGGAAACTGAGCTCTAGGATCTCCTAGGGGCTTGGGGTACTTCTTGGAGCTATGAGCGACCATAGGGTGAGTGGTTCACCTTCCCCTTATGGTAAGCTGTGTATAGGGTGATCGGTTCACCTTCCCCTAGCGGTAAGTTGTGTATAGGGTGAGTGGTTCACCTTCTTATGTGATACCCCATTATGGATGGAATGTGTGTAAGGTGAATGGTTCACCTTCCCATGCGATTGATATATGCATATGATGAGTGCTTCACATTATCCTATGGAATATGGGAAAATGAGTGGTTCACCTTATCCTGCTGATGCCATAGCATACATCCTACCCATGTAGTACAAGACTCATGGGAAGTACCTCTCATCTGGCCAATGAGTTGGGAAATGAGGATATGGACCATAGAATTATCAATGGACGCATTGTGTATTGTCATACTCTCTATGCCAGGATGCATGGTGTTCAAAAAACTTGATCTAGGATCAATTGAGGTTCTACCTCTGGACTCACTTGGGTCAGTGGAGAGTGGCAGGGTCTTGTGACTCACTCTCGATCAATTTTTCTTCATTATTTCTTCATGGTGCAGTAGAGAAGAGTAGAGTTGGGATGAAAAATATGGTACAGGTTGACAGATGGATTGGCAGGTAGAATTCTCCCTAGTTGAGAGGGAGTGTTAAAATTTTCAACTAGGTCCAAACTCCACCTTGGACGACTCATATGATGGAGATGATATTTTAATTATTCCTATTTTCGAGAGGTGCAAGATTGATCTAAATATCATCTTGTTCGGACAAGTAGAAGTGTGATTTTGAATTTGTTATTCACACACTTGAAAATTGTCAAGATCAACCTGAGTCAAATGTAGGCTCATGAAGCCTGTTACATGGCAAATGACCTCCTCATCAGCTCAGAGGAGAAGGTAACATGGTAGGAAGAAAATGACCTACACAAGGCCCATTTTGCTAAGTTAACGCACCCCCAGAGATAGCTAGGCTGAGTTATAACGCACCCTAGCCATGAAAAGGGAGCGTTAGTGCCTAGGGAAATGCTCTGTCTTTCCTAAGGGGCAATGTTATCCGTGTTTGAATGTGAAAAAGGGAAATATCTCACGGAAATTGACTGGAATTTCCAACTTTTTCTCAGAAAGAGTCAGTTAAAAAATAGAAACTTATGGCACAAACCTTTTATTAGACATTGCTAAACACAATTGAACTCCTATGGAAGGAAAAAGCAAAGAAAATCTAAGGAAACATCTAGATCTTTCCCGATTTGAACTGGCTGAAATGATTGGCAAGGTTTTCCCTCTCCATTTAATATAAATTGGAGGTTTGGGCTCTTGGTCTATGGTCGAAGGTTTGATTATATGTGGAGAAGAATTTCATTGTTGAAGTGTGAGGCTTGAAGATCGATGAGATTCATTAAGGACCCTTGGCTCAATATCATCACACTCAGAGATAGAGAAAGAGAGAGAGGAATTGGGAGATAGAGGAGTTGTAATCCTCCTTTTTATAAATCAATAGAACTGTATCTGTTTTGTCCATTCGATGCCTCAGTGTCACATTTTTTGTTCATATGTCTATGTAGCATGATATGAATGGCTTAGATATGGATAGTTTAATGTCGATTATATACTGATTCAATTGTTAAGAAACTATACTATTGTGAAGATTACATGGGTGCTTTGATTGCTTGCAGGATCTTGATTTGGAGGTGGAGAAGAAGGACTTCTACCTTGCCGCTTTGCACTCTCCATAGGATATGTTATCTACGAAGAGGTAATCATTCTAAATCTTGCTTTATCAATTATATATTAGTATGAACATGTATGCAGTACCTTTGGAAATTTACAGCTAATCTTATAGTCTACCTCGAGCACCGGAAAGCCCTGAGAGGGATATTCATTAACCACCACCCAAGAAATTTACCCTATAACAGAAATGGCGACTCCGCTGTGGAGTTAACCCCAAGTTTCCAGATTTTTCCTAAGACTTTAACTCTTTCCCTCTGTCCACATTCCCTTCTGATCAGTTTTCATGCTCAGTAACCATCTCAATAGCTCACAAAGTCGAGAATAGACCCTTCCCAACCATCTATACAACTTTACCCTGAGTAACGCTCCCCTTGAGAGTGTTTAAGTGCATTATAATGTTGCTTATGCTCAGATACAATGCGTTAGTATCATTATTAATGCTCTGTACCCTCTGCTTGCCAGCGTTACTTAGCCAAAATCTACTATTTACACCCCTGTTGTGTTTCCCTTTGGCTGTGGCGTCATTGGCTACTAGATTAGTTTCTTTTCTTGGATCCTTGTGCTTGATTACTAGCTAGCACGTTTATTTTCCTTGTTTAAAAATTTAGTGTTAATAACATCTATTTTTGAAGAATGATTTTTTTTTTTAGTTTTCTGAACATATCTGAATTCATTCTGAATTTTTTGGTTAAAATGTTGTTAGAGAGAATAGATAGATGTCTGAATCTTTTAAGGTTGAACTACGTTATTTGAATTATTGGTGCATGGATGTTTGAAAGATCTATCCCTGTAGAATAAACTCTTCATTGAAATTGAATATTTAGAGCATTTGTTTTGCATGGTTTTGAGTCAAAGTCTCATCACATTTCATACGTCCACTCCCTGTACGCAAGACTAATAATCAAGTACACTAAGAATCAAGAAATAATAAAATTAATCATATAAATTTAACTAAGCTCACACTAACAGTAGTTCAAGCTAGGATCTTGGGGTAGGAGAAGAGAGAAAATCACCCAAGATCTCAAAACTTGAAACTAGAGTCATTAAAAAGTGAAATCCTACTACACGCATACTATTGGGACCACTCCACTACCACCAAAATTAAGCGTGAGACAACACCATGGTGCATAAGAAGGTAGCCCACCTTCGAGTGAATTTAGTGGGCATGCTATATATTGGGGTTCCCTTCGGGGATGTCGAAACTAGATTGGTGATCTAGGTGTTCTGCCCATATAGCGTGTTGTCTACGACCGTGAACCTCGAGACACTGTTTGTGATTTGAGGTATATTTAGTTGCCAGAATTTTTAGGGACTTACACAAGGTGACTAGGGCGGGCTGCCCTGGTACCTAAAATAGACAGACCTAATCTGTCTTCAGTCTTTGGGAGGGTACTTGTCTTCATAAGAGTGCTTACACCTATTGTCTAAGGTTCAGGAAAAGCTCTAGAGTAATCGTAACTGTATTTTTGACCAAATCTCTCTGTATCATATTGTGATACTAGGTTTCATCTCCAGCAAATGATAGTACTCAGACATGGTCATACCCATTTTGGTTTCTTGATTGATTGATTTTAGAAGTCCTTTTTTTCTTTTTTCTTTTGTAGGTGTGTGGTTACTATCACTGAGACTTTATAATACATCAAAATAATAAAAATTTGATAAATTTAAACAGGTCACTGTGGCGTCATTTGGCCCTCGTCGTATTTCTAGACGGTAGCAAGCTCTCCCTCCGTTGACACCGGGGGAGGAGTCGAGTCTCGGTGAGCCAGTGCCTTCTCCGGAAGAGAAGTCTCCAGTGACAACCCTTGAATTTAATATAACTTCATATCATATGGAGTTTCCAGAGGATACTTTTACAGAAGGAGTCGTACCTCCTTACAATCCTCCTCTCACTTACCCGTCGAGGCCATTATTAGTTCAGGTTACACCAAGCCAAGTTATGTCTTCGGCTGAACCTACATCCATTTCACAACTGACGCCCATGGATTTGATGCCGTTGGTAACCAAATCTAGTCCACCACCATCTTCCTTGCCAGTTATCAGTTCTATGCCAATGATTAGCAACCCCAGTATCCAGGCTATACCCGGTCCTAGCAATCCGGTCACCACAACTGTTAGTGGACCTCCGAACCCTTTGGGCTCTGCTCCTATTGTGACTACGCCGGGACCCACGGTTTCTGTTCCCGCTAGCGGGGTTACTTCGGTTCCTTTTAGCAACCCTTTCAGTTGGAACCCTTTGCTGAGTTCAAACCCCTTGGATATCATGCCAGTGGGTAGTGTCACCAATAAATATATTCCAGGGAGCACTTCGGTACCCCTACATTCATTAGGACAAGCAGGACATCCAATTGTTAACGTTGTTCCTTTGAGTGGTCAAACTTCTGGTGTAGGGTCTATGCCGATGCTTAAATATGCAAATAATAGTATGCCACTAGCTAACTCTATTGTGTCCATTTGGGCGACCCAACCCCAAAGTAAATTTGGGCAAGGGGGAAACTATTACACTGGAGGAAACCAATAGTTTTCTCCCCAGTAAAACATACCCTACGGACAACAACCATACACCCCTACACCTCCACTCACTGGGAAATTTTATCAACAAAGTCCTACTTATCCCATTTGTGACACATTGATGGGTAGACCTTACGATCCAAATGGTCAACCAACACTTCCTTGGCTTGATCTGGGGGAAAACACACAATTGCCATTCTTGGAAACTCTATACATCCCCGACCTCTACAAAATGACCAATGATCCCATCAACCACAACCTACTCTGGCCTCTAGTACCACACAAAATTCCGTCTGGCATCCCTAATTTCGAAGGGAAACAAGGGGACGACTCAACTACACACATCACCACCTTTCATCTGTGGTCTGTTTCTAACTCCATGATGGATGATAATGTCCGGCTTAGACTTTTCCCCCGCACTCTCACAAGAAACACTGCCAAATGGTACATTGAGTTACCACGTGGGGCCGTCAATAATTTTGGCATCTTAGCTACGAAATTTCTTAAGAACTTCCAGTTACTGATTTGATACGAAATTGGCACAAAACTCTTAACCTCGCCGTGCCAAGACACTACCACCCATATCTCCAATCACATTTATGAATGGAGACGTAGGTGAAGGCTAGTCAAAGTGCCAATCCCGGATCATCTCTTATCAAAATGGTTTTTTAAGTCACTCTTACCACCCCTAGCTAAGGACGTTTGCTTATCTGGTGCGGTCATGGAAGACCAATCCATCCGTCGTGCAAAACATCTAGATCTCATCTATTCGCAATCTGGCACACTGTATGAATTACTCTCCCATGCCCTTGGCAATCTGAATTCTCCTGCTACTCAATTACCTAGAGCACATGCCGATGGACTCGGTGAAAAATCCAGCGTAGCCATAAAACAACTTAGTGGGAAAACTTCCCAGCCATCTTAGGCTGCCACCGCCCCTAACCAATCGACTACTTTTCCCACCGCTGAGGTAAAATCTATGCAGTTTACACAAAAACCTAGTGTCAAGAACAAGAAGAAAAAGAAAAATACCTCTCCTTTTGAAGAGCAGTCCAGTACTCAGAATAAACCCAATCAGAAAAACACTGCTAAGAATGACAAAGGAAAAAAGAAACCAATGAGATTCCCTTGCAGAATTTGTGCAAAGGACCACTTGACATACAAATGTCCTTGAATGCAAGAATGCACAGATTTTATCAAAAACAAGGACTCTGGAAGGACACCTGTCATCGTTCACAATCCCTTCCCTAATCCACAACAGTATTAAAAACACATGGCTGCAAATCCGCCACAACTCCCCCAAAGGGGAAACGGTGGTACTCATCCTTCTGGTGAAGGATCATCCGCCATTTATGGCATAGAGAGTGTTGAACTCCAAACCGAAGCTAAAATCTATGGAAATCCAGTAATTGAGGCTCAAAAACCTGGTACAAGTTCGAATCCACCACCAACCAATTATTTTCATATCGAAAGGCCTGCTGCTGACCCCACAATTCGTCCCCCCAAAGGGACACTCTGATGCACGACTCATAATACCTCTGCACGTGCTGCCCAAAAATACAAAATTGTAGAATATTTGGTGCAAGCACCGTCAAATATGTTTGCACTTGAAGTATTGCAAACCTTCCCAATGCAAAGGAAAGCTTTGCTTTTGGCGATTGGTGGAATTTACCTCCAAGATTCTATGCTGGGCATCTTTGACATGGAAAAATCTGAACCTCGCCTTTCACACCAACTTGCTTTCTAGGTACAAGTTGTGTCGAAAGGGAGACTAATCCATCGCAATATCATAGATGAAGGTGCTTCGACCTACGTTATGTCAACTGCGTGCTAACTTTCTTTGGTTTCTCCTACTCTGTCTCCGCCGTCGAATTCCCTCAAAGCTTTTTACGACCACACTTTCCTCCCAAAAGGCTACCTTGCTAGATTTACCATTTCACTTAGTGGGAAAATGATAACAGTGGACACAGAAGTCATAGATTGTCATCTCGACTATAATCTATTGTCGGGTCGCAGCTGGTCTTACGTAATGACTACCATTGTATCTTCGGTTTCCGACGAATCCTTTTTCCATTGGATGGGAAGATAGTCACAATGGATCAGTTATCCTTTTGCACTCCCGATTATTCCATGTTACCAAGTAGCACTGTACCGCTAGTAGGAGGCGTTACTGACTGTTACATCAGTGTTGGTACTAATCTTATGAAAGCATATTCCATGATGGGTTTTTTTCCTCTCCCACCACCTGATGTTCCACACATGATTGCAATGATATCCACAATTTCGGATGGCTCTATCGATCCATGGATCCTACCGGTGCCTTCAGACATTGATTCCTACGGAGATCAGATGCCACTATCACCAACTAAGTTGGATTATCAAGCCATCCAATTAGCATCTGAACCCTCCATTTCTTTGGTTTCGACTAATGGTACCACCCTCTCGCCCATTATATTTCCTTCTAAAGATCTCCTCAATGAATTCCTTCCTACGGACGAAGCTTTTTGAGAGATCATGTCTTTAGAGGAACGACCTTGGGGAGAGTTTCACCATCACACTTCGATGTTCGATTCAGACACGACCACTACTAAAATCCCATCTTTAGAACCACCTAAGATTGTTCCCTCTGCTTACATGACTTTTCAAACTATCAACACAAAAGGGAACATGGGAAATATTTCCAACACTATGCTCATAGATATCTCGGTCAAAACAGGTATCGTGGAAAATATTCAGATTGGAGCTGATTTCAATCCTGAGGAAATTTCATGCTTTACATCCCGTTTTAAGGAATTCTGTGATGTTTTCGCTTGGTCTTACGATGAAATTCTCGACATATATCCGTCTATCGTTGAGCACGAAATCAATATTTATGAAAATTCCAAGCCTGTCCGACAAAGGCTCTAACCTGTCCACCCTCACAAAGTGGCAGCCATCAAGATTGAAGTCGAAAAACTCTTACACACTAGTTTCATCTATCCTGTTCCTCTGACGGAATCGGTATCCAATCCGGTTCTCGTAGATGAAAAAAAAAGGCATCATCTAGGTCTATGGTTATTATCGTGATGTTAATGCCGCTTGTCCAAAAGACAATTATCCTACTCCGTTCATAGATCAGATTCTCAACGATTGCGCTGGATGTGAATCTTTCTCCTTTATGGATGGCTTCTTTGGATATAACTAGATAGCAATTAAAAAATATGACCAGTATAAAACCGCCTTCATTGGTCCTTGGGGCACATTTGCGTATCATAAACTCCCATTCAGTCTGAAGAATGCTGGAGCAAATTTTCAAAGGGCTATGGACTATGAATTTCATGATATTGGAAACATTGTACAAGCTTACTTGGATGACCTTCTGACTCACTCCAAGAAATGAACCCATCACCTTGCACATCTTAAAGAAATATTTTCTCGGTGTAGGTTCTACAACATACGTCTGAATCCACATAAGTGCATATTTTTTATCGAGTCTGTATGTCTTCTTGGCTTCATTTTTTCTAAGCACGAGATTAGGGCTGATCCCAATAAGCTTAAGGAAATCATTGACTTACCTACACCATAATCCATCCTGCAAATCCAACGTTTGCAAGGGAAGGCAAAATTCTTGTGTCGTTTCATAGAAACTATGCCAAGATGACGAAAGGCTTTATGCACTTACTCAAGAAAGGGATAGTATATATGTGGGATGATCAGGCTCAATTTTCGTTTGAAGCCTTGAAACAAGCACTCGTTTCCGCCCCACTTCGTAGTGTCCCCAACTATTCGTGTGACTTTCTCCTCTACCTGGAAGCCTCACCATTTTCACTAGGAATGGTTTTGGTTCAATTTCACGATGACGATAGTGAGCATGTGATATATTATCTGTCAAAAGGTCTCATTGAACCTGAACTATGATATTCACATGTGGATAAACTATCTCTCGTGGTGGTCTTTGCTATCACCCACCTCCGACACTATATATTGCTGCGGCAGACTGCCGTAATTTCTTTGGAGAATCCCATGCGACACATCTTGTCTCGTTAAATCATTGGAGGAAAATATTCCAAATGGATTATATTCCTCCAATAGTTTTATTTGGTTTTCACTGCTACCAAAGCAAAGAAATATCTAGTATTTTCCGAATTACTGTCGGACCTTCCTAGAATTGAACTGGAAGAAATAGCTCATGATCCATTTCTTGATGAATCTATCTATCTGGCCGATTCTTCTGATCCTTGGTATGGACACATTCTGGTCTACCTCCAAACTCAACGTTTCTTCCCAACTCTCACGTTAGACAACTGTTGTCATATTCGTCACTAAGCGAAACACTACCTCGTGCTAAATGTTACTCTATATCGTCATGGTGTCGATACTATTCTTTGAACTTGTCTCACTCTTAACGAGGCAGAACATGTTTTAAATGATTGTCACGCGGGGGCGTGCGATGGTCATCTTTTTGGCATAGCTACTTCCCAGAAAATCTTGCATGTAGGATAATATTGGCCCACTTTGTTTAAAGACTCCATCGCAGCGGTCCAGAAGTGCCATTCGTGTCAGATTTTCACAAAAAAAATGCGCACCCATCCCATCCTCTTCATCCGGTTATCTCCATTGGTCCTTTTTATAAATGGGGAATAGACTTCATTACATGCAATCCAATTTTGCTGATGGCCACGACTACATCGTATTTGCGGTCAACTACTTCACAAAATGGGCAGAAGCCATTCCCACTTTTAAGGTTGATGGAGAAAAAACTGCTCTTTTCCTATTCAACCAGGTCAGTTTCCATTTCGGTGTACCCATATCAATCATCACAGATCATGGTTCACACTTTCAGAACCATATGATGATGAAGTTAACTTCCATGCTAGGTTTTCGACAAGATTAGTCTTTGTCCTACAATCCACAAGTGAATGGTCAAGTCGAAGCCGTAGATGGTGTCTTCAAAACCATGATTCATCGGTTGGTCGGAAACCATAAAACCACGTGGAATCAGAAGCTATACTCTGTGTTATGGGAATATTGAATTTCGGTAAAAACTACTACAGGCTTCACGCCATTCCAACTAGCATTCAGCCTCGAAGCAGTAATTCCAATCGAGTGTAAGATTCCATCACTCAAGCTCGCTGTTGAAATCCTACCCATCACGATTGCCGAAGAAGAGCGCTTGCTATTGCTCGATCAATTGGAAGAAACTCGTTGAGATGCCACACTGGAATTCGAAGCTCACAAGTGTCGAGTAAAGGCTCATTATGACAAATCTGTCAAGCATTTTTCTTTCCAGGAAGGTGATCTCGTTATATTATACGATCAAAGACACAACCTCTTGGGGGCAGGAACACTTCAACCATTATGGATTGGTCCTTACATCATCACGAAAGTACTTTCAAAATGAGCTTACGAACTTCAGGACTGTAATGGAATTTCACTTGCAAAGCCCTGCAGCGGGCTCTATCTGAAGAAGTATTTCGCCTAGTGTTCCACTGGGCATATTCTTTGTAATTTTATGTATATTAGTTTTGTTTTTTTGGTGTGTCTAGATATTTTTGGTTTTTGAGTGTTTTTCTCATGAAAACTCTTTTCTTTTATACAGATGTCATCGTCACCCTTACCATATGTTGGATACGTGGATGGTGCCAGTTGCCACACATGACACATTGCATCAGTTGCTTAGGTCCTTTATACACCTGAGTCAGAACTACTTGGTTCCGGAAGAATCTTCCTTGGAAATGCCACCAAAAATATTTCCGAGTACATGTTGGTGATACAACTCCTCACAGAAGTTGCATCTCGTGACATCTCCAATCTGGTGGTCAAGTTAGATTCCTAGCTCATCGTTATGCATTTAAAAAATTGTTATCGAATCTGTCATCCAGTCTTATTGCGTTATTCCTTAAGGGTACGACTTCTAGAATGTCAATTTCAAATCATCTAGGTTGAGCACATTCCTAGAGAATCTAATACATTAGCTGATTCATTGGCGAATTATGTGTTAGATTGGAATTTGTCACATTTATTATAGAAAGAGTCATGCATGAGTGTATATTTTTTCCGTCATAAAAAATACATAAAAATTTAAAACACAAGATCAAAATTTCCAAAATATGTATATGTATATATATATGTCGTGTCAAGTCAAGTTACATCAAAAAAATTCCCAAAACATGGGTATTTTACAAAAAATTGGCTCTGCTAAGCCTCGATCTGACATTTATACATCTATCCACTATTACTCCTGAGCCTGCTGCTCATGATAGAAGATAAATGCTCTAGCTAACCTCCTAAGAGGCACCAAGAACCTCTCTGGCACAACCACTGTGTGTCGCTACAGGTGAACCAGGATCTCCTTCATAGGAAGAGGCGGCACACCCATGCTTAATCCCTCAAGGTTCCTAGCAAGCTCGTGCAAATTTCATGCGTCATCACCCTCTTCGGCAGATGTTGCACTATCCCCAAGTAGTTGCATTCCTCGCCTTGCATAGCCAGGGGCTCCAGCTGGATGGACAGGTACCACATTTGTGTCAAGCAATAAGCTTCATGTAAAAACATTTTCACCCATTAAACAAAAAAGTTGCATAAACATTCAAAATATAAAAAATACTTAAATACTGATCATGTTTCCTTCTTACCATTTGGACCCCACTAAACGCCTGGTGGCAGTATCAATTCCGGGTCTCCTGTGTAGTTCATCCCCACAGAAGGATAATATTCAATCATCAGGATCTGGCCATGTAGCCACTCAAAGAATGCATCATCAAAACAATGACAGATTGGACCCTCTCCAGCCCGTGGAATCAAAGCTGACCAACAAGCCTATCTTGGCTCTCGTGGTCCCATCGCATCCATGATCATCCTTGGCCTCATTGCAGGCACCCAGTCTAGTATGAAGAACACAATTAGTGTTCCATACCCAAAATATCGTTGGGTCCAAGTCTTACATGCCGTCAGTTCTTCCCGAACCCAAAGGACAACACCTTTGCACCAATCGAAAACCTGAGGCTGCATGAAATCTAGCGCCAACAATACCTGTGCCTTGGTGGCCATGTGCTGACTCTTGGCTCCTGCTAAGCGAACTATGATCCACAAGAAAGACCTCATCGGTCTTGAGACCACCAATGCTATAGGCACCCAGTTACTTAGTGCCGCATTATTGTTTATGTAGTGAGTTTGGATCAGATCCACAGTAGTGTGGGGATCAACCCTGGAACCTGTAAGATTGGGCCTTGGTCCTCTACATGACAAGACATTCAAGTAGTATATGTCATCTTTCTTGATCGAGAGTTCATTAACCCCATTGTGAAAGACATGCTGTTGATCGTCTGACTACTGGATGATCCATCTCAGAAGGTCTTCTTGCCCCCTCATCAACTATAAACGAGCATACTTCAATAATCTACATCTGTGGAGAAACAACAAAGTAGCAACATCAGTAACCATTTCGCGTTCTTCCCGTTCATGCTCTCTTTCGCACCAAATACTCATGGTAAACTGCTTCACGCCTACACAAGACATGTTTCTAATGGATTAGTTTTAGGCTGAAACACTTTAGGATTGAGCAAAAAATGTTTAAAAAATGATTCTGACAGCTAACGTAGGCCCTAGTGCAAAGAAGAGCGTGCTAACGCACTGTCCCTTAACAGGCAGTGGGTTTAATGTGACCCTGACACTAGGCACCCGCGTTAGCCGCTTAAATTTTTTAGGGCCTGCTAAAAACCAAATTTTTAGCCAGTAAAAACAATTGAAATGACAATGGAAAGCTAGATGAAGGCTCAAGCTCTTACCTGGATCTCACGGAATCAAAAACCATTGCCCGGATCGTCCACAATTGACCGCAGAAAATTCACCTCTTTTTCGCTCCAGAGATCTATCACAGCACTCAAAACAGTGAAAATGAAGGTCTGTTGCCTTCCTATAGACATTCTGGAGGTATGAATCACTCAGATAGTCTCTTAAATTTGGTAAATTCCTGCTATATTTTGTCGCAATTGTTGGTTTTTAAAATTTCATCGATGCTCTGATGAGTTGTTAGTGTTCCTGTGCAGATATGACCATTTTTGACTCGGTGGCGAGCTTTCTTTTTAGGGACTTTTTCTAGGTCGTAAAACTGAAAAAACCCCGAGTTACCTTCGTCGGGCTTGTTAAACTACTACGACAAATAAATATGAGCCATTCTTTTCCATATTTTTCTAGCTCATTAAAAACCAAAAAAGTAACTGAGTTTTTCTCCATTGGACTCGTTAAAAATTCATGGAGAGCATCAAGTTTTTCTTCGTCAAACTTGTTAAAATTTCACAAAGAATATTAAGTTTACTCAGTCTCCTCATGCTCATAACAAAATGAGGTATACATCCATTGAACATAGGTTTATCACTTTATCCAGATTCAATGGACTAACGTACAAAAAATGAACTGTGTCGGGCTTACTATTCTCCCTTCGTCGCGCCCAGTTATCAAACATGACAAAGGTACCCCCTAGAGTTTTCTTTTACGATGTTTTTTCAGACTCTCTAAATATTAAAAGATCACCGTGTTTACCCGTCTGGACTCGTTAAACTTAATTAGACGGGGAAAAATTTTGGACAATGTGGATACTTATTCTGTTATACTTTAAAGGTCGATTTGGTAGCACAAAATATTGAACATGGCACTTCCCAGAAAATTCACTCGCCACTAGCCAAACCCTACCATCTATGAGTTTAGCCTTCGTATACCAATGCCCCTGCATTGGTGAATCTTGATACTCTTTGGTGTTCATTAAGCCTAAGCTGCTTGTTACCCTATTATTTTTGCCTTCTATTGTTCAAGAGGATCCCGCTATCTACTGCTTCCTGTATCAACCGAGCCATCATATACCAGAAATTATTCGTCGCCAGTTACTCCCATTTTCTCTTGACTATCTCCAAAACAAAAACATCTTTTACCGTTTCGTGTCGACTAATGTAGGACGCCTTAGTGCCTACCTTTCTACAAATCTCTTCCTATCAACTTCAACATCTTATCTAGGAAGTTGATCCAGAAACACATCAATACCCAGGTGCTTGCAGAAATCAGTGGCAAGTTACTTTGTGTTTGATTGGGGGTTATCATTATTGGCTCTCGATCGAATGATTCTACAAGTGTTCGACATCAACTCCTTTTATTCACACTCGCTAGAATGTACTGTGCATCTTGGGGACCATCATCATTATCGGTGGCCACCCTCGTGTTTGTTAACAATTTTCATTATTGACTGGTAATCAGACAATTTCCCGCATGTTCGACTACAACTCCTTCATTCACATGTGTGGAAATATGTAGTTTAGTGAAGCAGTGACCAAGACCTTAGGTTGAGGCTTACATCATTTCAGCGGTGTTTCCTCTCCCAAGTTGTGATATTGTTTCCAGAGAAAGCTTATCAGATTGATCTTGTCATGAAAAAATATTCCACAGTGTGCTTATCGGTGGAAACATTGGTCATATCTCTTTTTTAGAGAAATCATTTTGATACAACTACTGAGCACGAGAATGCCCGACTCAAGACAGATACTTATATTTCTGACATATGTTGTTGTTGTTTCAGGTTCTCCTCAATCTTCCAAACTCATCTCATTCTACTACATTTATTATAAAGTATTTCGGCCATCGTCTTCGCCTCTGACCTCACACTTTAGGGGGCATCTGTTACAGGGAAAATGACCTCCTCATCAACTTAGAGGAGAAGGAAACATGGTAGGAAGAAAATGACCCAGACAAGGCCCATTTTTCCAAGGTAACGCACCCCTAGAGGCATCTAGGTCGAGTTATAACGCACCCTAGCCATGCAAAGGGAGCGTTAGTGCCTAGGGTAATGCTCTGTCTTGCCTAACTGGCAACATTATCCATGTTTGAATGTGAAAAAGGGAAATATATTGCGGAAATTGACTGGCATTTCCATCTTTTTCTCAGAAAGAGTCAGTTCAAAAATGGAAACTTATGGCACAAAATTTTTATTAGACATTTCCAAACACAACTGAACTCCTATGGAATGAAAAATCAAAGAAAATCTAAGGAAACATCTAGATCTTTCCTGATTTGAACTATTTGAAAGGATTGGCAAGGTTTTCCCTCTCCATTTCCTATAAATTGGAGGTTCGGGCTCTTGGTCTATGTTCGAAGGTTTGATTATATGTGGAGTTGAATTTCATTGTTGAAGTGTGAGGCTTGAAGATCAGTGAGATTCATTCAGGACCCTTGGCTCAAGCATCATCACACTCAGAGATAGAGAAAGTGAGAGATGAATTGGGAGATAGAGGAGGGCTTGGTACAGCTAGCGGTTGTAATCCTCTTTTTTTTAAATCAATAGAATTGTCTTTGTTTTTTCCATTTGATGCCTCAATGTCACATTTTTTGTTCATTTTTCTATGTAGCATGATATGAATGACTTAGATCCGCATAGTTTAATTTTGATTATATACTGATTCAATTGTTAAGAAGCTATACTGTTGTGAATATTACACAGGTGCTTTGATTGGTTGCAGGATCTGGGTTTGGAGCCAGTGAGGAAGGACTTCTTGCTTGCCGCTTTGTGCTCTCCATAGGATCTACTATCTACAAAGAGGTAATCATTCCAAATCCCTCTTTTTCAATTATATATTAGTATGAACATGTATGCAGTACCTTTGGAACTTTACAGCTAATCTTATAGTCTGCCTCGAGCACCGGAAAGCCTTGAGAGAGATATTCATTAACCACCACCTAAAAATTTTACCTTATAGCAAAGCCCAACAGATCAGTATACACACCCTCAAGGATTTGTATAAATAGAAGTGACCCTCTCCTCATTTGGACATCATCTCATATCAACATTCATATCTCTCTCCTCTCCTTATTGGTTCGTACATCTTGGAGCAGCCTCTCTACCTCACACGTGTGAAATAGAAGGAAAAAATTGTAGGTCGAATTACAGGAAACATACCAATGTTGACTAAAGAATTGACTAGCATTGACCGAGGGTCAAATCACCTCCCTTGACTGTAGTTTCAAGGCAGAAATTCTAATTTCTTTAGGACACATTTATTGGCATAGTTTTTGAGGTTGTTTGACCAGTTTGAATTTAGCGTTGACTTCAGGGTTTGACCGCATAATTACAACAACATTTCACTAGGTTTGACTAGACTGTTTTGGGTTGAATTTATCTCTCTTGGAAGGCCAAATTTGTCTGTTGTTGACCGAGTTGCTTGGAGGAAATTTTGGAGCCACCTTGACCAGCAATCACCTTCTGGTTAGGGCTGTTGTTGACTACTGGTTACTGCTGATTTTTATAGCATTTTTTTGGGAAAGTTATTTTGATATTTGTATTAACTCTCTATTTTCTGAAGTATTGAAGAATAATAAGAAGAATTTGATCAAACAGTTTTCCCCATATTGGGGTCTTTCCCTAGAATCTGCCAAATATTGTGTCCTCTTGTCTTGGCTTGTATTTTGCAGTTTTGTTTATGTTCTATCTGCATTTACTATCAATGTGCTTAAGTTAATGTGATTTCTAAACTGTAAATATATATTGGGCTAATAAGGAACATTGAAGTAAATTGTGCTTAAGCATAAACATACTATTTTTATCTAAAATTAACACACCCAAAGTGTTTTCCTTGTTGTCTTAGTTATTTATGTGTATCTTCATTCTTCTTGTGGTGCTTAACTGTATTGTTTGCTGTGTGTACAGGTACTTTGTTGAGGCTCAAGTTGTTGCTGCTGGTGGAGAGTCCTTTGTGGAGTTCCATGGCTTCTTCAGAGTCACCTCACAAGTTTCCCCTATCTCCTTGGATGATAAAAAAAAAATATAGTCATTTTTTGGGGTTTACACAGGTTTTCTACCGAAGGATGTTCTCTTCCTATGTTGAAAATGCAACAAGATGATGGAGCTTAGTGAAATGAAGTCGCCTTCACTAAGTGGGCCCGCAGGCTATTTTTGGCGCAAAGTCTATTTTTAGACTATGTCTACTTTTAGACATATGGATCATGGTCTATGAGTTGCAGGATGCTATTTATGGATGATTGGTCGAGTTGGTAAAAATATATGGACCTCTATTTTTAGACATTGGGCGGTTTCTATTTTTAGACTGCCAGGCTAAAAATAGAACAGTCAAATATTATTAACCCTTAATAATATTTAGAATATAAAAATTATCTTATCCTCTTGGAGCACTTCAGTTTGATGCTTGGATGTGGCACATGCAGCTGACAGAAGGAATTACGCTATTCCTAGGGGTTAGTTGAGCTATTGCATGGTTGACTTCAGTTAGAACTCATGTGGCAGAGTTTGGTGGAGTTGATGAGACAGTTGGTGGAGTTGTGTTTGGTTTAACTTAGTTGAACTAATTGTATTTAGTCTAACTGAAAAATACACTAGTGATGAGTGGTGTGAATTAATTATTAATTAATTCACTAATTATTAACTCATAAATCAACTAAAGAACACATCAGTTAATTGCAATGCATGGATAGTTCAGTGGAGACCAGTGTTAGAGGTGGGTGAAAGGGTGAGTCTACTATCGGTTGTGACTATTGGCTGTGCATGAGATTTGCACACACATTGATGGAGATTGCCAATGAGGATTGCGCAGTTGGAGCTAGTGGGATTCGAACTTGGATCTCATCATTAATCAACTTGGATTGCGCAGTAGAGGCAGGCAGACTTGTGGAGGAGATTTGAACCTGTGACTTGTTCACTTTCTATACTAGTTTGTGTGTAACTTTTGGAGATAGTGCTGAGAGCTGTGAGAGCTTTGTGCTATGTATTGTTACATGTTCTCTATCGTTATAATATACAGATAGTTGGGGGTTTTCAGCTATTGCTTTTCCCATTACATCCTGTGTTGATATGTGTGCTTGATTATGTTTTAATGAGCGCATGCGACTGCTTTCTATTTCCGCATATTGATTATCAATTGTAGAAGAGGTTATGTATTATGCATGAAGCTTAAATAGTGTGTAATCAGGATAATCTCGGTGAATAATTCAGCTATTATTCAAATTTCTACATGGTATCAGAGGGAGATTGATCATCGGATCTATTACAGTGATTACAATTATTTCGGTAGACAGAGTCTGTAACGGGCTAGGTAGCCTCTGGATCCATCCTTTCTTTGAAAGATGATATATCCAGTAAATGCCCCTACAGTCGATCTCTGTGCTAGAAATAATTTTTTCTCACATTAGATCGGAAGCGGTTGAGTTTTGAGCTGGTGGAATTCGAATTTGCAGCAGAATTTGGAATTCGAATTTGCAGCAGTTTTCTTGGTGTCGAAGTCAAAATGTCTTTCAACGGATTGCGACTGGAATATGCCCTTGAGGGCAGTTCGAATTATGTTGCATGGAAGGACTATATGGAGGCGATATTAGATGATAACAGGCTGAAGGAGTTCATAGAAGCTGAGGTCCCAAAGCCTACTGATGCTGCTCAAGTTGAGGCTTGGAAAAAGAAGATGGCGAAATGTCGAAGGATTCTGTTGGAGGGCGTGAAGGATCACATTGTATCCAGCATGCATGGAAAAGATTCTCCATACTTGATGTGGAAAGCATTGACAGATTTATTCCAAAGCAAGAGCGACCAGAGGAAGTTGGCGCTCAAGGATAAACTTAGACATATAAAGATGGAGAAAGGCGACAGTATGCCCAAGTACCTCACGAAGTTCATCCAATGCAGGGATGAGCTGGGAAGTGTGGGGGTGACTGTAGATGATGAGGAATTGGTGAGCTTGGCTCTCCTTGGTCTTCCGAAGAGTTGGCATGCATATCAGAATTTTGTCAATGGTCGGGAGAAATTGCCAGGATGGGAGCACTTTGGTCGGATCTTGTGTAAGAGGAGATAACGCGGAGTACCAGGGACGGATCTTCATCAAAAGCATCTGATGAAGAAAATTGCACTTTGGCTGCCAAAGCAAAGAAGGGAAAGAGAAAGAAAGCTTCTCATTCTGGTGCGAAAGGCAAGAAGCAGGACATGTCCAAGGTGAAGTGTTTTCACTGTCACCAGCACGAACATTATGCCACAAATTGTCCGCAGAAGAAGAAAAATAAGCAGGCTGTTGGATCTGCAGCTGGAGAGGCCTTAGCCTCGTAGTTTGAGCTGGATTTTTCACTGATCGCATGCTTGGTCTCAAGTGTGATGGGATCAATATGGTTCTTGGACAGTGGTGCGTCTTTTCACATGACTGGAGATCGAGATCTGTTTTCAGATCTGGATGAGAAAGATCTTGGAGTGCACATCGAGATGGGCGATGATGGTAGATACAGTGCAACCGGTATCGGTACCATTTCCTTTGAGAGAGAGTCTGGTAAACCCTTCGTATTGAAGGAAGTGATGCATGTTCCAGGATTGAAGAAGAATCTGATCTCTGTGGTGATGTTAGAAGACAAGGGGTATGATGTTGTCTTCAGCGAGGGAAAGGCTTTCCTGCGCAGTAAGACAACTGGAGAAACCCGGAAAATAGGGGTTCAAGTCAAGAACCTTTATCATTTGCAAGTAGATGGCTGCGTAGCAATGGCGTGCAAGGCGGAAGGAGTGGTGAGCCGGGATGATGGTGAGCCGTGGGCACCGGAGATCGGACCACCTTCACCATGGAGCTTTAAGATACCGCAAAGCAGATTTCTACCTGGCTTCGCGGGCCCCTTTGCTAACTAGGATCACAGGGGTGTACTGGGCGCACAAGAGGTAGCTAATTTTCACGAGAAGGATAGTCGCGCCACGACGATCCTTGAGAGAATTCACACAGATGTGTGGACCTTTCTCGCAGCTTTCCTACAAAGAAAAGCACAAGTATTATGTGATCTTTTTTGATGATTTCTCTCGGAAGTGCTGGATCTTCTTCATGCAGAAGAAGAGCGAGACATATTCAAAGTTCTGTGAATTCAAGGCGCTGGTTGAGAAGGAATCGGGAAAGTATGTGAAGGCTCTTAGGAGAAACAATGGTGGTGAATTCATCTCTATTGAATTCAAGGACTTTTGCAGCGCAGAAGGGATTCGGAGAGAGCTCATCGCACCCCATAAGCCACAACAGAACGGGATTGCTGAGCGGAAGAACAGAACGATCGTGGGTGCTGCACGGGCGATGTTGCATGATCAGGGCCTACCCCTTCACTTGTGGGCTGAGGCATGCAATACTGCAGTGTATGTGCATAACCGTTGTCCTCACAAGATACTTGGCATGAGTACACCGGAGGAGGCGTTTTCTGGCAAGAGGCCTGATATTTCTCATCTGAGAATTTTTGGCTCACCTGTCTACATGCATGTGACAAAGGATGCCAGAAAGAAGCTGGATCCAACCGTAGAGGTTGGAATATTTGTGGGGTACACTGATACACCTCACAACTATCGGGTGTATTTGCTAGACAGTCGCAAGACTGTTGTGCGACGGGATATCAAATTTCAGGAGGAGAAAGCCATGCAATGTTCGTTTGAGAGGGAGCCACACTTGCATGCAGATGAGGAGCTAATAGTTCCTAAGGATGAGCTTCAGGATGTGGATCAGCCACAAGAGGAAGTTCATGGAGTGGAAGAGACCACTCATGCAGCGCCAACCATCAGAGGGCACAAGCGCACTACAGAAGCTGAGCGACTGGCTCAAGATGCAGAGAAGGTTGTAGGACCACCTACAGCACAGCGCAGACAGAGACAGTCACCAGACCGGTACACTGGATACATGGCTCTTGTGAGCAAATGTGTCATGACAGAGCCATCCTCTTTCGAGGAAGCTATGGAGGACCCCGCATGGGTAGATGCCATGGTGGAAGAGTATGATTCGATTGTCAGAAACAGTGCATGGGAGATTGTCCCGCGACCGGAGGGGAAATCAATGGTGGGTTCGCGATGGATCTACAAAGTGAAGCAGGCGGCTGACGGGAGTGTGGAGAAGTACAAGGCAAGATTTGTTTCCCGTGGCTTCTCACAGATCGAGGGGATCGATTATGAGGAGACCTTTGCACCTGTCGCAAGGTACTCTTCCATACGGATGATCCTAGCTCTCTCAGCACAGATGGGGTGGCACATCCATCAGATGGATGTGAAGACTGCGTTCCTCAACGGAGTCATTGAGGAGGAGGTGTACATAGAGCAACCCGAAGGTTTCGAGATCTTCAGCAGTGAGTCGCATGTGTGCAGACTCAAGAGAGCACTGTACGGGTTGAAACAAGCACCTCGTGCTTGGTACACACGGATAGACAATTATTTCACCGAACTTGGATTCTCCAAGAGTGAGGTGGATCCTAACCTATACCAGATTGTGGTGGAGGGGAAGTTGCTGATCATTGTACTGTATGTAGATGATCTGATTTTGACGGGTGATGAGCTATTGATACTTTCATGCAAGGAGGATCTTGCTAGAGAGTTTGAGATGAAGGACTTGGGCCTCCTTCATTATTTCCTGGGATTGGAAATCTGGCAGCGCAGTGGTGGACTGTTTGTTTCTCAGGGTAAGTATGCCCGGGAGATATTGGAGAAGTTCAACATGCATGGCTGCAAGCCTGTTGATACTCCTCTTCCTAGAGGTTGGAGGAAGGAGGATGCTACTTCGGCGGAGGTAGTGGATGCCACTGTTTATCGACAGTTGGTGGGGTCGCTTATGTATCTGGTCAATACACGACCCGATATATGCTATGCTGTTAACCAGCTTTCGCAAGCTATGGTTATGCCAACCAAGATTTTCTGGAAGGCAGGAAAGCATGTATTGCGTTATCTTAGAGGCACATCGAGATATGGCTTGTGGTACAGACAGGAGGATGAAGTGAAGCTTTGTGGCTTCACGGATGCAAATTGGGCAGGGAGCCCAACAGACAGAAAGAGCACATATGGAGGGAGCTTCAGTATCGGGTCGACAACAGTTTCTTGGTACAGCAAGAAGCAGAGATTCGTGGCACTCAGTTCAGCAAAGGTTGAGTATATGGTAGCAAGCTTGGCTGCATGCGAGGCCATATGGATGAGGAAGATCCTGGTTGGATTGTTCGGGTCACATTTGGAGCCTACTGTGATTTATTGTGATAACCAGAGTTGCATTAAACTCTCAGCTAATCCAGTATTTCATGATAGATCCAAACACATCGACATCGGGTACCATCATATCAGAGATTGTGTGTAGCGGAGAATCATGTTACTTTCATATATTCCCACGGAGGATCAGGATGCTGACATCTTGACGAAGGCGCTCACCAGGAGAAAATTTGAATTCCAAAGAGGTAGGATAGGGGTTGCAGATAATCCATATCTTGTTGAGAGGGAGTGTTGAAAATGCAACAAGATGATGGAGCTTAGTGAAATGAAGTCACCTTCACTAAGTGGGCCCGCAGGCTAATTTTGGCGCAAAGTCTATTTTTAGACTATGTCTATTTTTAGACATAGGGATCATGGTCTATGAGTTGCAGGATGCTATTTGTGGATGATTGGTCGAGTTGGTAAAAATATATGGACCTCTATTTTTAGACATTGGGCGGTTTCTATTTTTAGACTGCCGGGCTAAAAATAGAACAGTCAAATATTATTAACCCTTAATAATATTTAGACTATAAACATTATCTTATCCTCTTGGAGCACTTGAGTTTGATGCTTGGATGTGGCACATGCAGCTGACAGAAGGAAATACGCTTTTCCTAAGGGTTAGTTGAGCTATTGCATGGTTGACTTCAGTTAGAACTCATGTGGCAGAGTTTGGTGGAGTTGATGAGACAGTTGGTGGAGTTGTGTTTTGTTTAACTTAGTTGAACTAGTTGTATTTAGTCTAACTGACAAATACACTAGTGATGAGTGGTGTGAATTAATTATTAATTAATTCACTAATTATTAACTCATAAATCAACTAAAGAACACATCAGTTAACTGCAATGCATGGACAGTTCAGTGGAGACCAGTGTTAGAGGTGGGTGAAAGGGTGGGTATGACTATCATTTGTGACCATGATTGTGCATGAGATTTGCACACACATTGATGGATATTGCCAATGAGGATTGCGCAGTTAAATCCAAGGGAATTCGAACTTGGATTCAATTCATTCTCATCTTGGATTGCGCAGTAGAGGCAGGCAGACTTGTGGAGGAGATTTGAACCTGTGACTTGTTCACTTTCTATACTAGTTTGTGTGTAACTTTTGGAGATAGTGCTGAGAGCTGTGAGAGCTTTGTGCTATGTATTGTTACATGTTCTCTATCATTATAATATACAGATAGTTGGGGGTTTTCAGCTATTTCTTTCCCCATTACATCTTGTGTTGATATGTGTGCTTGATTATGTTTTAATGAGCGCATGCGACTGCTTTCTATTTCCGCATATTGATGATCAATTGTAGAAGAGGTTATGTATTATGCATGAAGCTTAAATAGTGTGTAATTAGGATAATCTCGGTGAATAATTCAGCTATTATTCAAATTTCTACATCCTATATCAAAATATTCTTTGCAATTTTTGGACCTTCAACCTGCATGGGGTGATGAGGGAGAGTGTGGAAAGGATTTAGGATAATGATATGATTATGAGGGAGTAGTGTGGGGTTAGAAGAATGGTGATAAGAAATTTTTTGTGTTTTGTAGAAAATTTGTGTTTATAGAGAGGACAAAGTGAAGGGTTTCAATGACAAATCTCTTTGAGTGAGATAGTGGAGTGATGATTTGATTATGGGTAATGGTGGGAAGACCTTATTCATGTTTTTTTGAGGCCACAAGATCCTTGGTGCCTACCCTTGCCCTCAATTCTTCCTCCTATAGCTCTATAGGTCCCTGCTGTAGCACCATAGGAGCTTCCTGTAGCTTTACAAGATCCTCCTGTAGCAACACAAAAAGGAGGTAAAACTTGGTTTTTTTATCTGATGGGATGGTGGAGAGATGAATAGGTGACTAGTGGTGATGAATAGGGAGTGAATAAAAATGTGAAAATTCCTTTGAATTATAACCATAACATGCCGCTATTCATAATCTTGCAAGACAAAAAAAAGGTTAGCAGTCATGGTGGCATATCATGTAGTTGCTTCTTGTTATTAGTTTTTTTCTTTTGTATTTTTTTCTTTTTGTTTTTTTTTTCAATACAAGTGGGTTTCCTCAGAGGAAATTTTAAACCAAAAAGGCTACCCTAGCACCTCAGTGAGGTTTTCACTCAGGGATATTTATTTGTTTTTTTCCAGGACTGCCTCAGAGAGGTTTTCGATCTTGGAGTTGGCCTTGGATGCCTCATGGAGGTTTTCACCTAGGTATCTTTATTTATTTTTTCTTTTTTATAGGAGGGCTGTGGAATGAAAGCTATGAGGACCCCAATTACATTTACCTCTCTCTTGATTGTACTGATGAACTCTGCATTAGACATGGGATTCTTGTATAAATTTAGCCTATAATCACTGAAAAGCAGAGGGATCCCCTCCTCATCAATGGTTCCGATCTGAACAACTCCATTTTCATGGAATTTCTCTATCAGGTATGGCCCAACCATCTTTTAATCAATTTCCCCTTAAAATCCTTGAACCTAGAGTCATATAGAAAGGCCCAATCCCCTTCCTTAAATATTTTCTCCCTAATGTGCTTATCATGCTAGACCTTCCTTTGCAATTGTGAAACTTCAGTGTGGAGGATGGACTTCATTCTGAATTCATCCTAGCCATTCAATTGAAGCAACCTTTCTTTTTGTGCTCTTGTGACCTCTAAATCCAATTGGGCTGCCATTCTGAGAGTGTTATATCAAATTAAATGGAAAGGAAATCTTTCTTCCCATAAACCAGATCATATGGAGTGAACCCAATAATTGTCTTCCAGGTGGTATTATAGGCCCAATTTTCCTCCACTAATATGTCTACCCAATATTTACTGTTACTGCTCACCACCTTGGTGAGGATTTTTTCCAATTATCTATTGGTAAACTCTACCTTCCCATTTGCTTGATGGTGATAGGTAGTAGATATTTTGTGCATGATATTATGCTTCCTTAGGAGATTCTCAATCAAATTTGAGGTGAAATGAGCTCCTTGATCAGTGAATATATCCCTTGGATGCCCAAATTTGTAGAAAATATTTTCACTTAAGAACTCAACCACTTTTTCTTCCATTTTTGCTTTGAAAACCTTTGTCTCAGCCCACTTTTTCAAATAGTTAGTGCAATCTATGATGTACTTCTTTTGTCTATATGGTGGATCAATTGGGCTAGTGAAATCCATACCCCACTTGTCAAATGGCTCTAAGGCCACTTGCTGTTGTAGAGGCATTTCATCCATGGGTATGGGTTTGCCCATCCTATGACATTGGTCACATTTGTTGGTATACCTTATTTCATCTTGATGGATAGTGGGCCAATAATAGACAGCTTGTAAGGCCTTGAAAGTTGTCCTCCTAGTAGAAAAATGACCCCCACAGGGCCCATCATGACATGCTGAGAGGATTTCAAAGACTTCCTCTTCCATGACACATCTCCTTAAAATATGATCTGGTTCTAGTTTGAAAATATTTCCACCAATCCAAGTGAAAGGGGTGCTCTTTCTCACAATTATTCTCTTCTCCTTCGATGACATATTTGGACGAAATGTACTAACAACCAGGTAGTTGGTTATGTCAACAAACCAAGGAGAGAGTACTTAGATAGAAAATAAGTGCTCATCTGGAAGTTGAGCATCGATCATCCCTTCATCATCTGTAGGAAAAGTGACTCTAGACAAAAAATATGCAACTACATTTTGTTTCCCTGGCTTATCAATTATAGTCAAATCAAACTATTGTAACAACAATAACCACCTAATAATTCTAACATTTACATCAGGTTTTTTCATCAAGTATTTAATTACTTCTTGATCAATATGCACAAAATTTTGGTACCTAGTGATATAATGTCTGAACTTGTTAAAGGAGTGTAAACAACTAAAATCTCTTTCCCAATGACAATGTAGTTAAATTCAGTTTTAGAAATTCTTTTACTGATGAAGTAAATGACATAGGGTAGCTTATAAAATATTTGTCCCAAAGATTCCCCCCCCCCCCCAAATTTATCTGATGCATGAGTATGGATATGGAAAGGCAGAGCCCAATTGGGACCTTGAAGTATAAGAGAAGTGGTCAATTTTTTTTTAAAACATTTCAAAGGCCTCTTGACAACTACTTGAAAAGCAGAATTATGAGTCCTTGGCCATAAATCCAAACAATGGTGAGCCACTTTACTAAAATCCTTGATGAATATCCTATAATAACCAACCAAGCCCAGGAAACTCCTAACATCTCTCTGTTTCTGAGGGGTAGGGACCCTTTTTATGATAGAGATCTTGTTTGGTTCTACTTGTATTTCTAAGTGAGATATGGAGTGGCCAAGGATAGTCCCCACCTTCATTAAGAATTCACACTTCTCAAGAATAAAGGAGAGATGCATTTCAATGCATTTCCTGAGGACTTTACCCATATTAGAGAGGGCCTCCTGGAAATAACATCCATACGGAGTGAAATCATCCATGTAGATTTCCACAGAGTCATCGAAAAGCTCAACAAATATGCTCATAACTTCTCTTTGAAAAGTGACAAGGGAATTTCATAGGCCAAATGAGAAAACTCTATAAGTGAAGGTACCCCAAGGACATGATCTGGATCTGATTGTAACCACTAAATCCATCCAAGAAATAGAAACACTTCTTTCCCGCAAGACCATATAAGACATGGTAAATGAAAGGAAAAGGGAAATAGTCTTTCTTTGTGGCCTTGTTCAACTCTCTATAATAAACAGAGATCCTCCACTTCCCATTCTTCTTTGGGACTAAAAATAGAGGTGAAACCCATTCACTATCTGAGATGGGGTATTTGAAACCTGCATCCAACAACTTTTGTAATTCATCCTTCACTATGTCCTTCAAGGTTCGGTTCATTCTCCTATGGGGTTGGAGAATAGGATTTCATCCCTCTTTGATGTAAATGTGGTGAGTATAGATTGAGGGATGCACCCCTTTCATTTATTTATAGTCCCAAGAAAAATCATCTAAGTTCTCTCTCAGCATCTTGCACAATTGTTCTTCTTGCTTGGACGAGAGAGGGGGATTGATATTTAAGGTGTTGGATGGGAAAAATTATACAGTATTGACATGTTCATGGATTGAGTCAACTGAGCATAGATCAGTCCAAGGACTGCTTCCAGGTTCTCTCACAAGTTCATCAAGGGGAATGGTAGTGGGGGGTTGGTTCTGAAGGATATGGTTAATGAGGTCATCTTCATCAAGTTTCCCCTGTTTGATAAAAAAATTTAAGGTGAATATTGGGTATGGTGTTGCATGATACACTTAATCTTCTTCTTCATCCTCTATCCACAAAGGTAGATCATTTTCCATAGAAGGCTAAGCAAGATGATATAGTATCAATTGTTTTGATAAGGGCCCATTTTTAATGGTCATGTTCCCAACCCTACAATTGATATAGGTATCAACAATGGCCAACCAAGATCTTCCTAATATAAGAGGATATCCATTAAAATTGGTTTTGGGTTGAAGCACCAGGAAGTCAGTGGGACACTCCCAAGAGTCAATGGAGACCATAACATCATCAACAACTCCCTCAGGTGATACTATGGATTTATTTGCAAGTTGCAACACTGTAGTGGTATTTCTCATATCTCCTTGGAGGGTTAGATTCAACATGGTTTATTTAGTCATCACATTGATGGAAACCCAAAGATCAATCACTGTATGAGGGACAATGATACCATCAATTTCCACATCCACTACTATACTTCTAGGGTCTAGTTATTTCAGGAAAATCACTCTCCCTAGCTTCATATCAGATAATTAACCAACAACATTGATGGTGAGGGTGTCTCTCTTATTTCTCCCATGATTTTTGAGGCATTTCTCCTTGATAAGATTATTATATATGGGCAAATCCTTAATATCCTAGAGAAGGGTTATATTGACACACAAATTCTTTAATTCTCCCATAAGTTCAATCTATTCTAGGGTGTGTTGGTTAGGATGGATCAATATCTAAGGAAAAGGAGGTGGATTTACTTCAGGGGTACTTTCTTCCTTTTCATCTTCAATATGTTGAGGTGGAGATGATGGATGGTTATCTAGGAGCACTCTCCCATGCCTAAAGTTAATATATTGGATATCCACAACATAGGCAAGGTAAGATGTATCTCCATTGTAGACCTATTGTGCCTGTTTTTTGTTTGGGTTCCGATTAGGTTGAGCAGGAATTTGAGGGTCTTAGGTGGAGAAGGATGAGTTATTTGTGGTTGAGGTTGGGTTGGAGGAAGTAAATTAGGAGGTTGGTAGAATTGAGGCTTGTTGGCTTGAGGGGTCCTGACCCAGGTTCAAAGTTAGGGCGTAACCAACCAAAAATTATTACAATTGGCCCTTTTGGTAATGACCTTCTTGCGCAGGCCAAAGTCTCACCCGAAGAAGTATGGCGGGGGTGTTGGAACTAGGTTTCCACATCCTGATAGAGAATTAAATGAAGTGGGAGTCTTCAGATCTATCTTATTACACAGACTGCCTTGCGCACCAGAAACCCTAACCAAAAACCCTAGGTAAATTAACACAGGTTAACCTTACATGTGTGCATAGACAGTATATCCACAATCCCTCAATCTGTTCTAACAATGTAATATTCAACTTTACAACAATAGGTCTATGTAGTTATCACAATAAAAAATCTACACACCCGATTCAATCATAGTTAACAGGAATTGTACGCAAAGACAAAACATAGAATAAATCACAGATGCATTTAATACTCAGGTTTTCCAAAACAGATCTTTATTCATCATTTGTTCACAGAAACCCTTACAATTATTCAGATCTACCTGCGCACACAACCAGCGGGGTCCGCACACAACCAGACTAAGGTCTCCATGCACACAGCTAGCAAGATCCTTTCAAACACAAACAGTTATCACAGACTTACTTCAGAGCTCTATCATCAACACACATACATTAAATTCCATCAAAAATTGAGTTATCCGACTTGATCTAGACTTCTACTTATACGTTAGTCTGCATTCATACTATGGTCCTCAAACCATGGTTTGAGACCCCTCAATTTACCCTTTAACCCATTAAAACTCATGAAGGGACTTTGACCCACCCCAAAGCCCCTTGAACGTCATTTCTTAGCGTGCATCACTCAAATATACAAAAAATAATATTATTTAACCCAAAATTTCGGTCCTAAGGGACCCTACTCCAACAGTCCCCAAACACAATCTTGTGACTCGTATCAAGTCACAGAGGCAGTGGGATCTTCATCTTCAGCTCCTCTATGGTGGCTGTAAAGGAAGCAAGGATTCCCGCGCTCTGATCAACAACACTTTGAGCTATGTCCATGAACTTCTGAGAGGGAAGCCCTTCTGCTATAAGGATGATTCTTTGGTACATATGGCTCAGGTTATTTACAGTAGCATCTAGGTCCTTTTATAGCTTCATGGCTTCATCAACCCATGGCTTCATATGGGTGGTCAGAATGTGCTTATTTTTCCATAGATCTTATATTTCGTCACACAACACTTGGCTTTTATGCAAACGCACCATCCTCTGGGCAAGCACAAGTGTGGGCAACGCCTTCTGATGCTCATCAAAATTCTACTCTTTTGCGCACAGATCCTATGAGCTTTTTCTGACGAGTGGATCAGTCTATACTGAAGTCAAAAATACCATGGATGCATCTAGGAGTTCAGTTCCCTTGTTGATGGTTACTAATATGCTGGCTGATGATTCCTTGAACAAGGTTGCGAGCTGTGCTCACACTTTCGGTGAAGTCTCTAGTTGTAGCTTTGCCTGTAACTCTGCAATCTGCTGTTCGAAATCAAACTTTACCGCTTGGACTTCAGAGCGGGAGGCCTTCAAGGCAGCCGCTAAAATTTTGACCTTGTCCTGGGGCGCAATAGAGGCATGGATGACAACCTCAGGAAATTCAAGACAAAGATGATCAATAAAACTTTCTAATTTGGCATGCTAGGCCACCGCTGCTTGATGAGCGGTCTGCACCTACAGAGACTCCTGTGTTCACGCTACAACCTTCTGCTCGGCCTCTATGAGCTGCTGGTGCATGCATGCCTCTCGAGACTGCAAATCATTTATAATGATAATCTGTATGGCGTGCATCTTTCCGTTGGGAAACATAGATAAGTCGATTATGGCCTCAGAGCACTTGTGCGCGTAAATCCGACTGTTCCAAAGTAACTGCAGCTCCAGGGAATGGGCAGATTCCACTATCTGCCATGCTGATGACCAGGATGGTACTCATGCTCGCTTGATCCAGCCTCACCTAAGAAACATTCGCTTGAATACTATCTGTCTGTAGTTGAAGTACCTGCAACCCTATCTGCATCGCCTCCACTGCAGCTTTGTACTACTCCTCTAGCGCAACCCATCGGTCTTCAAAGGCTGAGGTGACTGCATTGGAAATCTTATCCAGGTTGTCCTTTGTAAGGGTGATATCATCCATGCCTCCTACCTTCGATCCCTTTCTCTTCTTGCACGCACCCTTGGGGGTCTCAGCTCCCCATTTGGTACCGTTGGGGGACTTAGATCCGATACCATTCTTTCCATTTGAGCCCTTGAGATCAACTTCCATCTCCAACTCAATTTCCTTCTCTACCTCTTTTTCGGCGTCTTTCTTTGCTTCCTTCTCGGCTTCTTTCTCCTTAGAAGCACCGTTTGTTTCTTTTCCAGACGTTGAGGCTATAACAGGCTTGGGGTAGCCTAGCCCAGTCTTCAATGCAGCTGGCCAAGTCGCAATGACTTGGTCAATCTAAGCCTATATTACCATGTAGGGCAGGTTGTACCATACCCTATCTTTGCGTGCACGAATCTATAAATTGGGCATTGATACCTGAAAATCTGCAATGAACTTGTATTTTTCATATGCAGCTGGGGACAACCGTGGGTGCGATTAGATTGCTGTGACCAATGCTCCTTAAATAATACCCAGAAGATATTATTTTCCATCACTCGCTTAGGGTTTGTAGAGTCCCATAGGTTGGCGTAGCATGCCCCTTCAAAGACACCAGGCTCCACATCTGGGAGGACTGCAATCTCTGGAATTTCCCATGTGTTAGTGTCAGCTTTTGCATCCTACCATCAGTGATAAAAATATATTTGTTCACATCATGTTAGGGGTCCCACTCTGAAATTTTCGTCATTCCACTAGGTCATGCAAAAATTTGGTCACTTGGTGCTGATTTTAATCAAGGTTCACTCTTTTCAAGAAATATCATCTCATCACTTGCTGGCTAATTTCATTACTATGCTGAGTGTCCATAATTCATGAGTCTTTATCATCATTTTAGTCATTTCATCATTAAAGCCATTCAGACAGTGTATCCATTAAGTCTTAGTGTTTTCAAGGTCCAATAAAACATCATCTCCATTGCATAAAAGACCAGCAAGGCTAAGAGTGACCAATAAATTCACTTTACTGTGTAAAGTTGAAATGTAATATTTAATTCATATTCCATTATGTAATTTTCATTTCACCATGTAATTTTATGTTTTCTCAATTTGTAATAAGTTCAATGGTTTCAAGATAGTTGTCAACTCAAAGGATTCATGTGCCAAGAAAGCTCAGAAGCTTCAAAATCTAAGTGTCTCAATCCATCAAATGATCAATCTCCAAATGTCATAAACAAAAGTGAAAGGTAAATATTTCAGAGTTTAAAGTGAATGAGAAGAAAGAAAAGTGGGTCCCAAAGGAAAATGCATTCAAATAATCAAGTATAAATCCCATCACAAGACAAAAAAAACACTTATTTTCTCTCCCAAGTCAAATTTCAAGTTTTGGGTGGCACTACGCTCTCGGAGGTTAGGCGATGCACTCCTAGAACTGGTGTTGCGCTCCTGGAAGAGAGTGCTGTGTTCCTGGCAGTGAAGCGTTGTGCTCCTAGAATTGTTGCTGCACTCCTGGCTAGTTTCATCCAAATCCATAAAAATTCATGCCACTGCTCCAAACCACAAGCAAAGGTTTTCTTCTCCTCAATACAAGTAAGCAACACCATTTTTGCCCTTCTAGCATTTTCCATTTGCAAGTTTAAGGTGTAAAGTCTCTCATTCAAGTTTGCTAAGTGTTTAAGATAAGAAACCCTAGATTTCATTTCTACATCCTTAAATCATTCCCTAGACCCTAAATTCCCTTCCCATATCACATTAAACCCTAATCCTATCCCTACATCACTAAATCCCTATCCTCAAACTAAATTTCCCAAAAAACATAGCTCCAAGACTACACATTTTCTAGGCAGCTTCCTAATACCTGTAATCAATTTCCCCATCTCATTTCCCTAAGTATTTTAATCCCATATCATTCCCCTAAGTTACCTAACCCCCTTCCCTATTCCCCCAATTTTTCCTACTCCCATCCCCACTCCCTAAACCTAATTTCCACTCCCCTTCCTTTCCATAGGGTTTCAAAACTACAAACACCATGGAGGAGGAAGACAAAGATTACATGGAGGAAGAGGAGGAAAAGGAAAGAAGGAGACCTCACAAGGGAGGAAAAATTTTGGGGCTTGAGCCCACCAACACTAGAGAATTGATGGCCTCCCCTATGACAGTCTCTTTCTTTGAATATGTCGGTTTCCTTGATTTATGTAAAATGATCCAAAGAGTTCAACACCACCCTCTTTTCAGCAGAGTTTTCATTTCAAAACCTCAAACACAATCAGGTGACCCTTGTAGGTGTGACCTTCACCATATCTACACCTATCATTGCTTCTACCACAGGGATACCAAACATGGGTGAGAAGTGGTTTAAAGCCAAGGACTTGGATGACCAATATTATGAACCATTCATCAAACCAAGGTACAAAAATGAGATAAAGAGAGTCTTCCCTTTTAGTTACCTTCTTGATAGGTATACCCCCATGATGAAAATCATCATGAAGTACTTCTCTTGTGAAGGAAGGTTCTCCAGACTTTACACCTACCATATTATACTACTCATGCACTTCACAAGATTCAAGTTGCTCAATATCCCATACTATTTTTTCAGGAGCATAGAAAAAATGGCCTACATAGTACAGAAGAGAGAATATGATCAACAAATAAATGACCTCTTCCATCACTCCTTTATCAAATTCATTGTACTCCATAATATTGATCAGTTACACATTTCATGGGATACCTTCATTTTGAATGATGTTTTCACTGCTCCACAAGCTCAATATGATGGAATCATCCTTCCTTCATCTTAGCCTCTGCATCTATTCCTCCATCAGCTCATCCTACTAGACCCATATCATCACCATCATCAATATTGCAGAGTCATATTGGATCATCCAATAGAGTTGTGTTCAAATATCCTATAAAGAAAAAAGAGGCTGAGATAGACACATTGGATAAAACATATCAGAGAGGGCAGAGGCAGGTGTTTTCCCCATAGATTGTGGGAGGGACCTTGCCTTCTTCATCAGCAAAGCAGGTACAAAAAAGAAAGCAAAAGCACAAAGAGGCAGTTGTGCATGAAGAAGTCATGCATGACGATGACGACCCTCATGATGAGGAAACAAATTTTGACCTAGTTGTCTTGGATTAGCAGGATGATCATGAGGTCTTCAATTTGATTGTCAAAGAGAAGGATGCCAAAATTAGAGAGCTGCAAACTAATTTGGATAGAGTTCAATTTGTCATTTAATTTCTTGAGCAGGAGAATAAGTAGTGAAGGATAAGAAATTTCTTATGGAGCTAAAGTTGCTCAAAACAAAGAGATGTAAAGCCATGATTCCACTTGATGATCTTGATCATGATAACATCTAAATACGTAGAAAAATACCAAATACAAGGGGTCTTAAAAGGGCTTTACAACAACAAAAGAATGAGGATGAAAAAATCACTTTTGAGGAGAGAATTGCCAAGGAGGTTGAGGATGAAAGAGAGACATGGCTTGATAGGGTCAACATCCATCTTGGGAAACTCCTCCACAAGGCAAACAAAGACAACAAAATGGTTAGAAACTTTTCTAACAGGTACATCACAAGAAACAAGGTCTGTAGCTTCAAAATCAAGAAATTGCAGGAGAAACACAAGCCAAACCTAGCCAAGAAAAAGGAATGAGACAAGCTTGCCATACTTGGTGAGGAATCCCTCATTGCTTAGCACATTTCATCATGCTTCCACAACACAATTTTGAAGAAATTTTGAGCAAGTTTTGATTTTTTTTGTTTGTTTTGTTTTTGCAAATTTTTGGCAGTTTTGGCACAGTTACACTGCCAATAACGTGTTATCACTCAGGAAAAAATGAAACATCATTTGACATAGTCTTAGATGTTTATGTGTCAAAGGTATGGTCATAGAATTCATTTTTCATTACTTGGTTAAGGAAAATTTAAAATTTTTCTTCTTAGCCTATCCTAAGGTCCAAACCCACCCCCATTCAAGTATTTTCATGTCACATCAGTCATTATTTCTTGACATATTTCATTTCCCAAGCTTACAACTCCGAAAAGGTCATTTTAGCCAAGAATCAATACTTTCGTAGTGAATTACACAAAAAAAGCACACTTTTCGCTATGAAATTGCTAATAATTTCGTAGCGAAACTGCCCAGAAATACACTAAGTATGCTACGAAAGGAGGTATTCCTGTCTGTCTTTTCATAATAGGTGCTAGGTGTCAGTCAATGATTGAAAGGGTTAGGATAGATGCCATTCGAGTTAGTTAGGATTAAATATGGGTACAATGGTTATGGATGAAGTCGTTATTACCATTTTAAGCATGTATGAGTCATGATTATGCCATGAGTTGTCATCAAACTTTAAAATCTTTCTCAATTGAGTCATTTGTCATTATCCACTCCCTATTTGTATGTTATTGAGCTCTGGAGAGCTATTTCACTAAGCCCAAGTTGTGGTTGGCATTTTCAAAGGTTTTCAGGTATCAATGATCAAGCGAGGCAAAGAAGACATAAAAGTACCATGGTTGCAAAAAGGAAGACCAACAAAGGTGGCCACTGTCTCAGATATGATCCATCAGACATGAAATTGATAAATGAAGACCCAACAACTTCAGAAGTTTTCAGAAGAACAGGCTGTTTTCATTTTTTCCAAAGACTGCAAGGATGCCATGTACAGGTTTCTAAAGACTTTTCCCTAAATTTCAATGGGACAGCTGCAAAAGTGGGAATGATGAACCTCACTATAACACTATAGACTATTGCAGAAACAACATAAATTCCAAGAGGACAAGAACAATGGTTCAAAGGTTTCAAATTCAACATGCAGGAATGTAAAGAATTTATCAAGCCATAACATAGTGAGGTTGGGCTTACAAATGCCATTCCAAGGAGATACATGAAAGACAATTTCTCAAAGCTACTGCTTATCATTCAAAAATACTTCACTTGTGAAGGGAGGTATCATAAGGTGTATTCTTACCACATCAGGGTTTTGCTACATTTTGTTTGTAAGAAATCTCTTGATCTACCTTTTTACTTATATAGAAGCTTAGAAAAAATGGTAGATAAAGTTCAAGCTAAATCTGAAGGAAGTGAAACCTCACTCTTTGATCATGGTTTAATAAAGTTGTTGGTTTTAGAGGAGTTAAAATGACTAGGTAGATACTGGTCTTCTTTTTTGTTTGTCAGTGGTTTTTAAGTGGATTCCATTACCCCTAAAAGAACTCCTAAACCTAAAGCTATAACACCACCTTTAGTGGAAGAACAAAGTGAACTAGTAATCATGGAAATAGAGCAATTACAGAAAGTTGATACACATGCAAAACAAAAGCTTGCTGTGAGAAAACCTACAAAACAAGAGAAAAATGTGAGCAAACATGGCAACAAAAGGATTACAAGAAGCCAAACAGTATCTAAGGGAAATTTAGAAGACATTCTTCATGCTATTGATATTGAAGAGACTCCCATAGTCCAATATGAGGATATAGATGAGGGAGGAAAGAAGCTCAAGAAAGCCAAATTAGCAAAGAAATTAGAGTTTGAAGATGAGGATGCAAGTTTCATGTTTCAGGCTAGGAAACCCATGACGAGACATGCTAGAAAACTCTTGGAAAGTAGTAAAGAAGTTCAGAGGGTCACTGACACTGTTCAGCCACCACCAAGTATCATTGACCTATCATCACTTGCAAAAGAAGATTCAGTCATCAAGCAAAAGAAAGGAAAGGAGAAAATCATTGAAAAAATAGAGGTTGAGGTCCTTGAGGAACATCTGAAGTTAGAAAATCATGAAATAACAGTATTGAAGAAAGAGGCAAGGAAACATAATGTCCAAAAAGTGCAGTTTGAGAAAATTGAAGAGATTTGGGAAGAGCAGGTTGATAGTGTGTCAAATACCTGATGATACACAAAAAATAATCAAATGGACTCTGCCATTGAGGAAATAGGTGAAGCATGTTAGAAGAATGAAACTACACTTGAAATATAGCAACAGAAAACTGAAAGACCAAGTCAAAGACCTCCAAGAGCAGTTAGGATTGATCCATGAGGAGCTGGAGACGAAGGGCTTAAAGATGACTGTAGTTGAGGAACCCATAGCTCAACTCATCATTAATGAAGAGGAAACACCTCAAGGATCTTAAGTTGAGTTTGATTATGTTTTAAGAGCTTAATTTCATGTTGAAGAACAATTTTATATAGCTGGAGGTTACTTTTTGGAGGCAGGGTAAAAATATGGAAATTTCATAGTTTTCCACAGTTTCGTAGCGTTTGCTAGTTTTGAAGCCAGGAAAACACTACAAAAATTTATGTAGCTGTCTTTTTGCCTTTAAAACAATTTTTTTTAGTTTTAAAGAGGGTATAATGGTGATGATGAGGTGTCATGTCATGATGGACACTATGCAAGAAAAAAGAGGCATAAATTTTGAGTGAAAAAGTCATTTTTTTTAACACTACGAAACTGCCCTGTTTGTGTAGCGAGCTGTATTTGAAGGTTTTTGAGTAGTTTAAGAGCAGTTTTGGATAGGTGGACACATCCAACAGGTCGAGGGACCTTGCCAGCAAACATCCATGACTTGAATACCATGCAATGAAGACATCTCATCAGTTGAAGTTTTCATTGAAGATAGGATTTTGTTTTCCTAAAAAATAGGGTTTGGTTCCATATGTTAAGGAAGATATTTAAGACGTCAAGTAGTGACTAGCTATGTCATAGCTTATTCAAACATGTGAGGCTTAGTTTTCAGATATGTAACTTTTTTAAGAGATAAGGTAGTTTGATGTAATAAATACAAGTTTGAGTCCTATTAGGAAAATGACTTTTTTAGAGTATAACTACCATTTTCTGATTAAAAGACATGTTTTTCTGTTATGTAAGGTGTCATTATAAAAATTCGATGAATCTAGCCAAGGGTTAGATCATCTATAATGTAAGAAGGTCTATTTAAAAGAAGATTATCGAAGTTGTAAAGGGTTGGAGATTTTTTGCACTACTGCTGCTTTATATAATTTGTCTTATATCAGTAATACAGAGGACTTATTCTTGACAGACCCGAGATTCTCATGGAGTTTTTGATGCCTTTATGATCTATATTTTTATGTGTACCACTTGCAGTAGATTTCATCTTTATTACTCAGAATTCATATGTTTATGCTCTGACTTCCTTTATTGATTAAAAAACTGTGTTTCCCTATGTTCTATGTGTGATTTTCCTTTGTTAAAGACTCTTATCAGCCTCCGATTCCATGTAAAGGAACCTTGCTCACTGAATTTACTGATTTGTTGACTCCATAAGCCCAATGTTTGTAGACCTATATTCTTTTCAACCTACATACATCAAAATCAAGTTACTTTTCAAATAGAGTTAGCCATCTAGTTTCATCATTATCTAATATCATAAACCCCTTTGAGAGAGACCTCTCAGACTGAAGAGGCTAAGCTTCAGTCACAAGCTGGTTTGAAACAATTACATAGAGTTGTCTGATTAGTAGCTAATCAAGTGCAATTTTGTGATAACATTTTGGTGCGTCTGCTGGGAGCCCGAAGATATACTTTTCCTGAAATTTTGAAGCTAAAATTTTGAAGGTAGCAGGAGCTTAGAAATCTGTTCGAGGCTGCTTATACCTTGGTGACTCCATTCAAAATTCATATGATCAAAGGTGGCTTCTAAAAGGAGATACACAAGGAGTCATCCTGACCCAGATCCACCTAAAATTGTGGAAAATACAACCATCTCCAGAGGCATTCAAGGCATTTTTGAAATATCAGGGACTCCATTACATACAAAATCCTTTTCCTCTGAAGTTTTAAGAATACCTGAAGATAAAAAGTTTGATGATAAAATTAAGGAAGTCTTGTTTAGGTCCGAAAGTGAAAAATAATTGACTGAAATTGTCTTAGACCTACATAGAAGAGGTATTGATACCTCAACCTTAGTGACACAAAAATATAAAGAAGAGTTTTGGGAAGCAGTCACTTCAGAGTTGCTGTTAGAGAGAGAATATTTGGATAGGTTGAAGGAACTAGACCCATTTGAAATTTTTTTAAGAAGTAAAAATGGTGTCCCTCTACCTGATTGGAGTTCAATTGTGACTAGACAACAAAGACCAACCAACCCTCCTCCTAACAGTTCCTCTTCCTCTACTACTGCTATCCCTAAAACTACCATAGTTTCAGTCATCATGGCAGGAAATGTGCTACCTCCACCTGCTGCTACACCTGCTAGGTATGCCTCTCTTGGTCTTCCAGCTATCCTAAATGCCCTTCCTAGAAAATATTCTGCTAGAATCAAAACTTGGGGAAGTGATGAAGATATCACAACTGAAGAGTGTGTAGACCAGTTTAATGACTTTATAGATAGGGAGGGGGTTGACCATGAGGATCTCAAGATGGGATTGTTTTCTCAGAGCTTTACTGGTGAAGTTAGGAAATGGTTTAAAGCCCTTGCTGCAGGAAGCATACATAATTGGAATGAATTTTAAGATAGATTCTTGAGGAAGTGGGGAAATGGAACCAACCCTGTACAAGCCCTCACTGAGTATAATAGTTTGAAGAGAGCTGTTGATGAAATTGTTCAAAAATTTTCAAAGAGATTTAACAAAGTTTATGAATATATACCTGCCCATCTAAAGCCTCCTCCAGGAGCAGCTCAACTAAGATATGCTGAAGCTTTTGATTATGACTTTTATATCTTGCTAAGAGAAAGAAAATCCCCTTCACTTGCTGAAATGCAAAATGATGCAATGAAGGTGGAGGTCAATATGATAGCAACAAAAAAGTCAAAGATGGGAAAGACGGAATTGAAAGAAGAAGATAAGCCCTCCACCTTAGAGGATAAATTTGACTCCATGATGAAGGCAATGGAAAAAATGATGGATAAGATTGCCCTTGGGAATGCCTCTACTCCTCCTGCAAAACATGAACCTCCATTTAGAAATCATCAGTTTAGAAGACCTCAAAACTAGCAGAGACCAAGGGAAAACATAAATCAACCACCTGACCCTCAAGTAAGGCCTCCTTTTCAACAAAACTTAGTTGATGAAGAATATGAGCCTAAAATAAAAGAAGATTCAATTCATTGCTTAGATGAAAACATGTTAGGAATATTTTTGACTAAGGAGGAACATGATGAATTAGATCATGATGTAAATAAGGGTGGTGAACGATCTGACTATCTCAAAGGATATCAACATGCAATATTTGAGATGCAGAAACAATACAACCTTAGAAATAGAAATGTTCCAATTACTGCAAACCAAACACAGCCCAAGAAAGATGCCCCTAAAGCTGCTAAGGTTAGGAAAGATACACCACCTCCTCCTCTTGTCAAAGAGACTGAAAAATCTGCTTTTGTTTTCATTTTGGAGAGTGAGATCTCTAAGATCAAAATCCCAGTACCTTTTAGAGAAATTCTTAAGGTAAATGAATACAGATGTAATATTGTAAAAATGCTAAATTCCCAACCAGGAGCTGCTGATATTCTAAATGTTCAAGAAGATCATCCAACCATATACTTGGGACCAAGATTAGAGGATGAGCAGAATGAAGAGATGCCTCCTTTTTATGTCAGTATTAGTATTCATGACATGAAATTACATAATGCCATGTTGGATTCAGGGGCCTCTCACAATCTTATGCCTGAAGTGATCATGGAAAGGATGGGGTTGGAAATTACTAGACCATATAAGGATTTTTTTTCCTTTGATTCAAAAAGAGTTCAGTGCATTGGTTTAATAAAATATGTTGTTGTTGGTCTCACACAAGTCCCTACCAAGATAGTGGTCATGGACATTGTGGTAGCAGATGTTCCACCTAAGTTTGGCATGCTGTTATCAAGGTCATGGGCAAAAAATATCAAGGGTATAATGCAGATGGACGTAACTTATGCCACCATTCTTGTTTTTTGTGAGCAAAGGAGACTATACAGAGAAACAAGGATGGCTTATATGGTAAGTAGTAAAGACAAACCTTAGAGTTTTCCAATATATGTTGTTGATACTGAATTAGGATTTTCTATTCTTTTAAATGAATTGACTGATGAAGCATAAGATGAATAGAAAACAAAAAATAAGCAAATTGAAATTTAGTAAACATAAAATCAACAGATAGAAAATCAACAAATCAGTGAGGAGAAGGAAAAATGTTGGTGGTTGTTACACTTTGATGGATCAGCAAGAAGAGAGTGGGTTGGAGAAATAATTTGGATCACAACTCCAGAAGATGAAAGTAAGTTATTTTCTTACAAACTGAATTTTGATTGCACAAATAACATGGCTGAGTATGAATCTTTATTTTTGGGCTTAGAAATTTTGAAAAGAATGGGTGCCCAAAAGATTTCTGTTTGTGGAGATTCTGAATTAGTTATTAAGCAAGTTGAGGGTGTGTATCAAACTAAGGATGTGAGAATGAAGGCATACAAAAATTTGATCATGGAGATGTTAGAGAATTTCCAAGAATATTCATTTATTGTGAAGATTAGGGACCAAAACTCAATAGCTAACTCCCTAGTTGTCTCTGCAAGTATATTTATCAATCCTATTCATTCCACTGAAAGATATGAGGTTGAAGTTCGCCATAGACCTGCTATCCCTGATAACATTATCCATTGGCAAGTTTTTGAGGATGACTAGCAAGTCAAAAACTTTATAGAGGTGAAAGAAGAGTTTGAAAGTACACAAGTAGATCAACAAAAAATGCTTGCTGAATCAAAGGGAAATTTTGAAGTGTTATAGCTAAAGAATAACTCTATACCCAAAGGTATCATACCCCTTGAGAAGCTTTTTGATCAGAATGATGTGTTCAAATCTCCTAGGATACAAGCTGATGATGAAGAGGTAGAGAGTTGTAACCTTAGTATAGTAGCAATGCCAAAAATGATTAAGCTTTCAAAGTTTCTTTCAGTTGACGTGAAACATAAATATATTGAGATGATGAAAAGGTTTATAGATGTTTTTTCTTGGAGTTACACTGATTTGAAGAAGTATGATTCTCCTATCATTCAACATACCATTCCTATTAAAGAAAATGAAAATCCTTTCAAGCAGAAGTTGAGGAGGATTAATCCACTTCTCATGCCTCTAATTGATAAGGAAATCAAGAAACTCTTTGATGCCAAAATTGTTGAAATTTGGTACCGGAGGACAGGTGGTTCCCTAAGGCTTTGATCTTTGGCATAGGGAAAAGTGTCCAAAAGAATTTAATTTTTCTCCTAAAGTGACTTTATAATTTTTATAAAGTCAAATCTAATTTAAAAGTGACTTTAAGTGATAAAGTTACTAAAGTCTAATTTTAAAGTGACTTTAATAAAGTCAATATAAAATTAGAAAGGAAAAAGTGACTTTGGAAATAAAAGACTAAGTGGGTCTTTATTAAAGTGGGGTGAATTAAAAAGTGAAAAGTAAGATTTAAATGAGCATTTAATCTCAGCCCTAGATCTCAATCTATCTCAGCCATTGGATTTAGGGATTCCCCAAAAGTCACTTAGGGTTAGGTTAAAGGAGGAAAAGGAGGAAAAGGCCATTCATTCTTTCATGAGCAGATTGGGAGAAGGAGAGCAAGAGAGCAAGGGAGATTTCTGGGCAGTGAGGAGAAGGAGGCAGCAGCTTGGCACGCATTCCAAGGCAGCATTTCAGCAAGACATTTCAGCAAGACAAGTACAACAGATTTAGCAAACAACAGGCAGATTTTTGGCACGGTTTTCTAGGCAGGGAGGCCGTACAACAAGGTTTTGCAGTAGTTTTGGCACGCAAATCGAGGTTTTGGACAACAGCATTAATAGCTGTTTGCACAGATTTTGAGGAGGCCGTACAACTACATTTATTGCAGATTTCTGGGCACGCAAATCGAGGAGAACGTACAACATTTATTACTGTTCTGTTTTTGCTGTTTGTACATTTTCCGAGGCGGTGGTTAAGCACGAAAAACAAGATAAGTTGTAAAAGTCTGTTTGCTGATTTTTTATTTTGCTGAATATTTCTCTCACTGTAAAAAGGCATTTTCCAGAAATAAGAAGGAGCTTTCAAACTGGTTTTCCCCAAGAGTTGTAGGGGGTTTTTCCAGGGTCATGTTGACCAAAAATATCAGTGTCAAATGTGTGAATGATTGTTTTTATGCTTGCTGATTTTTAATTCTGCATTTTCCAGCATTCTGAAAAAATTCCAGAATTTGTGTTTTCAGCAAAATTTATTTTCCAGTTTGTTAAATGTATGGATATGGGAAAGGGCATTTAACTATTTTGGAGTAATAAGGTGAAAAACTGAAAACCGAGGAGGGAAACTATAAATTTGTACAAAAATCATTGTTCCAATCAGATTATCAAAGTGGCTTTTAGACTTGGTTCCAGTAAGAAAGAAGAGTGGAGAAATCAGAATCTGTATTGACTTCAAAAACTCGAACAAGGCCTCTCTGAAGGATAACTACCTCTCCTAAAGATGGACAAAATTTTGCAGAACATTGTTGGTTCCCAAAGGATGTCTATGCTTGATGGTTTTTCAGGGTACAATTAGATACTTTTGCATCCAGAAGATTAGGATAAAAAAATATTTACCACACCATGGGGCACATTCATGTATGCCAAGATGCCCTTTGGTCTGATGAATGCAGAAGTGACTTTTCAAAGAGAAATGGACATTTTTTTCCAAGGAGAAGGACAATATGGTGGTCGTATATTTGGATGACATAACAGTTTTCTCAGGGAGAGAAGAAGATCACTGTAAGCACCTAGAAAAGATTTTGCTGAAGTGTAGAAGGTTTGGATTTTCTCTCAATCCCACTAAAAACATTTTTTCTCTGACTTCAGGTAAGTTACTTGGGCATATTATTTCTAAAGATGGGATTAAGATTGATCCAAGTAGGGTCAATGCAATTCAGAAAGTGGATCTGCCTAGAATCAGAAAGGAAATTCAGTCTTTACTTGGAAGGGTAAATGTTGTGAGGAGGTTTATTCCTAATTTTGCTGAGATTGTAAAAGACATAAAAAAGATGCTGAAGAAAGGAGCTGACATCAAGTGGATATTAGAAGAAAATCATTCATTTGAGGAGATTAAAAATGCACTCACTTAAGCACAAGTTTTGTTCAACCCGAATTTTACAAAATAATTTCTGGTTTTTACATTTGCATCAAAAAATACAATTGCTGGAGTTTTCTGTAGAAAGGACAGCAAGGTACCGAGAAACCCATTTAATTTTTTAGAAGGACATTAGCTAATTCAGAGCTTAAGTACATCATCTTCTAAAAACAAGCCTATGCCTTGGTTAAAGCCATCAAATATTTTAGAATTTACATTCTGCATTCTCATGTCATAGCTTTTGTTCCTAATGTTATTGTGAAGGACATCTTAACTCAAGCTGATCCTGATGGTAAGAGAGGGAAGTGGATAGATAACTTGCCGGAATATGATATAGAGATCGTACCCACAAAATTGGTCAAAGGTCAAAGCCTAGAAAAGTTGATGGCACAGTCAAATTTTGACTGTCTTGATATGAATTTAATTGCAGAAATTTCAGAATTATCAGATGAAGATGAAGAGCTGATTCCCATAGAAGAGAAGTACATCTTTTCAGACTGGTACAAAGACATTGTTTTTGTCTTACATCATCATAAAGCACCTGCTGAGTTGACAAAGTTCAAAGCAAGGTTTGTGAAGCTAAAGTCTTTGAGGCACTGCATCATTGATAAAAATCTGTATTGGAAAGATACTGGTGGTATTCTTTTGAATTTATTGCTAGAAGAGGAGGCTAAAAAAGTGACTGAGGAGTTTCACAAAGGAGATTTTGGAGGTCATCATTATTGGAAGGCCACAACAAATAAGATTCTCAGAGAAGGGTATTATTGGCCTACTGTGTTTAAAGATGTCTACAAAAGTATTGCTGCCTGCCATGAATGCCAGATTTTTGATGGTAAGAAGAAGATTGTTACTTTACCTTTGATGCCTATCTATGTTGAGGTGCCATTCCAGCAGTGGGGTCTAGATTTTATTGGTGAGATTCATCCATCATATTCAGGTCAACATTGATGGATTCTGACAACAACTGATTATTTCACTAAGTGGATTGAAGTAATCCCAACTAGACAAGCAAATGATTCAATTATCATTTCATTTTTGGAAACTAATATATTGTATAGGTTTGGCTGCCTTATGAAGATCATCACTGATAATGAACAAACATTCAAATCCAAGAAGTTGATCAGTTTTTGTTATCAATTTCACATTACACTTGGGAATTATACTGCATATTATCCACAAGGTAATGGTCTTGCTGAATCTTCTAACAAGATAATTGTGAGGATTATTAAGAAGGTGTTGCAGGAAAATAAGAAGTCATGGAATTTGAAGCTGAAGTATGCTCCGTGGGCTGATAGAGTGTGCACAAAGAGATCAATTGGAACTTCAACTTATAAATTGGTATATGGAGTTGAAGCCATTTTTCCTACATCCTTGGGAGTGCTTGTCATGAAGCTACTGCAAGGATTGGAGGACGAGCCAAATGAAATTCATAGGAGAATAAATCAGTTGATAGCCTTGCAGGAGAAAAGGGAGGAAGTCTATAACAGTAATCAACAATCTCAAAACAGAATTAAGAAGACATTTGACAGGAAGATCAAGGAGGAAAACTTTCAAATTCAAGATGTGGTTTTGAAATGGGAGGCCAGGATTGAAGAAAAGGGGAAACATGGTAAGTTTGTGAATATTTGGAAAGGTCCATTCAGAGTAGCTGCATTCCATGGAAGCAACACTTACATTCTGTAGGAGATGGATGGACAACCTTGTGCTGGAGGGCCTGTCAATGGCAGGTTTTTGAAGCACTATTCCTCTTAAGTCCTGCTGATCTTTCATTCTATTGTATATATTCCATTTTTATATGTTTTTATGCTAATAAATACAAGCTAATCATTAAGCTTGAGCCTGAGGTGAAGGCCATTAGAGTTTGAAGGAAATCTTGGAAAATTTCAGAGTTTTTGTTTTCAAAAAGATGGATAGCACTGGAACTACAAGTTCTTTGGTGTACCACAAGGACACACCATCCCAAGTGGAGCCACTGTTATCACTCAGGAAAAAATGAAACATCATTTGACATAGTCTTAGAGGTTTATGTGTCAAAGGTATGGTCATAAAATTCATTTTTGATTACTTGGTTAAGGAAAATTTTAAATTTTTCTTATTAGCCTATCCTAAGGTCCAAACCCACCCCCATTCAAGTATTTTCATGTCACATCAGTTATTATTTCATGAAATATTTCATTTCCCAAGCTTACAACTCAGAAAATGTCATTTTAGCCAAGAATCCCTACTTTCCTAGCGAATTACACGAAAAAGCACACTTTTCGCTATGAAACTGCTAATACTTTTGTAGCGAAACTACCCAAAAATACACTAAGTATGCTACGAAAGGAGGTATTCCTATGTGTCTTTTCAAAACAGGTGCTAGGTGTCAGTCAATGATTGAAAGGGTTAAGATATATGCCATTCGAGTCATTTAGGGTTAAATCAAGGTACAATGGTCATGGTTGAAGTCATTATTACCATTCTAAGCATGTATGAGTCATGTTTATGCCATGAGTTTTCATCGAACTTTAAAATATTTCCCAATTGAGTCATTTGTCATTATCCGCTCCCTCTTTGTCTGTTATTGAGATCTGGAGAGCTATTTCACTAAGCCCAAGCTATGGTTGTCATTTTCAAAGGTTTGCAGGTATCACTGATCAAGTGAGGCAGAGAAGACATAAAAGTACCATGGCTGCAAAAAGGAAGACCAAAAAGGTGAACACTGTCTCAGATATGAGCCATCAGACATGAACTTGATAAATGAAGACCCAACAACTTCAGAAGTTTTTAGAAGAATAGGGTGTTTGTAGTTTTGCCAAAGATTGCAAGGATGCCATGTACAGGTTTCTAAAAAGTTTGCCCTAAATTTCAATGGGACAGCAACAAAAGTGGGAATGCTGAACCTCACTATAACACTAGAGACTATTGCAGCAGCAACATAAATTCCAAGAGGAGAAGAACAATGGTTCAAAGGTTTCAAATTCAACATGCAGGAATGTAAAGAATTTATCAAGCCAGAACATAGTGAGGTTGACCTTACAAATGCCATTCCAAGGAGCTACATGAAAGACAATTTCTCAAAGCTATTGCTTATCATTCAGAAATACTTCACTTGTGAAGGGAGGTATCATAAGGTGTATTCTTACCAATTCAGGCTTCTGCTACATTTTTTTGGTAAGATATCTCTTGATCCACCTTTTGAATTATATAGAAGCTTAGAAAAAATGGTAGATAAAGTTCAAGCTAAATCTAAAGGAAGTGAAACCTCACTCTTTGATCATGGTTTAATAAAGTTGTTGGTTTTAGAGGAGTTAAAAAGACTAGGCAGAGATTGGTCTTCTTTTCTGTTTGTCAATGGTTTTGAAGTGGATGCCATAACCCTAAAAGAAATCCTAAACATAAAGGTATAACACCACCTTCAGTGGTAGAACAAAGTGAACCAGTAATCATGGAAACAAAGCAATTGCAGAAAGTTGATACACCTTCTGTTACACCTGCAAAAAAAAATCCTACTCTGAGAAAACCTGCAATACAAGAGCACAATGTGAGAAAACATGGAAACAAAATGATTACAAGAAGCCAAACAATATCTAAGGGAAATTTATAAGAAATTCTGCATGCTATTGATATTGAAGAGACTCCCATAGTCCAAGCTGAGGATATAGATGAGGGAGGAAAGAAGCTCAAGAAAGCCAAATCAGCAAAGAAGTTAGAGTTTAAAGTTGGGGATGTAGGTTTCATGTTTCAGGCTAGGAAACCCATGACAAGACATGCTAGAAAACTCTTGGAAAGTAGTAAAGAATTTCAGAGGGTAATTGAAACTGTTCAGCCACCACCAAGTATCATTGACCTATCATCACCTGCAAAAGAAGATTCAGTCATCAAGAAAAAGAAAGGAAAGGAGAAAATCATTGAAAAAAAAGAGATTGAGGTCCTTGAGGAACATTTTAAGTTATCAAATCATGCAATAGTAGTCCTGAAGAAAAGAGGCAAGGAAACATAATGTTCAAAAAGAACAGTTTGAGAAAATGAAAGAGATTTGGGAAGAGCAGGTTGATAGTGTGTCAAAGACCTTAGATGATACACAACAATTAATCAAATGGACTCTGCCATTGAGGAAAGAGGTGAAGTATGTTAGAAGAATGAACTTTCACTTGAAATATAGCATCAGAAAACTGAAGGACCAAGTCAAAGACCTCCAAGAGTAGTTAGAATTGATCCATGAGGAGTTGGAGAAGAAGGGCTTAAAGATGACTGTAGTTGAGGAACCCATAGATCAATTCATCATTAATGAAGAAGAAACACCTCAAGGCTATTAAGTTGAGTTTGATTATGTTTTAAGAGGTTAATGGCATGTTGAAGACCAATTTTATACAACTGGAGGTTACTTTTTTGAGGCAGGGTAAAAATATTGAAATTTCACAGTTTTCCACAAGCCACATGCCTAAGAAATATAGCATGTTAGAAGAATGAACTTTCACTTGAAATATAGCATCAGAAAACTGAAGGACCAAGTCAAAGACCTCCAAGAGTAGTTAGAATTGATCCATGAGGAGTTGGAGAAGAAGGGCTTAAAGATGACTGTAGTTGAGGAACCCATAGATCAATTCATCATTAATGAAGAGGAAACACCTCAAGGCTCTTAAGTTGAGTTTGATTATGTTTTAAGAGGTTAATGGCATGTTGAAGACCAATTTTATACAACTGGAGGTTACTTTTTTGAGGCAGGGTAAAAATATGGAAATTTCACAGTTTTCCACAAGCCATAGATCTGATAAGAAAATGTATAGAAATGGAAAATATGCCCAAGAAATAACACCATTGAAGACAAAACTTCAGATCTTCATTAATATCAAAACCCTTAAGGTAGGGCAACACCATACATTCAATCCTTAAGGAAGGAGATCACTCCACAAGCCATATGCTTACCCATACAATAATCCTTGACATCTCTCAATGGAGAGTCTCTAACCTCTATATAGGTTTCATACATGCAATACCATGGGTCTCTCAATACCATACATCCAATACAATGGGCTTATCACTTTATTCCATTGCTACATGTGGTCCCTTACATAATTTGGGTTAACCACTTTATTTATTAACTATGGGCCATTTATTTATCATTCTTATATTAATACATCATATTATTCCCTTGGGTACCTCCCTCTGTACCCTATATTATCCCCTCTAGGTACACTACATTACACCCCCCTTAAACATGTTTCGTCCCCGAAACATGAGAAGAACACAAATAATAAGATCTACTCAAAAGAGTATTCCATTGGTACCATTCATGTGCATCTAGCCATCCAAGGGAAAGGTGAACACTTGATCTAGTCGGTGCCTTGCTTGCTTGAGATGGAAGCGGGTTCTGGTGGTTCTTCATTGTTGATGTGTTGTTAGTGGATCGTCGCACCTCTCGATGTGTCGTCCAGGGGTTGTTGTCCTTGTTGCTAATTCGTTGCCACCTTGTTGGTTGTTGTCTTGCTGGGTGATGCGGGTGGTGATATGTTGAAACTTTAACTGATGTAATATCTTTCCTTAATTCCTCCATGATTGGTGATGGAGTGGTGTCTGGTTCCTTTATTGGTACTTGCTTTGATGTTTGTGTTTGGCTGTCTACCATCAAAGGCTCATCATCTGATGTGTCTGCGTCGTTAGATATTTTTGCTTCTTCCTCTTCGGTCTCTGCATGGTTCCTAATGCAAATATCGTGCAATGTAATTTTCTTCTTTTTATACCAGAGCTTCATGAATTTCTTTTGCACATTAAAATTGACAGTACCAACGGATTCCATCCAAGGATGTCCCAAAACAACATCCACAACAACCATATCTGAAGCATAAAAATCAGAATGCAACACATACTTATCCATAGAAATCTTCAAATCTTTATAAATTTGAACATCTTCATTATCAACCTGTGTGTTTTCAATATGCTTTGCTGGAACTTGCAGTTTTTTAGCCAAATTCACATTGATACAATTATGCTTGCAACTAGGAATGATAGACACAATGATGTTCTCTTTCTGAATACTTCCATGAATCCATAATATGGAAATATTAGTAGAAAATAAGTCTTTATGGCTCTTGCTATCCTTCTTTCCGGCTTGAGACCACTTGTCCAAAAGGACTTTTTCAAGTTTTTTCTCGGGAAGTTTCCTCACTGAGCTGTCAAGTGAGGTCCACCATTTATTTGCCTCATCTTTCATATGAAGCCCTATGGAGCATATCCAAAAACTTGCATATTGAGCCTTGAGATGTTGTAAAAAATATTCAATAGTAGGGCCATCATCTTTTCCTGTAAACTTCATCTTGCGAGAATCCATAAAATAAAGTAAGGGTTTTGAAGAAAATCACTTACTTTGGCAAAAATTTAAAATGGACATTACTCGGTCAATATAACTCAGAATTCTTAATATAACCTATTTTTGAAAATGGAATAGCCATTCTGCATCTAACTACGTGATTGAAATCCTGATCTAGGCACTCTGGAAACACAGATTTGCGCTGCAACTGCCCCGGCGTCACAAAATTTCTGAAAAAAATGCCTGATTTTAAATCAGTGATAACTCCCTCATCCGGACTCCGATTGGACTGATTTTTTTTTTGAAATTGGGTTATTTTCTGTAAGGAATCTATATCGGATATTTATTTCTGAAAAATTTTCACCAAATTTTCCAGATCTGCTCTACAAAATCGCTGCCCAAAAATTTCTTTGGCAAGAATTTAAAATGGACATTACTCGGTCAATATAACTCAGAATCCATAATATAACCTGTTTTAAAAAATGGAATAGCCATTATACATCTAACCATATGGCTGAAATCCCGATCTAGGCACTCTGGAAACACAGATTTGGGCTGCAACTGTCCCGGCGTCACAAAATTTCTGAAAAAATGGCTGATTTTAAATCAGTGATAACTCCCTCATCCGGACTCCGATTCGACTGATTTTTTTTGTTTGGAATTGGGTATTTTTCCGTAAGGAATCCAGATCTGATATTTATTTCTGAAAAAAATTTCACCAATTTTCCAGATCTGCTCTACAAACTCGCTGCCCAAAAATTTCCTGCACAAGAAATGAGAAAACAAATCTTCAAACTCTGCCCAAGAAAGTGCTCTGATACCACTTGTAGTAAATCTGATAAGAAAATGTATAGAAATGGAAAATATGCCCAAGAAATAACACCATTGAAGAAAAAACTTCAAATCTTCATTAATATCAAAACCCTTAAGGTAGGGCAACACCATACCTTCACTCCTTAAGGAAGGAGATCACTCCACAAGCCATATGCTTACCCATACAATAATCCTTGACATCTCTCAATGGAGAGTCTCTAACCTCTATATAGGTTTCATACATGCAATACCATGGGTAGTTACCATGGGTCTCTCAATACCATACATCCAATACAATGAGCTTATCACTTTATTCCCTTGCTACATGTGGTCCCTTACATAATGTGGGTTAACCACTTTATTTATTAACTATGGCCCATTTATTTATCATTATTATATTAATACATCATATTATTCCCTTGGGTACCTCCCTCTGTACCCTATATTATCCCCTCTAGGTACACTACACTTAAGTTGAGTTTGATTATGTTTTAAGAGGTTAATGGCATGTTGAAGACCAATTTTATACAACTGGAGGTTACTTTTTTGAGGCAGGGTAAAAATATGGAAATTTCATAGTTTTCCACAGTTTCATAGCGTTTCCTAGGCTTGAAGCCAGGAAAACGCTACGAAAATTTCTGTAGCTGTATTTTTGCCTTTAAAACCACTTTTTGCAGTTTTCAAGAGGGGAGAATGGTGATGATGAGGTGTCTGTCAGGATGGACACCATGCAAGAGAAAAGAAGCAGAAATTTTGAGTGAAAAAGTATTTTTTTGAACACTACGAAAGCACGCTACAAAACTGCCCTGTTTTCGTAGCGAGTTGTCTTTGAAGGTTTTTGAGCAGTTTAAGAGCAGTTTTGGATAGGTGGACACATCCAATAGGTCAAGGGACCTTGCTAGCAAACATCCATGACTTGAAGACCATGCAATGAAGACAACTCATCAACTGAAGTTTTCCTTGGAGATAGGGTTCTGTTTTCCTAAAAAATAGGGTTTGGTTCCATATGTTGAGGAAGATATTTAAGATCTCAAGTAGTGACTAGCTACGCCATAGCTTATTCGAACATGTGAGGCTTAGTTTTCATATATGTAACTATTTTAATAGATAATTTAGTTTGATGTAATAAATAGGAGTTTGAGTCCTATTAGGAAAAGGACTATTTTAGAGTATAACTGTCATTTTCTGATTAAAAGACATGTTTTTATGTTATGTAAGGTGTCATTAGAAGAATTCGATGAATCTATCCAAGGGGAAGATCATCTCTGATGTAAGAAGGTATATTTAAAGGCAGATTATCGAATTTTTAAAGGGTTGGATATTTTTTGCACTACTCCTGCTTTATGTAATTTGTCTTATATCGGTAATACATAGGACTTCTTCTTGATAGACCTGAGATTCTCAGGGACTTTTTGATGCCTTTCTGATCTATATTTTTATGTGTACCACTTGCAGTAGATTTCATCTTTATTACTCAGAATTCATATGTTTATGCTCTGACTTCCTTTATTGATGAAATGACTGTGTTGCCCTATGTTCTATGTGTGATTTTCCTTTGTTAAAGACTCTTATCTGCCTTAGCTTCCATGTCAAGGAACCTTGCTCACTGAATTTACTGATTTGTTGACTCCATAAGTCTAATTTTTGTAGACCTATATTCTTTTCAACCTACATACATCAAAATCAAGTTACTTTTCAAATAGAGTTAGACATCTAGTTTCATCATTATATAATATCATAAACCCCTTTGAGAGAGCTCTCTTAGGCTGAAGAGGCTAAGCTTCAGTCACAAGCTAGTTTGAAACAGTTACATAGAGTTGTTTGATTAGCAGCCAATCAAGTGCAATTTTGTGATAACAGAGCACATCACCGCTTCTTCTAGGAGGCTCCAAATGCAAAAATGAAGGTACCTTTGGATTCAGAATGCCAAATACAATCAGGGTAGGCGCTTTGTAAAGAAATTTTGGGAAAACTGGTAGGTGAAAAGGTCAAAAAACACTCAAAAAAGTCATGTTTCTGCCCTCTTTTTCAGCTAGGTGTTTCTCTCCTGACGAGTCTTGGGAGATTGACCTTTTGGAGGGTCCAATCTTATCATTTTTGGAAACCAAGGAAAATTTTGGAAACTAGATAGGACATGCTTTTCAATGAGCTATCCTGAGCTCAATTTGGACTTCAGAAACCCCTTCAAAAGATGATCTAAAGTTGGTGCTGCGCTCGTGACACTGGTGCTACACTCCTGACACTGGCACTGTGCTCCTGACCTTTCTCCCTTTTTCCTATTTTTTTCTAGTTTTCTTAGTTTCACCATGGAAAAATCATGTTTTTACCAATATAATTGATGGATGTAAATGTAATAATGATGTTTTTGAGTTACGTAGGGGTAAATAGATTAGGTAAAACCCTTTGAGAGCATTGATGAATCAGTTTCACTAAAGTTAGGGATGAGTCAGTTTGACCTCCCTACAATCTAGGTTTGTAGTTCAGACTTTTGTGGATTAGATCCAAAACTCAGGGATTCAACCCCTTTGGTTGGGAGAAGTTGTTTCATGCATATATCTTTCATTTCTTGACTCATTTCACAGGTTGGATGCTGTTGTATTGATCAGAGACACTAGTGTATTCAGATTTTGGCAGAAATATATTGGATGAGTTACAACTATTATTTTGGGATTCATGTGGTACTGTACTTTGGCATCATTTCTTCTTTTGTTTCATATGTATCAATGTTTTTTACTTTCCATGTTCATTCCAGCTCTATGATATGTTTGATTCTCAAGTTTGATAAGAAGAATACATATTTTATGCTCTGTTTTGGGAGAATCACCATAATTTGTTTCAGTTTATTAAGTTTAAAAATATTTCATGTAATGTCATGCTATTTTTAGCACCTCACCAGTTTGATCCATCTCACCTATAAAACCTAAAGTTTTAGAGTTCTTACCTACCTTGCCCCATCATATGCCTGCAATTCTGATCTTATTTTCCCTGACCTAGTTACCTCTTTGACCTAATTCACTCATCCAACACCCAAATCAACCAATCAAAACCCCTGCACTACTATACCTAGCCTAAAACCTAATTCATCCAGCCCTCTTGGCTGTGATCCCTTGGAGAGTTCCCTCTCTTGCCTAGTATGGCTAGCTACTTGGTGAGAGCTTGGTATGTAGTTACCTTTGGTGGTCTCTTCTTAGCCTCGAAGATCCGGTGGAGTGCTAACATATTGGTGATCATACTGGGGAAGAAAATAACATATCTTCCCCAAGACAACAATCATCAAATTTTAGATCTGGTTTATGATGGTGGACATTAGTTAGATGCATATGAAGGCTAAATCATTCACTCGAAAACTCTAATGTCGAAGAATCCAAAGGTTCATAATTTTCATGGTGACCCCACTTTTCAAGAACCGATAGTTTGAAGGTTCTTGGTGAACTCACTGTTGTCAAAATGGATTCGGTTGCTTGAAGGCATGCTTTTATGAATCAAGCTCATATTCATGGTTTTCCAAACTCTATTCCTTGTATAGTTTGAAATTAGGACTGTCAAAGTTTAAGGGTCAGGACGGTGAAGATGCTAGTTTTCATTTGGTGAAATTTCATTTTCACATTCACAGACTAAAGATTGAGTTTCCTGAAGATTGTCTGATGAAGATGTTTATGGCTACTTGAAGGAAAAAGCGAGATCATGGTATGACAGTCTACCATCTTCTATTTTATATTTTCTGAAGGATTTTCATTCAGTTTTCTTTCAACATTATCAAAGCTCTAATTTTTCCTTGTCGATGATTGATAGTTGTTGTGAGATATATGATAATTTCATTGAGTTTCTTGAAAATTTGTATGGGGATGAAGAGTGTCTAGATGATGAGATCATAGAAGCCCTATATGATTTTTCCTCCCAACAAGAATCAATAGTTTCCTCCTTGGATGAAAAATACTGGGACCAAGAAAGAGAAATGCCTATTCATGATCTTGGAAATGAAAATCATCAAACCAATGTTAACTGCTATAAAACTCAAGTTTCTCCTATGTATGAAGATGAGATAGATCAACTCCTGAAAATTCATGTTACTACCCAAGCTAATGCAGGTTTACAGTGTTCACATAGTCAAGAATGTGTTAGTGAAACTTCTTCCATCATTGAAAATGAAAATATAAGTTTAAATGATGACAGTCATGAAACTGATGAAACTATACAAGAAGTTGTTGTGAGTAAGCCAATTTGTGATGATGATTTCCTACAAAGAGATCAGTGTAATATTCCCAATTTTTCCATCAGATAATTGGAATATTAGAGTTCTTAATTTTCATAATTAATTAAGTAAATAAGAGGGTGGAGGGACCCACAAACCCAATAGATGAATAAAATCTACTTTTGATGTGTGTATGTGGATATTTCAGATCTAGATCTACATTATGGATTAGTGGAGTAGCTTCATAAATGAAGGAAGAGTGGATATCATGTATCTTTAATGTAAAATCATTGAGATATTGGAGGAGGTCAAATGGGATCATAGTGCATTAAAAGTAAGATCATAAAACACTTATGATGAGATAGTGGAGGAAGTGGTGCATCTAATGCACACATGATGGAGAGAGTGGGAATTAAATGTAGAACATGATTCAGATCATGGAGAGACAACACAGTCTTCATGGAGGCTAGTGGCCACATAGGAAGCGCAGTTATGAGGTGGGCCAGGGCTATGGAAGGCTCATAATCTATATATTGAAGATGAAGGCACAATAGAAGTCATGATTTGTATTACTATTTCTGATTTGTTTAGATCTAGATTTGTCATGTGACATTTCTATGCAAGCTTATGTGGTTTAGCTAAGTCTACAGTGTTGTTTAGCACACGGTGTTTCCGAGTGGAAATCCCACCCTTACCCACGGGGGACTTCGAGTGCCTACTCTGGGAAGATTTCTATTGAGGTCCATTCATCATCAGACATTTGTGCCATATTGATACCACTCTCATATGCTCATTTAGCCATAGGAATAACGCATTCTTGCATCAGGGTTTGAGAGGTGGAGGTTGTTTCTAGCATTTCAGCTAGGAAACCGATGGATGATTATTCCTTTCACCTTGTGCTTCATGTTCAGCCTTTCAAGAGGAGCATATATATATCTGACATTCATGCCATTGTATTTTACCTCCATGCAACAGCAGTCCTCTCAAGGATTGTGAAGTTCAATCTTGCAGATCTAAAGGAGGAAGGAAGTTTCTTGTATTTCAGCTAGAAATCTGGTGAGGGACCATCTCCTCACCTTGTATTCATTGTTTCCAACATTATTGATCTGATTTGCATCATCTACCAATAGGCTTGAGCCTCTCCCTCCTTGACAATGCAATTTTCTGAAGCTATTGAGTAATCAAGCCATATTCAGTGGAGGAGGAAAGAGAAGTTAGATCTTGAGATTTTAGCCCAAGAATCTAGTGAAGGGATCAACCCTTCTTGCATAGACTTGATTGTACATCATATTGCAGCCATATTTCATCACATTATTCTTTAGATCTGCATGTATATGTGCAAGCCCTAAGAGGGTGATTTTCTTATATTGATAGATCTGGAAAATCCTTTCTGGGTTATCTTGGGTACCCATCATAGAGCCCAAATCTCTATTTTTAGCATCACCAGAGCTCAGAACTGCCTAGATCTACATTCTATATTTTTCTAGCAGTTGTAGTCTCAAAATTTGCTGTAGGGACAACGTAGTTTTCCTTCCAGCAGTCCAAAAATTATGCAATCCCTCTTGTGGGATCATTTCAGAGTCATTCTAGGCCATCTCTTTGGCTTGAGTGTCTCATATTTTGAGCACTGTTGTACTGTTAATCCACCTCCCACATAATAAAATGGCTCAACTATTTTTTCCTCTTTTATGGTGTATTTAGATTAAATGTTTACTTTGCTACAGTTTCAATTATTGTGTTTTTGTATTACTACATTCTCCCTTTTGGGATATTACAGTGGTATCAGAGCATGATCTTTGGCTTAGCTTGTGGGCACTTCATCTTTTGCATCAAAAGAAGAAGCAGATAGTAGAGAACTATCATGAAGGATGATTGCAGTTTTGTCACTCTTCTCTTTAGATCCATGCAATATCTCTCCAAGGAGGTCAATCAAATGAAGAGATAAAGGTAAAGGAAGGATCCAAGAATATTACAAGAAGAGGAAGGTCCCAACACTTCCTATCAGCATGAGAAGCAACCAGAGAAGCAAAGAGCTTCACATTATTCTACTAGATCCACTTTCTTTGATAAGAGAAAGGAATGGAGTGAATATGAAGGAGACTTGGGGCATGATACCCTAATTAAATATCTGTCCGAGTACAAAGCACAACCTAGAACACTGAAGGAGAATCTCTCTCTCCAATAGTTCTTACAACTCAAAGAAGAAAGGAGATCCCGCAACAACAATAGAAGAAAGAGGCATAGTTTCTTCTTGTCTACATTTGACGTATCTTCCACAAGCACATTGAGGGCTTGGAGGGAAGAATTGGCTACATTATTTCTACAATATCCTGTAGCAGAAAGAGAGGCTGTGGAGATTACAGCGCTACACCTAGAGAGTGAAGCAAGAGATTGGTGGTTCAGTCACTTGTCACACATGAGAGTTTCTTCTTATGCATATTTTATTCTAAGACTGAAGAAGAATTTTGGTAGAAAGAGACAGGAGACATCTCACATAGTGACATCTCCTATCATTGAGGAGATAGTGCATGAAGAGCCCAAGGAAGATGTCCTCATTATCACTCAGGAGAATGAGCCTCTACCACCACCACCAGCTGCTGATGTACTTACATCAGGAGGAGGATCACTTTCATATTTTCAATATGGTCTTGAGTTCTTTACATTTGGAGCCCCATGCATGATTCATGAGATGCATGATGACGAGGAGAAAAATACCAGCACTGGTACAATTGATGAGATGCAACCATCATCATTACCAGCAGTTGGAGAGACCATTGCACTGATTGGAGGAACTCTTGTAGATGTGAAATATGTTCTGGAGGTTCAACTTATCCAAGGTTTGCATATACTTACATCTCATATTATTTCAGTGCCTTATATTGAGATTTGTGAGACCATGCCATCAAGGTAAGTGCATAACCAAGGATTAGAGCACCTTGCTGATTTGGAGCAGAAAATTATCACTCCACAGAGGACCCTTGATTTGATCAAGGAGAATATGTATCCCAGTTTTTCATGGATGAGCTACACTCAAAACTTTGTGTTGAAGTGTGGAGTTGCAGAAGATGGGAGGAGCCCTGTCCTATTCAGTATAGTGCCAAACTATGAGTTTAGCATTGTATGTGGCGATGAGACAACACATGTATCACCATGCAGATCTACATTGCTATCACTTAGAAGTAGTGATGATGAGAGGGCCCCATTATTCTTGGAGCATTCTGAAGGTAGCTTCACTCATGAAGCACTGGAGGGACAAATGATAGATGGTAGAAATATTGTGATGGAGAGTACTTTCCATTGTCAATATAAATTTTTCTTGATGAGCTCATCACAACTCAAAGAGGGATCTCTACCACAACATGTATGGAGCCTTATGGGTTCCAATGGGCCATTGATGAGAGGATCTCATGGAGAGACCTCAAGGGACTTGCACTTAACCATTTCATGGAGTGAAAATCTATTCACATGGAGGATGTTGGTATTATACATTAGGAGGATACCAAGGTTGAGCTTTGCATGATTCATCATCCACATTGGGATGAATGGATCTGAATGAGGAGCAGGAGGTTGCCTACCTTCTTGTAGATCTATGATACCAGGCAAAAATAAGCATGGCTGCGTTGGTTTCTTTTGGGTGAGTATGGATACTGTTAGAGTCCTATAATTTACAGTATCACAAGGTGACTGAATATTTATTCCTTGCAAAATTTCATATTGTATATAAATTTAAATATTCAAAGCATTTCCAAAAAAGATAGAAAAAGAAATAAAGAAAGAAAAAAGGAAAAGAGAGTGTAAAAAAAGGAAAAGAAAACCCAAAAATGAATAGTTCTAAAAGTGTTGCAAATCAAAGTGCCACTACTCTTTGGAAAGGTTTTTTCAATCATATAGTTTAACCATGATTGTACAATTTTGAATTTTTTTTGATAGGTTAGAAAATGAGGATTTTCCAAACTGATTAATCATGGCATATTAGTAGATTAGGTAGAAATGAAGTTGGTTCGACAACTTAATCTGGACCAGTGGGAGAAATAAGGGATAGAGGTTAGGTTAGAAGTTCAAAAGAAAGGATATTTAAGGGTTTGCAAGCCCAAATGCACCCTACAAAAGAGGGAAAAATGATAGGATTGTAGTATGGGTAGGTAGAAATTTTGAAGGAGAGAAATGGAAGAAAATATGAAAATTATTCCACGAGGCACAACTTGCATTTTTGTGGAAAAAGAAAAATCAAAATAGAAGGGTATTTATACTCTAAAGTTTGGAGAAAGGTGATTCTATAAAGTTATGGATTTTATGTTACGACTCTTATCCTAAGTCCTGAAAACAATAATTTTCCCTCATCCCGACCCCCTAAACATTCACATTTTCATTTTATCCTAATTTCTACACTACCCCCACCATTCATTTTTCCCCAACCCCACCATCATATCGCACGTCCCATATGTGTTAATTAACCTGCAACTCCCCATCATCTCTGCTCACCGCTACACATCCAATGGCCCACATTACCTTTCGGCCCCCCCTCACCCTCTGAACTTTAACAACGAGGGGGGGGAGATGGGGGTCAGAAAAGGGCGGTATCTGATACTGCCAAACCTACGATGTGTCACTCGCACAGTTATTCACACCCCCCCTTCCGATACTGTTTATCACCACAAACCGCCTTCGAAAACAGTTACCACTGTTGATAGAAACCATCACACATATAACTGTTGGACTAGCCATTGCCTTGTGCCGTCACGCCATGTCCCCGCCTACCTGTCCCCTCCATCCTATCACGTCCATTCCTGCCAACAACTCGTTGCGCCATAAATGGTCATGCCATTATCCAACGGACATGTGCCAACTCAACGGTCCCCTTACAATCACATATTGAAGCCCAAATATATGCCCGATGCAGAGTTTACTTTTCTCATTTGTTTGAATATTGCAGGTATTGAATTTGAAGAGGTGTTGAGATTCAACAAGATGATGATCTTAGTGAAAATTAAGTACCTTCACTAGGTGGGGTCCGCAGGCCATTTTTAGGTGTATGTCTATTTTTAGAATGGTGAGAATATTCTAAAATTAGCAGGATGTTGATTCTAGATGGTTGAGAAAATTCTATCTTTAGATGTGTTTCTATTTTTAGAACATGGGCGAAGTCTATTTATAGATCGCTAATCTAAAAATAGAATGCATGTCGATTATTATTAGCCCTGAATGATAATCAGATAATAAATAATAACTTATTCTCTTGGAGCACTTGATTTCAGTGAACTGATGTGGAAAACCAGTTAGCTGAAGGAATTATGAGTTGCAAGGTTGGTTGGTGACTCATGCATGATGGAATTCATTGTAACTGAGTGTGACACAGTTGTAACAGAGTTGGAAGAGTAGTTATGGGAGTTGTTATTTAGTTTAACTCAGTTAAGTGAGTTAAACTCAATTGTTATAGTTGTAACTAAAGGTACACTAGCGAAATATGAGTGAATTAATTATTTAATTAATTCACAATTAGTGTCTTACTTGCAACTGAAGAAATACAACAGTTAACTACTTGCATGTCAGATCCAATGGAGACCTAGTGGAGAGATAGGTGAAAGGGTGTGTTTGACTATCAGTTGTGACTATAGTGATGCATTCAATGCATCTACACACACGTTGGAGTTTCCAATAAGGATTGCACAGTACAAGAAATCCAGGATCGAATTCATTCAGGGATCTTCTTTAGCAGGGATTGCACAGTGGAGGCAGGCTGTCAGGAGGCAGTAAATTGGTGCATGTGTGAACCAATTTTTGTATGACAGTGTGAGATGATTGTATATTGTACTGAGAGCTCTATGAGCTGAGCTTTGTATGAGATTTTTTCATGATTCCATGATATAAATAATATATGATAGTTGGGGTTTTTAGCTTTAAGCTTTCCCAGTAAAACATTTTGTTATGTGAAATTGATTTTTCTTCATATATTTTCAATTGGCGACTTAATTTCTGCAAAGAATTGAGTAGAAGGATTATGTATTTAATAGTGGATTTAATTGTTAGATCAGGGGAGTCCAATAATATACATGCATATTGCATATAATTTCTACATGGTATCAGAGCTGTGTTAATCACTGGAGATTTCAATATTAAAGCAGTGCTGAGTTGTGTTGGTGGAACAATTCAAATTTGCTGCAAGAATTTCTTGGTGCGATAGTTGAGTAAACATTGAAATGACTTTCAATGGGTTGCAGTTGGAGTATGCACTCGAGGGAAACTCAAAATACATAGCCTAGAAGGAGAGGATGGAGGTGGTTCTTGAATATAGTGGCTTGAAGGAGTTTATCGATAGCGATGTTCCTAAGCCCACTTCGACAGATGCTGCATTACTTGACGCCTGGAAAAAGAAAGAGAGAAGACGAGAAGAATTATGTTGGAAGGTGTGAAAGATCATATTGTGTCAAGCCTTCATAGGAAATACACTTCATTTGCAATGTGGAAGGCTTTGACAGATATTTTCCAAAGCAGCATCGACCATAGGAAGTTGGCATTGAAAGATAAACTCATAAAAGTCAAAATGGAGAAGGGTGACAATATTCCAAAGTATCACACGAAGTTTTTCCAATGTAGGGATGAGCTAGGGAGTGTGGGAATTACAGTTGCAGATGATGAATTGGTGAGATTGGCTCTCCTTTGACTTCCGAAGAGTTGGAACAGTTATCAAGACTCTGTCAATGGGCGAGAGAAAATTCCGGATTGGGAGCGACTTTGGTCGGATCTAGTGTAGGAGGATATAAGGCAGAGTACCAGGGATGGCTCTTCATCAAAACATGATGATGAAGAGGATTGTGCTTTGGATGCCAAAGAAAGGAAAGGGAAGGGGAAGAAATCCCATTCAAAATTCGAGGCTAAAGGAAATAATTTGGATTTGTCCAAGGTGAAGTGTTTTCACTATCACGAACATGGGCATCTCGCCACTAACTTCACACAGAAAAAGAAGAAAAAGAAGGCTGCTAGAGCTTCAGTTGGTGAGGCCCTTGCCTCGCAATTTGAACTTGATTTATATTTGATCACATGCTTGGTTTCAAGCGCAATGGGATCAGTGTGGTATCTTGATAGTGGTGCTTCCTTCCATATGATGGGAGATAAGGAGATGTTCAACGACTTGGAGGAGAAAGATCTCATATAGAGATGGGCGACGATGGACGATACAGTGCGACCGGAATTGGTACCATTACCTTTGAGAGGGAGTCAGGTGATCCAGGAGCATTAAGGCCAATTTTCATTTTTTAATTATGTAATAAAGGGGGGTGTGACATTTTAATTGTTTTATTAATTAATTGTTATTTTTAAATAAATTAGGGGAGAAATTATAAATGTGAGGATTTTGTATATATTCTTTTAATAATTAAAAGGATATGAGAGAAAATAGAATTAGGTAGCAAATTTTGGGAGTAGGAATTCTATGTACGGGACTTTGTTGAGTCCACACCTAAAATGAATTTAAATTAGATTTAGTTGAGGATTAGGTGGAGAGATTTTTGGAATGAATTAAATTCATTATTTGTGTATAAATGTGAGTGTTTTTGTGAGGAAAAAAACATAGTTGAAGAACTGAGATAGTGAGGAGTTGAGTGAGTGAGGAGAGGTTTGAAGGGCCAAGAGTCAGAGGCCGCCCAATGTAATATTTGGCCACAGAATTTTGATATAGTTAATGGAGTTGATTTGCATGGCTCTTTTCGCCTTCATGTAAATTTGAGCTGAATGTTTTTTTTATGGATTTATTCTATAGAAGAATTGAACATTTTTTGATCTTGATTGGGTAGTGAGTTTCTTATATACCAAGATCTGATTTCTAGCAGAATCCCTGCATCATTTTGGGATCAGAGACAAGGGAAAGATAACTGTTTTGAATTTGCAATTATTTATATGTATGAAATATGTATAAGCTGTGGACGCATGAATTAAGGGTAAAGGGAGGAATTTTTTAATAAACATGGATGGATTGGTAGAGTGCCATGGATCAGTGACTCCTCACATGGATTGATCGATGGCAGAGAATTCCCGACGGAGTTAACAAGAGTATTGGAGTTCATGGAGAGAATTTCCACCTGTGTTAAAATAAATCGCTGCTGTTGCATTCGTTTCACAACAGAGACAGTGAGAAACCCAGCCATTTAATACCGGTGAGATTGATTGCCCTGTAAATTTCTGCAAGAAGTCACCCATTTCAGGACCCTGACCTTCGTCTGACGAAAGCCCTCCACGATTGCTTTGACAGCCCGTGGTATCACTGTGCCAACATTTATATCGTGCCAAGCTGCACTGTGACAACCTTTATACCGTGTTCACTTTACTAAACGTTATGTCTATCGTTCCCCAAGTGGCATAGCGGCATCTGGATTGCCTCTCGTGAGGATCAGGCTCATTGGTTAATGCTCGTTGGTGTGTGAATCAGGCCCATTGATGAATTTTGTTGCTGATTCGGTCAAGGAGTGAGTGTGTTACGTATTCAGATTGGAGGCTCCATCTTGTTTGAATGTTGGTAGGGTGAGAGAGGCTGTGGAGCTGCGTGGAAGCACACCACAAGGAGCTACCACGTACTGGCGTTTCTCTTGTGTTGTGATCCTGAATACTGGATCCGTGGAGGATAGCGCTGCATCCTGGGAGGTTTGTTGTTGGTCCGGTGAGCCTATCCGTGTGGCTACATGGATCTGTAGAAGTAATTTACGAGTTGGAACAATTGACACGTCGAAGAGGAAGCTATCACGGTTTATATAATAGCACTGCAACACAACAATTCTCTCTCTACCATTGCCGGGGCGTCATCTTCAGTTGAGTTAGCCGACAAAATTTTTACCACACTTGGTAAGAGAGCGACATACTTTATATTACTTTGCCTCATGGGAGATTTTGCTTTGAGTGCTTTTGATGACTTCACAATCTATTGTAGTAGCAAGGCTATAGATAAAGTAGCCAATAATGTAAGCCTTCGAGAGGCCTTGGGAGAGTAAATCACGAGGGGCCAGTGGTATAATGCAACCTTGTCCGTGGCACACCATAAGACTTCGTGATATTTATGTGCACTCAGAACTCACAGGCTTCAAAGGTTACCTACCCAGAACAACGAACTTCCACTACTTGAGGCCATGGTTATGCGATGAAATATTGATAAAGTAAAGGGTATCAGAGTGATGGCATGGAGGAGAAATCTCACTCATTTGAAAGATCATGGTATTTAATGGATGTAGAGCTGGAAGTGAATGAGAATTGTAGTGGAAGTCGTAGAAAAAGATGAAGGCAAAATTTGGAAGTGGAGTTCGAAATGAGGAACAACAAAAAACACATTAATCAATCTCAAATTCGACTTGGGATTGATTTTAAATACACAGCTTAAAACCAGTGTTATCAAATCTGATTTGATGAGTTGAGTTCGGAACTGGCAATGGAGTAAACGACATACAACATTTACAGAATCGATGAAAGACTTTCAGCTTATGCAATGAAGATGGAAAGGTAAGTTAATTTTCTGGCCATTGTTATTTCATGTTGACTTGGCATTTTAAAATAATGTCATGAGACTTCATTTGTTGATGTTGCAATGCATAAAAATCAATATGTATTGTTATTAATCTGCCAAGGTTCGAGTTTTTAAATTAGAACATGGTGGATATGCATAGATTGTGGGTCCATAAATAGTATGGTGAATATTTGGGACTTTGAGCCAATGTTGGGGTTTAAATGTGGTCCTGCTGTGTATTAAAGGAGTCTATTTATTTAGATTGATGGAATATGAAAAATGAAACCAATGGGGTTTAATTAAAGTCTTTTTTCTAATACCTTTGAAAAAGAATTTCATTTGAGAAACAAACCTTGGAAATGGAAGTTGTTGGGTTTTAAATGTAAAGAGAACTTTGGGTTTAAATTATGAAGTTTGTCATATAACCACGTTCATGGTTTCATAACCATAAAGTGATAACTCAAAGAGAACTTCCTCTTATGTAATGGTTGTATAATCATTATATGTGAGATTATCAACTTCCACATGTATATTTATGAAATTGCCCAAACTTGGAGTCTTATTTGGGTAAAAGCTTTGGGATGCATTTTTATGCATCTGAGAGTGTGAATGTGGGTTTGCAGCCCTTTGGGCTACTATCAAGTGGGATTCTTCATAGTTTGGTTAAGTTATTTTGACAAGCATGTAATGGAAAAAGAAGAATTCTTTTGATTGGTGATTGGATATTGCTTGATGTTGTAAACCTTTGTTTTACCATCATGTGACGACATTTAAGGAGGGAATATTCAGGATGAAACAGTGTAGGAATGTACATCATTCATGGAAGAAGTTGCTTATTATTTTTACACAGGTAAAGAGATGTGAATTGATGTTGCATGGTGTATATAAGTGCAGGGAAATGTTTGCATTAAGATGACAAACTTGTGGGAATGCAAGTATTGACAGTGACAAAGATGGCACAGAGGAATGGAAATTAGAAGGTTGAGGTTGCAGGAAGAAAGGTTTACTAATAACCTTAACAGGAGCATGAGGTATGATACTTCAGGAAGATATTTTTGAAAATTAAAGATGGAATGGTTTATTTATTTTCACCTTAAAATAAATCTTGAAAAACTGGAACGACATTTCGACTAAGACTTCAGTATCATGTGAAGTGATGAAGACAAACTGATGATTTTTCATAAAGAATGAAATATGAAAGGAAGTGAACATTGTATAACTTGAAACGTCCATGGTCATAATTTTTGGGTTGATTCTTGAAGTGAAAACAAGTGTTAGAGTCAAATGAAGTTTGGATAGTTTTGAGTCGAGATTGAGCATTTTTATCCAAGATGAAAATTTGGCATAAGTCTGAAGTCAAAGAGTCGTAAGATAAGTCCAAATTCTGAATGTAATTGGGTGCATGATCGGCGGAGCCTGACACCCAAAGAATTGGTCATTGTAACACATGCGTTGTTACAGTGTTGTTTGCAGCAAATTTTAGCAAAAAGGTTGACAGGGATTGGTTCCAGGACAAAGAGAAGCCAAGTGTAGGAGGAGAAGTTGAATTTTGATGAATTAAAAGTGTGAAGGATTGCAAGGAAGTGGATTAAATGAAGTCCACACATGAACAAATGCAGTTCACAAAGGAGGGGAAGATGACTGTTGATATTCATTTTCGAAGATCTGATGAAGAGTACGAGCGGGAGAAGGCTGAGATAACAATTCACCTTGAATTGTTAATGAATTTGTTGCAGGAAAATGTGAAATACCAGACACATGGTTGGACCATGAGAAAGAAGGTGAAGTGGAAGAAGCTACACGCAAAGAGGGAAAAACAGGTAAACATACAGTTGATGGAGGAGATGAGGAAGCTCGAGTAGATGTTGAGTTGTGAAGAACTCAGAGAAGCTGAGTTAAAAATGGATGTTTCCCTTTGTGGCCCAGAACATGGTGAAATTCTAGGTGAAGAGATCAGTGAGGAAGATCTCATGAACTATTGGGATATTTCAGAAGCATTTGAAGACGTGTTCGTAAGAGAAGCAGGTGAGGCAATGAAGCCTTGCAATTTTTCTCACAGTTTATGTATGTTTGCAGGATGTACGAAAGATGGTGAATAGTCTGATGGAACTGTCACAATGGAGAATGAAATTCTTGAAGTAAAGTCTGGTAGAGAATTCCTTTCAGAGAAGGAATGTGTTGATTGGTTACAATAGGAAGAAATCATAAATGACTTCTTGTCTGGGGTAAGACAACAAATCGAAGCTGTTATGGAACAAGAACAAAGTGGAAATGCTGAAGGAAAATTCCAAGGAGGTAATCAAGTGTATTTGTTTAATGGGATTTCTGACAAAATTTTACAATGTAATGATGTTGAAACCAGGAAAATTCAGGAAGATTTCCAGAGGGAGAAGGGACGTAGTGATGAGACAGAAGGGAAATCTACAGAAGAACTGAATCAAATGAAGGATTCACAACAGCAAAGAGAGATGTCGACTGAAGCATCCAGTGAGATCACAAGGTCTTATGTTTTTAAGACTAATGATTTGTGTGTGATGGCAGGTATATCACAGGGTGTTGAACAAACTTTGAAGTTTGTTAAAGAAGAAGAGTTGAATCTAAAATCTGTTTAGAATGATGCTGAGATAGCAAGATCTCAGGAAGAAATGAAGACAGAGGGGTCTTATGGAAATATTCAGCATAGTATTGAAGCGGGGGAAGAAGGACCATCTGATGATTGGTCAACATCAAATGAAGGTATGGAAAATTGTGTAAAATTTCCAAGTTCTACTCCAGTTGAGATTGTTAGGTTATACAGAAAGTTAGATCTTTAGAGAAGAGAGTTGGAAAAGCAGAGGATCTATGTTTAGGGAAAGTTATTAAAAAACACAGAACAGGGAAATTTTTTTCAAACAGATGATGTGGAGGAGGGACTAACTGATAGTCTCACAGAGGAATTAAATCATCATACTGATGTGCTGATGGACGAGGGAATTTCAGAGCAACATACTGAAATGTTGCCAGCAGCGGAAGGGGCATTGAAGCCTTATGTTTTTTATTCTAACAATTTTTTTGTGAGTACAGGTTTTATTGCAGATGCTGGAGAAAATATATTAGACAGAGAAATTGAACTGATGAGGTGGATGATGATGAAAGTATCCCGGAAGAAGCCAGCAACAGTAAAACAAAGAAGAAGTAGCAAGAGAAAGACATCAAAATATTGTGAAAGCATAGCCAGTGGGGCAATGTAGCATAAAGTGTGGAGACCTGGAGAAGAACAACAGACAGAAGCAGCGACAAGTGGAAAGTTGTAGCACAAGATATGGGATCCAGGCAGACATAGATCCGAACACATGATCAGGCGATCATGATTAATTTCAACCTTGGGAGTCTGATGCAAGAGCATCAAGGCCAATTTTCATTTTTTAATTATGTAATAAAGGGGGGTGTGACATTTTAATTTTTTTATTAATTAATTGTTATTTTAAAATAAATTAGGGGAGAAATTATAAAGGTGAGGATGTTGTATATATTCTTTTAATAATTAAGAGGATATGAGAGAAAATAGAATTAGGTAGAAAATTTAGGGAGTAGGAATTCTATGTACGGGACTTTGTTGAGTCCACACCTAAAATTAATTTAAATTAGATTTAGTTGAGGATTAGGTGGAGAGATTTTTGGAATGAATTAAATTCATTATTTGTGTATAAATGTGAGTGTTTTTGTGAGGGAAAAAACATAGTTGAAGAACTGAGATAGTGCGGAGTTGAGTGAGTGAGGAGAGGTTTGAAGGGCCAAGAGTCAGAGGCCACCCAATGTAATATTTGGCCACAGAATTTTGATATAGTTAATGGAATTGATTTTCATGGCTCTTTCCGCCTTCATGTAAATTTGAGCTGAATGTTTTTTTTATGGATTTATTCTATAGAATAATTGAACATTTTTTGATCTTGATTGGGCAGTGAGATTCTTATATGCCAGGATCTGCTTTCTAGCAGAATCCCTGCATCATCAGGTAAACCATTTCTGTTGAAAGATGTTATGCATTTCCAGTTCTAAAGAAGAACTTGGTCTCAGTCGCGATGTTGGATGACATAGGTTATGACGTTGTTTTAAGTGATGGAAAAGCCTTCCTGCGACATAAAACAATGGGTCAAACCAAGAGGATAGGGATTTGAGTTAAGAATATCTACAAGATGGAGGTATATGGTTGTGCTGGAATGGTGGGAAAATAAGAAGAAGTGGTGAGCCGGGATGAGGGCGAATTATGGCACAATATATTGGGTCATCTTCACCATGGTGCCTTGAAGATTTTTCAGTAGATTTCTACTGGACTTCCCAAGGGTTCACTTGCGTAGATAGATCAATGCAATGGATGTAATAGGGGTAAGTTTGTGAAGAAAACCTTTCATGAAAAGGAGAATCATGCTTCGGTGATCCTGGAGAGAGTTCCCACAGACGTGTGTGGACCATTCTCGGTTGCTTCAACAAAAAAACATAGGTATTATGTTATTTTTTTGATGACCATTCTCGTAGATGCTGGATATTCTTCATGCAGAAGAAGGATCAAACATTCTCAAAGTTTTGTGAGTTTAAAGCATTGGTGGAGAAAGATTCGGGGAAGCAAGTGAAGGCTTTGCGGAGCGATAATGGTGCTAAATATATCTCAAACGAATTCAAAGACTTTTGTAGCAAAGAAGGAATTCAAAGAGAACTCATAGCGCCTCGTAACCGACAATAGAATGGGGTCGTGGAGAGGAAGAACAGAATGATCATGGGTGCTGCACGAGCTATGCTGCATGATCAGGGCCTACCAATGCACTTATGGGTGGAAGCATGCAACACTGTGATTTATGTGAAAAACCGTTGTCCTCATAGAGTAATTGCCATGAGTACACCTGAAGAAGATTTTACTGGTAAGAAACCAGATGTTTCTCACTTTAATATTTTTGTCTCATTTTTTTACGTTCATGTGACCAAGAATGCCAAGAAGAAGCTGGAGTCGACTACTGAAGTTGGGATATTTATGGGGTACACAGAAACACCCCATAATTATCGTGTGTATTTTACAAACAATTGAATGAATGTGGTGCGATGTGATATAAAATTAAATGAGGAGAAAGCCATGAAGTTGTTGCTTAAGAAGAAGCTACACTTGCATGCAGAGGAGGATCTACTTGTTCCCAAAGATGAGCCTCAAGATGTGGATCAACCACAGGAGGAGGATCATGGAGTGGAGGAGTCCTCTCACGTAGAGCCAAACATTAGAACTAACAGAAGGCATACCACAAAAGCTGAGAGGCTGAAGCTTGATGCGACACAGAATGTAGGATTCCCTACTTCACATCGTAGAAAAATACAGTCTCCTGATTGATATACTGGATACATGGCTCTCATGAGAAAATGTCTTGTGACAGAGCCATATTCTTTTCAAGAAGTAGTGCAGGAGCACACATGGGTAGATGCAATGGTGGAGGAGTATGACTCCACTGTCAGAAACAATGCTTGGGAAATTGTTCCAAGGCCGGTTGATAAATCAGTGGTAGGTTCAAGATGGATCTACAAGGTAAAGCAAGATGCTGATGGGAGTGTTGAGAAGTATGAGGCAAGTTTTGTTGCTCGAGGCTTCTCATAGATCGAGGGGATTGATTATGAAGAAACCTTTGCACCTGTCACATGATATTCTTCCATAAGGACCATCCTTGCTCTCTTAGCGCAGATGGGTTGGTACATTCATCAGATGGATGTGAAGACTGCGTTCCTTAATTGGATCATTGAGGAATAAGTGTACATTGAGCATCTTGAAGGATTTTAGCTCTTCAGCAGCGAGTCACATGTGTGTAGACTCAAAAGAGTGCTGTATGGGCTAAAGCAAGCACCCCGTGCTTGGTACACTCTGAGTGAGGCGGATGCAAACCTATACTAGATTGTGGTGGAGGGTAATATTTTAATCATTGTTCTTTATGTTGATGATTTAATACTGACTGGTGATAAGCAGCTGATACACTCATGCAAGGAGGACCTTGCAAAGGAGTTCGAGATGAAGGATATGGGCCTCCCTCACTATTTCCTTGGATTGGAAATATGGTAGTGAGAAGGTGAAATGTTTGTGTATCAAGGAAAGTATGCTCGGGAGATACTCGGTAAGTTTCACATGGAGGACTGCAAACCCATGGATACTCCTCTTCCAGGAGACTGGAGGAAAGAGCATGCTACATCGGCAGAGGTAGTGGATTCTACTATCTATCGATAGTTGGTGGGTTCACTCATGTATTTAGTTAATACAATACCGAACATATGCTATGTGGTGAACTAGCTTAGTCAAGTGATGGTTAAGCCTACTAAGATATTTTGGAAGGCTGGCAAGCATGTCCTAAGATATCTCAGGGGTACATCTGAGTATGGCTTATGGTACAAACATATGGATGAGGTAAAGTTGCATGGCTTCACAGATGCAGATTGGGCAGGCAGCCCAACGGACAGAAAGAGAACATCAGGAGGGCTTTTCAGTATCGGATCTACAACTGTTTCTTGGTACAACAGGATACATATATTTGTGGCACTCAGTTCAGTGGAAGCGGAATACATGGTAGCAAGTCAAGCTGCATGTGAGGCTATCTGGATGAGGAAGATCCTGGTCGGTTTGTTCGGTTCTCATTTAGATCCTACAGTGATTCATTGTGATAATTAGAGTTGCATTAAAATCTCGATTAATCCTGTGTTTCATGATAGATCTAAGCATATAGATATCTGATATCATCATATCAGAAATTGTGTGCAGCGGAAGTTCATGTTGCTTCAGTACATTCCTACAGAAGATTAGGATGCAGATATTCTGACGAAGGCACTCACCAGGAGAAAATTAGAATACCATAGAGATAGGATCGAGTTGAATGATAATCCCTCTCTTGTTGAGATTCAACAAGATGATGATCCTAGTGAAAATTAAGCACCTTCACTAGGTGGGGCCCGCAGGCTATTTTTAGGTGTATGTCTATTTTTAGAATGGTGAGCATATTCTAAAATTATTAGGATGTTGATTCTATATGGTTGAGAAATTTATTTCTTTAGATGAGTTTCTATTTTTAGAGCATGGGCGAAGTCTATTTATAGATTGCTAATCTAAAAATAATATGCATGTCGATTATTATTAGCCCTTAATGATAATCATACAATAAATAATAACTTATTCTCTTGGAGCACTTGATTTCAGTTAAATGATGTGGAAAACCAGTTAGCTGAAGGAATTATGAGTTTCAAGGTTGGTTGGTCACTCATGCATGATGGACTTCATTGTAACTGAGTGTGACACAATTGTAATAGAGTTGGAAGAGTAGTTATGGGAGTTGTTATTTAGTTTAACTTAGTTAAGTGAGTTAAACTTAGTTGTGCTAGTTGTAACTAAAGATACAATGGTGAAAGATGAGTGAATTAATTATTTAATTAATTCACAAGTAGTGTCTTACTTGCAACTGAAGAAATACATCAGTTAATTACTTGCATTTCATATCCAGTGGAGACCTAGTGGAGAGATAGGTGAAAGGGTGTGTTTGACTATCAGTTGAGACTATAGTGATGCATTCAATGCATCTACACACACATTGGAGTTTCCAATGATGATTGCGTAGTACAAGAAATCCAAGATCGAATTCATTCAGGGATTGCGCAGTGGAGGCAGGCTGTCAGGAGGTAGTAAATTGGTGCATGTGTGAACCAATTTTTGTATGACAGTGTGAGAAGATTGTATATTGTACTGAAAACTCTATGAGTTGGGCTTTTTATGATATTGTTTCATGATTCCATGATATACATAATATATTATAGTTGGGGTTTTTAGCTTTAATATTTCCCGGTAAAACGTCTTGTTTTGTGCGATTAATTTTTCTTCATATGTTTACAATTGGCGATTTAATTTCCGCAAAGAATTGAGTATAAGGATTCTGTATTTAACAGTGGATTTAATTGTGAGATCAGGGGAGTTCGGTAATATACATGCATATTGTATATAATTTCTACAAGAGGTTTGCGGAGAAATCATAATCGACCACGGTTTAAGAAAAACCAATTTTCATCTAAAAGAATTTTCAGCTCTCTACGAATCGAATTACAATTTCCTCTTTAAATTGTTACTTTCTGATCGTGGTCCCCTATTTTATTATATCCCTTCCCTAGTATAGATCTATAACAACTCCCCTTCTCTGCTCCCTTATTCTTTCATCCCATTCTTCTTTGCACAGAGAGAAATCAACTACGGAAGATAAATAATGCCTCCTAGGAAATACCAGGAGCCTTTTAACCCTATGGTCTACCCTCACGTGGACTTAGATCATACAGCCTTGGAAGAACGAGATTGAAAAATCCACGAGGCAGAGTCATAATTCAATTTATTCAATGTATACTACTGGCTTTAGGACAAATTTCTCGATGACCCATTACTACATCTTCCCCAAGACCCACAGTTGCCCAAATTTCATTCAAAAATTCCAATCCTGCTATGAAATTAATTAGAGAACCATAGTCACCCAAATAGGAGAAATCCTGTTCACAATCAATGCTCAATCCATCCAGCAGATGATACAGGCCCCTGCTCTTGAACTAAACGTTCCTTTCTCTTATGAATCCCTTAGGGAATTTTATTAGAAGCTTGACTTTGCTAGCAGAGCCAAAAATTTGCAACTTTTTATGGCCACTGATGCCCCAATGCCTACCAAGAATCCACCTTATCCTTCATCTATATTTCCTGATAGTACCCAACACATTGTTACTGTTTTATCTTATTTATTAGGGTATCACACATATCAATGGGTATATGAAGCCAAGATTGGTTTCTTGTCTATCCTTTCCTCATATGTCAAACCCACAACCATGTTTAACTATGCCAAATTATTGGATGATAATATACATGACCAATTCTTAAATTTTAATAAAAAGGAGGTATTCAAATACACCTCTGTATTGGTTTATATGTTTGTTTATTTCCAGTCCAACAGGTTCCAATTTCAGATGACCAAGGTCAATGAAGATGCCGAGCCTCAATCTGTCATCTTCTGGACCACCCTGCTATTGAAATATTAGAAGAATTATACATATAAATATTTTTTGGATTTATTTGTGCATCCAGCCATCAACACACTCAACAATGTAGCAGAGTCTAGGATTAATGAAGAAATCAGGAAAACCATGTAGCTAAAATATTAGGTAAAGACAACAGATTGGTACTTGTACCAAAATTACACAGAGATCCGAGTCTATGGGTGTGAGTTGGCCCCCTACAGATTGCCAAATTTCCTCTCCATAAGGGTATTTGTACTAGAGTATATAAGGCAAATGATACATGCAGATGAGCTTCACTTTGTTTCTACAAAAAATAAGTCCCAGTTCAAAATCAAGGCACAAATTGGGCCTTTCATCTGCAATAACAGAGCAGTAGGGGAGTAGGCATATAAGATAATGAAGGGAATGGGTTTGAACCACAGTTTCATTTGGTCTTATGACCCTGTAGGGATCATCTCCGAGAAAAGGGTGGAAAACAGGTCCACACCCTATGTCCACACACACAGACCTGCAATTTAGAAGTATGAAAATAAAGCAGAATGGGTGACCAACACCCTGCAGGAAGATGAAAAGCAGGTGATCTCCACCTCAGGCATCCAGACCCCAACACCAAAAGAAAGGAAGGGTGCAGAAGAAAATGAAGACAAGGGGAAAGAGCAAGAGAAAGAGATAGGAAGCAAGAGGCCAAGAGAGGATCAGTAACCTTCGGTGACTGATACCTCTAGTAAAGAATTTAAACTGAAATGTAGGAAGAGGGCTAAAATTCACATGGATATCGACCAAGGAGATGAATCAGAGCAGCAGCCAATAATTCACATCATGGAAACCCCGAGATCATCTATGGTAGGATGTAAAACAATGACCTCCCCTACTTCCTCAACCATAATTTCTATGCAGCAATAGGGTCTGCAGACATCTACTTCCAGGCCTGTCATAGAAAGCCAAGAAAAATTAGTTTTTGACACATTCAAAGAGATAAGTTGAGGAATGAGGTGTTGAAGACTAAAACCTACAACCAGTTATGGAAACAAGCCTCAAGTTCACAGAGCAGGCCATTGTCTACATTTGATACTGAAAAAGGGAGGATGCAGATGGAATTTCTAGAAGCCCTAGTCCCATAGCCTCAAGGAGCAGGAGATTATAAGAAGGCATCATTCGAGTTTATTACCAAGGAAATCCACCCTATTGACCAAATGGAACTACACAAACAGACCGGAGAGATGGTGGCCTCCACCTTGAGAAGCACTGCCATGAGCTTGTAAAAAATTCAGGTATCTTTATCCAATACTCAATTACAACGCAAGATGGAGAAAATATCTACTATGGCCAAAGACTCAAGAATTAAGTCTTTAGAATATTTAATAGTGAAGCTTAGGTATGACCCAACTAATGTTTAAGTTGTTGAGGAAATTTTGAAGAAAAATAATGCTGAAATAGGAGCACTCAGGAAAAAACTCAAGATGTTAGCAACAAAAGACCCCTTTGCTAAAGGAATTGAGGAAGATGAGTCAAAGAAGGTAGAGTTAACAAAGTTAGTTATGGAACATTCTTCCCAAATAAAACAAATGGAGACCGAGATGGAGAAGCTATTGAAGGAGAAAGAAGAAGCAGCTCGAGTGGCACTCATCCCATTGGAAGCTGTACCCATTTCATCAATTCCATCAGCTGTTCCAGCAATTACTGGGGCATCCAGCGGGACAGGTCAGTTGTCCAAAGCCATGGAAAGTATGATCCTGTAGTCACAAGAGATCAAGAAATTGGAGGCACATATAGGCATCTCGAGGGATCAAAAGGCAAGATTAGAAACTTCCCATGAGATAGCCAAAAAGAAAATTGAGTGGTTAGAGAAGGCAGTGAAGGATTTTTTGGCCAGCAGAGTTATGGGCCAAATGAAGTTGATAATTTGGGGTAGTATCATAGAATTAGTGGATGAAATTTGTCACTCCATCCACATCATTTTTGAACATAAATAATTTATTAACAAGTGCATAATGGCTATTGAAAAAGCAAATAAGGAGTTGGGAAATATTCCAATCACAGCCCCCAAAATCATAAAATTCCTGAACTCCAAAACCAGTTATGAGCTTGAAGAGATGGACGTGCAGGACAGAACAGAGACCATATTAGAGGTGAAAAGGGTCCTCACTAAGAGGAATTTGGTGATATAACTGGAGGAGAAGTGTCACGAATTAGACATAGCCATCAATAGATTCTTAAACAGAATTGAGCCATTGAGGGAAAAAGGGTTGCCCTCGCTATATGTGATTAATAAAAAGCTAATCCAAAAGGGATATTATATGGCCAACCTCAGGGAGATAGCTAAAGACACCACCGAATTCTCCAACATCAAAGGAAACGTGACTAGGAAAGTTGTCTTGGATCTCTTGAGCAATGACATATTTATTCAACATGAACTGAAGCATGTTTCCTCACCAGGCCCACTTTCAGCAAATAAATAGAGGTGGATGAAGTGTATTGACAAGTCATAGGGACAAGAATTCCAGGTAAGAAGGAGTGGGCCAAATTGTGCATGTACCAAGATTGAAAGGATGCAATGAACACATAATCACAACCATTGATCGATGAAAAACACCATCACCTCATCATATTTAATGGTCCAGCAAAGGCGGCCCAAAAGTAGAGCCAGATGTTAGAGCCACCCATCGTTGCCTCTTCATGATCACCTCAAAGACTTTTAGCTTAATTTTGGATTCATGATTAGCTGCCAGAGTTAATTCTACAGGTGGTGTTTTGTCAGAAATATTTTATTCAAGCCTTGCATGGCCACACTTGTCTAGTTTATTCTTAATTGTAATTAATGAAAATTTTCCAAAGTAGATAGGGAAACCGATGTAGTTTTTAGTTAAATATTGCATGCATTTGTAGTATCAGGGGTTGCACCCTGCATTATAAGAACCTATTGTATTGGAGCATTGTAATTTTTGAAGCTAGGCATCGATAATAAAAGATCATTTTACATGATACTTGAGTTGTGCTACTTCTCTGTGTTTAATGTTTCCATTTTTTTCCTTGCTGTGCATCTATTTATCTGATTGTAAAACATAAATTTTAGATTAAGATTTGCTTATTAGAGCACCTTAATTCTATCTATGTTTACCTTCTAAATGTTTTCTTCTGAAGTCTAGTTAAAGAATTCTTAACTGCTCTTTAATCATTACTGAACATTACTATTTTTTCCATATCATAATTCACACTACCTCAAAGATCCAATTAGAACAGTTAGCTTGCCCTGTGATGCTCTTGAAAAATAGATGCAACAAACTAGCCTTTTATGACTGCCTAGCCCAATGGATTAGTTTTTGCAGACCTTCTCATCCAACCAACAAATTCAATCAAAGCAACCAATTATCACCATCCTTGTAACTAGCCTAACATCAACATTCATAATATTAAGGTAAAATTTAATCATAAACAGAGAGAGCCCTCTCCGAGCCTAGGAAGGCTAGATCATAGATTACAAAGTGGTTTGATGTTTTCCTTTATAGTTTATTCTTACCAATCTTATAAATTATGGGGCCACAACATAATGGCGACCATAATGGGGAGTTATTGAAAAGATTAATATTTCATAAGAACTCAGAAAACCTTGTCAAAACATTATATGATACAGTAAATCCCAATATTGGTTTTTCAACTTTTTCTAAAATACCCAGTCTGTCTGTACTCCAGGTCTAAATTCTGGCTCCCAAAATAATCTTTACCAAATCTCATCCTGACTCAAACCCTCCTGCAATAGTTGAAAATATAGAGAAAAAACCCTAGAACTAAGAGTCAAACTATTAAAAAATCCCTTTACAGAGTAAGTTCCCTCCATGGAAACCTTGTAACCTTGCAGGACATCCCGTTAGATATACATTTTGAACAAAGATTATTCAGGACCAAATCTCAGAGTTGGATAACCCAAATAGTTTTTGACCCATCTATCCTACAACAGAGTCCAGTTGGGGAAGCCTCCTCATCCACCCAATCTTACCTTCAACTTCTCCAACACTTTGACTCTCTTCAGTATCTGGTAGCAGGACTCACCTTAGCTGTTGATGATGCTTACCTTCAACAATCTATAGAATTATCTGCTTTGACTACGAAAAATCCCTCTATTATTTCCAAGTCTGCTCATCCTCAGTCAACCCATCCAGGTGTATCTATAACTCCTACCACTCCCTTGAACATTTCCCACCCAAGCGCCCAAACTACCACTCATACACCCACTTTCCACCTTCCTCCATTTAATCCTCCACCTCCCCTTGTCAACCCTCCTCTTGTCAATCCCCCTTGGGTTACCCCACCACCAATCATGGTAGCCAGATATGCTCCATTGGTGCTACCACCACCTGTGATACCCATGCCATAGGATTATCAGTCCAAAATTTCACAATTTGATGGGGCTGGATCCTGCAATTTCTCAACAACATTTTGATAGAATGAATGAATATTTTGACCTTCAAGAGATAGATGATGAAAGTGTCAAGTTGAGGATGTTTGCTCAAATTTTGGGAGGAGAAGTAAGAAAATGGTTTAAGGGTTTGACTCCTAACTGATCCATGACCTCCCTAATTTTCACCAGCTATTCATCAATATATGGGAAGTCCAAAAAAGCCCTCTTCAAATCTTGTTAGAATATGAAAAAATGAAGAGGAATACTGGAGAGAGTTTCCAAGACTACTGCACTAGGTTCAATAGTGTTTATAACGCACTTCCTGCTCACATGAAACCCCCACAAGGCTTAGCCCTGGTTAATTTCCCAGATGGTTTTGATCCAGAAATGGCTTATCATCTTAGAGAGAGAGATCCTACTACATTGGAAGAAATGCAGAGGGGTGCAGTAAGTGTAGAAGCCAACTTGCTTGCAAAGAGGGCTAGAATGAGAACTGTGAAGAGATTTAATATAAGGGAAGAGCTGGCAACTTCCACATATGATGCTAATATTGATAACGTGGTTAGAAATATGGAGAGAATGATGGAGAGGATTAGCTTGAATGAGAGAGCTATTCCTAGGGAAAATCAGCCAGCTCCTTAGAACATAAATCAAAACCTTAGAAGAAACCCCCCTCAAATAAGACAGAGAGAACAGAGAGGCCCTGACCAAAAAATTAGGCCTCCATTCCAAGAGAAATATGCTGATGAAGATGAGGGAGTGGTCGAAGAATTAGAAGAAAGCCAAATTAATATAATGGGAATTAATCAAGAGGATTATGTTTTCCTTACTGAAGAAGAGCAAGGCTTGTTTTCTCTGAATAAAACTGAAATAGAATATGAAGAGTTTGAGGATTATAAAAAATGGTTTTAGAATGCCATCATGGAGGTACATAGATAATATAACCTTATAATAAAGAAGAACTCTGATAACTACAATAAAAATAATGTCGAAAACCCTACCAAAAAGGTCCCAGAAACCGATCCCAAGAAAACAACAGAAGGTTCAATGAAATTTGTAAACATCCCAGGAAAGAATAACATAAAAAATAGCTCTAGTAAAACAACTATCAGCCCTATTAAAGCTGATCGAGCTGATATCCCCACTACAAGTCAACAAGCCGAGGTTTCCGCAAAAATAGTGTCTGAGAAGACTGATTGTTGAAATCCGCTAAAAATACAGACACCATTCAACATTGAGAACAAAATTTCTAAAATAAAAATCTCAATTCCTCTCACTGAATTAGTAAATAAGGATTTATACATATCTCAGGTCCTAAAGGTACTAAACATAGGAGAAATTACTGACGTTGTCAATCTAAATGATGATACACCCGAGCTTTTGTTTGGGCCAGAAGTAGATGGTAAATCCCAGGAGGGAGGTGTTCCCCCATTTATGTCAAATTGAATTTTCACGATAAGATCCTCCATAATGCCATGTTAGATTTAGGTGCATCACATAATCTCATGCCAAAGGCAGTCATGGAGAAACTTGGCCTTGAAATAACCAGAAACTATAAATATTTGTACTCATTTGACTCCAGCAAGGTCAAATGCCTAGGTCTCATCAAAGATATCTGTATTACTTTAGCTCATATACCAGCAAAAAGTCTATTAATGGATATAGTAGTGGCTAACATCCCTCCTAAGTATGGCATGCTTTTATCACGCTCATGGGGAGCCAAGCTACAAGGGACCCTCCAAATGGATATGAGTTATGCTACCATACCAGTGTTTGGCCAACAAAGAAGACTGTATAGGGAAACTTTAATGAAATACATGGTGAGAAGTCAAGAGAAACCACATAAATACACACTTTACTCTGTTCATTCCAACCTTGATTCATCCATTCTTTATAATAATAGGGACATTGATCCACAAGTAGTTGAAGAAGAAAAGGACTAGGATAAATAACAATAAGACCAAATGAAAATTGTACAACACAAGGTTGAATCTGAACCTTTTTGGAACATGAGCTTTGATGGCTCTTGTGGAAAAGCAGGTTCAGGAGCAAGGGTGTGGGTCTGCAATACTGGAAATAACCACACAGAGGGTCATTCTTACAAAATAAATTTTCAGTGCACCAACAACATAGCAGAATATGAGGCACTCCTTTTGGGTTTAAAATTACTGAAAATATCAGGAGCCAAATAATTTTTGTTCATGGGGACTCTGAGCTGGTTATTAGAAAAATAAAGGGAGAATACTTAGCCAAACATCCTAAATTGAGAAAATACAGGAATATTTTTCTAGACCTCCTGAAAAAATTTGAAGAATACAACCTTGCTGCAGTTACAAGAAATAAAAATGTCCTGGCCAATGGTTTAGCATTTTCAGTAAGCACTTGTCAATTACCTCATCCTAGCAAGCAATACACAGTGCATGTTAAACATCGCCCAACAGTCCCTGATAACATGAGATATTGGAAAGTCTTTGGTAATGACAAAAAAATTGAGAATTTCCTACAGTCCAAAGGTGAGTTTGAATATTCCGACTTGGACCTAGATTGTAAAGAATACCGTCCCACTGAAGAACAAATGAGTAGTGATGAACCACCTCATGATTCTGATGTTAATATTTTAGAAAATGAAGATTTACATAGAATAGAGATATATAAAGACCCAGAAAAGGAGGAATTTGAAGTACTCCAATTCAAAGATAACATCCTACCTAGAGGGCTTGTCCCTTTAGAGGAACTATTTGACTTCAATGATGTGGCCAAAAAACCAAAGATGGAACCTATAGAGGCAAACATTGAGGAATGAAATTTAGGAAGTGAACAAGATCCCAAGATGATAAAGTTATAAAATACATTGCTAGTGTCCACAAAACATAAATATATTGCTTTGTTTAAGGAGTTCATTGATGTGTTTGCTTGGAGCTATGAGGACCTGCAATCTTATGATACTAGTATTATACAACATAAGATCCCAGTCAAAAAGGACCATAAAAAATTCAAACAGAAACCACGCAGGATAAATCCTATCCTAATGCCCTTGGTTGAGAAGGAGATCAAGAATATGTATGATGCCAAAATCATAGTTCCAATCAGATACTCTGAATTGGTATCCAATATTGTGCCTGTAAGAAAGAAAACAGGTGAAATCATACTTTGCATTGAATTTAGAAATCTGAACAAAGTATCACTTAAAGACAACTACCCTTTACCAAAGATGGACCACATATTGCAAAGGGTAGTGGGATCCAGAAGGATCTCTTTGTTAGATGGATTTTAGGGTATAATCAAGTGTTGGTGCCTCCTGAGGATCAACACAAAATAACTTTTACTACTCCTTGGGGGACCTTCATGTATGTGAAAATTCCTTTTGGATTAATTATAGCAGGTGCCAATTTCTAGAGAGAAATGGACATTGATTTTTCAAAAGAGATCGGATTTTTCATTGTGATCTACCTTGATGATATTACAGTATATTCAAAAACTGATGAAGAACATTTGACCCATTTAAGAAGATTTTTTGAGAAGTGCAGAAGGTTTGGACTATCTCTAAACCCTAAGAAATCATTATTTTGTCTTGAAGAAGGGAAGTTTCTGGGCCACATTATATCTGAAGAGGGAATAAAAATTGATCCCAGCAAGATTTAGGGCATACTTCAAATTAGTCATCCCAGGAAAATCAAAGAGCTTCAATCTTTCATTGTTAAGATTTTTTTTTTTGAGAAGGTTTATACCAAACCTTGCAGAGCTACTGAGAAACATCACCAACATGCTCAAGAGAGATTCAGGAGTTAAATGGAGCATGGAGGCTAAAAATTCCTTTGACATATTAAAGCAGGCACTCACTAAAGCACCAGTTTTGATCAACCCTGATTTTACCAAGGATTTCGTTATTTTTTCCTTCGCATCAGTGCACACTATTGCTATTGTATTATTGCAGAAAAATAAGGAAGGAAAAGAACAACCCATAACGTTTTTTAACCAAGACTTGAGAGATGCACGTTTAAAGTAAAATATCATGGAAAAACAAGCATTTTATTTGGTCAAATAACTGAAGGGTTTCAGGGTTTACATCCTACATTCACATATCATTGCCTTTGTGCCCAACACAGTTGTCAAAGACATCCTAACACATAATCTTTATGGAAAGAGAGGCAAATGGATTTCTTTTATCTTGGAGTATTATTTGGAGATCAGACCCACCAAACTGATCAAGAGACAAGGATTAGCCAAATTTATGGCTGAAACCAATTTTCAAGCATTAGATATCAACATGATGCATTCATTGGATGAACAAGAGGAGCTGGCGACTCCACCTATTGAGGAAACATTCTTGAACTCTCCTTGGCACAAAGATATATTATATGTTCTATTTAATTTAAATTCTCCTCCTGGTTTGTCCAAAATTAAAGCTAGATTCTTGAAGTTTAAAGCTGTCAAATTCTGCATCCTAGAAAATATCGTGTACTTGAAATATTCTGGCGGAATATTGCTTAAATGTTTTCTTAAGGAAGATGCAGATAGGGTTATGCAGGAATTCCATGAAGGGGATTGTGGAGGCCATCTGTACTGGAAAAATAATGCTAACAAGATCCTTAGAGATGGTTTCTATTGGCCTACTCTCTTCCCAGATATACATAAAATGGTAGCCACCTATCAAAAATGTCAAATTTTTTAAAGAATAAGAAAGTTGCTGCCCTTGCCCTTACAACCAATTTCTGTTGAGGCTCCTTTTCAACAATGTAGTTTAGACTTCATTGGAGAAATTCATCCCTCATCCTCTGGAAAACACAAATGGATCCTTACTGCCTCGGACTATTTTACCAAATGGATAGAGGCCATGCCTTCCAGAACTGCTACTGACTCGGTGATTATCAAATTCCTTGAAGCCAATATCTTATCCAGATTTGGTTGCCCTATAAAAATAATCACATATACTGTTGCTACTTTTAAATCCAAGAAAATGGTGGATTTTTGTCACAAGTATCACATATCCTTGGGACATTCAACAGCCTATTACCCTCAGGGTAATGGAATAGCTAAATCCTCCAACAAGAGTTTGGTTAATATCATCAATAAGCTGCTAGAAGACAACAAGAAATCCTAGCATAACAAACTGGTGCACGCATTGTGGGCTGACAGACTAACAAATAAGAAATCAATTGGAATGTCACCATAACAATTGGTCTATTGGATGGATGCAGTTTTCCCAACATCATTAGGAGTACCAGCATGAAAATCATTCAAGAGGTACATGACGAAGAGAATGGTGTACAAAGAAGGATAAACTAGACCATTCAACTACAATAGTCCAGAGAATAAGTTTACAGCATAACTCGGGTTGTGCAAGAAAATATAAAAATATCTTTGACAAAATAACAAAGGAAAATGATTTTAATATTGGAGATAAAGTACTAAGATGGGATTCCATAAGAGAAGATAAATGGAAACACGGCAAGTTTGACAACCTGTGGAAGGGCCCATATATTGTTCATTCTTTCAGGGGAAATAATGCATTTTTTATGCAAGAGATGGATGGAACAGAGCTGCTTGGAGGTCCTGTCAATGGTAGGATGTTGAAACATTACTTCTCCTGAATGTAGAGAAATTTCCCCATTACATGTAAATACCACAATTTCTAGTTTTGGATCGTTTTTGAAGGCTTCCTTTTTGTGTTGAAAAAAAGCAAGAGAAAATTCATAAAAACGACAAGAAAAAATTCATGGAAAATATTGCAGAGGAGTATACAAGGCTACTGGTCTTGATGTTCTTGACACTTCCCTATGAAAGAAGTGCCATCCCCATCTGGAGCCACTTTTAGAGTCCTGTAATTTACAGTATCACAAGGTGATTGAATATTTCTTCCTTGCAAATTTTCATATTGTATATAAATTTCAATATTCAAAGCATTGCCAAAAAATATGGAAAAGAAGAAAGAAAAAATGAAAAGAGGGTGTAAAAAAAGGAAAAAAAAACCCCACAAAAAAATGAATAGTTCTGAAAGTGCTGCAAATCAAAGTTACACTACTCTTTGGAAAGATTTTTTCAATCATACAGTTTAACCATGATTGTGAAATTTTGAATTTTTGTTGATAGGTTAGAAAATTAGGATTTTCTAAACTGATTAATCTTGGCATATCAGTAGATTAGGTAGAAAGGAAGTTGTTTCAACAACTTAATCTGGACCAGTGGGAGAAATAAGGGATAGAGGTTAGGCTAGAAGTTAAAAAGAAAGGAGATATAAGGGTCTTCAAGCCCAAATGCAGCCTACAAAAGAAGGAAAAATGATAGACTTGTAGTTTGGGTAGGTAGAAATGTTGAAAAAGAGAAATGGAAGAAAATATGAAAATTACTCCATGAGGCACAAGTTGCATTATTGTGGAAAAAGAAAAATGAAAATAGAAGGGTATTTATACTCTAAAGTTCAAAGAAAGGTTTCTATAAAGTTAGGGACTTTATGTTATGACTCTTATCCTAAGTCCTGACAAAATTAATTTTCCCTCATCCCGACCCCCTAAACATTTGCATTTTCATTTTATCCTAGGTTCTACACTACCCTCGCCGTTCATTTTTCCCCGACCCCACCATCATATTTCACATCCCATCTGTGTTAATTAACCCGCAACTCCGCATCATCTCCGCTCACCGCTACACATCCGATGGCCCACATTGCCTTTCGGCCCCCCTTCACCCTCTGAACTTTAACAAGGGGGGGGGGGGGGGGATGAAAGCAGTGGTATCTGATACCGCCAAACCTATGACATGTCACTCCCATATTTATTCGTACCCCCCCCCCTTACGATACCATTTACCGCCACCCCTCCTCTGAAAACAGTTTCCACTGTTTACAGAAACAATCGTGCATTTAATCATTGGAATAGCCATTGCCCTGTGTCGTCGAGCCACGTCCCCACCTAAATGTACTCTCCGTCCTATCACATCCATTCCTGCCAACAACCCGTGTCGCCATAAATGGTCAGGACGTTATCCAATGGACCCACACCAACTCAACGGTCCCTCTTGGAAAGAGGCTTCCTAAGCTGTGAATTTTGTATATTTTTTGCGAATTTTGTGTATTTTTGTATTAATTAGTCTAACGTAGCGGTTTTGGGGTGGGTCAAAGCCCCGAACGCATTGTAATGGGTCCAAGGTGTTAGTGTCCCATGATTTAGCAGATTGGTAGACCAAATGCACAGGGTAACATGAAACTAGTCTTTGGAGTCCTAAGACCTAGCCTTCCTGGACTCAGAGAGGGCTCTCTCTATTGTATGCAAAGGATGTGAACTTGTTTGCTTTAGATGATTGATTTTAGGCTAGTTGTGAAGTTTAGGGTTTGTTTGTTGGTTTGGGTTGGGTAAAATGATCAAGTAGAATAGGTGGAGTGGGAGGTAATCAAATCATTGGGCTATGGAGTCTATGAAAGTCATGGATATCTCAATAATGAGTCAGAGTGCATCACAGGGAAAATATAGTGTGGTCAATGGATCTTTTAAGGTTATGCGTGAAGTGAAATGGACATTAAGTTGGGGAAACAAGGTAGGGAAAAGGGCAGTTAAGAATCCTTAGTCATATACCCATAAACAATAAGGCCTCAAATACTGATAAGCCAAAGATAATAATCATGAGATAGGGCAAACCATTAACTCAATGACAATACTTAAACAAATAGACATTAAATATGCACAATTCAGTGAAACATAGAAAGAAAGAAATCCTATCTAACTTTAGTGATTTCACCTTGAAAGTTTGAAAACATATAAGATGAAAAATAACTTTAACCAATGAAGAGGGAAATTCTAGACATCATTAATCAAGCTATAAATAACTTTGAGGCAAACTGATAGGCAATAACTCAGCTACCCAACCAAGTGGGTTTACAAAAATGACAAGTCCTTACATGACTGAATATTACAATTTTACAACATGGGTCTCCCCCAGACCTTTTCATACAAATACAAATATGACTTTTCATAACCAATATCAAAAAGTCCTCAAGAAAGAGAACATATTTCAGAACCATCATAATGCCAACACTGCATTATACTCAGCAAAGCTAATGCTCCCCCTGAATCTGTGCAACCACGCAATCTTTCCAAAGACTAAGGCTCCCCCTTAGTTTGTGCATCCTGAAAACTTCCACCAACAAATCATCAAGGCATCTTCATCAAAACATTAGAAACAGATTTATGAGAACTGGAACACCACCAGAGATACCAAACAGCACTGCAGCTGTGCTGAAGAGAGTTGAACCAACCAAGAATTGTCAGAAACCAACCATACGCGGTTTTATGTGCAGTAACTCGCGTACATACGCGACTGTGTTTCAGGAAACCCGCGTATCCTAAGACACCTTCTAAATTTCAACCAGATCTGATTCTTTGTAAGGCAAAGACAGTGTTCAGCTTCTTTCTGAGATATTTGACTGCTTCCCTGGACTACAGATATAACAGAATAGTGTAGTGTGTCTTCAAGCGTCATCCATTGGTTGTAGCATAAGCCCATTAGTAACTAAGCCTTCGGATCCTTTGCAGCATCAATACATTCTTTCCAAAAGAGATTATCATATCAGAACAGCATCTTCAGATATGTGTCAAGCAATCATCCATGTGGTCCAAAATCACCATGATCTTCAAGATGTAACATGAAGTAACATATGTAAGCAAAAGATCTCAACCATAGCAACCAAACTCTATATGATCTGAAACAAATGATATCCAACTCATCCACACAAAGATACTTATCAGCAACTAGGGCTCAAAATCTTATCATAATAATCCATGTACCAAATCATCATCATTTGAGCATGAGTATCACCAAGACCAAAGAATAAGCAGTCGTATTTCCAACAATGCAACCATTAGAATTCAACCTGCTACTCCCCCTAAACCAGTGCTTCTTCCTTAACTTCTGCAATCTGAGATACCTTCAACAGCAAGTCATCAATAACAATCTCTGCATGATCTGTCCTCATCTCTGAGTTGAGTGTTTTCTTCAAGAAAATCATTGTTTTCTAGAGCATCAACAAAAACATCCTTTTCTTCTCTAGATTGTTTCTTATTCCATCCCTCCATCTTCTTCCAGATTTGTTTTCTATTTGTGTGCTGAAATTTCTCATATCTGTTCGAACTGCATTCCTTTCTTATATGTCCATACTTGTTACAAGAATAACATCTCATGTGTCCAGAAAAATAAGCATAAGAATCATAATGAGTATTTCTATTCTTCCTCCTTTTACAATCAGCTGCCTTGTGTCCATACTTGTTACATGAAAAACAATATCCCTTGAAGAAACCAGAGTACCTTTCTATGTAGGAACTGTTTGTTTGAGGCTGAAATGATCTGCTCCTGCAATTTGCTGCAACGTATCCATAATTATGACATTTAAAACATTCAACGTTCTTGAATGAATTCCTTTGAGAATTCATGATTGTTGGTTGAGCTTTTGTCTCTTTCAATACTTCAGGTTTTGCATTGACATCCTCTGAAGTTTTGGCACTTCCTTGTGAGCTAGATTCTCCTTTAACAGTTTCATGGAAACCAAGACCATGTTTGATAGCAGGAGACCTTTGATTACTCAGAATTTTGTCCAAAATGTTAGTACTATCATGAAACCTCAAAAGTTTAACCTTTTCTTCTAATTTACCTTTGAGAATATTTACCTCAACCTCCAAGGCTTGACATTTCTTTGTCATGCTTTCTTCTTTTCTTCTTCCATCTTCAACTTGATTCTTCAGATTTAGAATCTCTTCTTTCAACCAATCTTCATTTCCTTCACAAGTTTGTTGCAGCTCTTCATTCTTCTTGTTTGATTTTTCCAGATCTTCTTTGAGAGAGATAATTTCTGCTTCAAGGCCTTCCTTTTCAAAGGATTGTAGAGGTTCCTTATTCTCCTTACTTGATGCTTCTAGCTATGCTTGCAGAAAGATGATAGCAGCTTCAAGTCCTTCATTCTTCTTGCTTGATTTTTCCAGATCTGCTTCTAGATCTTTAATTCGATTGGATGCATAAGTATGAAACCTTTGATACTTGTCCACCTGTTCATTTAGCATTTCTATTTGATCTTTCATTTGTGAGATAATCTCTTTATAGATAGTTTCTTGCTTATTGTATGAACTTTGTAGTTCTTCTTCTTTAATCTTGAGAGCTTCTTCTAGATCCACAACTTTACTTTCACTATCTTTACTATTGTTTGCACAAAGAAGAGTATTACAAGTGGCCTTCTCCTTTTTCTTCTTTGCCATGAGTGCTTGTAGATCTTCATCAGAATCTGTTTCATCTTCTTCAATTTTTGCTATACATGATTTCTGAGATATCTCCTTTCCTCGAGTAACCTTCTTCTTTTACTTCTTAGCCATGAGCACTTTCAGATCTTGGTCAGAATCTTCTTCATCTTCACTGGACACTTCATCATCATCTTCTTTTGCATAATAACTCTTTCTCTTTTCAAATTGTTTCCCTTTACCATGCTTTTCTCTATAAGGACATTTAGCAACATAATGACCAACTTTTCCACACTCAAAACATTTGAAGGGAAGCTTACCTTTGAATCTTCCAGTACCTAGTTGGAGCTTTCTCACGAAATTTGCTTCTTCTTCATCAGATATATAGCTGGAATCTTTGACAACTTCCTTTTCCTTCCCTTTAGTAGATGCCTTAAAAGCAGCTTCTCTTACTTGAGAAGGGCCTCCTTGTCTCATTTCAAAAGCAGTCCGAGTACCATGTAATTGAACAATAGTAAGAGTTTGCAAATCTTGCCTTTCTTCAATAGCTGAAACTTTAGAGTCAAATTTTGAAGTCAATGATCTTAAGACCTTTTCCACCTGAGTAGTATCAGCTATGGTTTCACCCAAATTTCTCATTCGATTTACAATATCATCCAGACGAAGAAAGAAACTGGCAACACTCTCATCACTATGCATCTTCAAATTTTCATATTCAATTCTAAGAGTTTGGAGTTTTGCACTTTTTACCTTTGTGTCACCTTCATAGCTTAGAATGATTTTGTCCCATATGTCCTTTGCCGAATGTAGCTGCATCACTTTAGCAAATTCTGATTCAGACATGCTTCCCAATAAGACATTCACTGCTTTGGCATTGATTTCATACTTCTTTCTTTTAGCTGCATCAGTAGGAATACTTGCCGGGTATTGATAACCTTCTTCCACGATTGCCCATACATCTGCACCAAGACTTTGCAGATATGCTTTTGTACGTACCTTCCAGAATATCAGAGTGCTTCCATTGAATAGAGGTGGCTTTATAGACATTACTCCTTCTTGACTTCCCATTGCGACGGATCTCCTTTAAGCGATCAAGCTTCTGCACAAGGACCCGCTCTGATACCAATTGTTGGGAAAAATACTGAGAGGGGGGGGGTGAATCAGTATTTACTGCATATTCCAACTTTTTACTTTTCATTCCTTAAAACCCATACGCTACTTTACTTCAGTAAACCAGCGTATATACGCGGATCCCATTTATGAAACTAGCGTATACACAGAGATTTAGATATGTCATTAAATCTTCACTTAAACCATTCCATCATTTATTCATCGGATATTCAAATAAGCAGTAAACAGGTGCAGTAAGAACAGAATAAACCATCACACAAAGCATCACACATGAACACCAGGATTTTTAGGTGGAAACCCAAATCGGGAGAAAACCACCGCTGCAGTTGCTCAGCCTTCAATATTTTATTATAGAAAAAACATCTTACAACATATGTGCTGGCGCAGACTTGACCAGCACGCAGGCACCCACCTGCGCTCGTTTACCAGCCTCTCCTGGAAGGGAGCTACGACCCCCCGACTCGTTTACCAGCCTCTCCTGGAAGGGAGCTACGACCCCCCGATCTCGTTTACCAGCCTCACCTGGAAGGGAGCTACGACCCCCTGACTGAAGGCTACAACCCTCAGCACCACCTTGGACCACGTTTCATCAATTTTCATACTGGATCCAACAACTTCAATAGAACACCACTTGCAGGCCACATTTCATCATATTTTCATACTGGACCCTTTCCATACTTTTAAGCACAACCATACATCATCAACAGATACATATCAACACAGATCGGATAGCATAAACACAGCAGAACAGCTCAGATATTTCATACCCCTTGCTTCAGCAAACCCTAGTTTGCATACGCTCTTTTACTTCACTGATTTCGCGTATATACGCGCCAAGTCCACACGAACCGTATACCTCGGTGTATATTTTATTGCGCCTCTGGCAGCTTTCATCGCGATATCGCGTATATACGCGCTCCCGTCCACACAAACCAGCGTATACCTCAGTGTATATTTTATTGCGCATACGCGCTTTTACTTCAGAGAAGCCGCGTGTATACGCGCTTCCACCGCGGCAAAGTAGCGTATAGATCTTCAATTATTACAGAGCAGCATACTTCATCAGATCAGATATTCAGTTCAGATCTATACTTTTGCTTCAGACAGATGTTCGCCTAGATGCTCGCCTCATCACAGATCTAAGCCTTCCATAATCAGATCTAGCAAATACAAGAGCAATTCAGATCTAGATCCCCTTCTTCATCATTGGTGCATCATACATTCAGATTTATCATTCAAGTGTAACCCTTTCCATTCAGATATACTTCAGAGAGAAGTATTCATTCAAGCTCAGACATCTTGCACCCTCACTCATCATTTGCACAATGAATTTCTTCTCCTTATATATGATTACCCTTTGTCAATACCATGAGCCCCTTTTTCAATACCATGGATCAAAACAATACCATAGGCCCAAAACTATCTGGACGGGGTCAATTAGGGCGGATCATTACCCAATTCAATGGGTTAATACCATGGTGGTTACCCTTGGTTTTGCACTTTTTGAGCGCTTTTGCCCATACGCGACTTGGCACGTGCCTTTCCGCGTGTATACGCGATTTCCCTTAGGCCAATACGCGTATACCAAGAGACATACTCTTTTTCATCATACTTTGAGTACATTCTGAGATCCTTTCTTCATAGTCTTCTGTACACACTGTAGAAACATCATATTTTCTTCATCAGGAACATATTCTCTCAAGCACAACTTCATCAAGTAAGTTGTCATCATCTTCATCAGGTGGGTTGCCTTTCAAGGACAACACATGTCAACATTCGCATGTCTTCATCTTCATTCGTGGGTTGCCATCAAGGACAACACTCTGCATCATATTTCCAGCAATCTCCCCCTTTGGACTTGATGGCAACCATGATGGTGTTTGGTTACCACAGCAGATAGATACCATGTCACTCTCCCAAATATTTGACATCATTATCTTCTCTTCATTCAAACACCATGTCACTCTCCCCCTTTGACATCAAGGGCAAAGGGCGGATCAAAAACCAACACTCTCCTCCTTTTCTCCTCATGTTGAAGAAACATTCTGCAGATCTGATATGTGCTGAAGTGGCCAAACTCCCCCTGAGTTCATGCTGAATCTTCAAACATATTTGTCAATGAAGTACATGACTCTATGAACTTCCTATCACCAAAGACTCATACTTACATCAATTATCCATCCAAGTGAATTTACATATGAGACTCAACTACCCAACCAAGTGGGTTTACAAATTTGACTCAGCTACCCAACCAAGTGGGTTTACAAAATTGACAAGTCCTTACATGACTGAATATTACAATTTTACAACATGGGTCTCCACCAGACCTTTTCACCAAAATATAAATATGACCATTTATGACCAACACCAGAAAGTCCTCAAGAAAGAGAACATATTTCAGAACCATAATAATGCCAACACTGCATTATACTCGGCAAAGCTAATGCTCCCCCTGAATCTGTGCAACCAAGCAATCTTTTCAAATGACTAAGGCTCCCCCTTAGTTTGTGCATCCTGAAAACTTCCACCAACAAATCATCAAGGCATCTTCATCAAAACATTAGAAACAGAATTATGAGAACTGGAACACCACAGAGATACCAAACAGTATCAAACAGCATTGCAGCTGTGTTGAAGAGAGCTGAACCAACCAGTCGATTATCGAGAAACCAACTATGTTACAGCGGTTTTGTAATGCGGCAACTTCGCGTGCATATTGTGTGAAACCCGCGTATCCTCAGACACCTTCTAAATTTCAACCAGATCTGATTCTTTGTAAGGCAAAGACAGTGTTCAGCTTCTTTCTGAGATATTTGACTGCTTCCCTGGACTACAGATATAACAGAATAGTGTAGTTGTGTCTTCAAGCGTCATCCATTGGTTGTAGCATAAGCCCATTAGTAACTAAGCCTTAGGATCCTTTGCAGCATCAATACATTCTTTCCAAAAGAGATTATCATATCAGAACAGCATCTTCAGATATGTGTCAAGCAATCATCCATGTGGTCCAAAATCACCATAATCTTCAAGATGTAACATGAAGTAACTTATGTAGGCAAAAGATCTCAATCATAGCAACCAAACTCTATGTGATCTGAAACAAGCGATATCCAAATCATCCACACAAAGATACTTATCAGCAACCAGGGCTCAAAATCTCATCATAATAATCCATGTACCAAGTCATCATCATTTGAGCATGAGTATCACCAAGACCAAAGAATAAGCAGTCATATTTCCAACAATGCAACCATTATAATTCAACCTGCTACTCCCCCTAAACCAGTGCTTCTTCCTTAACTTGTGCAATCTGAGACACCTTCAACAGCAAGTCATCAACAACAATCTCTGCATGATCTGTCCTCATCTCTGAACTATAGGACTTTCATCTCAACAACGAATGCTCTTCATCATAAAGCAACCAGGCTTCATCCATAAACTTCAACACAAGAACCCATGCATCATTTCATTATTATGAGTATAACTAGAATGATGCTAATAGTGCAATCATCAGCAGTCAGACTGATGCTCCCCCTGGACTTCTGCTTCAGATCTTCACCTATCAGATAAATTTTCTTATCATCAATGCATACGCGACTGCGTCTTCTGGAACTCGCGTGTATACGCGACTTTAGTTAATGGAACCTGTGTATGGAAAGTGAAGCATAGAAAATTTCCATCTTCCTTCATTTCTTCCAGAGCTTGTACCTCCTGTACCTGTCCTTTCCACATCAGATGCGCTGTCAGAAGTAAACATAAGCAGTATAATCAAATCAACCATGAGAGTCATCATGCATTGCTCCTCTTGTGACGATACATTACTAGATCTCATAATGTATCTCACATCATTCCTGCAGTCAACAAGAAAAGTCAGCTTCAGAAGCGGATGACTGCAGTAGGGTCATAATTCCCTACGTTTCTGATCGGTTCTTCATCTTGAATTGAGTGTTTTCTTCAAGAACATCATTGTCTTCTAGAGCATCAACAAAAACATCCTTTTCTTCTCTAGATTGTTTCTTATTCCATCCCTCCATCTTCTTCCAGATTTGTTTTCTATTTGTGTGCTGAAATTTCTCATATCTGTTCGACTTGCATTCCTTTCTTATATGTCCATACTTGTTACAAGAATAACATCTCATGTGTCCAGAAAAATAAGCATAAGAATCATAATGAGTATTTCTATTCTTCCTCCTTTTACAATCAGTTGCTTTGTGTCCATACTTGTTACATGAAAAACAATATCCCTTGAAGAAACCAGAGTACCTTTCTGTGTAGGAACTGTTTGTTTGAGGCTGAAATGATCTGCTACTGCAATTTGCTGCAACATGTCCATAATTATGACATTTAAAACATTCAACATTCTTGAATGAATTCCTTTGAGAATTCATGATTGTTGGTTGAGCTTTTGTCTCTTTCAACACTTCAGGTTTTGCATTGACTTCCTCTGAATTTTTGGCACTTCCTTGTGAGCTAGATTCTCCTTTAACAGTTTCATGGAAACCAAGACCATGTTTGATAGCAGGAGACCTTTGATTACTCATAATATTGTCCAAAATGTTAGTACTATCATGAAACCTCAAAATTTTAACCTTTTCTTCTAATTTACCTTTGAGAATATTTACCTCAACCTCCAAGGCTTGACATTGCTTTGTCATGCTTTCTTCTTTTCTTCTTCCATCTTCAACTTGATCCTTCAGATTTAGAATCTCATCTTTCAACCAATCTTCATTTCCTTCACAAGTTTGTTGCAGCTCTTCATTCTTCTTGTTTGATTTTTCCAGATCTTCTTTGAGAGAGATAATTTCTGCTTCAAGGCCTTCCTTTTCAAAGGATTGTAGAGGTTCCTTATTCTCCTTACTTGATGCTTCTAGCTCTGCTTGCAGAAAGATGATAGCAGCTTCAAGTCCTTCATTCTTCTTGCTTGATTTTTCCAGATCTGCTTCTAGATCTTTAATTCGATTGGATGCATAAGTATGAAACCTTTGATACTTGTCCATCTGTTCATTCAGCATTTCTATTTGATCTTTCATTTGTGAGATCATCTCTTTATAGATAGTTTCTTGCTTATTGTATGAACTTTGAAGTTCTTCTTCTTTAATCTTGAGAGCTTCTTCTAGATCCACCACTTTAATTTCACTATCTTTACTATTGTTTGCACAAAGAAGAGTATTACAAGTGGCCTTCTCCTTTTTCTTCTTTGCCATGAGTGCTTGTAGATCTTCGTCAGAATCTGTTTCATCTTCTTCAATTTTTGCTATACATGATTTCTGAGATATCTCCTTTCCTAGAGTAACCTTCTTCTTTTGCTTTTTAGCCATGAGCACTTTTAGATCTTGGTCAGAATCTTCTTCATCTTCACTGGACACTTCATCATCATCTTCTTTTGCATAATAACTCTTTCTCTTTTCAAATTGTTTCCCTTTACCTTGCTTTTCTCTATAAGGACATTTAGCAGCATAATGACCAACTTTTCCACACTCAAAACATTTGAAGGGAAGCTTACCTTTGAATCTTCCAATACCTAGTTGGAGCTTTCTCACGAAATTTGCTTCTTCTTCATCGGATATATAGCTGGATTCTTTGACAACTTCCTTTTCCTTTCCTTTTGTAGATGCCTTAAAAGCATCTTCTCTTACTTGAGAAGGACCTCCTTGTCTCATTTCAAAAGCAGTCAGAGTGCCATGTAATTGAACAATAGTAAGCGATTGCAGATCTTGCCTTTCTTCAATAGCTGAAACTTTAGAGTCAAATTTTGAAGTCAAAGATCTTAAGACCTTTTCTACCAGAGTAGTATCAGCCATAGTTTCACCCAAATTTCTCATCCGATTTACAATATCATCTAGACGAAGAAAGAAACTGGCAACACTTTCATCACTATGCATCTTCAAATTTTCATATTCAATTCTAAGAGTTTGGAGTTTTGCACTTTTACCTTTGTGTCTCCTTCATAGCTTAGAATGATTTTGTCCCATATGTCTTTTGCCGAATGTAGTTGCATCACTTTAGCAAATTCTGATTCAGACATGCTTTCCAATAAGACATTCACTGCTTTGGCATTGATTTCATACTTCTTTCTTTCAGCTGCATCAGTAGGAATACTTGTCGGGTATTGATAACCTTCTTCCACGATTGCCCATACATCTGCACCAAGACTTTGTAGATATGCTTTTGTACGTACCTTCCAGAATATCAGATTGCTTCCATTGAATAGAGGTGGCTTAATAGACATTACTCCTTCTTGACTTCCCATTGCGACGGATCTCCTTTAAGCGATCAAGCTTCTGCACAAGGACCAGCTCTGATACCAATTGTTGGGAAAAATACTGAGAGGGGGGGGTGAATCAGTATTTACTGCATAATAAAATCTTTTTACTTTTCATTCCTTGAAACCCATACGCTACTTTACTTCAGTAAACAAGCGTATATACGCGGATCCCCTTTATGAAACTAGCGTATACACAGAGATTTAGATATGTCATTAAATCTTCACTTAAACCCTTCCATCATTTATTCATCAGATATTCAATAAGCAGTAAACAGGTGCAGTAAGAACAGAATAAACCATCACACAAAGCATCACACATAAACACCAGGATTTTTAGGTGGAAACCCAAATCGGGAGAAAACCACCGCTGCAGTTGCTCAGCCTTCAATATTTTATTATAGAGAAAACATCTTACAACATATGTGCTGGCGCAGACTTGACCAGCATGCAGGCACCCACCTGCGCTCGTTTACAAGCCTCTCCTGGAAGGGAGCTCCAACCCCCTGACTCGTTTACCAGCCTCTCCTGGAAGGGAGCTACGACCCCCCGATCTCGTTTACCAGCCTCACCTGGAAGGGAGCTACGACCCCCTGACTGAAGGCTACAAACCTCAGCACCACCTTGGACCACGTTTCATCAATTTTCTGCTTGGACCCTTTCCATACTTTCAAACACAACCATACATCACCAACAGATACATATCAATACAGATCAGATAGCAGAAACACAGCAGAACAGATCAGATATTTCATACCCCTTGCTTCAGCAAACCCTAGTTTGCATACGCGCTTTTACTTCACTGATGTCGCGTATATACGCGCTTCCGTCCACACAAACCAGCGTATACCTCGGTGTATATTTTATTGCGCATACGCGCTTTCTCTTCGCTGAAGCTGCGTATATACGCGCTTCCTCCGCGGCGAAGTAGCGTATAGATCTTCAATCATTACAGAGCAGCATACTTCATCAGATCAGATATTCAGTTCAGATCTACCCTTTTTCTTCAGACATATGTTCGCCTTGATGCTCGCCTCATCACAGATCTAAGCCTTCCATAATCAGATCTAACAAATACAAGAGAAATTCAGATCTAGATCCCCTTCTTCATCATTGGTGCATCATACAATCAGATTTATCATTCAAGTGTAACCCTTTCCATTCAGATATACTTTAGAGAGAAGTATTCATTCAAGCTCAGACATCTTGCACTCACACTCATGTTGTGCACAATGAATTTCTTCTCCTTTTATATGATTATCCTTTTTCAATACCATGAGCCCCTTTTTCAATACCATGGACCAAAACAATACCATAAGCCCAAAACTACCTGGACGAGGTCAATTAGGCGGATCATTACCCAATACTATGGGTCAATACCATGGTGGTTACCCTTGGATTTGCACTTTTTGAGCGCTTTAGCCCATACGTGACTTGTAACGTTCCTTTCCGCGTGCATACGCGACTTCCCCTAGGCCAATCCGCGTATACCAAGAGACATGCTCTTTTTCATCATTCTCTGAGTACATTCCGAAATCCTTTCTTCATTGCCTTCTGTAAATACTGTAGATACATCAGATTTCCTTCATCAAGGACATATTCTATCAAACACAACTTCATCAAGTAAGTTGTCAACATCTTCATCAAGTGGGTTTCCTTTCAAGTACAACACTCAACATCATATCATCCACACTCATCATATCACTTCAGATTTACATCATTTAACAAGTCCATCAAGTCAAGCATAACTTCATCAGGTGGAGTGCCATCAAGGACAATACATGTCAACAGTCGCACGTCTTCATCTTCATTCAGTGGGTTGCCATCAAGGACAACACTCTGCATCATATTTCCAACAAAATGGAAGAAAATATGAAAATTACTCCATGAGGCACAAGTTGCATTATTGTGGAAAAAGAAAAATGAAAATAGAAGGGTATTTATACTCTAAAGTTCAAAGAAAGGTTTCTATAAAGTTAGGGACTTTATGTTATGACTCTTATCCTAAGTCCTGACAAAATTAATTTTCCCTCATCCCGACCCCCTAAACATTTGCATTTTCATTTTATCCTAGGTTCTACACTACCCTCGCCGTTCATTTTTCCCCGACCCCACCATCATATTTCACATCCCATCTGTGTTAATTAACCCGCAACTCCGCATCATCTCCGCTCACCGCTACACATCCGATGGCCCACATTGCCTTTCGGCCCCCCTTCACCCTCTGAACTTTAACAAGGGGGGGGGGGGGGGGATGAAAGCAGTGGTATCTGATACCGCCAAACCTATGACATGTCACTCCCATATTTATTCGTACCCCCCCCCCTTACGATACCATTTACCGCCACCCCTCCTCTGAAAACAGTTTCCACTGTTTACAGAAACAATCGTGCATTTAATCATTGGAATAGCCATTGCCCTGTGTCGTCGAGCCACGTCCCCACCTAAATGTACTCTCCGTCCTATCACATCCATTCCTGCCAACAACCCGTGTCGCCATAAATGGTCAGGACGTTATCCAATGGACCCACACCAACTCAACGGTCCCTCTTGGAAAGAGGCTTCCTAAGCTGTGAATTTTGTATATTTTTTGCGAATTTTGTGTATTTTTGTATTAATTAGTCTAACGTAGCGGTTTTGGGGTGGGTCAAAGCCCCGAACGCATTGTAATGGGTCCAAGGTGTTAGTGTCCCATGATTTAGCAGATTGGTAGACCAAATGCACAGGGTAACATGAAACTAGTCTTTGGAGTCCTAAGACCTAGCCTTCCTGGACTCAGAGAGGGCTCTCTCTATTGTATGCAAAGGATGTGAACTTGTTTGCTTTAGATGATTGATTTTAGGCTAGTTGTGAAGTTTAGGGTTTGTTTGTTGGTTTGGGTTGGGTAAAATGATCAAGTAGAATAGGTGGAGTGGGAGGTAATCAAATCATTGGGCTATGGAGTCTATGAAAGTCATGGATATCTCAATAATGAGTCAGAGTGCATCACAGGGAAAATATAGTGTGGTCAATGGATCTTTTAAGGTTATGCGTGAAGTGAAATGGACATTAAGTTGGGGAAACAAGGTAGGGAAAAGGGCAGTTAAGAATCCTTAGTCATATACCCATAAACAATAAGGCCTCAAATACTGATAAGCCAAAGATAATAATCATGAGATAGGGCAAACCATTAACTCAATGACAATACTTAAACAAATAGACATTAAATATGCACAATTCAGTGAAACATAGAAAGAAAGAAATCCTATCTAACTTTAGTGATTTCACCTTGAAAGTTTGAAAACATATAAGATGAAAAATAACTTTAACCAATGAAGAGGGAAATTCTAGACATCATTAATCAAGCTATAAATAACTTTGAGGCAAACTGATAGGCATGGACAAAGGGCAAGATCAGAACAATACCTCCTTGGCTTAACCTAACAAGTAATACTTCAAAGAGAGATTTCAAAATAGAGTTTAGATAACATCAAATAAGCAGGGCTTGCCATAAAACATATTTGGAAAATAGCATATTAATCCATTGATGAAATAAAAAAGCATAAGGAGGCCTAAGGAGTAGCTAATAATTCCTTAAACACACACAATAGAGGAAAACATAAAGACAATAGCAACAGGAAGGACTAAGGTGCCTCAAACAACATTTCTTAGCCTATACTTTTCTGATCTACTACAACATAGAAGGATGCACATATGATAAAAAATAAAACATGAACAAATTAGAGACACATCACCATCGACCAAGCTCAGGTATCCTACAAGCAAGCCTTCATCATCATCAATCAAAGCATATCATTCACAAGCTCCATAACACCAAATTTTTCTTCAACCTCAAAGAACCATGTATTGCTCTCAAAAATCATCAAAAACCAACATTAAAAATGAGTCCTCAATTATCCTTTTAACAATCAAGGAGGAGAAAAACCTAATAGTATCTCTAGAAGCCTATTGGCTAATATGAAATGTCACTATTGTCCTTGAGACCTTGCAAGGCCCAAGGCACAAAATATCTAAAACAAAATATCTTTTCGGGCATTTTTAGCAAAGAAATTGACATTTGAGGTCTAAAAATCCTCCTAAAACTTGCTAAGTGTACATTGTTGACTTCCCCTCTGCTAAGGGCGCAACACTGTGTTTTAGGAGGAATTTCCATGCCAAGGGCGTAGTACTGGAGCAGGAAAATTGGGTCAACTTGCAACAATGTTTTGAAAGCCTTTATGATGTCGGAAAAGGCTCTGTGATGGCCCATTTAAAATCCCTTTGAGTCTACTTTCCATATATACCCTTGGTTCTCTGACTTGACCTCTGAAACCTGTTCAAAAAGAAAAAATTCCAACTCTAGTAAAGGCGCAACACATGTCCTGAAAAGTAGGCAGAATGGTGAAAATTAGGGTGTTTTTGACCCTTTTGGAGGACCAAAACAACTCCAATTGATCTAAAAATTTGTGAGCATGCTACATTTGAGATGAGGATTCCAAAAATGTGAGCCTTTCCTCCTGAATATGCTCTGAGAAAAAGCGTAGTACCATGTGTGCTACCCCCTTGGCCTCAAAATTAAAAAAAAACCAAAACTTGTCAAAATTATCCCAAATTTGATGAATGAGTGCCTCATGGGTTTTGGGAGACTTGTAGAGAGGCTTGTGCCAAGATTCCAAGCCTAGATTGGCCCTTTTCTTCTTTTAGTGCTTGAATTTCAATGAGGGATTCCTTCAGTTTGGCACAAGCAAGTTTGTTTTTCATTGCATAGTACTTGGTCATATTTTTCTGGAGAGCAAGGCCCCTCTTTATCTTCTTGAAGTACTTGTGTTCATTCTTGTAGTACTGAATGACACATTGTGCCATCTCAAAATCCATCTCCCACTCCTTGATTTGTGCATCTTTTCTTTGGAGTAGTAGTCTAGTGGCCACCTCCTCATCCTCATTATCACTGTCAAGGTCAATAAATTGTGTCTTTTGAGTAGTTTTCTTGCCTCCCTTACCTTTCTTATCCTTTTTCATCTTTTCTTTGCCCTTGTCAAGCCTTTGAGCTGATGTAGATGGCAAGGTCCCTTTCCTTTTGGAGGAAAAAAACACTTGCCTTGATCCTCTTTGATATGTGAGAGGAAGAAACTAAAATTTGTTTACTAGAATTCTCTTACCATGACTGATCTCAATATTGCCTTTCCTTTCATCAATGATTTCTGCATTTATGTCTTCTTGATTTTGTTCTTGAATGCCCTCTTGAGAGGTACTTTCATTTTCCTTCATGCTAACATCACTGTCATGACCTTCGCCACTATCATCAACCTCTTGAATTTCCTTTTGGTTCGTAGTGTCACTGTTGTCATTATTTTTAGGGCTATCAGTCATCCTGTTTTCTTCTTCATCATCCTCTATGTTTGCAACATTATTATTTCAATCATCATTTTCTGTGTTGTCACTGTTAGAGGTGTCTTTGTCAGTGTCTTCATTACTGTTTGGTGCATCTTCATAATTTTCATTCTCTTCCATATCTTCTGCACTGTCATTTTGTTCTAAACTGTCCTCTATCTCTTCTTCTTTATCACTGCTTTTCTCTTTAGAATCTGCCTTTTCATTATCTGTTTCTTCTTCCTCATTATCTGTCTCTGTTTGTTCTTTTGTCTCTTCTTCATCTTCACTGTTTTTCTCATTGCCTTTGTTTTCAAAATCTGCCTCACAACCGCTTGCATCTGCCACTTCTTCATTGCTTACATCTGCCTTTGTCTCTTGACTGTCAGTTGTTTCTTCCTCCTTATTTGGCTCACTGCCTTCTTCTTCTTCACTGTTCTGCTCATTGCCTTTGTCCTCCTATTCACTGTTTGGCTTATCACTTCTTTACTGTTATAAGTTGTCTTCTTCTTCATAATCTGCCCCTGTTTCTTGATTTTTATCATCATCCTCCTCATCATCATTTTCTTCCTCATGGCTGTCATTTTCTTTTTCCTCATGACTGTCACTCTTTGCCTCATCATCTCTTTCTTCTTCCTCACTGTCCTTTGTTTTTTCCTCATCATCATTTTGTTCATTTTCACTTTCTTCTTCTTCATCATTTGTCCTTTCTTCTTGAATGTCATTTTTTTCTTGTTCTTCATCACTTTCTTCTTGTTCTGATGCTTTAGGATAAGGTGAAGGAGGGAAGTTCTCTTGGGGAGAGGATTCATGTGTGGATGAGGAATCATGATCAGTGGGGATTGATGGAGGAAATGAGGAAGGTGGATGAGATGATGAGGGTAAAATTTGTAGAGGAAGAGACTGTGGATTTGTGAAAACATCATGGGCAATGAATACTTTCCATGGAATACGTTGTTGCTCTAAATAATGCAACACAATCATCTTGATAAGAGAATGGTATTGGAAAAGACTCTGCATTTGTTGTGAAGGAGACCTCTTTTGCACAATGTATGACATCTTATTAATACTTCTATAAATGTAATAAGGAAAATGCAGTAGCTTGGCCCTAGTGAAGTGCATAAGAAGTCTTATATGGTAGAAATAAAGTCTAGAAAACCTCTCCTCGCATGTAAAATACTTCATGATGATTTTCATTACAAGGGCCTATCTTTCCAATAGATGGGAAAAGGGAAAAATAATCTTACAATCAGCTTGGTATAGTGGTTTCAAGAAAGGCTGATAATGGCTCAAGTCCAAATTCACTTGTTTGAACCATTTTTCTCCCAGCTATTAGTGGATAGCTCAAAATTTACCCCAGCTAGATGCACTTGATGGTCATGGAGGTTGAGGACAAAAATTCTGGTCAACTTAGGGTGACTTTGGACTCTTTTTACCTTCTAACAGAAATAAAAACAACCTACCTCTTGGAAATATGTAACTGTGGTAGGGGAGGCTGTCAACTCCTTGGTGTTTAAAGGCTCAAAATTGTTTACCTTTCCACCCTTTCTCTGTGGTCCCCTAGGCCTTTGGCCTCCTTCTCCATTGTCACTACTGCCTTCTCTTGACATTTTTTTTTACTCTTGCTTTGAAAACAAAACCCTGAAATACTTGTGAAATGATATGGAGAGGGAAAGTGAGAAGATAATGAGAATGATAGTGAAGGAAAATGATGAGGGATTAGAAAAGCAATCTCAGTGTATCTTTATCATGTAGATGGGTGAGTGTTCTTCAATCAACAGAGTTTTTTAGCATGGTGACCAAGCTTTCTCTTCCTCTAGTGTTTCTAACTTTCTCTCTAAGTTAACCCTTTAAAACAGTATGAAAGGGGGAAATAGATCTAAATACCTCTTAAAAACCCTCAGGAGGTGCCAAGCAGAGACATGGAGGAACTCTAAGCAAATTTGGAGGCTTTCAAAGCTTTGAAAATATTCCTGGCTAAACGCATAGCACAGGAGCGTAGCACTCGGGCCAGCCAGGTTGAACTGAACGGCCCAGCGCGTAGAGCATTAGAGTCTGCACGGTGTCGGGTCAGGCCTGAACAGCCAAGCGCGTAGTGCTAGGGTGGTCTTTTGTGTAGAATTTGAGCAGAGGACAGGTGCATAGCAGTTTGAAGGCGTGACAATCGGGTGTCGGGCCTCTACACGTCCTTGTGCGTAGCACACTTCCACACGTGCATAGCGCCTTGTTGCAACTCCCAAATAGGGCACACACAGGCGCGTAGCACAGCTTTACAAGAGCGTAGCGCAGGGCTTCTCCTGCCCGAAGCTTGCTAGAAACCTTGAAATTTCTCTCTGAATACCTTTTGCTCTCTTTTGCAAATGATAAGTGAACTTGAGTGATAAATGATGATGCTTTTATACCCTTGGAATAGTAAATTAAAATAGAGACCTACCTTGGCTAATGTTTTGTCTTTAGTCACTTTATTACTGATATCCTTTTTCTTTTGCAGGAGGTGAATTAAACCTAAAAAATGATCTTTAATCATCTCAAACTTTATTCTTGGCTGTCATTAGGTAACTGAGGTGATGGATTTTAGCTTTCTTTGGCCTGTTGATGTTTATTAAAACTTGTTTTGCTGGTGCCTGTTGGAGTTGTATGGTTTCACTGTGTTTTAATCATCCTCATGTCTTCACCCCTTTTTATTGGGAGACTGATAGAACATATATTATTCCTCTTTGAGATCCCAGAGTGTAAGTGGTCTTAAAATAGGTTCCTCCCCTTCTTACTGATTTTCTAGAGGTAGAATGGGTTTGTCTAGCATAGTGACCTTTGTCTTTTAAATCAAGTTTGTCATTACGTCCCCTTGGCCACTTCTTCTTGCTGCAGGTGCCATAACACAGTGTTTTGGTCTTCTTAAACTTCCTTTGGAGTTTGAAACCTTAATCACTCAACAGTAGAACTCATGCTCAATTTGATTTCTTATTTGAAACTTAACCTTCTGCTTTCCTTCTTTGACCATTTTGAAGATATTTGACTGTACTTGAAGGCTTAGACTTCCTCATACTGATACTCTTTACTATTTGTCCCTTTGATGCAGTGAAACAATGTTGCCTTGAAAAACCATGTAGGTCACCTTTTGATATCATTTTTCAACTTCTGCTTGTTGTCATCATGGAGGTCTCTCATCTTCATTTCTAGTTTCAATAAATCTTCAATTTATGCATAGTTGTGCTGATGTACCTCTATCCTTGTGATCCTTTGCAATGGCTCCTTGCTGGGAAACACTTTTTAGCCAATTAGTCATAAAAACCCTGATTTTATTTGTTCATAGGCCTACTGCCTCTCCTTTGCTATGGTTGCCCTTAGGTATGATTTTCCCTATTACCTTACCTCTTCTTCTGCTGATGGCCATCTCATTCATTCCTGCGGAAATGTCTAAGATGGGCAGTTGTTTTTTGCAGAAGTTGTGCTTTGATAAAGGAGGTCTCTCTTGAAGGTTTTTCTATCAAACCTGGACAAAAATTTGTTTACTTCGCTTCCCACTTGATTTCACCTTCTTGGCACATGAAAAAATTTTATTAAGAGCATTCAAAATAACCCTACAATTTGTGAAACCTTAGTGACCTAGTGGGCAAATTTCTTATACTTGATCCTTGACTGATATTAGGCTTGGGATCTTGACAGTGTAAAAGCAGAGCTTCTTGATCAATGAGTGTATTTGAGGATAGAGAAATGGATGAACTTGAATAATCTAAAGAGCTTATAGAGGGATTTTGAGACTATCAATGCTTTAAGATATTTGGTAGACATGGGAAAAAGCAGGTTGGTTGGTGATCATAGATGGCAAATGGAGGGGTCGGGCAAGGCCAAACTGGGTGCTAAGGTAAAAGGTGTAAAAAAAAAGTGAATATGAGTATCTTGAGCCCATGATGGGTCTTCTGGGAGTGGTATGCTATCCATGACTTGATAGAGCAGTAAAATAGTGAAAAAATCATCCCGAGGATAATGAAGGCAGTGAGATTTCTAGAACTCACAATATTCATGAATTTTGTTTCTAGAAATCTTGGATAAACATTTAGTCATCTATAGCAAGCAATAAATTACTGATGACTAGCAGTGTTTCCACTTGGGGAGGGCAACTCCTTTTCAGGAGGTGTCCAGAATTTCAGAGCTCTTGGTTTTATGAAGGCCAGTGCCTTATCCATTGGGCATATTTTTACTTCTTCTCATTTGCTGATGCTTCTTTGAAGTTGTGATCTCAATAATTTGAAAAAAATGATTAGCTCAACTTCATATCTACCTACCCAGCTTACTTTTCCTAGCATTTTTTCTTCCTTGGGTGCACTTGGACTGGCAATCCATTGAAATTTTCTTCTTTTGAAAACAAAACAAACTATCTACTTCTACTCTTATTACTTCTAAGAGTTCATATTATGCTAATGAACTCTTTTTATTCTCTACCTAGTCTAACTGACTGTCAAGATTAGTCTGTATGACAGAATTCATTCTCTAAGCTACATACATGAAATTGAAAGCATGTTTTAAATCAGGATTAGGCAATCTGACTAGCCATGGGTTGTGGCATTAGAACAAGCTACACACAAATGTTATTTTTTTACAAACAACACTAGAAAAACAAGGGCTATGATTTATCATTTGGTATGCATCCCCATCTTTCTCTTTGGTTCAGTTTTGAGCATGTGGAACTGTTAAACACACACATAGTGGGTGAGAAAGTAAACACACAGAAAGGGAAAGATAAGCATTAGTTGCATATTACCATTGACATGATGTACATTTATAATACAATGAGGTGACCCTTGGATTCCACATTCCATGGTCACTTGGGCTCCTTTTGTGACGGTTTAGCTTCCACACCTACCCATAGAGGATTAGGTGTCCAGAATTCCCCCCATTAATCCAAAGGGGTATGTGTGAGTCCAATAAGAGAGTTGTAATACAAATTTGCAAAGTATGCATGGCAGCACTTAGGCTGAATCAACTCTATGAAATGTTGGCATAAAGAGATGGTTTAAGGATGACCACCAACACTGGAACACAATGCTTATTATAGTTCCCGAAACTCTTCCAAATCTGGTAAGAAGCTGAGGGCTTCTGCTAGAGGAAGTGTCCCCCATATTTGAAGAGGGAGACCTTCAACCTAGAAAAAGTGAGGTCTACAACCTGTGATGGTTTAAGGATGACCATCAACACTGGAATGCTTAATGCATTTCCTGGAATGCTACTAAAGCTGGAAAGAAGCTGAGGGCTTCTGCTAGAGGAAGTGCTCCGAATTATTTGAAGAGGAAGAATATGAACCTCGCATAGATGGTTTAAGGTTGACCACCAACCAAAGGCATGCTCATGGGCATCCGTGTCTCTAGCTACAACTATGAATATAGAATGACAGGTTGTGGCTTAGGATTGCTTGAAATGCTATGTCTTTGGCTACAAATCTGAATCTGGAATGAGAGATTGTGGCTCAGGCTCACTTGATGTGAATTTGAAGCTTGTAGATGACCACCATTTCCCCCCCTATCAAGTACAAGGTGAGATGATGGCGAAAACTTAACTGCAAGATTTTTCAATATTATAGAACAAGTTTTGACATGTGACTTAAACATATTCTTGGCTGTTGATGCCCATTTCCAAGAAGCGATCCATCCAAGATGAATCTTTGTTCTTGCAGGAGGCTTGTTTCTGAAGCATCTGTGTGAAGAATGGGTTTGTTGACCACAATGCTTGCATGGGTGAAGATCAAAATAGTGATCTTTCATATGGCCAACATGATCACAGTGTTGGAATTTTACAATATATTGTTGCTGCTGTGGAAGTGGAGCAGGATCTGGAACAACTACAGGTGAATTGTCATAAATAAATACGGCACTATGAAATTTTATGGGCTTGGAGTAGTCTGGAATATGAAAGCACAACTCCTTGTCATATCCAAGACTAGTTCTATGCTTGTTGTGGACAAGATCTTCCCAAGGTATGATGATGGGCTTGGGAGGTGCATACTGCATTTCTGCATCTTTTTGCACATCTGCTCCTGAAATGGGTACTGAATGTGGACCAAACTCAACTTTACATTCTTGCTGCTGATGGGATTTCCTCTCAATTTTCTGAATAGAAACATGTTCAGAATGATGACTCTTTTGCTGAAGTTCATGTTGCTCGAGTTGAGACTCCAACTGCAAAAACTCAATATTTTCTTGTGCATATTGTAGACATGTATGAATGTCAAGGAGAGTTCCCTTTCCAATTTCAACTATATCACGAACAGTAGAGTGTATTGAAGTATTTAGAAACTCTAATAATTCAGTGATTTTAGTCATTTTGTCAACAACTCAACTTTACTAAATGAAAGGTGTGTGAAAATGTCAATAGACAACCAATTATATCTCTTGGCTTGGCTTTGAATTGCGTAATATATAGTATATATTACCAATGCTACACATATACAATCATGCTAATATGGACCAACTATTATATGCCACTTTTAAATAATCTCCCAACAACACTTCAAAGTCCACTTAAAATACCACTTCCAATGTCACAGTGCGTTCATAGGTGCACACTGTCTCACGGTGGAAAATAAGTATCGGTATTCAAAAAATTTCAATGCAAAACAACAGGTGAGTACTTGTTGATAAAATTGTAGTTTGATGCTTATAATTGTTCAAATCCTTATGCAATGGTTTGAGCCCACTATATATATATATATATATATATATTTTTTTTTTTTATACCAAAAATACACCATTGCTTTGTGCAGGTTGCAAACTTTTCTCTACGAAAATGATTTTAAACTCTGGGGTCACTGGTGCATCACAATTTTTTTTCTCCACTTACTGCATCTCTCATCAATCATTTTCAACAATCATTTGCAATAAACACTAAACAATTTTCTTTGCTCGTTTCTACAGATTCTTTTCAAATCTTTAACACTATGAACAAAACCTTAATTATTCTCCTCCTTTTTGTGTGGAGAATATATCTGCACTGCTCTGCTTGTAGCAAAAAATATTATAGAAAACACAAGAAAAAAAATGCACTACTCTCTTAAGGAATTACAACTTCAGTTTCTAAACACATTGCAACACATTAAATCGCAAATGTAGTCAATTTTTAAAGCAACTTGTGAATCTTTTGCTCTGTCTCCAAACTATGCTCCTACCTACGTAGCACCCTCTCGACTCCTGCCAGCCTTCTCCCACTACAGTGGTAGCATTTAACACACTGGATAGGTAGGAAATATGTGAACCAGGAGTCAGGATTAGAAGTGCTCAGGAGGGACGAGGGGAGTGGGAACTGAAGCGAAGGCCACACAGGTGGAGGGGTCCGATGGGAGGGTGGACGAAAGAGTAGGAGGCAGTGGAGAGGCTAGTGTGTGAAGGGAGGAATGAGTGTAGGGAGGGCCAAGCAGTGTGAGCGGTCAGTGAAATGTTCCTGTAGATCATGGTATTACACGAGAGTGGGCTATGGAGAGGTGCCTTCTAGTTTTTATCCTTCTCCTCCTCTTAGCTCTCCACTCTTGCACTTCTAACCAATGCTTTTGCCTGCCCTCTTCACATGCGTGTGCCCACATGGCTAGAGCCAAGAAATTCATCCCGAGTTTTTGATAGCAGAGAGGCAATCGGAGGGGACCAAGGTTTAGTGCATAACCGGGAATTTTACTGCCAATTGTCGAAGCATAAGATAGTGCTCTCTGAGGTTTTGTGGCGCTTGATGTGGGGATACCTAGAGGACTGCACGTGGAGGAGCACCTGCAACAGTAAGCCTAGACTGTACTGCGCATTGAGTTTTAGGAGAGGAAGCGTTGAAAAATAGGGAAAGGAGGGAGGCTACACATATGTGGAGCGTGGAACTGTGTAAAAATTATACTCTGGAGTCGACTGATTATTACCATAGAGAAGCCGAGAGGTGGAGTGTTTGTGTGGAGTAGTATGGAGGGCCACAAGGCTAGGAGCGTGGTGTTTTACGAATCTGGGTATGGAGCAGTTGAGAGAGAGAGAATAGAGAGAGTGTTACGTTGCAATGAGAATTGAGTGAGTGAATCGAATGAGTGAGGGAGAGGGAATCGACAGGATTTTTCAATATGACAGATAAAAAAATGCTAAATATTTGAGTGAAAATGGCAGCAGTTCTGACAAGCAGACAAGAAAAAATGAAATGCAAGCGTTTCCTATATGGAGGGTGTTTCTTGTAGCCCTAATAGTCTGCCATATTCCTCATATGGCCAAACTACAGAAATTTCATAGAAAAATTCCTAAACAAGTAAAAGGCGCAGATCTATAATGGCCACATAATAACAAGTGGTTTAGGCTTGAGCAGGGCCAAAATTCTCCTGCTTCGATACCATGTTAAACACACACATGGTGGGTGAGAAAGTAAACACACACAAAGGGAAAGATAAGCATTAGTTGCATATTACCATTGATATGATGTACATTTATAATACAATGAGGCGACCCTTGGATTCCACATTCCAAGGTCACTTGGAATCCTTTTGTGACGGTTCAGTTTCCACACCTACCCATAGAGGATTAGGTGTCCAACAGGAACGAGTATCTTTCATTCCTAATCTATCTTTTTTTGACAAGTCAAGTTTGAATGATTTGACAAACTACCTTTCACTAACTTATTAACATAAATTTAAAGTAGTTCAACCATGATTAGGTTAGATGACTGAAAAAGATCTTATTTTTGAACAAGTAGAGGCATTTAGGCTTGCACACTTTCAGTACTACTATTTTTTGGGTATGGGGCTGTACCTCTTTTCAAATCTGCTCTCTTTTTCATTCTTTCTATGTTTTCATTTTTTTATGTTTTTTTTCTGATTTTTTTCCTTCAATTTTATATACAATGAATGGAAGTTTGAAACTAGGACTCTTGACAGAAATAGTGTTTAAGCATCTGGCCATTGACTGGACCTCCAAATAATTCTTCTCCATTCAATCCTTGTAAAAAGAAAGCATTATGACCTCAAACTGACTGAACGAGATAAGGACCTTTCCATAAATTCTCAAATTTACCATGTTTACCTTTGTCCTCCCTCCTGGAATCCCATTTCAGCACCGTGTCTCCAATGTGGAAATTGTTGGCTTTAGTTATCCTATCAAATATTTTCTTTATGTTTTCTTGTAGTTGAGTCTTGTTATAAACTTCTTCCCTTGTTTGCTGCAAATGAATGGTTTGGTTCAGCCTCCTCTGCATGTCATTTTCTTTTGATTGCACTTCTTGGAGAATTTTTATCACCATAACTACCAAGGATGTTGGGAAAATCGAATCCATGCCATACACTAGTTGAAAGTGAGACATACCGATTGATTTCTTGGTGGTTAGTCTATCAGCCCATAGTGCATGTACTAGCTTTCCATGCCATGCTTTTTGATTCTGTTCTAGAAGCGTCTTGATGATATTGACCAAGCTTTTGTTAGAGTATTCAAATAGCTCATTACCTTGAGGGTAATAAGTTGTGGAATGTCCTAATGTGATGTAATATTTATAAAAAAATTCAACCGTTCTTTTGGATGTAAAGGCAACAACATTATCTGTGATGATCTTCCTGGGACACCCAAATCTAGATAAGATGTTTGTCTTGAGAAATTAGATAATGAATGAATCAGTGGAATTCCTAGAGGGAATGGCTTCTATCAACTTGGTAAAATAATCAGTAGCAGTGAGGATCCACTTATGTTGGGTAGATAAGGTGGGGTGAATCTCGCCAATGAAGTCTAAACGCCATTGTTGAAAAGGAGCTTCAAAAGTAATGGGATGCAAAGGCAAAGGTAAGAGTTTTCTCTTGCCATGAAAAATTTGGCACTTATGGCAAGTCATGACCAGTTTGTGGGTGTGAGGGAAAAGGGTGGGCCAATAGTAACCAGCCCTAAGGATCTTGTTGGCTGTGGTTTTATAGTAAAGATGGCCTCCACACTCTCCCTCATGCAGTTCATACATGATCTTACCTGCATCATCCTTAAGAAAAAACTTAAGCAACATACCACTAGGATTTTTCCAATATAATATTCCATCTAAAATGCAGAATTTTAGAGCTTTTGTTTCAGGAATCTAGCTTTTGTCTTTGATAATGTAGGAGGAGCATTGAGATAGAAAAGCACATATAGGATATCAGCATACCAAGATGAACTCAGAAATACTTCTTCAACATGTGGGGCTGTGCACTCTTCTTGTTCTTCTAAAACATCAACCATATTCTTATCTAATGCTTTGAAATTTGATTCAGCCATAAGTTTTGCAAGTCCTTGTACTTTAAGCAATTTAGTGGGTCTGATTTCTAAGTCATATTCTAAGATAATAGCAATCCACTTTCCCCTTTTACCACCAGGGTCCTGATTCATAATGTCTTTGAAAATTGTGTGTGGGACAAAAGAAATGATATGAGAATGTAAGATATAAACTCTAAAGTCTTTTAATGCCTTAATCAAGGCAAAGGCTTGTTTCTCCATGATGTTGTACTTTAGAGGAGCATCTCTAAGGGCTTTGCTGAAGAAGGCTATGGGATTTTCTTGCCCCATTATGTTCTTTTGTAGCAACATTGCAGCCATGGTATGTTCAGATGCAAATGAGAAAATATAGAAGTCTTTGGTAAAATCAAGACTGATTAGAACTGGTGTTTGGGTGAGTGCTTGCTTAACTAGTTCAAAATATTGTTTGGATTCTAAAGTCCACTTAACTCCTATCTCATTTTTGAGCATGTTTGTAATATTACTCAAGATTTTAGCAAGGTTGGGGATGAACCTCCTCAAGAAGTTGATTTTCCCAATGAAGGATTGCAATTCCTTGATGTTTCTAAGATGGCTGATTTGCAATATGCCTTCAATCCTTTTGGGGTCTATTTTAATTCCCTCTTTAGAGATGATGTGGCCTAGGAGTTTTCCTTCTTGGAGACCAAACAATGTTTTCTTGGGATTCAAATATAGGCCATATTTCATACACTGTTCAAAAACGTTTCTCAAGTGGACTAAGTGTTCTTCATCAGTCTTAGAGTAGATAGTGATGTCATCAAGGTAAATACTATGAAGTAGCCTATGTCTTCTGAAAAAGCTATGTCCATGGCCCTTTGGAAAGTAGCCCCCGCGTTCATCAACCCAAATGAAATTTTGACATACATGAATGTACCCCAAGGTGTGGTGAAGGCAGTTTTGTGTTGATCACTTGGGAATACCAACACTTGGTTGTAACTGGAAAAACCATCAAGAAATGAGATTCTCTTAGAGCCAACTACCTTTTGAAGTATGTGATCCATTTTAGGCAAGGGGTAATTATCTTTCAAGGAGTCCTTGTACAGATTTATAAAGTCAATGCAAAGTCTAATCTCCCCGGTCTTCTTCCTAACTGACACAAGGTTGGAAACCCACTCTAAGTATCTAATGGGAACTATGATCTTGGCATCATGCATTTTTTTAATCTCTTTCTCAACTAAAGGTAGTAAAACAGGGTTTATTCTCCTCAAATTTTGTTTGAAAGGTTTCTAATTTTCCTTAAGAAGAATCTTATGTTGAATAATGCTTGTGTCATATGATTTCAAATCTTCATACCCCCATGCAAACACATCTTTAAACTCTTGAAAAAGTTCAATATATCTCTGTTTTATGTGACGAGGGAGAGTTTTGAAGAGTTTGATCATTTTGGTTTCCTTTGGGCTACCTATGTTATATTCCTCTACATCATTCTCGGTGGATTCTATCTTTGGTTTTTTAGCCACATCATTAAAGTCGAACAACTCTTCTAATGGTGCAAGTCCCCTTGGTAATATATCATCTTTACATTGTAAGACCTTAAGGTCCCTTTGGTCTAGATCCTCAAAAAATTATGCCTCACAAGGATGTGCAATCAGATTTATATCAGTAGTAGGGGACAACTCTGTTTGATGAGATTATTCTTCAACAAAAACCACTTCATCTTGTTCTAGGCTTGGTTTTGTTCTTGTGAATTCATTTCTAGAATGCAAAAAGTCATCAATTTTTTCATCACCCTCAAAAACTTGCCAATATTTAATGTTGTCAGCTACTATAGGATGGTGTTTGACTTTGATAATGTATTTTTCACTTGCATGTGGTATTTGGAAATTGCTGGCAGCAAAGGCGAGCTCATTGGCAAGACTATTTTGGGCTCTAGGAATGTAAATGAGTTCACATTTCTCAAAAGTTTTGAGGATATCTAGGGCTATATTTCTGTACTCTGTTAATCTTGGATTCTTTTCTGAGTACTCACCTTTGATTTGTTTAATGATAAGTTTTGAATCTCCTTGGACATATATTTTCTTAGCTCCTAAGTCTTCAAGAAAGTGTAAACCAAGGAGGAGAGCCTCATATTCTGCAATGTTATTTGTGCACTGAAAATCAAGTTTGTATGAATGGCCCTCATTTGTGTTATGTATCCAGACACCAGCTCCTAAACCAGCCTTGCCACAAAATCCATCAAAGCTTATATTCCAAATCATTTCTAGTTCATATTTGTTACTGTGTTGTTGTTCAGGACTGCTAGAGTTCTAGTTGTCATGTTCTTCATTTGAGGGTGAGTGTGAGTGTTATGGAGAGCCTTGTTCTTTCTCATTTTCTTTCACCTATTTACTAATGTAATTTTCATTATATAAGATTAAAGAGTACAATTATTAATGAATGGAATAAACAGGGGTGTTGTTTGGCCTATCTAGGCTACTTACCATATACTTCATGTGAGATTCCCGGTATAATCTCCTAGTTTGATTGAAGACAGGGATAGTAGCATATGACATGTCCATTTGGAGGCTGCCTTGAAGTTTGGCTCCCCATGATCTAGCTAAAAGCATGCCATACTTCGGGGGAATATCAGCAGCAACTATGTCCATGACTAGACTCTTAGCAGGTATTTGCACCAGATTGACACAAATATCCTTGATTAGGCCCAAACACTTGACTCTAATCGAATCGAAAGAATATAAGTCTTTTTAAGGTTTGGTTATTTCTAGGCCTAATCTTTCCATCACTACCTTAGGCATGAGGTTGTGTGAGGCACCGGAATCTAGCATAACATTGTGTAATATTTTGTCATGTATGTTTAGGCTAACATAGAAAGGAGGGACAACTCCTTCTTGGTATTTTCCCTCTACTTCGGGACCAAAAAACAACTCCGGTTTATCATTAGTCAAGTTTAGAGTGTCTGTATCGTTCCCTATGCTCAAAAATTTCAAAACTTGGGACCTGTACATATCTTGAGTTACCAATTCAATGATAGGTATGGTTATTTTATTTTAGCAATCTCTCCTTCAAAACTGAAAGGTACTTGGGTTTTGGGCATATTTACATTAGTTTTATCAACCATAAAATTTTATACATTTTTAATTTGCTAATTCTGATTTGGGGCTTTGGTCAAAAGAGTTTTCTTAAGGCCAATAGTAGAGGTACTAGGGCAGCTTGTGTCACCACTTGGTTGGCTAGTTTTGTCTCTGTTTGGATCATTTTTCTTAGCCATGGTGTTGGTGTTGTCTGCTATCCTTTTAGGAATATTTTCTGGGGTTTTCCTAACAACAATGTATTTTTTGTTTTTCTTGGGGGCATCTTGGTTTTTTTTTCTCCTAAGGTCATATTGCCTATGGACTTCCATTATTGCATTTTCAAATCCCAACCTGTAGTCTTCAAAATCCTCATAGTTAGTTTTAGATTGATTTGGGGAAAAGAACTCTTGTTCTTATTTTGTGAGAAAAACATTGTCTTCATTATTTGAACCTATTAAGTTTACATGGCTTTCTTCAAGTCCTTCATTCTCTCTTCCCTCTTCATCAAGATAATTGTCTTGGAAAGGAGGCCTAATTTGTTGGTCATTGTCTCATGGCCTAATTTGGGGTGGGTCTCTTTTGAAGTTTTGATTCCGATTTCTATTTTTGGGATTTGGTTGATTCTCTCTAGGGGGTACCTTTTCATTCAAGTTTATCCTTTCCATAATTCTCTCCATGGTTCTAACTAGGTTTTCTATTTTGGCATCAGAAGAAGAGGTTGAGGCTATGGTTTCATCTTTGTAAGTGACTCTTTTTTCCGACCTCATCCTAGCTCTCTTTTCAATCAAGTTGGCTTTTGCACTAATATCTGTCCTTTGCATTTCTTCTAAAGTTGTGGGGTCTCTCTCTCTCAATTGGTATGTCATGTCGATCAAAGCCTTCAGGAAATTTCACTAGTGCTAGGCCTTGTGGGGGTTTCCTGTGAGGGGGGAGGGCATTGTAGACACTGTTAAAACTGGTGCAATAATATTGTACACTTTCCCCTACATTCCTCTTAAGATTTTTATATTCAGAAAGGATTTGGAGGGGGTTTTTCTTGACTTCCCACTTGTTTATGAAAGATTGGGAGAGGAAAGGGAGATCACGTATGATGTTAGGAGCTAATGCTTTGAATCATTATTTGGCTTCACCTCCTAAGATTTGTGAAAAGATCCTCATTTTAATGGTTTCTTCTTCTATTTCCATGTAATCAAAGGCATCATTAATCCTATCTACATGTTGTTGGGCAGTGATGGATTCAGCTCTAGTGAAGTGGGGAATTCTGGATTGGTAGTCATTTGGTAAAGGTACCAAAGGTTGGGGTAAAACCAGGGCGGCATACCAAGCTTCCATGATGGGAGCTAGTGGAGGATTTACAAGAGGAGGGTTTGTGAAAGGGGGTTTAGGATGAACTGGAGTGGTTTGCACAGTGGTGGTATGGATGTGTGTGGTGGAAGTACTTGGACCAGCTGACTGATTCTGAGCAGATTTGGTATGGAAAGATTTGAAGTGATCGAGAAATTGAAAGTCAGGTGGTGTGGAAGGAGAGGCTTCTCTACTAGAACTTTGTTGCAAATCTATGGGCTCAAGGTCAGTTTGGTCAATATCGGTTTGTGACTTGGTTCTGAAAAGGTTATTTGTATGGTGCAAGTCAAACTGGGGATCTTGCAAAGCTGTAAGATTTTTAGGTACAGAGCTTGCTCTATGAATGGTCCTAATAGTAGTTAAGTTTCCAGATCTAGAAGTTTGCCAGAAAATATTTTCTGGGTCATCAACTATGTTGGGAGGGTTTGGTTCCAGATGAGATCTGGTACTGATCCTTTGTGAAATTATATTTCAAACTCAAAATGCAGTGAGGCTGAAATTTTAGGACTGTTTTTGGAAAGCTGACCTCTCTTAGTGCTTGGTAAACTCACAAAGTGTAGAACTAGGCTTCTAAACTTCTCAGGGCTGACTTGACACAATCCCAGGGAGTCTAAATGAGAACTAGTGAAGTAATAGGCTTACTGGAGGCTAGTGGAGTCGCTAGGTGGATATTTTTTTTCTTGTTTTAAGGATGTATGTCTATGGTCCACCACCAATAACTCACAAAAAACCAATCTAGGGATGTTTTTTTGGGTTTTTAGAGTTTTTATGTAGCCCTAAGGTTTGTATGAGTATCTCCTAACTGTGTCATCATTTTGCTAGGATGGTGAAACAGGTAGAGTCTACTCTTGGTTATCAGTTGATTTTATAAGCTTAACTGGGGGTTTAAATGAGTCTATAAGATTTTTTAGGCTACTATTTACTCTGTCCCACCATGATCGCCAGAATGTTAGCGTGGAAATGAGGTGGCGATAAAGCACCAGATACTCTCTAATAAGGGTTTCTGAAGTCCTAAGGGGTACTTAGATTGTCAATAACTCAAAATGTCCCACCGTGATTGCCAGAATGTTACTGTGGCGATGAGGTGGTGATAAATCAATAGATACTACTTGACAGGAGTGATTCTGAGATTCTAAAGAGGGCTTAGGATGTTATTTTCTCAGCGTCCCACCATGATCGCCAAAATGTTAGTGTCCCATGATTTAGTAGATTGGTAGACCAAATGCATAGGGTAACATGAAACCAGTCTTTGGAGTCCTAGGACTTAGCCTTCCTGGACTCAGAGAGGGCTCTCTCTATTATATGCAAAGGATGTGAACTTGTTTGCTTTAGATGGTTGATTTTAGGCTAGTTGTGAAGTTTAGGGTTTGTTTGTTGGTTTGGGTTGGGTAAAATGATCAAGTAGAATAGGTGGAGTGAGAAGTCATCAAATCATTGGGCTATGGAGTCTATGAAAGTCATGGATATCTCAATAATGATTCAGAGTGCATCAGAAGGAAAATCTAGTGTGGTCAATGGATCTTTTAAGGTTATGTGTGAAGTGAAATGGACATTAAGTTGGGGAAACAAGGTAGGGCAAAGTGCAGTTAAGAATCCTTTGTCATATACCCATAAACAAGAAGATCTCAAATATTGATAAGCCAAAGTTAATAATCATGAGATAGGGAAAACCATTAACTCAATGAAAATACTTAAACAAATAGACATTCAAGATGAACAATTCAGTGAAACACATAAAGTAAGAAATCCTATCTAACTTTAGTGATTTCACCTTGAAAGTTTGAAAACATATAAGATGAAAAATAACTTTAACCAATGAAGAGGGAATTCCTAGACATCATCAATCAAGCTATAAATAATTTTGAGGAAAAATGATAGGCATGGACAAAGGGCAAGATCAGAACAAGACCTCCTTGGCTTAACCTAACAAGTAATACTTCAAGGAGAGATTTCAAAACAGAGTTTAGATAGCATCAAATAAGCAGGGCTTGCCATAAAAAATATTTGGAAACTAGCATATTAATCCATTGATGAAATAAACAAGCATAAGGAGGCCTAAGAAGTAGCTAAGAATTCCTTAAACACACCCAGCAGAGGAAAACATAAAGACAATAGCAATAGGAAGGACTAAGGTGCCTCAAACAACATTTCTTAGCCTATACTTTTCTAATCTACTGCAACATAGAAGGATGGAAATATGATAAACAAGAAAACATGAAAAAATTAGAGACACATCACCATTTACCAAGCTCAAGGATCCTGCAATCAAGCCTTCATCATCATCAATCAAAGCATATCATTCACAAGCTCCATAACACCAAATTTCTCTTCAACCTCAAAGAACCATGTATTGCTCTCATAACTCATCAAAAGCCAACATTAATAATGAGTCCTAAATGATCCTTTTAACAAGCAAGGAGGAGAAAAACCTAATAGAGTCTCTAGAAGCCTATTGGCTAATCTGAAATGTCACTATTGTCCTTGAGACCTTGTAAGGCCCAAGGCACAAAATATCTAAAACAAAATATCTTTTCGGGCATTTTTAGAAAATAAATTGACATTTGAGGTCTGACAAGCCTCCTAAAACTTTCCAAGTGTACATTGTTGACTTTCCCTCTGCTAAGGGCGCAACACTGTGTTTTAGGAGGAATTTCCATGCCAAGGGCGTAGCACTAGAGTAGGAAAATTGGGTCAACTTGCAACAATGTTTTGAAAGCCTTCCCGATGTTGGAAAAGGCTCCGTGATGGCCCATTCGAAAGCCATTTGAGTCTAATTTCTAGATATACCCTTGGTTCTATAATTTGACCTCTAAAACCTATTCAAAAAGCAAAAATTCCAAGGCTGGTAAAGGCGCAGCACATTTCCTGAAAAGCAGGCAGAATGGTGAAAACTAGGGTGTTTTTGATCCTTTTGGAGGACCAAAACAACTCCAATTGATCTGAAACTTTGTAAGCATGCTAAATTTGAGATGAGGATTCCAAAAATGTGATCCTTTCCTCTTGAAGATTCCTTGAGAAAAAGCGTAGCACCATGTGTGCTACCCCCTTGGCCTCAAAATTAGCAAAAAACCAAAACTTGTCAAAATTCTCCCAAATTTGGTGAATGAGTGCCTCATGGGTTTTGGGAGACTTGTAGTGAGGCTTGTTCCAAGATTAAAAGCCTAGCTTGGCCATTTTATTCTTTTAGTGCTTGAATTTCAATGAGGGCTTCCTTCAGTTTGGCACAAGCAAGTTTGTTTTTCATTGCATAGTACTTCGTCATATTTTTCTGGAGAGCAAGGCCCCTCTTTATCTTCTTGAAGTTCTTGTGTTCATTCTTGTAGTACTGAATGACATGTTGTGCCATCTCAAAATCCCTCTCCCACTCCCTGATTTGTGCATCTTTGCTTTGGAGTAGTAGTCTAGTGGCCACCTCCTCATCCTCATTATCACTATCAAGGTCAATAAATTGTGGCTTTTGAGTAGTTTTCTTGCCTCCCTTACCTTTCTTATCCTTTTTCATCTTTTCTTTGCCCTTGTCAAGCCTTTGAGCTGATGTAGATGGCAAGGTCCCTTGCCTTTTGGAGGCAACAAACACTTGCCTTGATCCTCTTTGATATGTGAGAGGAAGAAACTCAAATTTGTTTACTAGAATGCTCTTACCATGACTGATCTCAAGATTTCCTTTCCTTTCATCATTGATTTATGCATTTATGTCTTCTTGATTTTGTTCTTGACTGCCCTCTTGAGAGGTACTTTCATTTTCCTTCATGCTAACATCACTGTCATGACCTTCGCCACTATCATCAACCTCTTGACTATCCTTTTGGTTCATAGTGTCACTACTGTAATTATTTTTAGGGCTATCAGTCATCATGTTTTCTTCTTCATCATTCTCCTATATGTTTGCAACATTATCATTGCCATCATCATTTTCTATGCTGTCACTATTAGAAGTGTATTTTTCAGTGTCTTCATTACTGTTTGGTGCATCTTCATAATTTTCATTCTCTTCCATATCTTCTGCACTGACATTTTGTTCTAAACTGTCCTCTGTCTATTCTTCTTTATCACTGATTTTCTCTTAAGAATCTACCTTTTCATTATCTATTTCTTCTTCCTCTTTCTCTGTCTCTATTTGTTTTTCTGTCTCTTCTTCATCTTCACTGTTTTTCTCATTGCTTTTGTTTTCAGAATCTGCCTCATCACTACTTGCATCTGCCACTTCTTCATTGCTTGCATCTGCCTTTTTCTCTTGACTGTAATTTGTTTCTTCCTCCTTATTTGGCTCACTGCCTTCTTCTTCTTCACTATTCTGCTCATTGCCTTTGTCCTCCTCTTCACTGTTTGGCTTATCACTTCTTTCTTGTTCTAAGCTATCTTCTTCTTCATAATCTAACCCTGTTTCTTGATTTTTATCATCATCCTCCTCATCATCATTTTCTTCCTCATGGCTGTCATTTTCTTTTTCCTCATGACTGTCATTTTCTTTTTCCTCATGACTGTCACTCTTTGCCTCATCATCTCTTTCTTCTTCCTCATTGTCCTTTGTTTCTTCCTCATCATAATTTTCTTCATTTTCACTTTCTTCTTCTTCATCATTTGTCCTTTCTTCTTGATTGTCATTTTCCTCTTGTTCTTCATCACTTTCTTCTTGTTTTGATGCTTTAGGAGAAGGTGAAGGAGGGAAGTTCTCTTAGGGAGAGGATTCATGTGGGGATGAGGAATCATGGTTAGTGGGGGTTGATGGAGGGAATGAGGAAGGTGGATGAGATGATGATGGTAAACTTTGTAGAGGAAGAGGCTATGGATTTGTGAAAACATCATGGCTGATGAATAATTCCCATGGGATACCCTGTTTCTCTAATTGATGCAACACAATCATCTTGATAAGAGAATGGTGGAAAAGACTCTATATTTGTTGTGAAGGAGGCCTCTTTTGCACAATGTATGACATCTTATCAATACTTCTATAAAGTTAATAAGGAAAATGCAGTAGCTTGGCCCTAGTGAAGTGCATATGAAGTCTTATATGGTAGGAATAAAGTCTAGAAAACCTCCCCTCGCATGTAAAATACTTCATGATGACTTTCATTAAAGGGGCATATCTTTCCAACACATGGGAAAAGGGAAAAATAGTCTTGCAATCAACTTGGTATCTTGGTTTCAAGAAAGGTTGATAATGGCTAAATTCCAAATTCACCTGTTTGAACCATTTTTCTCCCATGCAAGGTATTCCAGTGGAAATAAAAATTGTATTGGTGGATAGCTCAAAATTTACCCTAGCAAGATGCACTTGATGGTCATGGAGGTTGAGGACAAAAATTATGGTCAACTCAGGGTGACTTTGGACTCTTTTTACCTTCTCACAGAAATCAAAACAACCTACCTCTTGGAAATATGCAACTGTGGTAGGGGAGGCTGTCAACTCCTTGGTGTTTAAAGGCTCAATCCTGTTTACCTTTCCACCCTTTCTCTGTGGTCCCCTAGGCCTTTGGCCTCCTTCTCCATTGTCAATACTACCTTCTCTTGACATTTTTTTTTTTTTTTAACTCTTGCTTTGAAAAAAAACCCCTGAACTACTTGTGAAATGATATGGAGAGGGCAAGTGAGATGATAATGAGAATGACAGTGAAGGAAAATGATGAGGGATTAGCAAAGAAATCTCAGTCTATCTTTATCATGTAGATGCGTGAGTGTTCTTCAATCAACAGAGTTTTTTAGCATGGTGACCAAGCTTTCTCTTCCTCTAGGGTTTCCAACTTTCTCTCTAAGTTCACCCTTTAAAACAATATGAAAGGAGGAAATAGATCTAAATACCTCTTAAAAACCATCAGGAGGTGCCAAGCAGAGACATGGAGGAGCTCTGAGAAAATTTGGAGGCTTGCACAGCTTTGAAAATCTTCCTGGCTAAACGCGTAGCATAGGAGTGTAGCACTCAACCTAGTCGGGTCGGCCTGAACGGCCCAGCATGTAGCGTGGCATAGTCTGCACGGTGTCAGGTCAGGCCTGAATGACCCAGCGCATAGTGCCCTGACGATCTTCTATGCAACATTTTAACAAAGGACATGCGTGTAGCAGTTTGAAGGCGTGAAAGTCGGGCGGCGGGCCTCTGCATGTCCCTACGTGTAGGACACTTCCACAGGCACGTAGTGCGCTGTTGCAATTCCCAAAGAGGGCACACATAGGCGCATAGCACAGCTTTATAGGAGCGTAGCACAGGGCTTCTCTTGCTCGAAGGTTTCCAGAAACCTTGAAATTTATCTCTGAAGACCTTTTTCTCTCTTTTGCAAATGATAAGTGAACTTGAGTGATAAATGATGATGCTTTTATACCCTTGGAATAATAAATTAAAACTAGAAACCTACCTTGGCTAATATGTTGTCTTTGGTTACTTTATTACTGATATCATTTTTCTTTTGCAGGAGGTGACTTAAACCTAAAAAATGATCTTTAATCATCTCAACATTTCTTCTTGGCTGTCATTAGGTAACTGAGGTGATGGATTTTAGCTCTCTTTGGCCTGTTGATGTTTATTAAAACTTGTTTTGCTGGTGCCTGTGGGAGTTGTATGGTTTCACTGTGTTTTAGTCATCCTCATGTCTTCACCCATTTTTATCGAGAGACTGATAGAACATATATTATTCCTCTTTGAGATACCAGAATGTAAGTGGTCTTAAAACAAGGTTCCTCCCCTTCTTACAGATTTTCTAGAGGTATAATGGTTCTGTTTGGCACAGTGACATTAGTATTTTAAATCAAGTTTGTCATTACCTTCCCTTGGCAACTTTTGCTTGATGCAAGTGCCATAACATAGTGTTGTGGTCTTCTTAAACTTCCTTTTGAGTTTGACACCTTAATCACTCAACAGTAGAAATCTTGCTCAATTTGATTTCTTATTTGACACTTAACCTCCTGCTTTCCTTCTTTGACCATTTTGAAGATATTTTACTGTACTCGAAGGCTTAGACTTCCTCACACTAATACTCTTTACAATTTGTCCCTTTGATGCAGTGAAATAGTGTTGCCTTGACAAACCATGTAGGTCACCTTCTAATATCATTTTTAAACTTCTGCCTGTTGTCATCATGGAGGTCTCTCATCTTCATTTCTAGTTTCAATAAATCTTCAATTTATGCACAGTTGTGCTGATGTACCTCTATCCTTGTGATCCTTTGCAATAGCTCCTTACTGGGCAATAAGTTTTAGCCAATCAGTCATAAAAACCCTAATTTTCTTTTTTCATAGGCCTATTGCCTCTCCTTTTCTATGGCTTCCCTTAGGGATGATTTTCCCATTTACCTTACCTCTTCTTCTGTTGATGGCCATCTCATTCATTCCTACAGAAATGTCTAAGATGGGCAGCTATTTTTTGCAAAAGTTGTGCTTTGATCAAGGAGGTATTTCTTGAAGGTTTTTCTATCAAACTTGGACAAACAGTTGGTTACTTCCCTTCCCACTTGATTTCACCTTTTTGGCACATGAAAAAAACTGATTAAGAGCATTCAAAATAACCATAAAATTTGTGAAACCTTAGTGACCTAGTGGGAAAATTTCTTTGACTTGATCCTTGATTGAGATTAGGCTTGGGATCTTCATAGTGTAAAAGTAGAGCTTCTTGATCAATGAGTGTATTTGAGGATATAGAAATGGATGAACTTGATTGATCTAAAGAGATTATAGAGGGATTTTGAGATTATCAATGCTTTAGGATATTTGGTAAACATGGGAAAAAGCAAGTTGGTTGGTGATCATAGATGGCAAATGGAGGGGTCGGGCAAGGCCAAACTGGGTGCTAAGGTCAAAGGTGTCAAAACACAGTGAAGATGAGTAGCTTGAGCCCATGATGGGTCTTCTGGGAGTGGTATGTTGGCCATGACTTGGTAGAGTAGTAAAATAGTGAAAAATTTATCCTGAGGATAATGAAGGCAGTGAGATTTCTAGAACTCACAATATTCATGAATTTTATTTCTAGAAATATTGGATAAAAATTTAGTCATCTATAGCAAGAAAAAAATTACTGATGCTTAACACAAGGGTGGACCTAGAGTCCACAAACCACGGTTTGCGGACCACAGGATAGCGTAGGCTATATCGATATAAATAGATTAATAGTTTGAGTCTAGAAGTAGGAATGAATTAAGACTGATGCTATGTGCGAAATGTTAGATCTGTTTTGGGTTATTTTGGGTAAGGAATCATGCTGGCTGTGTGCACGGAGATCCTTAGTCCTGCTGTGTGTAGACCCCACTAGGCTATGTGCGCGGGCTGGTTTTGGTTGTAAGTGGATTTGAATGTTAATGAACACGAAGTATTTTTAAGTATCTGTGTATTATTTGGATCAATGATGTGTACTGCTGAAGCGTATCTGTGATGGTTATTTAGCTGCGAATATATTTGTGTGTTGCATGAGTATATCTGTAAATACTCTCTGATGGTATCTTTTTAAGCTGTGAATACTGCTGCGATATTTGTTTAAGCTGCGAATACTGCTGTGATATCTGTTTATGTTGTGAATGTATCTGTAGCTGTGTTTATGATATTATGTGCTGGTAATTGCTGACACGCATGTGGATGTGAGGTATTGATTAGATCTATGAATGGGAATAGCTTTGTTAAGGTTAATAACTGACTATACTGATAAAGCCTGCAATTTGACTTACTCTGTGCGAACCCGATAAGCTATGAACACAGATCGGCCTCGACTTACCTACTCTCTCTTAGGGTGCAGAAACCTGGTTCCAGCACCCTCCCATACTACTTTGGGTGAGACCTTGGCCTGTGCATGTAGGTCATTGCCGAAAGGGTCAGTAGTATAGGGGTTTGTTGGCAAACCTTAACCTCCGAACCTGGGTCAGGACCCCTCAAGCCAACAAATGTTTCCATTGCCATGACCGGGAGCATTTTGAGAGAGAGATCGGGTAATGCCATGAGGTCATTGGAGACCTGAGAGGGTGGAAATTGAAGAGTGGTTCGAAAGACAAATTCAAGAATTTGCTATAAAGGAGAATCGCAGCACGAAATTGACGACTAAAAAGTGGAAGAACAAGTACATCTTCACTGAAGTCTATGAAATTTTCTTTGTAACCTTTATGCACAAGCTTCAGGAGTGGTTGGGAAGGCTCGTATATTTCCAGGTGTGCTGGAAGGATGAGCGGGTCACACAGTGGACTCCAGAGTTGATCCAGTAATTGGAAAGGACCTAAAATACCATCACCCGTACGGTAGATCACTGGGTGGATAGTGTGTTGGGAGGATTTTTGACAGAATTCACAATCGATCAGTTCATATCCTATTTGGAAGTAGAGAGGAGGTTGTTCAAGGGTTTTCGGGGTAAGTTCTTGAAAACGTTGCCTTTGTTAATCAAAATATTACTGTGCGAAAAGGGAATTCTTTGCAGCCATAACGAGTGAATGACCCCTAATCTGAGTGAGAGAAGAAAACGAAGTGGTAAATACTACCGAACTAATTAGGAAGGAGATAGATATGTCTACAATCCATTAAGAGAATTGGTTGTGCATAGCCCTCCAGCTACACCACCTTCAAGTTAGCATAGGGGTAAGAACTCACCCATATCTCCACCACCACCAGAAGATGATATGGTCTAGCACATGAAGCTGCCTACCTTCAAGGGTGTAGGGGATGAAGATATGGACCGATTTTGGTTTTTCGCAGAATCAGTATGGGCTATTCAAAACATGGCTTCCGACGCTGTAAAGAGGGCGTAGCTATCACTTGCCTTTGAAGGAAGGGCCATGGATTGGTATATGGGGTACGTAGGACAGCATGTAGATCCATCCATTCTGAAGATTAATACATCGTTAAAACAACAGGTTCGGAAGCCTAAGTCCTACTCTCAGATAGTGGTCGACTTGAAAGACTTTAGAAAGGGACCCACTGAATTGGTATGGGAAGATGATCAATGGATGAAAAAGGTTATCAGAGATGGGGAATTTTAGTATGACGACAGAAAACACAAGGAATGGTTTATCGCTATGCTGCTACCTCACCTGCGTGGACCTATGGGTCATCAGTCGATTGCAACACAAGAGAAGGCTTTGGAGATTTCTATGAAACTAGAGGTCGTGCCGAGGGACGATGCTCAGTTTGGGGTGCAGTAGATATAGGGAAAACTGGAGGAAATGCACATAGAAATACAAAATCTACGAAAGGAAAGAGGGAAAGAGGCTAGTTCAGACATATGGTGCATAAGATGCAGGGTATCTGGTCATACCAAGGATCAGTGTCCTCTGCTGGTAGATTACATGCAGGCTGGGGGACCTAGCCCATTACGTTTTAAGGAGGCTACAGGGCCAAGTGGTCCAATGTTATGGTGTGCTAATTTTTGTGTTGCCGAGCTACATGATACTAACCACTGTCCCCGTATGGGTTCTTACGTTCCAGAATTGAAGCAACAATGGTGTCGATTCTGCTGCTCTGTGGGGCACGACGAGCATAATTTCCGAACCTATGACTTGATGATAGATCAAGGAAACCTATACAGGGTACAGGCTAACCCTGCGTGAAAATCCTGCCATTATTGTAGACAACTGGACCATGTGATTGAAGATTTTCCAATTCTGATAGAAAAAATGTAGGAAAAACAACAGACACCTACGTAGAATGTGCAAAGGGTTAAGGCAGAACCACGGGATTAAGGACCAAGTATTAATGTCATAACCCATAGTGGCATGGCTACGGGAGGAGTTGAGGAGAAGGCCGAAGCTGAACCTCTTATCTGGAAAGTAGTTGTCAAACAGGAAATCCTGGACCTATAGAAGGAAAAGGAAACCTTTGTTGCATCTCGTAGAGATTTTACTAAGGATGAGGTGCCTATTTCAAAAGCCCTAGCAAGCCCGAGAATAGACGATGAGGTTAAACCATTTCTACAAGCTTGTATGAAGCTGCTACAAAACCAAAAGGTAGTAGAAAATATGAAAGCACTAATAGATAGCTGCGTAGAGAGGAATAACTTGCCCTTAGAAATTAAGGATGTGCACAAAATATACAAGCATAAGAAACACACTGGTAGGGAAATGCGGCTAACAGCCACTGGAAAATTTGGAAGAAATTCCGATGGCCAATTCTTCGCTATTCCAACACATAGTCGTCGCAAGAGCGACAGTTCGAGGGCGGGCAAAATGTGGTTTGCCATACCGTCGCAGTTCCGACGCAATTAAAAAGTGTCGCACTATCGACACTTTTTCCGTCGCTTCCAAACAAGCGTCACTCTTTCGACGTTTCCCAATCCGTCACACTTTCGACCTTTGTAAACTGTCGCGCTTCCGACGAAATGTGGTCCGACGTTTTGAACGTCGCTCTTCTGACGTTTTTAACCTGTCACAATTACGACAAAATGTGGTTCGACGTTTTGAATGTCGCTCTTCCGACATTTGTAAACTGTCGCAAGTCTGACGCAATGTGGTCCGATGTTTTTGACGTCGCTCTTTCGACGGTTGTAAACTGTCACAATTCCGACGAAATGTGGTCCAACGTTTTGGACGTCGCTCTTCCAACGTTTGTAAACTGTCACAATTCCGACGAAATGTGGTCTGGCATTTTTAACGTCGCTCGTCTGACGTTTTTATATTGTCGCTCTTCCAACGTTTTTAATTTGTCGCAATTTCGACGCTTACAAGGCGTAGGTATAACGACGACAGGTTCAATTTAAAAAAAAAAATGAAAGTTTAAAAGAGGAAAAACGCTGTTTTGAATATATTATGTGAAGTAAAACAGTCCATGAAGTCATTACATTTTCACATCTGAAGATTGGAACCCAAATATCCATCCAGAAAAGTGGAAGTCCCACCCTAGACAATGATAGAAAAATACCCCATGTCACATACAGGAACATGATATAAAACCCAATAACGGTCCACATGGAGATTATCGACAATCTGAGAAAGCATCCAAATATGCCCGAGGCATCTATAAAAAAGTGAAATAGCAGTATGTAGAATAGTAAAGCAATAGATAGAGTACCGACGTCCATTGTTCCAAATACAAATTAAAGTACCCAAATCCTTGAACAGAGAAAAACGCTAATCATGTGAGGAGTGTGATATGTCCAAAATATAAAAATACCATCAGACCATATCAATAAACCAGCAACATAGACCAGCATAGCTAGTTTTGAAGGCAGAGTGATAAACATTAATCATTTTTTTTTTCACAAGAGAAAAAATGCTGTTTTGAATATATTATATGAAGTAAAACAGTCCATGAAGTCATTACATTTTCACATCTGAAGATTGGAACCCAAATATCGATCCATAAAAGTGGAAGTCCCACCCTAGATAGTGATAGAAAAATACCCCATGTCACATACAGGGACTTGATATAAAACCCAGTAACGGTCCACATGGAGATTATCGACAAATCTGAGAAAGCATCCAAATATGCTAGAGGCATCTATAAGAAAGTGAAATAGCAGTATGTATAATAGTAAAACAACAGATAGAGTACCGATGTCCATTGTTACAAATACAAATTAAAGTACCCAAAATCCTTGAACAGAGAAAAATGCTAATCATGTGAGGAGTGTGATATGTCCAAAATATAAAAATACCATCAGACCATATCAATAAACCAGCAACATAGACCAGCATCGCTAGTTTTGAAGGCAAAGTGATAAACATTAATCATTTTTTTTCACAAGAGAAAAACGTTGTTTTGAATATATTATATGAAGTAAAACAGTCCATGAAGTCATTACATTTTCACATCTGAAGATTGGAACCCAAATATCCATCCAGAAAAGTGGAAGTCCCACCCCAGACAATGATAGAAAAATACCCCATGTCACATACAGGGACATGATATAAAACCCAATAACGGTCCACATGGAGATTATCAACAATCTAAGAAAGCATCCAAATATGCCCGAGGCATCTATAAGAAAGTGAAATAGCAGTATGTAGAATAGTAAAGCAACAGATAGAGTACCGACGTCCATTGTTCCAAATACAAATTAAAGTACCCAAAACCCTGCAACAGAGAAAAACGCTAATCATGTGAGGAGTGTGATATGTACAAAATATAAAAAGACCATCAGACCATATCAATAAACCAGCAACATAGACCAACATCGCTAGTTTTGAAGGCAGAGTGATAAACATTAATCATTTTTTTTTTCACAAGAGAAAAAACGCTGCTTTGAATATATTATATGAAGTAAAACAGTCCATGAAATCATTACATTTTCACATCTGAAGATTGGAACCCAAATATCCATCCAGAAAAGTGGAAGTCCCACCCCAGACAGTGATAGAAAAATACCCCATGTCACATACGGCGACTTGATATAAAACCCAGTAACGGTCCACATGGAGATTATCGACAATCTGAGAAAGCATCCAAATATGCCCAAGGCATCTATAAGAAAGTGAAATAGCAGTATGTAGAATAGTAAAGCAACAGATAGAGTACCGACGTTCATTGTTCCAAATACAAATTAAAGTACCCAAAATCCTTGAACAGAGAAAAACTCTAATCATGTGAGGAGTGTGATAACCATCTGCAGAAACCCAGGCTCGCTTGTAAGATCAGGATTGCTTGATTCCAAAATTGGTAACCATCTATTGCATCCGAGATGTAAGGTTCAGGCTCACTTGTCTCCATTAGTAGCCCGCTACAACATCCACCCTGTTCATAGAAAAAAGGTTCTTGTACTAGATATACAGAGAAAGAGTATAATACGTAGACCATATAAACATGGCTCTGTATTTCAAAAAATATGTTTAAAATAGAAACAGGGCAACATTTTTTTTCTAAGTAAAGTTAATCTATTAACAGTGGGAATAAAATTACACCAAAGTCAAAATCGTTTCCCAGACTCATGGCAAATTTGTCATCAAAAAATCAAAAAATTAAGAAGACTACCCTCATACGGGGAAACCAGTCTTGAACGTTTAATTTATAGAATTCAAAAATATTAAAAAGGTCCAGCACAGTAAAATAATCTAAAAGCAGCCCAATTAAGTGGGCCGCGAAGAAAGAAAAACAAATTAACCAAACTACTCCTCTGGCTCCTCGACGATTCGGCACCATCCTTTGGAAGGTACAAGATCGCTAGGTGCTACCTCCACATTCATGCCACAGCTCCCCTCCTGAAGGCCCGAATGCTGGCCGGCTTTCTCCGAATGCTGGCCGGCTTTTTCCGAGCTCAGACCCGCTGGACGGGTGCATTCTTCCTCTGTTTGGGCCTCCTCGCGGAAAACCACAGTGACTGAAGCTGTAATTCGTGGATGGTTGAGAGAGAAATTAAAGGAAAATTGCGCAGTGTGCGTCGTGGGAGAAGGTGAACTAGCGGTGAGGAAACAAGGAGCAGGGGAATCCATACGATGGCCAGATCCTACAACCCAATCCCGCCCACTCCTAGTATTTAGATAGCGACCTCCGTAATAATCACTGGATTGGCCGGAAGACAACTCGGTTGAGGGGCTGGAGGGAGCGCGCAGGAGTTGACCTCTAGTGCTCCCCCTGCGGCAACGCATCCTTTGACGCACGCGAGGCATGGGTGCAGTGGGCACAAGAGGAGACGGAGAAGCAGAATTCCAAGAAACAGAGGAAGACAGACAAGGACCAGACCGAGAGAAATGCAGATATGCAGCAAGGTCTATGCAGCAGTTCAGCTGGCCACTTATCCTTCTCGTCACAGTGAGCAGGCAGTGTAACCCAGCAACTGGCTCGTCTGAAAAACCATATCAAAATGCCATTTTATCGACCTGACTGCAATGCAATCGAAGCATGCCTGTCATAATTAATCTCTGATCATTAATGAGAGCCAAAGGTCGGATCATATTGGAGCATGCGGAATCGCTAACAGGAGTGGAGGTCCGATCTTGAACAGTGTTAAAACTTAATGCGATTAGATGTGAAAACCTTGGAACTTAATTGAACAACGTTAAAAATTAATGCGATTGATATGAAATTGCCACATCATGTCCCATCGCCTTAAATGCCATCAAATGCACCCGCAGCCGGGAGCAGGGCAAGTTCTGATTGAGGACACGTGGCAGAAATTGATTGGAGTGGATCTTTGTTTGGGCCACTTGTGCAGTGGAAATCCGGACCTGAAAAATATTAGGACGGATTTTATAAGAAATTCGCGTCACAACTCTCCCTCCATACGCCAGCCCAACTTCAGACCCGAAAAAGATTAGGGTAGAATTCATTTGGTTTTCACGTGACAAAATTGGACGACGACAACAGGCTATTTTGGAACGCGAATTTGGTTTGAATTATGGTTTATCGCTGTTTGAAGTCCGGCGGGCTCGACTTAAGAACAATTTTGTTTGATCCCATCTTATAAAATTTGTGTTGGTTTTCTTTGATAATACACATATTTATAATAAATCATGGGAATACCACACTAGTAAACATGTGGAAAAGTTATATAAATTATATATAAATTATTGAGAACAATCATTTTTATGTAAAAATATCCAAATGTGCTTTTGGGAAATAAGAATTCGAGTATTTGGTTCATATTGTTTTAAAGGAAGGAGTGAAGTTGGAGCCTCAAAAGATGCAAGCTATTACAAAATGACCTATTCCTAAGAAAATCAAGGTTCTTAGAAGATTTTTAGACTTACATGATCAGTATGATGATAATTATGATAATTTCACAAAACAATCACTAGCTATTTTGAGGGATGAGATATTAGAACTTCAGCTTGATGAGGATTTTTTAAGAGCTTTATTTCTTCTTTTGAAATCAATAAAATATTCTCCCAAACTGAAAATATGTGTTCTTGAGATAATTTCTGAAAATTATGAAAATGAAATTAAAATTTTGCATTCTCAAATTCAGTCATACAATTTCCCAAATCCTAAAGAATTCTTTGAAAATCTTCCTTCTCCTAAGCAAGAGGAAATTGTACTATCTTTTGACTTGCATATTGAGGATGATTATTCTTTCAAACACAAGACCTAAGAAATAGTTTCAAGGCTTAATATTCAGAATACAACTGAGCAACCAGTCATTGAAGGCCTAGAAGTAAATAACATACATCATACTTTTGTTGATCCTATATCAGATTATATGGAGAATATTTTTACCCAAATCTGCAAACATGTTTTCTCTATAAGGATCAAATACATCAAAAGTGGCCTTTACACATCATATCATTTATTATAAAGGCACATGATCATAATATACTTCCAATTTTGATCACAAGCAATCAAGTTTTCCATTTATTGTTACAACTACTTGATTGGATTCATTGGCATTTTTGTATTACCTGATTCAATAAGATTTTCAGTAGATTGAGTAGGTAGATGAGTGCCAATAAGCTCAGAATTTTGAGCATTTTTTTTTAGTTTTCAATTTTCAGCTAGTTTTTCATTAAGTTGGTTTGAAAACTTTTGTGTGTTGTTTTAGTTTCAGATCAGATTTCAGTTTGCAGAAGACAGAAGACATTTACAAGTTCACCAAGGTCAATGGATGAGGACAACTGACCTACTGTTCTTGACTTTTCACCAGGAAAAGCCATCCCCAAGTGGAGCCAGTGTTAGACTCCTATACCAATAGGTGTCATATTTCATGATTGACTTGATGGGCTATGTAATATGTTCATACATTTTCTTGTTGCAAAGGTTTTCCATATTATCAAAAAATCAAAAAAAAATTAAAAATGTAAAGAGGGTATACCCTAAAAGAAAAATCAAAGGGTAAAAAGAATAAAAATGGCCAAAAAAGTAAAAGAAAATGAACCCCACCAAAAGAAAGGCCAAGGAAAGTGTGTAAGTCTAAATGCCACTACTTTTTGCTCTTATTTAATAAATAAAATTGTGTGCAACTTGTATCCTATGCCACAATTTATGAATAGTCAAACAGTTTAAGCTTGGCTATTTCATCTTTCAATTTCATGTTTTAGAGATAGAGAATAAAATCTGACCAACCTATTTAATCTTGGCAGATAAGTAGATAGGTAGAGTAAATAAAAGGAGCTCAATAGCTTAATCTGAGCCCTTGGATGTAATAAGGTTAGACTTAGATAGATTTCTACATGTAAAAGAAAAGAAAGTGTGATAAGGGTTTGCCAGTCTAAGTGCACCCTAATAAAGAAGAAAAAATGGTAGAGTAAAGTAGTTAGGGTAGGTAGATGATGTTGCAGAATTGCATGTGATGGATAATGACTCTAAATGTGTTAATATTTACTTTCATCACAAAGTGCAAAGGCAGACACTATACTGGAAGAAATTCAAAGCAAAGCAAAGTCAAAGTTATTAACTTCCCTTCTCATCTTCCCCTAAAGATTTCACTAATTTCTCCTAAGTACTAAGGTATTTGAAAATTAGAGGGGCTTAAGGTATTTCCTTGAATTTTGGGGGGATCAGTTCAGCCCAATAATTGCAAAAGCCTAAGTACTTGAAGTCATTCTTCATAACATTCACTCATTTCTAAACATCTTTTCCTAAGTAAAATCCCATTTTACTTAGGAAAATTATGCATTATTTCATAAAAAACTCTCAAAATCACATTTTATTCCAATTCTAAGTGATGAAGTGATTATAATGCATTTTTCTTTTAAATCTTCACTTTCTTAGTTATATTAATGTATTTTGAGTTTACATTGTCCCCTTGTCAGATTAACATTGATTTTATGTATTAAATCCTTACAAAAATAACCTTCTCCTATTATATATAACTCCTTTTTATATAATATCCCCAAAAACCCATTAATAAATTTTAGCCAAAGTTATTTGTTCCCACATGTTTAAATAAAAAACCCACTTTATGCCCCCTTTGGCTAAATATATCGTAATATTAAATTCTACCCCTTATGGTAATTAGATTAATCTGATTTAATTATCATATAATAAAAGTATATTGAAAAAATAATTAAAACATGTTTTATTACGTGTTTTAATACAAAAATAATTCTTCGCCTGTGTATTTTAATCCCCTGACTCCCTTTCCCAAGGTTAAAACTATAAACCCTTTGTAAAATCCCCAATACCTCCCTTAACTGCTAACCTTGGTTAAATCATTTCCCGATCACTTTCCTGCATTTTTATAAACAAATTGATTAATCCTCACGATTAATTAACTCTGCCAATCAGATTTCCCCCGATGAGATTAATTAACGTTTAATTGCGTCGTGCCCTCCATATTAAATCCCCGTCACTTCCACGTCCCCATCGCCGTTTGATCAACCCATCTAAGATCAACAGTTATTAATGATATCGCTAGCCATCTGCGTTCGAACAATAACGCGCGATGGCCTGACGGTTTTCAAACAGTGCCATGCCACACGTCAATCATTCTATGGAATCGCTCGCCCTGCGCCCAAAACCACTTTTCCCCAAAAGAGGTGCAATGGAAACTGCTTACCGCTTGCCTCCCGTGACTCATCCTCCGTACCTGTTGACATCATCCATTAAATAAATAAATAAAACCCCGTCACCCTTTGGAATTTGTGAATAAAACAATTTTTCCCGCGTTATTTTCATTATTCTGTGAATGACCAAAGTCTCATGCAGAGAATTTAAAAAACAAACTGTCAAGCGCCATCAACTGTATTTTGCTGAAGACAATTGCATACCAATAATCCAGAGTTCGTATGCCATAGCCTGTACCTGTTTAATCACTGTTCATCTCCCAAAAAACAGGTATTTACCCCAATTCCTGTTAAAACTCTATGAAATCCTAGCTTTTGTTTTAAATTCCGCACGAAAGACAGAAACAGAGTTCAATTTGGTCTTGTTCAATCCCCAAAATTGTAAATTGCATTCCCAAAACTTGTAATTGTGTTTGTTCTTCACAAAAACCCAAAATTAATTTCTGAATCCACAAGAACAGAAATGGAGGTTCCAGTGGCTCTGAATGTCGCACCTTTGAATGCCCCTCACAGAGATTTAGACTATCTTCCCCTAGCAGATAGAGATTTTCAAATTAAAGACCTCATTCTTAGTGATAATCCTCTTCGAACCTTTTTCCGCTGCAGAGATAACTTTATAAATGGTTCTGATATTATTGGATTATGGGAACCCAATCTCCCCATGTATCTTCTCCCCTCAATCCATATTTTTCCTGAGTTAATTCATTACTGCCATGCAAACTATGACCCCAATCAAAGAGCAGTTTTGTCCCTGAGTCAGAACATCCTTTTCCCAATCACTACTCAGTCGATAAATGAAATGCTGCAATTTCAACCTGGTCAAGCCCTCACTCCCCTGTCAATGGGATAATTACTTGAAAAGTCTGCCAATTTGTCCCATGAAGAGTTAAATTGCATTTTTCAAACCTTCATGTTACGAGAGCATCAGCCCAAAGGCCCTCCCCCCTATGGTTATATTTTTTTCACTGATGTGGGCAGGCTTATTTTGAATATGATATCCTTTATCATGGGTTTCAATACTAGTGAATATGTTGATCAATTAACCCTAGTATTGCTGTCTATATTTACCCTTGGGCAGTCCCCTACTGTCAAGTATGATTTTGCATCCTACATTGCTGATAAAATCCATGATCATTTCATGAGATTTGAGAATGAAAAAGTGTTCAAATAGTCTTATGTTATATATCATCTCATGATTTATTACCAATCAAAAAGTTTCCCTTTCCATGTTCAGAAACTTGATGCCAAAGGAAATCCTAGGTCTGTGATATTTTGGTCTGCCATCACCCATAATTCCTCTGATTCTCCTTACTCCTATAATGAGTTTATTGACCTATTTGTACACCCTGCAACCACTTTTTTAACAGGAGTTTCCCCTCCTAGAGTCAATAATGAAATCAAGAAAATTCTATAGCTCTCAAAACAATATAGGGTAGGTGACTGGTACTTGTATCAAAATCACACTGAGATCAGAACATATGGATGTGAATTGTGACCATTCAAGTTGCCCAAATATGTCCCCATGAGACTCTTTGCACTAGAGTATTTCAGGCAGATGATTAACTCAGATATAGTTCATTTTTGCAATGCAAAAAAAAAGGCTCAACTCAGGATCAAAAGTCAATTACGTCCCTTTGTTTGTAACTCTAGAGATGCTGGAGAGGAAGCAGAAAGAATCTTAGAAGAATATCTCAGATTACAAATTTTTTTTTACTAGGTGCCTTATGACCCAAATAGCTTTATCTGTGATAGAAGAATGAAAAATAAACTATCACCACACATTCATCACAAAATTCCAGAAATTGAACAATATGCTAATATGGATGAATGGATGGAAGGAACATTGGTAGAACAGGATAGTGAGCAGGTCAATGTTGAAAATGTAATGAAAGACCTTGAGAAAATACTTGACCTATACTCTTTTGGACAGGTGCAGATACCAGGTATTGGTCCTTCTTCTGCAGGGACTTCTCAGCAAAATTTACAGGAGATCAGTGCATTGGCCACAGTACAATCTAAAGGAAAAGAAAAAGAGCCTGACATACAAGTATTTCAAAAATTCACAATGACAGAGCAACTTGAGACTTCTAAAGAATAGGGTCAAGTAAAAATTCCTCCTATTCAGATCAATGAGCCAGAAATTTCAATTTTACAAACTCCTATCAATATAGAAAAAGGCAAGAAGAGAGATGCTGAAGTTGCTACCCCTGTTGGTGGATCTTCAGAACAGCCTCATGCTAAAATACAAAAATTAAATCCTCTTCCAGAAGTAGATTTTGTTCAGGAAATTCCTGATAGCCAGAGAGAATATTTGGATAGTCAACAAATAGGTACAGTCAGTGGGGCATCCACTACTTTACAAAGAAAAGAGCTGCAAAAGCAACAATGTTGAAATATCTTCTTTCAAACCACCAGTTAAAGATGTAGGAGATACAAAGAAAACCTTTACCAATATAAAAGCCAGGAATGATCCACTAAGACTCCAAGTTTACAATCACTATTTGAAGATGGCTCCTAAGAATAAAGAAATATTGATGTCATCTTATGACATTCAGGAAGGCAAAATGATAATGAGTCACTTCAAACCAAAAGTGCAGCAGCCTCAAACAGCTGCAGATTATATTAGAACAAATTTTTAAGTCTTAGCAAAGGATATTCATCCTTTAGATCAGATTGAGTTACATAAGCAGACTGGTGAAATGATTTATTCTACTCTGATCGATAAAGAAATGGCAACTCAGAAGTTGCAGGATTCTTTGGAGAACACTAATGCACAATTGCAGCTTGAAAAATCCTCTTCTCAGGCCAAAGACAATAGGATAAAGACATTGGAGGAAATAATCATTGGATTGGGTCACAATCCTAAAGATGCCAAAGGTATAGAGGCCCTAATCAAGAAAAAATATGATGATATTGTAGCTTTGAGAAAGCAGTTGAAATTTCCAGCTTCAAGACATCCACAAACTGAAGAGATGATAAAGAAAAATTCTGAAGAAGAAATGATGGACTTGCTTTTGCAACTGAATGAGAAACTAAATGAAACAGAAAAAGAGCTTGAACAGGCATTAAAGAACAAGCAGTCTACTATTCCAGCGTCAACAATAGAGGCAATTACAGGTACAGGTACATCCACAACAGGTCTACCAACAGAGCTATCACAGGTAAATACTTCCAATTTGAGTTCTGAAGAATTAATAAAGTCAATGAATGAATTGAAACTTCAAGTAACATAACTCCAGCACACAAAGTTACAACTTATTAATTTAGAACAAAGAAATGATCTCTCAAAAATGAGTGTTGCTGATAAAACAAGAGAGGTAAAAAGATTAGAAAAATTGGTTAAAGCATTGGAAAAGGATCTCACATTGGAGAAACCTTTAAAAGAAATAAATGAAATTCTTTGGGACAACATTATCCAATCAATAAAGGATGTCTGGTCTTCAATTCAGATTATGTATGAACAGAATGATTTAGTCAAATTGGCTATAGAAGAAGTTCAAAGTACAAGAGAAGAATTGGGAAATAGGCCTGAGGAAGCCAATCAAATCATACAGTTTCTAAACACTCAAACCAAACACCAACTTACAGAACTTGGTATTCAAGACAAGACCGGAACAATTTTGGAAATAAAAAGAGTTTTTACTAAGAGAACCCTTATGCATAATCTAGAACGAAGGTGCTTAGATATGCAAGAAGAAATCATTGCCTTCAGAGAAAGATTTGATATTTTGTTGAAAAAAGGATTGCTCAGTCCTATAGTTTCAGAGGATAAACTAATGGACCTTGCAAGCTATGTTGAAAAATTGGACAAGTATGCTGACAATCAGGCCAATTATTCAACCAGTACATCAGAAACAACATTGCCAATAGGAAAAAATCTTCATGACAGATTGGAAAATTTATTTTATCTTGAGCATGAAGTAAAGCATTTGTTTCCAATTCAGCCTACCTTTTTCAAATATACTAAGGCTGATGAAACATTGAGCAAACTTCAATGGACCAGAATACCAGAAGATAAATGGTGGGAAGAATTGTTGGAACTTTTGTAAAATTTATCCTTATATGAAATTTTTCCTATTTACTTTGATTTTATTACATCCTGCCACAAGCCTAAATGTTTTATGATTCTCCAAAGACTCTTGGAAAATAATGCTTTCCAAAAATGATGAATATTCTTTAGTATCCAATGAATCATGTGATTTTTGGCTTGGAAATTCATTTCCATTTTACTATAGGGATGCCTCCTTTGCTTTTCCTTTCCTTCTAGATAAAATGAAAGCATTTTTTTCTAATATTTCCCAAGATACCAACAAGAATATAAGCTAGAGAATGCCAATATCCTGGTATGGACACTACTAAGGTTAATGTGCCACCCAAGGATAACCATATTGTGATTATTTTTCCCACTTTTTGATATGGAAAGAACCAATCTCCATACCTATAGTCATTAAATATTAACATAAATCCCAAGTATTTGAAATGGGTGCACTTGGTTGATTGTTTTTCTAACATATCTTCCAAATCATTGAAAGTGATGGTAGACTTGAGTAGGTTTAATTATATTCCAAATGAAACCCAAAATGATTTTAGAGCTCTAATGAGTCTTCACATACTAGTCGTATCTACTATATCCTGCAATAAATAGGATAACATCGTCCACCAATAGAAGGTGTATAGACAATAACATATGTAAATGTGTGAGTGATCAAAATAGTAGCATTTCTTAATTTGTTTAGGCATGTATCTCTTGTTTTTCATCTTCCATATTCAAAAACTAATCACGGATTTGGGTGTTGATGCCATGTATATTCTAAATGGATTGGTATCCATACCTTTCCAGATGCCCCCACACCTGCGACCGAGTAAATTTTATTTTTTTAACATACTAGTTAAATAAATATTGTTGTAATATATTTTCTAATCTCTCTCTCTCTCTCTCTCTCTCTATATATATATATATATATATATATATTATTTTATATATAATTTTTTTTATTCTAAGTCATAGGCATAGCTACTGTAACTTTAACACCCAATTACTACAGCTAGATACAAGCAATAGTTTTATGTAACCATTGTTGCAACCTTAAGTTACTATTGTTGTTCCATTACTCAAATAAAATAATTCTCCTATAAAGGTTGTTGTCGTGTCTCTATGCGTAAACTTCAATATTTACAAGGACTTGTTACGTATAATGATCTCTTAATATATATACTTTCTTTCATATATAATATTTTTTATTCTAAGTCGCGGATATCGTATCCCCAAGCCACAACTCCTACAACCTCAAGCCATAGTTGGCGCAACTTTAACACATAGTTACTGTAAATAGATACAAGCAAATGCTCTATGGAACCATTGTTACAACCTAAAGTTACAGCTATTGTTCCCTTATTCAAATAAAATAATTCCCGTATAAAGATTGTTACGGTGTATCGATGCCTCAACTTCAATATTGAAAAGTATTTTTCAGGTATAATAATCTCTTAATATATATATATATATATATATAATGTGTTTTATTCTATGTCACAAATGTTGCATCTCCAAGTCACAACTTCTGCAACCTCAAGCCACAGTTGTTGCAACCTTAAGTTACAACTACTATTCCCTTACTCAAATAAAGTAATTCTCGTATAAAGGTTGTTGTCATGTATTTGTGCCTCGGCTTCCATATTTATAAGGACTTTTTAGTTATAATGGTCTCTTAATTCCCCATTGTTTTCAAAGTGAATATGGTTGATTGTAAATCCCACCATTTTCCTCTCACCATACTTTCCACTATCTTATAAATTAGTTGCGGGGAAGGGATTATGTCACTCTTTGAACTTCCACATAATCCAGAAATTTAATTCAGCATTTAAAATTCCTGCAAGTTTTTTTTGTAGACGGCCGCAGCCATATTTCTGTACAAGATTGTATTTAAACACAACAACCGGCATTAACGCAATTCACCAACCAGAAATTAAACAAACAGAAATTTACCCGACAGTTTTGTAAATTCAAAAGGAGGACACGTGGAGCATTAATATTGGATCACATGAAATTGAAGGGAATCTGAAAACCTGAAAACCAGACCCGAATTTTTTATAAGGCACATTGGATTGAGAATTCACGTTACAAATTAGGCAGACGTCAGCATCCCATTTTGGAACGTGAATTTGGTTTGAAATTCAATCTATTCAGACTTTTGAAGTCCGAAGGAAAGGGTTCTTTAATGTTTTGATAATTTAATTTTATGTATGATTTAATATATACATATGTTTTAAACATATGTTATATATATATCATATGCGAAATGAAAGGTGGGCCATAGAATTTAGTTTTATTTTTATTTTTTTAAAAAGAGGGTTTATTATAATATGTTTTATATGTTACGACATATAAAAATAAAAAGGACAAAAAAGCTTGGTAGTTTTTTTTATAGATAGTACGTAAATTTTTTATTACACAGCAGTGTGTAAAAAGTGAAAGACTGAGTGTAACTTTTTAAGTGTGTATGCACAGCAGTGCGAAAGTGAAAAACACAGCAAAGTGTTTTAGAGACAGAGCATGTTTGTTTTGAACAGACAATGAGTTGGTTTTATGCACTGTGTTTTGTAGCAGTCATAATTTTGTAATCCCTCTTAGTGAGGAAGAATTGTAATAGTTTTTTTTTGAGTTATTGAAGGGAATATAAGTTTTTTTTCAAAGTATTGAAACTCTGTCTCCTGTCAAAGAAATTTTTATTTTCTTTGTGTTAAAAGAAGGGAGATTTATTCTCCATTCATTGTTCTGGAATTTTTCAATATTCCAACATGTGCAAGAACAATAGATGTTGTGGTTCCATCCCCAGCTAAATCATTTGTCTTTACCGCAGCTTGCCTTACCAACTTGGCCCCAATATTTTCAACTGGGTCCTCTAATTCAACCAATAAAAAGGCCAAAACCATAGCATTGAGATACATTTCATTACACTGTCAATAACAATAAAATTTGACTCAGCCATAACCCTTTCCTCTTATTGTTGTGAAAAGATTTATGCATTACTCTAATGTGGCTAGTCCATAGGCCAAGTAGACCACTGGGTAACAAATATGTTTGCTTTCACCTTTGAGTTTTCAAATTATGCCTACCAAATCTAAGACATTTAAGAGGGGGAACTAATACAACGTTAAAAAGAAAACCAGAGCACACATCTACAAATTACCTCCTTAGCTACTGTCACACCATCATTAACTATTTTAGGAGAACCATGCTTGCTCTCCAAGACAACATTTTTCCCTTCGCCCCAAGGGTGACTCCAACAAGATCAGCAAGTTTGTTCACACCGCCTGCAAGACAAATTGACAATTCTTTCAGTAAGTGTGCAATTGAATGCCAGACCATATGCCAAAACAACCCTCCATGAAAAATTAAAATAACACATTAAAATCGAATATAAGTGGACAAGGAAAGATCCACCACAGTGAAGTTTCACGTGCAGGTGACCTTCCTTTAAACATAATTTTTTCTCTGACCTACAATTTTTTTGTCACTGAGCCGTCCTTGTTGAAGTACAACTCCTTTTCGATAGCTCTTGTATTAACTACCTTCTGTCTGTCACGTAATCTCAGATTCCCTCTTCTGCTTGAGCGATTAAAGGAAATGGGTGAAAAAACTGAAAGAGAAGACAATTGTCTGCCATAATTATCAAACATTGCACCCAACTTCTTCCCCTTTCCATTGTTACCCAATGAGGTAGATGTGGCAATTGTTGTAATACTGCCCAAAGCAGAGGCCATTTTCTCTTATCCTGAATATAGAATTACAAGATCTTCATATTAGTATGAACCTTAAAAAACATGACTCCCATTGCTAAAACCCACTTTTAAGTTGTAATAGGCAAACAAAACAACTATCGCAACTTTTGGCAACTTCTGGAGCATTAAGAGAGAAACAACCAAAGAGAAATACAACCACAATCCTAATTTTAATGAGACCGGACTATATATTTGCATTAAGATAATAGAAAGAAATCACGACTATATTAAGGCCAGCACAAAATAATCTTTAACCAGTGTCTCTCGCGGCCTTCAGGTTGCCATGCTAGAGGTTGCATATTTTTAATTTAAATTCTTGACCTCTTGTGCCCATCTATGAATGCATCCAATGGGATATCTACATCAAATGCTCCTTTATATCCCCAAAAACAAATTCCCTACTACAAGAGCACCAGTATTGATGGATCACCCCACACCATCCCACCCATTAGAAACGGTGAAAAAGGAAACCCGAGAAAACTTCTGAAATATCTCAAGATGACTATATGGGTGGTTCTTATGAATCAACCAACCATTCAGAACATGCTCATCAATCCAAACCATGAGTATTATGTGACGATATTCAAGCAGGCACTGAATCAGATTTCTGAAGCTATGTTACAATAGGTGAAATAGGTGAAATGTGGCACCACTCAGAGATTGACATGTGCCAATTGGTACAAGTGGTAGACAATTGGCATGCTCAAACAACGAGGTGATGTAGGAATGACATGAGAGAGAAAATATCAGAAAAGCCCCAAATCTGGAGAACTAAAGCTCATCACCAACCTGAGATTGACAACTTTACATGATGTAACCTATGAAATCGTAAATGGAGAAATCATAGTAACAATAAAGTAACCTATGTAAATAAATTCGGATTCATCCTGGGAGTGGTAATGGGAGAAATCATAGTGAACAACAGGAAACATGCAGAGTTGCTTACAATCAAATATATGAAAAAACACATACAAAAAACCTAGATAATAATCATGAACAAGCTTAATATTGAATTATGAACTGTAAAGGAACTTACAAAATGTGACATTACGAACCTGGTCAAGCGCACAAGCAAAAATATCCTGGACATGACCCTGGTTGACAAGTTGTATTGCTCATGATGCGAGAGGATTTGTACCTGCACTGCCAAGTCAATCAAAATCCATCATTATATATACAATAAATACAAGTAATTGATGTAGTATTTTTTACTCTAAGATGCATTCTTATGATAATGTTAGAACATATGTTGAAAATGTCAAAACATACCTGAATAAGCTCCTCTTCGTTTCAAGAACAATTTATTGGAGTCGCATGAACTTGGAAGAAGCCTCCCATGATCTGAAAGAGTAGCAACTAAGTCAACAGTGACTTTTTTGTTGCTACGCTGGATCGAGGGAGGTTTGCTCCAAGATTAAATCGCTCCAATAAATTATTCTCTACTAAACAAGGCCAACCACGTGAAGGTGGAAGCTCTTATGGCCCCTGCCCCCCCCACCCCTCACATCACTCTCAATTCCCCAATACCCAATCTATATTTCATTTTTTACTTTCATGAGCATAAAAAAAATATATTCAATAACTAATAAAAAAACAATTCAACAAAAATTACGCAAGGAAACATTGCAATTAATGCTTGACATAAAAATAGTATGATAAATGAGTTTTTTATATAATGCAAAAAATGTTCCAAGTATGGTAACGTTTGTCTTATAATAATACAATATTTTACATTATCTAATTTTCTTTTTCTTCTTCCTATTTCTAAAGCTCCTAATTACATCATCAATATCATCATGCTCTGCTCTTGTTTCGTGCCTTTCGACCCGCACTGCTGACCTAGTTGCGTAGTCATGATGTCTGGTCTCATCCAGTGACGGGGCATCGCCTACAAAAATAGATAATATTAAATTTTAATTGTCATTTTTTAAATATCATTGAACTAGTTTGGCAATATTAATAAAAAAAATTGCAATGAGATTATTTACCTGGTGCACCAGTTGTCGCCGCTGACCTAGTTGCGTAGTCACGATGTATGGTCTCATCCAGTGATGGGGCATCGCCTACAAAAACAAATAATATTAAGTTTTAATTGTCAGTTTTTAAATATCATTGAACTAGTTTGGTAATATTATTAAAAAAAATTGCAATGAGATTATTTACTTGGTGCACCAGTTGTCGCCGCTGACCTAGTTGCGTAGTCACAATGTCTGGTCTCATCCAGTGATGGGGCATCGCCTACAAAAACAGATAATATTAAATTTTAATTGTCAGTTTTTAAATATCATTGAACTAGTTCGGTAATATTAATAAAAAAAATTTCAATGAGATTATTTACCTGGTGCACTAGTTGTTGCCATTGGGACTGTTGCCCTGTCTTCCTCTCTGGTGGTAAGATCCTCAAGGGAAACATTCTCTGTCATTTAAACAAAAAACATTATAAGGACAACCATCAAGGTATAATTAGAAAAAAATATAAGTGGAAATTAATTACCGTCATGGCCCTCACTGATAGTAGCATTGTCGGCCTGGTCCCCACTACAATGATCAGGTTGCACGTGAGGATCATCTACATCTGGCTCTAAAACTGGGTTATTTGCTTCGTCGGTAGTGCTGCTCCCCTGATTTAAACAAAGTTGTTAGAAATTAAATTTATGGACGAAAACAAACATATTGAAAGGTTAATGTTTTACCTTATCAGGCATTCTGGATCTTGGGACCTGCCCCAAGCTTCTGCGACGTTCAACTACAACTTGATAGCCGAAATGGAAAGCGATATTTTTATCTTCCTCTGTAGTTTCTGTTCCGAAGTCATCACCCTACATTACATATGATTGTGTATTTTAATCATATTTGATAGGATTACAAAAACGTTGGAAGGCGATACAATTAATTATAAGATGTTTAGCTACTTAATTACAATTCTTGCAGCTAATTTCAAGTAGCCGCCCTGGCCTAGCTTGTGATGGCCCTTTTTTTAAATTCTAGCTTTGGTTGCTTTTGAGGTGTTAGGAAACCTAGCATCAAAATATTGAAGTCAGATATGACGTAACACACTTTTATTTTAGACATAGAGAAAATTAAAGCTATTGAATTAAAGTTGTAATTTACCTTGCGGGTCCAGTTGGCATTTTTCCTTCTTTCTTTGCCCTTTTCTCTTTTCCGTCATGGATGAGTGCTCTCCACTCACTCTATGGAATTGCGAGAGGACGCTCATATCTAAGGTTAAATTTCAATTGCGTCCTATAGGTGTCCTTGGTATATTTCAAATATTTTCCGGCTACCAGAGCCACTGCTGTTCTGTCAAATGTGCCGACCCCAAAAAGGGCTTCTAGATAATCTAGAAGTTCTTTTTTTAGGTTGGAATTCCGGGAATTCCACCCTGTGTGTATAGTTGGGCCAAAAATTACCAATGCATGGCTCTCCAGAAACCTGTAGAACTCATTGTTTCCTACACAGAAAAAAAGAAAGATATTATCATTAATTTAAAAATAAAAATCATGATAAATATGTTTTAGATAAAGTACATGAAATAGTTAAAATATTAAAATTTACCTGGGAGTTGTACATGCTTTATAGGGACACCTTAATCGTTCACCAACAACGTGCCACTAATGGTCCCTGTGGAGTTGACACGTGTAGCTCCAGGAAACACAATAATGTAGTTGGCCATATTAGCCTCATCATTGCCAACACGTTCAGCGGTTGGCTGGGTGTCTGCTTGGGCAAGGTGTGTTTCTTGGCTGGCACCTAAAGGAGTAGAAGGTGTACGAGAGGGTTGTTGGGAAATCTGTTGCCCTTGTGTCCCACTACCACCAACACTGGGTTCAGCAAGTGCCAGAAAATGCTACATACAAAAGAAATTTTTGTTAGTTTAGTCAATGTAAAAATTAAAAATCAAACTATCACAATTCATCTCATGCAGAACAAAAAAATATCCTTTTGACTTTTTATTATTACCTGATATCTTTCTAGCTGGCTCATAAGATGTTTTATCCTCTCTTCTATTTCAGGTGTTTGAGGCGCGTCTATCAAAGTATTAAATTCTGACCTTGCATCTCGTGCCTTTTTTCGCAACAAGAACACTAGATATAGGGATGAAGAAATCTCTTCCTCAAAGAGGGAATCATCAGGCATACCTGTTGAGTCCCGAATTTGCCTCTTTTCCATACACTTTTCCATATCTTTTCCACTCACCTAAACCTCCAAAATTGTCAATATCATGTGCAAAAGGGTATCTAACATGGTTTTTAATTATGTTTTTGTGTTTTCTATTTGATTTAGATTTTGTTCATACAGCTACGGAAACTTGTCACTTTCCGCAGCTGCTGCAACTTTCCGCAGCTATTTTGTGGAAATCTATGTTACAGGTGTCCACGAAGGAAACGAGCCACATGGGCAGGCTAGGAATGACAAGGACATGGTTCGTGTCCTATTGGTTCAAGTAAATTCGTCAAGGAAAGCCGCGGTCAAAGCCATCCACGTGGAAGTCAACTATGGAGTTCTATGTCGGCTGGACTCTGTTTCGTGGCATATAAACATCCATCCGGCCGTTTCTAAGCTTGCGGAGGTTAATTGACATCTGTGCAAAGTTCTGGAGTTGAATTCAAGCGCCCACCTTCCATAGATCCGTTTTCCAACATGGCCATACTCATATATCCGTGGCCTTAGTGGTCTACGTGCTGGCTGCTATCATAAACTTCAGGAGACAGTTACATTTTATTGTTTTATAAAGAGCGTTTGCATACGCACGTAGAGTTAGTTGTTAGTAGATCATAGCTGTTGAGTTGTTAATTGATAGTTGATGTGTGTACTCTGTTATGTAGTGATTACGCTGCCTTGAGCCGTAATACTACCAGTCTGTAATGAACTGCTTCTTAATGTGAAAAGACTCTGTTTTCAATTTAATTCGTGTTGAGGATCGTACCAGAGCTGTGTAGAGGGCCCCTGCTCAGCCGAGGTTCTGTGTATTAATGTATATATATTTCATTTCATTTCTTTTAAAAGTCATTGTATCATAATCCATTATATGTTCATATTTCATAGTTGCTTCATTTCTGTTCATACATTTCTATAATTTCCATTGCATTCTTGTCTTTCATGTTTTTATGATTGTTAAATCACTGATCAGTTTTCTTGTGCAGGTTTTAGGTAGACAGCCCGGGGCATTTTCATAGTATTTTAGCTAATGATATGAGACTGACATTATTCTGCCGCTAGTTTCCTTTTCATAGCATTTGTTTAACTTCAGTCTTGCTTTGTTCATTTCAGTTTTGTTTATCTGATTCAGTAGTTAAATTTAAATATATTAAGCTACTCATAGTGTCTTCGGTTACCTCCGAAAGCCACAGCTAGACTGATGGTGAGGGGTTGTATGATGAAATGTGTAGTTTAGTATTAGTTTCCTTTCTGCAAAATTAGATATATTAAGCTGCTCATAGCGTCTTCAGTTACCTCCGAAAGCCACAGCTGGACTGATGGTGAGGGGCTGCATGATGAAATGTGTAGTTTAGTATTAGTTACCTTTCTGCAAATTTAGATATATTAAAAAGAATGACATCTTCAGTTGCCTCCGAAAGCCACAGCTGGACTGATGGTGAGGGATTGAATTATGTGTGTATGGTTTAGTCTTAGTTTACTTTCTGCAAATTAAATAATCAGTTACACAAGTTGTTTATGATTACTTCCGCAAGTCATAGCTGGTCTAATGATGAAGGGTCAGAAAATGAATTGATGTAATCCGATTTAGATTTATTTCATTGCAATTTTGAATTTCCATAAGAGTAGTTTCTTTTGTGTTCAGTTGGCAGCAAGAATAGTTTAGTTTTCATGTTCACTAGTTTCTTGTTTTGATTCATTAGATTAGCAACACTTTTCATTTCAGCAGTACACTTTTACTTTCTTTTGTCATTGTAATTTCAATTTGCTTTTAAAGTTTCGAGATTGGTAAATCATTATATGGGATATCACTTCCTTGAATAAATATAACCAAGCTTGTTTTTCACTTTAGAATTTCCATTTTACCTTAGAAAGACCATAAACGACAAAAAGTTAAGAAAGAGGTTATCTTGCACATATAGTGCGCCGCACTTCATCAGCTTACGATTCCCGGATTGACAATTAAATGCGGCAATTTAGGACACACTAAATTGACCAAACATTTTGGCGCCGTTGCCGGGGAAGTGTAACTAGGTAGCCAATTTCTTAAAAAAAAAAACATAAAATCATAAAAGAAGGGAAAACTTGATAACTTCTTGAAGTATGCTCTCCTCTTGCACCTAGTGTGATCTGGAGGATCAGAAAAGAGAGAGTTATTGGTTTAGTAATTTCTTAAGTATGCTCTCTTCTTGCACCTAGTGTGATCTGGAAGATCAGAAAGAGAATTATTAGCCCAACTTTTTAAAAAAAGAATAAAAAAATGACATGCATAGAGCAAGAGATTCTAGGGGAAGGTTTATAGCTAAAGCCAAGAGTTCGATTTTCACAACTCCATCTTCTTCAAGGCATAGACCAGATTCACCACCATCTACCCCTAGCCTTAAGATTTTTGGAAGTCAAGGAACAGCTGAATTAGAGGATTCTCCTATACCACCTACTAAAACCCACTTAGAAAACAAAGAAACTTTCTCTCATCCTTCCTTGGTAGAAGAACTAGAGGACTATAAGGACTCTAAAGAAACTATCATGGCGGAGGAAGTAATAAATAGAGGTGGAGGTAGAGGAGGAGGAGATAATGAAGATAACAATGGTGAAGGAAATAACGGTAGAAATAGGGACAATTTTCTTGGATTCCCTATAGTTGATGAGGAAACTCATGCAACAATGAAAAATATCTCACCATCTGTTCTTCCTAACTTTTATGGATTACGAAGTGAGGATCCTGAAACATTTTTGTTTGAGTTTGAAGTAGTGTGCCGAACTTATGACTATATGGAAGATTCTCAAAAACTCAAACTGTTTCCTTCAACATTGAAGGGATCTGCTTTGAAATGGTTCATGGGATTAGCCACTCAATCTATCGGGACTTGGAATGATATGAAACAAACATTTTTGGATAGATACTTGGACTATTGTATGCCCACCAATCACAAGGATGAGGTATTCAAAATGATGCAAAAAGAAGATGAAAATTTGGAAGACCTAATTGAAAGATTTCAATACAACTTGAAAAGAGCAAAGATGAACAACTTAGATAATGAAACCTTGAAAGCCCTCCTATTAAAAGCCATTAGAGATGAATGGATAGACATTTTAAACATGATGGGTAAAGGAGACATTTCTCAACTCCCATTTCATGATATAACCGAACTATGTATCCAATTCTCAAGGGGAAGATCTAAAACTGGAAAAGGGCCTAGGGATTCTTCTCTTATTAGGGCTAACAAATCTGCAACTGGATCAGTAAGTAGGGCGGAGATTGGTAATATGCTTGATGAGTTTAAAACTGATATCTTAGGGGGTCTTAGTGAACAACTAGACACCCTTAAAATCCAAAACAAGCAGAAAGCAGAAACAGATGCTTTAGCCATCTTTTGTCCGAAATGTAGAAAGAAACATGCTTTAAGGGAATGTCCCTTGGATGCAAAAGTTGTAGAAACATGTATGATTTGCTCGGAAAATCATGAGATCAAGGATTGTCCTTCAATCCCTGGACTCAAATTTGTTTTTCAAGAAGATCCAAATTCAGTAGAATCTCTCTGTTTTGTCGCAATGAGACCTTGGCAGGGACAACAATCTCAAGGGTTTAATAACCCTATGAATCTTCAAACCCCACCAAATTGGACTCCTTGGCAACAATCTTGGCCCCAACATCAAAATTCATATCAGCCATGGGTACAAGGGATGCAAAATCCTTATGGGAGATTTTCTCAATTTTATCAATATCCTCCATCTTTTCAAAATCAACAAGCTCTACAATTTCCAAGCCAAAATCCACAACAACTTTCATTACCATTTCCACAACAACAACCTTCTCAACAAAATACAAATCCTCAACTCATGCTCCCATACCAACAGAAAACAAATCAACTTCCAGCTCAGCCATTGCCAAATCCTAACAATAAGAATCCTCAAACTACTTATATGGTAGAAGGACAACAATTTCCTACCTATATGATTGTTCCTCTCAACGATGTACAACTCAGATCTGGTAGAGTTTTAGAAAAAACTTCTATAGACATTCAAGAGCAAGATACCTCTGAGGAGGACTCTCTTCAAGTCAATAAGGGTTCTGAGGAAGAATCTCTTCAAAATTAAAAAATTCAAAAAGAAAAAGAAAAGCTAGCATCCACAACTCCTATAGTTGAGCAACATGTATCTTCATCTACACCTCCTTTTCCGGAAAGACTACAAATTGATAAGGGGGTGGAAAAAAAATTTTTGTTGCCTAACTATGACTTTCTAGATGAATTGAAGAATGTTTGTATCAAGATTCCATTGCTACAAGCCATTCGAGAAATTCCTATTCTAGCAAAAACCATAAAGGAGTTGAGTTTCAAAAGACCGGGAAGAAAGCTAAAGGACACAAGAAGAATCCACCTGGTAGGAAAGATTGCAGACATTATGATGGGAAAAATTGCCATGCAGAAGTATGTAGATCCTGGAAGTCCAATTGTCAAGACACATATAAATGGGATAGAAATTCCAAACACATTGATTGACTTAGGAGCTGCTATCAACATTATGAGTAGACAGACTATGGAACAGTTAAAACTTCCTAACCTTCTTTTTACACCTACTTTATTGCAACTTGCAGATCGATCGGTTATTAAACCAGATGGTGTATTAGAAGATATTTCAGTCTCCTTAGATTCTTGGGAATATCCGGTAGACTTTATGATTTTGACTCCCAAAAGTAATCTAGGAGGACATCCAATTATCTTAGGAAGACCTTGGCTGGCCACAGCTGATGCTTTTATTAGTTGTAGATCTGGAGACATGTACATTTCTAATGGTAATTCGACAAAGAAATTCAATTTGTATCCTCTTGCAAGAGCAATTACAGAAATAGGAGACAATGAATGGGTCGATGATGAGAACACTATACAACCTGTCTTTACCATTTCTGAAATTAGTGAGGATAGTCAAATTCTGAACACATTAGAAAATTTTGAGATAACTTGAGAATATGACCCCACACAATTTCAGTTGGAATCTGACATAGAATATTTATCATCAAGACAAATGTCTCTCTACTCTATGGAAGAGTTTGGTAATTCTGCTTTTGAGATTTTTCGAGAAAAGACATTGAATATTAATAAACATCTGGAGAAGTCACAACAAGAAGAACTAACCAGAATCTTGCAAAAACATTCTACTGCATTTGCATGGGAGTATACTGACATGAAGGGTATTGATCCTAAGACTTGCATCCATCATATCTATATTGAGGAAAACATTAGACCAATCAGACAACCTCAAAGAAGGATGAATCCAAATCTTAGGGAGATAGTGAAAGAAGAGCTCCAAAAACTACTCAATGTAAACTTCATTTATCCAATTTCGGATAGCCGATGGGTTTCTCCTTTGGTTATAGTACCTAAAAAGAATGGTAAATGGAGGGTATGCATTGATTACAGGGAATTGAACAAAGCAACTTTGAAGGATCACTTTCCTTTGCCTTTTATCGATCAGGTATTAGATACATTAGCGGGTAAAAAGTACTTTTCATTTTTGGATGGTTTTAGTGGCTATAATCAAATTCAGGTAGCACCTGAAGATCAAGATAAGACCACATTTACTTGTCCATAGGGAACTTTTGCCTACCGAGTGCTTCCTTTTGGGTTATGTAATGCACCAGCAACATTCCAAAGAGCAGTACTAGGAATTTTTTCTGATCTAATCCATGATTGTGTAGAAGTTTATATGGATGATTTTACGGTTTATGGTAATTCATTTTAAGAGGCATTAGAAAATTTGGAAAAAGTTCTCATAAGATGTAAAGAAATAAACCTTTCATTAAGCCATGAAAAATGCTTATGATGTTTACTGAAGGGATTGTTTTAGGACATCATATTTCGGGAGATGGGATTAAGGTTGATAGATCAAAAGTTGAAGTCATCTCCAAGTTTCCTATTCCAAATTGTCAAAGAGATGTTAGAAGTTTTCTAGGATTTACTGGTTACTATAGAAGATTTATAGAAAACTTCACTAAAATAGCATCTCCACTCTTCAAATTTCTTACAAAAGACTGTGAATTTAAATGGGATCCTGATTGTCGATCAGCTTTTGAAACTTTGAAAACAAGAATATCTGAAGCACCTATCTTGAGAGGACCAAATTGGAAACTTCCTTTCCATATTTCTACAGATGCTTCAGATACAGCTCTTGGAGCTGTGTTGGGTCAAAAAGATTTAATTCCTTATGCCATTTATTACACCGGTAAAAATTTGACTCCCACAGAGTTGAATTATACTGTGACTGAAAAAGAGTTCTTAGCTGTTGTTCATGCAATTAATAAGTTTAGACATTACATAACAGGCTATGAAACTTTTATTCATATTGACCATTCTGCAATTAGATATTTAATGAACAAACCTGTTACTAATGGCAGAGTGACAAGATGGCTTTTACTTTTGCAAGAATTCAATATTCCTGTGTTGGATAGACCAGGAAAACAGAATACAGTAGCTGATTTCTTGTCTAGGATTCAGAATACTAAAGAAGATTCTCCTGTAGAAGATAAATTTCCTGATGAATACTTGTTTGCAGTAACTATTAAGACCCCTTGGTATGCAGATATTGCTAACTATTTGGTTACGGGGAAACTACCTTCACATTTATTTCCAAGAGAAAAACGAAAGATTATTCAGGAGAGTTCAAAATATTCATGGATTTCTAACGAATTGTTTAAAACAGGGCCAGATCTTGTGATCAGAAGATGTGTCGGGGAAGATGAAATGCCTGATATTCTTAAGGCATGTCATGATGAACCATGCGGCGGACACTTTGCAGACAAAAGGACGGCCTATAAAATCCTCTCTTTAGGATATTATTGGCCTTCCCTCTTCAAAGATGCAAACCAATATGTCAAAAGGTGTGACAGCTGCCAAAGAGTAGGGAAACCTACCCTTTCAAATGAAATGCCATTGCAAACACAGGTACTCATTGAACCCTTTGAAAAATGGGCTTTAGATTTCATTGAACCGATTAATCCACCATCGAAGCAAAAGAAGTATATATTGGTTTGCACTGATTATGTTACTAAATGGGTAGAAGCTAAACCATTAGTATCTGCTACTGAAAATTCAGTTGTTCATTTTCTTTATGAGGATATTTTTACTCGCTTTGGTGTTCCAAGAGAAATTGTAACAGATCGGGGGAGCCAATTCACATCAAATTTGGTGGAGAAGTTGATGGAAGAATACAAAATCAAGCACAGAAGATCTACTCCTTACCATCCACAAGCAAATGGTCAAGTGGAGTCCACAAACAAAGTTCTTGAAAGTATCATCACCAAAACTGTTCATCTACATAGAAGAGATTGGGCAGAAAGGCTTCCTGAAGCCTTGTGGGCCTACAGAACTACATGGAGGAATACAACAGGACATTCTCCCTATGAACTTGTTTATGGGAAAGAAGTCTTGTTCCCCATTGAGTTCCAAGTCAAGACCTTCAAGATAGCAGTTCAATTGGGAATGGACTTATCGGAAGCCCAAAAGCATAGAATGGAGCAGTTGAATGAGCTAGATGAGATCAGACAAGAAGCAATTCTAAGAACTGATCTAGTTCAATATCAAAGAACTAAGTGGCATGACAAATATATCAAAGAAAAGAAGTTTCAAGAAGGAGATTGGGCATTGTTATTTGACTCCAAGTTTAAAGATTTTCAAGGGAAATTTCAGACTCATTGGCTTGGGCCATATGAGATTAACAAGATCTTTAACAATGGAGCTGTAAGAATCAAGACCATTGATGAGTTTCAAACTCCTCTTTTAGTGAATGGCCATAGATTGAAAGTTTATCATAAGCCACTTTCTAAAGAGGATTTTGTCAAGTTGTTTCAAGAAAGTTCTGCAATTAGGCTGGTACAGAAGAATTCTTCTTCTTCACCAGCCTAGCTTTTGTTTTTCAAGTTAAAAAAAAAAAAGAAAAAAAAGAAAAAAAAAAGAAAAAAAAAATGGTATAAGCCTGAAAACCAATCATTGATTGGCAGTCTTATACAGAAAATATGGGGTGAAAATCAGGGACACCTGACACTCTATATTTTCCAAAAAAAAATTTTTTTTTGTCTTTCATTTCATTTCATCTCACCACCCACTCCATTTCATTCCACTTCATTTCATTTCATTTCATTTCATTTCACTTCATTCCACTTCATTTCATCCATTCCATCAATTAAAATCTTTTTATGGCCATTTCCACCTGGTCATTTGTCATTTGTTCATTTCTATTTCAGCCAAGTAATAGCTGTGTCAGTTTCCGCAGCTGACATCTGTTTCCGCAGCTGACTCCAGTTTCCGCAGCCAGAAGCAGATTCCGCTGCTAATACTACTCTGTTTTCAAAAAGAATGTACAGTTAGTTGTTATTTTCATAAATTATGAAATAAAATGCAGGAGAGGATCAATGGGACATTCAAGACACTAATGAAGATCAATCAGTTGAAGACCAAGGGCAAAAGCAAGGATTCCAAAGGTATGAATAAAGTTTATTTCAAATAGTATCGAAAAACACATTTTTATGTAATTTTAAACTATGAGCTATACCCATAACGCGCAATGATTATATTGACAGTCCGTAACCTTCACGATCTCTATGTTATCCTCTTGCATTTATTCACAAAAGGTTTCATCATTGAAATTCCGACTCTCACTCATGTTCAAATATCCCACCGTAGATAATGATACGTATTTGAGTTGACAAAGGACTCTTACAAGCCGCATAACTTCATAATCATTGATTGAAACGTGTTCATATTTATGACATAGCCACCAAAATTCAAAATGCGGCCGAATGCATTATACTTTGTTAACCTCTTTGTCGTGTCTCTGTCGTGTTTACAAAACCCCACTCTACTCATTCTCACTCACAGTTTCATTCCATTCCGTTCCTTTTGCTCACTCTCATTCCCGTATATCCACCCACAGTCTTATTCCATTCTGTTTATAGTGCTCATTTCCGTTTTGTGATAACATCCCCACGGTATTGTGCTAGATTCTGTGTATTCCATCTTTCCATTTCCGCTTAAACCCTCACAAAGGCAAGCCTGTGAAGCACAGAGAAGTAAAATGGGAAAATTATTAAGGGCAGAGCCGGAAGGACAGAAATTTATAGAGGGATTTCCACAAGCAAAAGAGATGTTGAGGAAAGCTAAATGGCTGCGTTTTATTCAGAAATTCATGGGTTACCACAAAGAGGTTACCAAAGCGTTTGCAAGATCATTTGATGGCTCGGAAGCAGAAGTGGGAGACCTCAAGTTTTTAGTCAATGAAGCATCAATAGCAGCAGCCACAGAGCTTCTTCAGGAAGGAGAACGTTGGTTCAAAAACAAAAGTATCAATGATGAGGCATGGAGAACAATCCTCCGAAATCAAGGTATGGATATCACTGTTTTCAAAAGAGGAATCCCTGTGCATGCAATAAAAGATGAATGGGCCACTTTACTACTCATTGTTCAGAAATTTATCACATGTGAAGGCCATTTTGGCTCCATGTACATGTATCATACTAGGCTATTGATGAATTTTCTTGAAAACCAAACTCTCAATCTTCCTTATTTCCTATTCAATAGCTTGAAGAAAATGGCTGTCACTGTGCAAAAACACCAAGGAGATGTAGAGCCTCATTTATATCATCATGGGTTTATAAAAATTCTGATTGAAAAGGAGCTAAAAGAAAGAAAAGATACATGGGAACAATTCCTAGTTAGAAACTTCTTTGAAGAACCTCAGGAAATTCCTGAAGGTAATCCAATTAGAAGGGGTAGAAGAAAGAAAATGGATGTTGAAACCCAAGTTGCTCCTACACAGGAAGTTCCCGCAGCTAGCACAGCAAAAAGAAGTAGAAGGAAAAGAACAGTAGATGTAATCCAAGATACTTCTACTATTACTATGAAGAAAAATGATAGGGAAGAGAGATTGGTAAAAAGGAAGAAGAAGGAAATCAAAACTAAGAAGCCAATAATACCAAAAGGGAAAGAAATTATTGAGGCTGTCCATAAAACTTCTTCTTCTCAAGAAGAAGATCACCAAATTCTATCAAAAAGATTAATTTTTCTTCAAAAACAGTCATCTCTATCCAAGAAGGCAAAAACAGGAAAACAAGAACAAAAGGGTAGTGTTCCACAGCATGTGAGGAGAAGCAGCAGGCTTAAGGGAAAACTGAGAAAAACACAAATTAAAGGTTCTCATTTCATTGATTTGGGTGAGGAGACATCTGAACAGTCTCCAACTGACCATAGTCCATTTCAGTCAGTTAGTGAACCTGACTCCTTTCACTCCCAATCGGACAATGAGCGTACTCCATCTTATTCTCAGCAAAATATTGATGAAAGTTCTCCTCAGCCAAATTTTGAACATAATTCTCCCTTGCAGCATTTTGAGGACAGCCCAATGAAAAAGACACCGGAAGTAGACCCCAAACAGCAGGAGGTGTATGATTATATAGAATCCTTGGAGAAGGCAGCCACAGGCCCAAGTACCTCTTCTATTCAGCCTCATACATTGCAGGATGATTTGGTTCAGTCATTAAAACAGGAGATTTTTGAGCTTGAGATTTTGAATCGGCATATCAATAATGAAAATGAAACACTCAAAGAGCAAGGCAAACTGGACAAGATTATCCATGACAATACTATGTTACATTTGGGTATTTGGCAAAAGAAGAATAAGAAGCTAAAAATGAAATGCCAAAAATTGAGCAGAGCACTTGTGAATATCAAATTCGGGTGCCTCATGAAGAAACCCAGAATGATGGCAGTACCAAAGAAGAAGAGAAGGGAGTTAGATGTGCTGGCTGAAGTATCAAGGCACATGAATTGAACAAAGAGTGTCAAAATTTTGGTTGCATGAGGACATGCAACACCTTCACAGTGGGGGTATGTTGAGTCCCGAATTTGCCTCTTTTCCATACACTTTTCCATATCTTTTCCACTCACCTAAACCTCCAAAATTGTCAATATCATGTGCAAAAGGGTATCTAACATGTTTTTTAATTATGTTTTTGTGTTTTCTATTTGATTTAGATTTTGTTCATACAGCTGCGGAAACTTGTCACTTTCCGCAGCTGCTGCAACTTTCCGCAGCTATTTTGTGGAAATCTATGTTACAGGTGTCCACGAAGGAAACGAGCCACATGGGCAGGCTAGCAATGACAAGGACATGGTTCGTGTCTTATTGGTTCAAGTAAATTCGTCAAAGAAAGCCGCGGTCAAAGCCATCCACGTGGAAGTCAACCATGGAGTTCTATGTCGGCTGGACTCTGTTTCGTGGCATATAAACATCCATACGGCCGTTTCCAAGCTTGCGGAGGTTAATTGACATCTGTGCAAAGTTCTGGAGTTGAATTCAAGCGCCCACCTTCCATAGATCCGTTTTCCAACATGGCCATACTCCTATATCCGTGGCCTTAGTGGTCTACGTGCTGGCTACTATCATAAACTTTAGGAGACAGTTACATTTTATTGTTTTATAAAGAGCGTTTGCATACGCACATAGAGTTAGTTGTTAGTTGATAATAGCTGTTGAGTTGTTAATTGATAGTTGATGTGCGTACTCTGTTATGTAGTGATTACGCTGCCTTGAGCCGTAATACTACCAGTCTGTAATGAACTGCTTCTTAATGTGAAAAGACTCTGTTTTCAATTTAATTCGTGTTGAGGATCGTACCAGAGTTGTGTAGAGGGCCCCTGCTCAGCCGAGGTTCTGTGTATTAATGTATATATATTTCATTTCATTTCTTTTAAAAGTCATTGTATCATAATCCATTACATGTTCATATTTCATAGTTGCTTCATTTATGTTCATACATTTCTATAATTTCCATTGCATTCTTGTCTTTCATGTTTTTATGATTGTTAAATCACTGATCAGTTTTCTTGTGCAGGTTTTAGGTAGACAGCCCGGGGCATTTTCATAGTATTTTAGCTAATGATATGAGACTGACATTATTCTGCTTCTAGTTTCCTTTTCATAGCATTTGTTTAACTTCAGTCTTGCTTTGTTCATTTCAGTTTTGTTTATCTGATTCAATAGTTAAATTTAAATATATTAAGCTACTCATAGTGTCTTCGGTTACCTCCGAAAGCCACAGCTAGACTGATGGTGAGGGGCTGTATGATGAAATGTGTAGTTTAGTATTAGTTTCCTTTCTGCAAAATTAGATATATTAAGCTGCTCATAGCGTCTTCAGTTACCTCCGAAAGCCACAGCTGGACTGATGGTGAGGGGCTGCATGATGAAATGTGTAGTTTAGTATTAGTTCCCTTTTTGCAAATTTAGATATATTAAATCATGTATGACATCTTCAGTTGCCTCCGAAAGCCACAGCTGGACTGATGGTGAGGGATTGAATTATGTGTGTATGGTTTAGTATTAGTTTACTCTCTGCAAATTAAATAATCAGTTACACAAGTTGTTTATGATTACTTCCGCAAGTCATAGCTGGTCTAATGATGAAGGGTCAGAAAATGAATTGATGTAATCTAATTTAGATTTATTTCATTGCAATTTTGAATTTCCATAAGAGTAGTTTCTTTTGTGTTCAATTGGCAGCAAGAATAGTTTAGTTTTCATGTTCACTAGTTTCTTGTTTTGATTCATTAGATTAGCAGCACTTTTCATTTCAGCAGTACACTTTTAATTTCTTTTGTCATTGTAATTTCAATTTGCTTTTAAAGTTTCGAGATTGGTAAATCATTATAGGGGATATCACTTCCTTGAATAAATATAACCAAGCTTGTTTTTCACTTTAGAATTTCCATTTTACCTTAGAAAGACCACAAACGACAAAAAGTTAAGAAAGAGGTTATCTTGCACATATAGTGCGCCGCACTTCATCAGCTTACGATTCCCGGATTGACAATTAAATGCAGTAATTTAGGACACACTAAATTGACCAAACAATACCATGGCTAGGTGTCTGCATATTTGAACAAAATTAATATTATTTCAATTATGTAAATAACTAAAATACCTGAAGATAGAGCAATGCTGGCACTTTACATGTTCTTCCAATGGCCTCTTTCCGCGATCATCTTGTCTCAAGGTTGTTCCTGCATTGCTCTGATCAGTCTGCCACATTGCAATAAAATTATAAATGTAAAAACTTGAAAACAATATCTAACTTGAAAACAAAAAATGAAAAATGAAATAATTTATAATAAGACATCGGAAGACAGAGTTAGAGTTTCAAATATGCCTTGCATTGAATTCAGTCCTGGAAACATGTCATTGCACATTAAGGCACCCAAAAAAGAGACGAGTTGACAATGAAGACCTTATTGAATATATTTTTGGAGAAACTTCTAGTAAACTTGTTGTGAAGACCTTGAGGATATTTTTGGAGCAACATTGTTGAAGTTGATGGTATAGCATTGTTAGAGACGATCTTGAAGGGCCTTGAAGTGAAGCTTTTGGAGCAACTATTGAAAAATCCTTAGAGAATTTAAGTAAGGCACTTTCTATCTTCCATCACCTTTTTCCTTTCAATATCCTTTAAATGATTTTGTTGATATTTAATGTTTTAAATCACGTTATAATTCCTTGATTATATGTGTTTGGAAACTTTCCCTTTGAAATTACCCAAAAATACCCTGGCAATTTTATCTTCAGGATGCATGTCTGGCCCTATTGTTCAATATTTTGATTGATAGTAGTAAACATAGAGAGTTAGGGGGCTCTTGACTTGGTTTGGTTGGGCCATTAGATCCCTAACATCTACTAGGGAGAACCCCCTTTGAGTTGGAGGAGAGCTAGCCCGAAGTGAAAAGAGGTTGGTGAGGTGACAATGGGGCTATTGAATTACACATGGTATCACACTTTAGCTTTAGGAATTTATCTTGAGAAGTGCGAGATTTTGCTATATCAATTCTCAAATTATTTACAACACTATTGTTAATAACTAATAAGAAGTGATGTTGAGGGGTTTTTGGGTATAAGAAACAATACCATTTAAAAACTAGGGTTCTCAGTCATTGGCATTCCTTCACCTGGGCCTAGGGGCACACTAGAATAATTTCACACTAAACCATTCAAACTTAAAAGTAACTTAACAGATCCATAAAGTAATAATAATCATAATTCCTAATTTCCTATTGTACGATATGATGCAAATTATTCAAACATGAAGCAATGAAGACATGCAATGTCCGAATTTCAAGATTGATGAACTAATACAAGAAGTTAGAAACTACAACTTTGATTCAATACTCTGTGTCCTAACTCCAGGAAGGAATCTAGTTTGTAGTACATAACATGCATCGTGTATTATCAATTCTTAATTAACAACAACTAAAGGTCATCTACCTCATCAATTCCTTCCCATTTTGTGTTTTTATGTTATATTCCTTATAAAAGTGTCAAATTTATCTCAAAGTAAGCAACCAGTGAATAAAATAAAAAATAGTTGAGATATGATTGAGAAATGGTCATTTATTTCTTGAAAGTATCTTCACAATTTATTTGGTTGTTTTTCATCTCAAGAAACAAGAAATGACCTAAGAAACTATTGTGATGTAATATAAGAAACAACACGGTGCAATGGCCATTTTCAAAGCCAAATGATGTCCATTGAGGACATGGCCTTTATTTGGTTCCTGTTTCATAGGAATTTCGGGTAGAAATGGAACTTTGTTTTACCATTTCCAGTAGTAAAAGGGGAAAACCTTATTTTTCCATGGGAAATAATTTACCTTTCCTTTTTCAAGATAATCTAAATCACAAAAAAATATGAACTATACTGCACACATTCTTAGATAATGTGAAAGTGGAAAAGGAATACCCTACACAAGTGATGCACACATGTACATTTGAACACTAATAGATTTTTGTAGTTGAAATGCAATGCTTGTTTTCATCTAAATGTAGGGTTTTTAAAGCAGGGAGAAATAATGGCTGCCAAATTAATAAGCATTTATTTGAGAAAAATTTAAATCTTGTATTGGGTGATGAAGATAATAGAAGGTATTGAATCTTGATTCTTGACATCTAGAGAGAACCCTACAGCCTAACACAATCTAATGGAATTGACCAAAAAAACCCAAATAGAGTCAACCCTACTATAGGAGGAAGGGCCTGCAATAAGAACTTACCATTTTGCAAGAGCTGAGGGCGAATGCTGTTCTGCAAGAGCTCAGGGCGAATGATGAGGGCGAATGCTATTCTGCAAGAGCTGAGGGCGAATGCTGAGGGCGAATGCTGTTTTGCAAGAGCTGAGGGCGAATGCTGTTCTGCAAGAGCGGAGGGTGAATGCGCGCATGATATCAGACGTTAATGTAGCACACATGTGCATTTGAACACTAATAGATTTTTGTAGTTGAAATGCAATGCTTGTTTTCATTTAAATGTAGGGTTTTTAAAGCAAGGAGAAATAATGGCTGCCAAATTAATAAGCGTTTCTTTGAGAAAAATTTAAATCTTGTATTGGGTGATGAAGATAATAGAGGGTATTGAATCTTGATTCTTGACATCTAGAGAGAACCCTACAACCTAACACAATCCAATGGAATTGACCAAAAAAACCCAAATAGAGTCAACCCTACTATAGGAGGAAGGGCATGCAGTAAGAAATTATCATTTTGCAAGAGCTGAGGGCGAATGCTGTTCTGCAAGAGCTGAGGGCGAACGTCGAGGGCGAATGCTGAGGGAAAATTTTGTTCTGCAAGAGCTGAGGGTGAATTCTATTCTGCAAGAGCGGAGGGCGAATGCGCGCGTGATATCAAACGTTAATGTAGTTATTGCGATGGATACGAAACAATAAAATCATTTTTATGTAGCGCGCATATAGGTTTCATATTTTTATGTAGCGCGCATATAAGTGTCGTTATACTGACAACGGAAAAAGCGTCGCTATTGCGACGGGTGCCTCCAAACGTCGCAATTGCGACACTTAGACATTGTGTCGCACTTGCGACGTTTGGAGGCAGTTGTCGCAATAGCGACGCTTTGGGACATAGTGTCGCAATTGCGATGTCTTCCTCCAAATGTCGCAATTGCGACACTTTTCTAAGTGTCGGTATTGCGACACTTTTCTATAAACGTCAGTATAGTGACGATTTCGGTCGGGATGGAAAAAATTTGGGGAAATTTCCGACATTTGGTCAAAAGCGTCGGAACCAAGTGTCGGAATTTCCGCCAAATGTAGTAGTGAGGGCAGATTGGTGACTATGAAATGGATCAGGTTATCTTGGACTTGGGATCAGATGCAAACATACTGCCTAAGAAAATGTGGTAGTGGATGGGAAAGCCTAAGTTGGAATGGTCCACTATCCAGCTGCGCATGGCTAACCAACAGAAGATCATACCATTGGGGAGGCTGTCAAGGATTATGGTAGATATTGTAGGAGTTAAGGTCCGAGCCGACTTTGAGGTAATTCAGATTGTGGAAGATGTGGACCCCTATCCTGTGCTCTTAGGAATGGATTGGGATATAGATATGGAAGGTATCATCAACCTCAAGAAAAGAAGCATGGTGTTTGAGAATGTGGGTACAAGGGTGATATTCCCCCTAGACCTTGCGGAAGGAAAGTGGTATACAGAACCAGTGCGCGAAGAAGAGAATGTGGACCACATATATAAGTTAACTGCTCGGGACGAAGATTGGATCAATCCTATGGCTGATGGTGTGCTCTGTTGGGAAAAGGATAGCAAGTGCTTCTCTAACTCCGATGGGGAGATAAAAAATTGATAGAATTAGTTACATGATGTATCTGCGTTGTGATGTCTTAGAATCACAAAGAACTTCCGATGCATCTCCTCAAAGGTAAGCGAACTGCTCTACTTTGATGGTTCTAGTAGTATTAGGGAGTTTTTGCGAGCATTTAAAGCTAAAGTCCCATGGGAGCGAAGGCTATGGGCCCTTAATATAGCCATGCGCACAACCCCCTGCGAGGTGGTGGGACACGTATAAGGGGCCATTCCAGGATTGGGAAGAATGTCGTGACATGATGGTCTTATGGTTCGAACCTACAACTCACCTGCGCATAAAAAATTTCTTGGGGCTAGGGGACCTATGCAAGCACTTGTTAGCATGGATAAAATAATGGGGTGAAAAAACTATAGAGGAATGGGTCCATCTGTTCATTCATGCCTTAGGGCTAATCCCGACCGCATGGTATTTAGACGCAAAATTACACCAGTACACCTGCCACTGGGAAACCCTGAAGGACGAGTTTGTATGGACATTCGGGTTATTAGGGGGAATGGAGGAACTTGACCAAGCTCTGTAGGATATTGATGCCTTAGTATTTGATGAATCACGCCCTTACGTAGCACATGGGGCACCAACATGGGAAACACAGATGCATGATACTTTCAACTGCGATAATATATTAATAGAGGAGTTCGATGAAGACCCGCGAAATGTCTCTATCCCGGAGTCAGAGGGAGAACGCGCAATTGATGGAACCCCACTGCAGACCGTCAATGTCACTAAGCCTATAAAGCTGTGAGAATTCAATATTGGAACGAAGGAGTAGCCTAAGTTAGCTAAAATTGTGGACTACTGGGATGATGATACTGTAGGAAAAGTTGCAGAACTCCTCACAAAATATCAGGACTTATTCCCGACAAAATTTTCAGAACTTAAAGGGATTAAAGGGGACCTAGGAGTCATGCACATCACTTTAAAACCAGATGTGCGTCCTGTGAAACAACACCCTTATCGTTTGAAACCCAAGTACAAACAAAATTTTAAGGAAGAAATCGAAAAAATGCTCGCTACAGGTATCATCGAACCAGTCAAACAGTCATATTGGGTAAGTACTATGGTGGTTCAGGAGAAGAAGACTTAGGGGGAGATTCATATCTATGTTGACCTGCGCAAATTGAATGATGCCTACATACATGATCCCTTTCCCATGCCATTCTCCAATGAAATCCTTGATAACATAGGGGGGCAGGAAGCATACTCATTTACAGAAGGGTTGAGAGCAGTGCAAGAGTACTGGGAAGGGCATGTGAACAACATCACAGAAGGATTCATAGCAGGACTTGGGTGCAGAAGATTTGGAGGTGGGAGGTGCTGACTCCCCTCGGGGTATGAATAAAATTGGTGACCCTGTTAAAGGGCCATGGAAGAAGCAACGAGCTCAGCGGCCAGAATGTGACACTTGAGTTACACTGACAAAAGAGGACCTAGAGAAGATCGCAAATGTGGTCAGTTTGGCTGTAGAAGATGTTACCCCCTATGAATCTTTGACAAGAAAAAAAGGGGCTAAATTGTTTGTTGAGCCTTCAAGGAATGCATTTCTCCTGAAAACACAACATCCTTGAAAGCCTCTTCATGGCCTCTTCCCTTTGATTAATTTCCACTGCTGTTTCTAAGTCAATAAGCCTCACTAATTGTAAAAAGGTGTGCTCAATATAGCCTTTATTTGCCCCTTGTATTCCTGTAGAATGCCCCATTATGACCTGTTTCCTTTTTGTCAAAATCCCCCTTTTTACCCCCAAATCCCTCCTAAACCTTTTAAATCATCCCCTTGCCCCTCTTAGACCATTCAAATAACGTTTTTTGGTTTGATAGCCCCCACTCTCTCTACCGTTACCCAGTTCTGACCGCAAATGGCATTTAAAGGGCCGAAAACCCACATTTTAACATATATCGGGCCTAGGCCCCTTTGGCCAGCCCTTAACTTTTCCCCCACATGACCTGGGTGCTAGAACCAAGTGCTAGCCCAAAAGGCGCTTGTCATAATTGAATAAATGAGTATCGGGAGCACTTTCCACCGTTGATTTCCCGGTTATCCAACGGCCATCGCAAGTGCTCTCACGTTCCCCGTTCATTCCCCGATCACTTCACAACCATCAATCTGATCCATAGATCAACGGTCCACATTTCATCATGTCACTGTTGCAAACCGTCGGTTTCTATCGCACTGCCTTTGGAAGGAGGGCGGTAATTTTTGTTTGACAGCGATGCCATACACCAGTCGACACGTGGCTCTGAGCACTGTTGGGAAACCACTCTCATCACGCATTAACGTTCAACTGTGGACCCGACACGATATGGGCGTACATCGTCAGGTATGAAGCTGTCCATCCAATGATGATCGCGCCACGAAGATGCTTGAGAGATAACCAAAGCAAAAAGGGACCCCTGGCCCACCATCAGTCGACCTCTGATGCATTTTTAGCTGTCGATCTCCTCCTAAGATCGGATGGTCCAGATTAAACCAACACCCCAACTTTAACCGGCCCTACTGCCAGTACTCCACATCACCCATTTTTATTGCTTTTTCCCCATTTTTTTGGTATTGCGCCACCTGTCCTCCAGGTTTTCAACACGTGTTCTCTGCCACCCCTGGTCTATAATTGGTCCATTTCTCTATTTTTTCCGCCATTTTGCGTTCTTACCCACTATTTCCACCATGCTGCACCACCATTCCGAAGCCTTTCACTGCATCCATCCCCCTCCAACATGGATTTCTTAACGATTTTATGTGTTTTGTAGGATTACAGCCGGGCGGAAAACGCCATGATTTATGGTCACTGTTCTAGTGACATAGAGCGCAGAGAATGCCATTGTCCGAGGCTAATATTGTAGGAAAATGTTTGGGAAGGATTCAATAGAAAATATTTCATCAATGTACAGTGCTCGACACTGTCAAACCTCCCCAGCACCATTAAAGCACAGATTTCACAGACGGAGACAGTAAATGGAGCGGCAAAGAGTATCAGTGAAAGATCAGAGAATGTAAGGCCGGTAATTGAAGATTGTGAGCCTTAACTCAATAATTAAAGGCAAAATATCACACAGAAGACCTAGGGCACACAAAACGATATATATCAGTGTCACCATCAGCAGAATGTTCCTACCCGCGAAAGGACGAAGTGCCCATACTGTTTTCATTCTATACCGTGTTCCTGAGGAAATCTTAGCCCTGACAACAGTCCTATGCTATCAGAAGCATTTGTTACACAGTATGGAAAACCCAAAGTCATTGATCTATTTTTGTTCAGTTCACCATGGTATTGCAGAGGTATTACAACAAGTACATCAAAGACATACCTGGAGTAAATTGCAGCCTGACGAAGACCACTCTTTCATCCAAAGAGTACTGAAGATAAATGCCCAGAATTTAAAACAGAATGGGGCCTCAGCCCTCTTCCTCTTCTAAGTTTTAATGCTACATTTAGTTTTCCATCTACCTCCTTAGCCTCTTTTTCATCTATAAAATTCATGAAGAAACTCATTGTAAAGGTTGTTGACCGACTATCTGTGAATTGCAAGCTATTTCTCTTGAGACATGTTCTCTGTGTAAAGTTGTAAGATAGGTTGAGGAAGATGTTTTCAGACTGAATATTCAAACTATTGGTAATGTTATACTTGACTGGTGTTGCTCTTTAATATGACAAGCACATTTCTTTGGATCCCAATTTAAAGCAGTGGTGATGTTTTTCTATCTTTGTCTCTAATTTCTTTTGTAGTTCATTTCATTTCTTCTGGCACGCATCAGAAATCTGGCATAGGATTTACCCTTGTTAGGTACCCTATGTTTCTACTCTCCCTGCCTTCAATTTTTTCTGCTATATGTATTATCTGAGAATTTATTTCAAGCTAATTTAACCAGTGTAGTGGTCAAACATATACTACTATCTGATGTATGAATTAATGAATATGTTCTTAGATGTTCTTGTTAGGCTTTAATTGAATGAAATGGGATACTGGGAGTCTAGAAATCTATCTCTGTCTCACTAGGATCCTTTTCAATTAATTGAACCTTTCTAAGTTCCCTTAAGCTGGATGCCAAAGCATTGAGAGTTCAAAGTCTCTCTCTGATCTCAGGTTTTCAAATTTTTGTTCTAAATCTTTAATGTTTCCTTGTCTGAAGAGTTAGCCTTTTAGGTCTTGGATCATAGGTTGTCCAATGGCATGTCCTGTCCCTGGATCTAATTCCTGAAAGGTCGCCTTGGAGGTTTCCTTGCTTTCACCTTCTTCCTTGCCTTTCCCACCACACTATCATCTTTAAGATCCAATGCTTTAGATGACTAGCCCAACTGAAAACCTGCATATTGAATAGAAAGTAAACCCTTTCCTGACTCCACTGCCCCATGGTCTTGAATGTTCTCTGAATCTTTCTCTCCTTTGCCTAAAATCCTCTTTGCTCATCCTTGTCTTATATTTAACCCTTCTTTCCTGATTCCCAACAATCAAACAAAAATCAAACAAACTAATCCCGTGCTTATAACTAGCCTAACATCTTAACTTTGAGCTTCAAAGGCATAAAACCTTTGCTTATATAGAGAGATCCATCTCTGGACCCAGGAGAGCTAGATCCTGAGGTATAAAAGTGGTTTGATGTTGTATGATCTTTTGGTCCTGCCAATCTAGCCAAAACATGGGAACTCCAACAGAAGACAAATGGCTGGCCCTGGAAGAACAACAAAAAGCTACATTTGATACACTCCAAGCTGAGCTCCGGGCTCTGCAGATCAAAACTGATACCTTGCAGACCAGTATGATTTAAGCCAGGTTGACCCCAGCAATGAGTAGCATCATAATCAGTACGTCGAAAAGCTGCCTCTGCCCTCTACTAGGTGCAACCCTCATACTGAGTCCACCCAACTTAGGAGTGCAAGTTCAGGCCTACACAGAGGTGCAGTTGGATCTTGCCTCCCTGCCACATGAACCATTGCAGATCCTTCACGCGTCCATGTTCGAAGAGATCCAACATAGAGACCGTCAAGTGCACCAACAAATCAGTACAGCTGAGCAGACAATTGAAGAAAAAAATGCTGAAGTATCTCAGGCATAGGCTACATGTACCCTCACCAATGCGTAGCAGACAGAGTTAGATCCCCTCATTAGTAGGATCTATGCGGACATCACCGAAGATATCGCAGCTTATGCTACCTCTTAGGCTAATATTGAAGGGTTGGTTGCAGCGCTTAAAGCCTCAAGGACTGAGATCCAGGTGGTCAAGATGGAGATGTAACAACAAATTTCATCCTTGCAGGCCAAGTTACAACCAGAAACACCACCAGAGGTATGGGCCCAGTGAGCTATGATGGTTACAGAGGCTACAAATGTCATTACAGGTCAAATTGCTCAGGGTGCAGAACTGTTGGAAACTGCTATGCAGCTATGGACCAAGGTGCAGCACGACCCTCTCCTACGCGAAATTTACCAAGCACTACACCAGAAAGAAGAAGAGTTTGACCAAATGGAGGCTATACTGACCACTTTAGTCCCCACTCAGTGATTGGCCTGACTATGCACCAGCCACACAATCAGGGACGACATGGAAGCCCTTCAGCAACGAAAGAAGAATTTGAGTGATCACCTCAAGCCTTGGGTTGATGAGGCCCTTAAGCTGTCTCAGGATGTCGACATTGTAGTCAAGCAACTAAACCATATGTTGGAGAGCGTCACTGCTGCTATAGAAGGCCCAACTTCGCAGAATTTGGTGGAGATAGCCTAGAATTCTGCTGCGCAAAGTGAAGGTTTGCTGCCCCCGCTAGTTGAGGTGATCAAGCAACTACAGGCGAAGATGGAGAACCCACGATCAAAATGACTCGGGATGAGTCACAAGATTGTGTTAGGGGCCTGTAGGAATGGGGCTTCCTAAGCTATGAATTTTGTATATTTTTGGCAAATTTTGTATATTTTTGTATTAATTAGTCTAACGTAGGGGTTTTAGGGAGGGTCAAAGCCCTAAACACATTGTAATGGGTCCAAGTGTAGACCTAGAGTCCAAAAACCATGGTTTGCGGACCACAGGATAACGTAAGCTATATCGATATAAATAGATGAATAGTTTGAGTCTAGAAGTAGGCATGAATTAAGAATGATGCTACATGCAAACTGCTAGATCTATTTTGGGTTGTTTTGGGTAAGGACTCCTGCTGGCTGTGTGCACGGATATCCTCAATCCTTCTGTGTGTGGACCTCGCTAGGCTATGTGCACGGGCTGGTTTTGGTTGTAAGTGGATCTGAATGTTAATGAATGCGAAGTATTGTTAAAGTATCTGTGTGTTATAGCTGAAGCGTATCTGTGATGGTTATTTAGCTACAAATATATCTATGTGTTACATAAGTATATCTGTAAATACTCTGTGATGGTATCTATTTAAGCTGCGAATACTGCTGTGATATCTGTTTATGCTGCAAATATATCTGTAGCTGTGTTTATGATATTATGTGCTGGTAATTTCTGACACGTACGTGGATGCGAAGGTATTGATTAGATATATGAATGGGAATAGATCTGTTAAGGTTAATAACTAACTATACTAATAAAGCCCGCAAATTGACTTACTCTGTGTGAACCCAATAAGCTGTGAACACAAATCTGCCTCGACTTACCTACTCTCTCTCAGAGTGTGGAAACCTAGTTCCAACACCCTCCCATACTGGTTCTGGTAAGACCTTGGCCTGCGCAAGTAAGTCATTTCTAAAAGGGCCAGTAGTATAGGGGTTTGTTGGAAAACCTTAACCTCTGAACTTGGGTCAGGACCCCTCAAGCCAACAGTCCCCTTCCAATCACAGATTAAAGCCTAAATTCATGCCTGATGCAGAGTTTACTTTGATCATTTGTTTGAAGATTGCAGGTATTGAATTTGCAGAGGTTTTCAGAGATAATCCATTGTTCATCTAAAATAATTATCAACTCTCTATGAATCGTATTACAGTTTCCTCTTTAAACTGTTCCTTTCTGATCGTGGTCCCCTCTTTTATTATATCCCTCCCCCAGTACAGATCTATAGAAACTCCCCTTCTCTGCTCCCTTATTCTTTCATCCCATTATTTTTTGCACAGAGAGAAATAAACTACAGAAGACAAATCATGCCTCCTAGGAAAGACTAGGAGCATTTTAACCCTATGGTCTACCTTCAGGTGGACTTATATCATATAGCCCTGGCAGACCGAGATTACAAAATCCATGAGACAGAGTCACACTTCGATTTATTCGATGTGTATTGCTGGCTCGAGGACAAATTTATCGATGAATTTGATGACATTGGCCTATGGGACACTAAATTACCTTACTACATCTTCCCCAAGATCCATTGCTTCCGAGAGTTCATTCGGAAATGAAAATCCTGCTATGAAATTAATCAAAGAACCGTAGTCACCCCAACAGGAGAAATCCTATTCACCATCAATGCTCAATACATCCAACAGATGATGCAGGCCCCCACTCCCGAACTAACAGATCCTTTCTCTTATGAAGCCCTTAGGGAATTTTATCAGAAGCTTGAATTTTCCAGCAGAGCCAAAACTTTGCAAATTTTCATGGCCACTAATGCCCCAATGCCTACCAAGAATCCACCCTATGATTCATCTATATTTCCTGATAGGACCCGACACATTGTTACTGTTTTATCTTATTTATTAGGGTATCACACTGATCAATGGGTAGATGAAGCCATGATTGGTTTCTTGTCTATTCTTTCCTCATATGCCAAACCCACAGTCATGTTCAACTATACCCAATTCCTGGCTGATACTATACATGACCAATTATTAAATTTTAATACAAAGGAGGTATTCAAATACACCTCTCTATTGGTGTATATGTTTGTTTATTTCCAGTCCACTAGGTTTCAATTTCAGATGACCAAGGTCAATGAAGATGCTGAGCCTCAGTCTGTCATCTTCTGGACCATCATGATGTTGAAAGATCAGAAGAATTATACATATACAGATTTTGTGGATTTATTTGTGCATCCATCCATCAGCACTCAACAGTGCAATAGAGCCCAGGATGAATGAAGAAATCAGGAAAACCATGCATTTGACATATCAGGTAAAGACAGTAGATTGGTACTTGTACCAAAATTACACAGAGATCCAAGTATATGGGTGTGAGTTCCCCCCCTACAAATTGCTAAATTTCCTCTCTAGAAGGGTCTTTGCACTGGAGTATATAAGGAAAATGATACATGCAGATGAGTTTCACTTTGTTTCTACAAAAAATAAGTCCCAATTCAAAATCTAGGCACAAATTGGGCCTTTCATATGCAACAGCAGAGCAGCAGGGGAGGAGGTAGATAAGATACTGAAGGGAATGAGTTTCAGCCACAGTTTCAATTGGTCTTATGACCCTGCAGGGATCATATCCAAGAAAAGGGTGGAAAACAAGTCCACACCCTATGTACACACACACAGGCTTGTAATTGAGCAGTATGCAAATCAAGCATAATGGGTGAATGTAATATCCCCAAATTGGGACTCCTAGCAAGGCATGCATGAAAAATAATGGCTTCTATAGAATATGAAATCATCCCTTGGATCCCTTAGATCTGATAATATAAGACCCAATTCCAAAAGGAGATCAGAAACAAATCAAACTAGGTGGGTTAAACAGACCTCCCACACCTAGTAAGGCTTGAAAACTGCCCAAAGAAGGGACTGCAGCAATACAAAAGAACACTGCCCAGAAAATAACATAGTTTTAGATAGCAGTAGCAAGAGACTAATATGATAGCTCAAAAATAGTTTATAGAATGGTAAATCAGATTTACAATGTGGCCTAATCAATGTACAAGAGAAAGATGGAGACTTTTATGAAGAAAAACCCTCTAAAATAGGTGCTGCAACAATATATTTCATTACAAAGCCTTGAAAACATTATTTTTATGAGTAAACAACAGTTGTAGGTTACAACTCAGATCTAGGACAGATCTGTGTACAAACTATTAGATCTATATCAGATCTATACACTAGATTGTCTCTATTTTACATACCCCTTGGGGTTTTCAGCAAAAGATGAAGCATATGGAGTAGATCTGAGATCTCATGCAGCAGATCTGTAGATTCTTGCAGAATTCCTGAAGCTTATACAAGATTATTCAAATCAGATCTGAATATGACATGGATAAGAACAGAAATCCATGGATCACCACAGTGAGAGACAAATTCTTATCACTAGAGATTGCTCCTCAATTGTTGCCAAAACTCCCTGCAACTTTCCTCTTGCAGATAACGCAGTCCTAGAAGACAAACTGCACTATAGACTTGATGAAAAATTTGGCCTGATGCCAAGGTATGGATCTGAATCTCTAATGTTCCAATACACTCCTGCTAGGGGAATAGAAGGCTTTCCCACTAAAAAAAGGCACTAGAATGGCTTAGATCTGAACAGATCTAGCCTCCACTTGCTGTAGCTTACAAAGAAAACCAAACCCTCAACAAGATCTGTGTTGTAGTTGGAAGTAGAAGCTTGTCCAAATGCCTGATAGTGGACATGAAATGAAAGAATCTTCCAAGAGGCCTCTCAAGGAAAGAGGTGGGATTTTCGATCAGGAACACCCAAGTGCTAAACAACACTATTCTCAGATAAACAACTAGAGAATGAGAAGTGTCTAAACAGAAAAATACTTTCAATACAATATTTTCAACAACCCCTCTCATGCTGCTCTCATCTTTCATTTATAGGATTAAAGCCTTTCAAAACCCTAAACCATCTCAAATGTTTAGCTCCTTTCACATTTGAAACCTCCAACTAGATCTGCGCTGTGCATCTAGGTGGTACATTGCATCTGGACAACACTGTGGATTTGGTCTTGTTGACCCAGTCAATTGTCATAATCCCTTTCACACATGAGGGAGTTTTATTAAGGCAGCCTAGATTTAGCCTTGTTCACATGGGCATTGATTTATTTTGCTGTTTTAGGGGTTTAATTTATCCTCCTTTACAATCTTATTCTTGCGACAAGAAAATGAAAACAAAATAGTATATTCCTATTAGCTTGGGCTAATTAGGAATATTACAGTGAACAACACCCTACAAGAAGATGAAGAGCACATGATCTCCACCTCAGGCATCTAGATCCCTACACCACAAGAAAGGAAGGGTGTAGAAGAAAATTAAGACAAGGGGAAAGAGAAAGAAAAAGAGATAGGAATCAAGAGGCCAAGAGAGGACCAGTGACCTTCAGTGACTAATAACTCTAGTAAATAATTTAAACTGAAATATAGGAATAAGGCCAAAATTCATATGGATATCGACCAAGGAGGTGAACTAGAGCAATAGAGAGTAATTCACATCATGGAAACCCCTAGATCATCTCCAGTAGGAGGTCAAACAATGACCTCCCATACCTCCTCAACCACAATGTCTATGCAGCAACAAGGTCTACAGACATCTACTTCCAGGACTGTCATAGAAAGCCAAGAGAAATAAGTTTTTGAAACATCTAGAGAGATAAAGTTGAGGAATGAGGTGATTAAGACTAACACCTACAACTAGTTTTGGAAACATGCCTCAATTTCATAGAGCAAGCTGTTGTCTGCCTTTGATACTGAAAAAGGGAGGATGCAGATGGCATTTCTAGAAGCCCTAGTCCCACATCCTCAAGGAGCAGGTGATTATAAGAAGGCATCATTCGAGTTTAGCACCAAGGACATCCACCCTATTTACCAAATGGAGCTACACAAGCAGACCGAAGAGATGGTGGCCTCCACCTTGACAAGTATTGCCATGAGATTGTCAAAACTTCAGGTATCTTTATTCAATACTCAATCACAAGTCAAGATGGAGAAAATCTCTGCTATGGCCAAAGATTAAAGAATCAAGTCTTTATAAGATTTAATAGTGAGGCTTGTGTATGACCCAACCAATTTTCAAGCTGTGGAGGAAATTTTGAAGAAAAAGAATGCTGACATAGAAGCACTCAGGAAACAACTCAAGATGTCAGCAACAGAAGACCCCTTGGCTAAAGGCATTGAGGAAGATGAGTCACAGAAGGAAAAGTTAATGAATTTAGTTATGGAACAGTCTACCCAAATCAAACAAATGGAGATCGAGATGGAGAAGCTATTGAAGGATAAAGAAGAAGTAGCTCGAGTGGCACTCATCCCATTGGAAGTTGTACCCATTTCATCAATTCCATTAGCTGTTCCAGCAACTTTTGGGGCATCCAGTGGGACATATCAGCTGTCCAAGGCTATGGAAATTATGACCCTGTAGTCACAAGAGATCAAGAAATTGGAGGCACAGATAGGCATCCTAAGGGATCAAAAGGAAAGATCAGAAACTCCTCATGAGATAGCCAAAACGCAAACTGAGAGGTTGGAGAAGGCAGTGAAGGATTTTTCAGCCAACAACGTTCTGAGCCAAATGAAGCTAATAATTTGGGGTAGTATCATAGAATCAGTGGATGAAATCTGACACTTGATCAACATCATTTTTTAATAGAAAGAATTGATTGACAAGTGCACGGTGGCTATTGAAAAATCAAATCAGGAATTGGGAAATATGCCAATCACAGCCCCCAAAATCATAAAATTCCTAAACTCCAAAACCAGTTATGAGCTTTAAGAGATGGATGTGCAGGACAAAACAGAGACCATATTAGAGGTGAAAAGGGTCCTCACTAAGAGGAATTTGGGTTGACAACTAGAGGATAAGTGTCATGAATTGGACATAGCCATCATCAGATTCTTAAATAGAATTCAACCATTGAGGGTGTTGTATCTTAAGAGACAATCCCTCGGTTGTGAAAGGAATAAATGCTTAAGAACATTTTAAAAGTGTGTCATAGAAATGATTTTATCATGAGGTCTTTGTTCTATCCCTCTAGGAACTAGTTTTCTAAAACCCTTAATGATATGGAGTAATAAAAGATTTCACAATGCCATTCACTGCTAATATTTGAATGGAAAGAAGAATTGCAGGGGAAACGCAAAATGATATGCTGAGGAGCAGAATCTACCACTTTAAAGTTTCAGAGGAAATTCATGGAGAGAGAGGAAACTTTGAAATAATATGTTGTAAACACAGAATCTATTACTTTAAAGTTTCATCAGGAGTTTGTGAAGAGAGGGGAAACTCAAAATGATATGCTGCGGAGAAGAATCTACCACTTTAAATTTTCAGAGAGAGTTGGTGAAGAGAGAAAAGTTGGAGTGAAGGAGCGCAAATTAAGGTTATTTAACACTTACACACATATGTAATTAAGAGACCGAATGTTACATTACTTCACTTCATTCAAAGGAGAAGGGACACAAAACAGAACAAGAAATATGAATCAACATCAACAGTTGAAAGAAATTTGCTACTACTTTCATTTACCAATCAGAAAAAGAAGTAAAAAATGTAATACCCAGAAAGTCCAGAACTTGGAACCCTCTTTCCATCTTTCTCTCTTGCTTAAATACAAACAAAAGCAGTTTGTAACTGCTTGAGCTTCTTGGAAATCCTAAAATGACTAAACAATTAAACTAATTATTACATTGCAAACGAGGACACCATTGTACCTTCGATCTTAACAAAGAAAACAAAATACACTTGGAATAATCCTTTTGCTGATTCTGATTTGCTGCTGATGTGCCCCTTCGAAGTGCTGAGGTGTCCTTTCTTGTTATGATGCGATAGCTGCACAATTCTGCAACAAGGCCCCTGTGCCTGACTTGCCCCAGCTGTCGTGCTTCCAACAGTGCCACTATATGGTCTTCTGCTTGACTCTACCTATGCCCCTGTGCGTTTTGGCTATGATGTCCCAGTATTCTGTATAAACGTATATCCACCCGAATCTGCCCATGCTTTTGCGTTTCGAATGCTATCATCATGTCATCTGCTACCCGGATTTGCCTCTTCTTCTCGTGCCCACTGCGTTATGTATTTTATTCTCCTTTGCCTTAGTCGGACCACATACCCGAGTCTCTCTACTCGTGTTCAGACTTTCTTTCATTACCAAGGCGTTTCACCGGCTTTACGTTATAATCCTCTTTTCTCCCTCTGATGCGATTTAACACAAGAACTGCCTTACCTTTCGATTCGAAAACCTTTGGCGTTCACCTTTGAAACCACATCGCATCCTAATATTGGAGTTTTATTAAACAGACATATGGAAGAAATCAATAGCGGTCACTTTAAAAAAGATCACACATAAACTCAAACCACTTACATACATGCAGAACTGTGGTTGTAGGGTCCCACAACATGGTGACCAATTAGAAGCAATCACACTTCACAACTTATTTGATATCGCATGTCAACAATTAAAAGAAATATCTTAAATGGTAAACAATGAAATCGCTGATGCAAATTTGCAATGGAGATGTCACATCGCAACATTGCAACTTTTACAAGTTATCGCAAATTTCCACCTGCAAGTTTAAGGCTATATCGATAAGAGTTAAACTGCAATTTATGCAATGTGCGATATGCGCTGGTGTGCTATTCCAGCACGTGGACGTTCTCCTCATCGCATCACAATCTAAATAACATACTGCATGCTTCCTTAGCGCTAAACACTAAAATATGTGATTTGAAAAATTGTTCTAATTGTGATTTAATCTCCGCCGTTGATTTATGCCCAGATCCAACGGTCCTCACTGTATCTTTACTCCGATTTTATGAATTTACTTCTTTGGTTGTGCCAGTTAGTTTCTTCCTTGTTGTTCGTAGAACACTTGACTCATTCACGACTTTTCCCACATTCATGACTTGACCCGCTTACCATTCATGACTCTGTCCAGCATGTTCACGACTCTGCTTTTGCTAATTGGCTACCTTTGCTCCTTTTTTGTCTTAACTTCCTTTGATGCCTTTATTTCTTTTCTGCCTTTGCTGCCTTTGCTGCCTTTTCCTTTTCTTCTAAAGTTGCTCCTCTCTGCTCCTTTGCCTTTGTTGATGGTCTAATGCTGTTGCGACTTCCTTGAATTTGGTTCCAGTACACATGTGATAATGAATCCCCATTGCACTTGTGGTTATCCTTTTGAGCATACTGCAATTATTCTTGACATTCTAACAAATGTTGCTCAACAACCTTGAATTGCTCAGAACCTCTCTTGATTTTTAGCTGAGTCAAATTAGGCTACAACATCTGGCTCTAATTGGGGACAAAACTTTGGTAACAAAGTGCTGAGAACTTTTAGATCAATAGCCTTTATTGGGTGTGGAGTCAAAGAGAACTGGTCGATCAGTAGCGTTTATTGGGCATGGAATCAAATAAAACTTATAGATCGGTAGCCTTTATTGGGCATGGAGTCAAAGAGCACTTGTATATCAGTAGCCTTTATTGGGCATGGAGTGAAATCCAAATGGGAGATGATCTAGTATGAAAACCTCAGAAACCTAATACACTTTGGACTCCTTCCTTTATCATTAAACTGAAAATACTGAAATGAAAATACTACAACTAAAAATGATCAACTTCTTAGCTTGTTTATGCACTACTCCTATATATATACATGGCTAAAATTAATTAGGTGAAGTCAACCTTCCAGTGGCACCAACCTGACATCTGTGTGTTAGAATTAATGCCCCCATACTGTGGAAATTTGAAAATCAAAATGGGGATGTACAATGAAAATTTTCCAGATACAGAGCTTTGCACATACCCTTGCATAAATTCTTGTTGTTGAAAAAAGAAAGCTGTCTTATAGTCAGCCAATGGATCATAGAACGGATGAGACAAATCTTTGACTACTTCCTTTTCTTGAACATCTTGTTGATGTAGACTTCTTTGAACAGGGTAGCTTCCTTCACTGTTTGACTCCTCGATTTGAGGTTGTTTGTGAGAAGATTGATTGTTTTTTTTCTGCTGATAACCATTTAGGCCGGAAATATAAATCTAAGGTTTGTTCCTCATAATGCTGATGGTATTCATATAATGCCAATTCTTGACAAAAATCTTCCCCCTCTTGCAAACACACCTGAGAAGTTCCACTAGTTTCTCCGCTATTCACAAAATCATTAAAATTATGAAAATTGTAATGATCTTCCAGGATTTCAGCGTGTAGCTCAGTTGTTGCAACGAATTTATGACCAGAATCCTCATAATTCTTGAATTCTTGTGTTTCAACAATACAAGAATCCCCTGACCCCTTTTGAAAATCCTTGTTCATCTCTGGATTTGCATTCTCTTGTAAAGAAATTTTAATGTTTTCTTGACAGGCCCTCTTGTCTTCAACAAAACTTGTTCTTTCAACATGTCAGGAGAAATTTCTACAAGCCCACACATTATCTTCAATTTCTTGTGCATAAAGAAACATCAGCTCTAAAGTGCAAGGCTTTCTCTCCTTGAGATAAAAAGCCAAGACAATAGAGAGATCCCTCAAATAGTAAACCATAGCGGTAGCTTCAGGAGGCCGAATTTCTTTTGGCATGCTGAAATAATTTTTTTGAATCCTCCTATTAAATTTAGCGATTGATTCGTTGCTCTTCCTCTGTATAGAATATAATTCCAAAAGGTGTTTTTCATATGATTTACGCTCTCCCCAATATGTAAGAAATATATCTTGAAAACTGTTTGTGCTCAACCTAGTGTTCCTAAATTGAGTTCATTAATTGTCAACCAGGGTTGGTAAACTACTGAAGTGTGGTGCACTATATGTTTCTAGGTATTTGTTTCTCACTACGTTGTGTTTAGTGTTTTCTGATGTTTTTGGTTTTATGGTTTTATGTTTGAAAAGGGAAAGAACTAAATGCTGGTGAAAAGAAGCTATTGGTTATATTAAAGCAGAACAAGGCCTAAACTATGGATGGAAAATAACAAATGCAAATACTAAAATAGAAAAAATCCTAAACTATGGCTGGCAAACAACAAATGCAAAGCTTGATAATGACTTCATTGCAAGGAAATAAATCACAACATGAGCTTGAACTTATCCAATTCATTCATTAAAGATGTGTTGGAAGAGCTTGAGAAATGGACAAGTTAAGTGTGAATGAAGTTCTCCTAAATAAACAATCATCTTACAATGTTACAACATCTCATCCATGATTAAAGGTTCATTAGAACATATTTGGAAAATAACATTTGTAGCACAATAATATTTTACTCTAAACTAACTTCTAATTCTGTTCTGCAACTCAATTTAGCACCACTAGGCCTCACTCAAAAGTTATAGGTTTCTTTTTAGAATAGTCCTTGAGAAAAGGCTTATTTGTGAAATGGTAAAAGGTTGCAAAATACTCCAGGCCTTAGACTGATACTAGCTTCTGTCCAGATGATTATGTATTAATATGAGGTTGGAACAAAAGAAGTTTTTGTAAATAATGAAGACCGTGGTATCTAAATTTAACAACTAATACAATTTAAAATGCAATGGATAACAACTAAACTGGAATGCTAATACAGTGAGCTAAGACTAAACTAGAATGCTACTAATCTACTTGAAGTACAGTGAACAGAGTTAAATTAAAATTCCATTATCAAACTTGAAATGTAGTGACAAATATGAACTAAATGAAATCATCCTATGGAGTGTTATGACTAAACTAACATGCAACTAGTCTATTGGAATTCTACAGCCCATCTTGTTCAATGTGAATGATATTTTGGAAGAGTTTGTAAAAACAATTCTGGCTGTATTATTCAATGCAATTGAACATAAACATAAGATTTGAAAGCAAATACAATTAAAATCTAAGATACCACAATTGTTTCTTATTCATTGTTAATGATGTTTTGGAAGAGTTTGTAGGAGTAAGACCGGCTGTGACACTTAGTGTAAACAAGCATAAATCATAAAATTTGAAAGGAAATGCAACTAAAACCTACAACACCACAGCTATGCCTTATTCATCGTGATGATATTTTGGAAGAGTTTATAAGAGTAAGTCTAGCTGTGATGATCAATGTAAACAAGCATGAAACATAAACTTCAGAAACGTGCTTAAGCTAAAAATGAAAAACGAGACTAAAATACTTATCTAAACCGTATAAACAAGGCTGCTTAGGAGGCAGAGGCCCTCTACCACCGGAGTAGCACACAAAATCTACTTCAAGATTGACTCAGTGCTTTCAATAAAGTGATACTTCTTGCCTTAGAGAGAAATTACTTCAAAACAGAGTGTTTTCGTACTTCTGAAATCTAGCAGTCAAAATACAAAATCTAACCTTGTCCCTCGGTTTCCCGAGCCATATTTGTAAAAAATTTACATAACTGTTTTGAGATAACCTAGGGATAATTGTCTTTCCAAATAAAAACCAAACTAGGACTTTGATGGTGGTCACGTAATAGAATTAAGGACATCTGGACTGTCCTTGTCCTATTAGGAGTCTCTCTCCTAGTTTGAGTTCCCATGTACATAACCGCCTACAGAATTCCGTTCAAGCTTCGTGGAGAGCAAAAAATGATTAGGGAATGATGTGGAATATGCCCATATGTATTTTTCTCCAAGATGACACCTGGAACCTGTGTAGACATGAAGACAGCTGCAGAATCGACAACTAGCTACAGAATGTCTGCATTCTGTAGCTAGATCTAGTTCAAAAAGTACTACAATGACAAAATCATAAAAACATAGAAAGTTAGTCATGATATTCATTCTTAAAGAAATTTTAACTAATTATACTGATCATTTGAGCCTGTGATTAATAATGGACAAAGGAAATGGAGTGGAATGTGGTGGAAGAAAGAACATCTTTGGAGCTCAACAAAAACTTTTCCAGGGACTAATTGAACTTGCTTCCAAACACTAGAACCATTGCTGAGCACCCTACTTTAATGAATGAAAAAACATCCTTAAGTCCACGTCTTCATAAATAATTTGAAATCTGTCCAGAAAGTACTCAAATTCCAAGATATGTTGTTCAGCTGAAATATCTTCCTCCTCTCTGGAAAAACTTGGCAAAAATTTGAATCCTTTTGAAGGATATTGATGTAGGATTGTGGGAAGCACCAAGGGTTTGAAAATCACCTTGGTTCCAAGCTGGAAAGAAGTAGATTTCTTATGAGGTAGAATGTTATCACCCAAAGATGATGAATCCTCACCTTTATGCCTAGACTATGACAGTTTACCTTCAGGTATAGTAATGCAACAATCATATCTCCTTTCATATTTAGGAGATAAATTTGTGTCAAGATCAATAATACAATCAGAAGAAAAATATTCTTTCTCCAATAAAGAATGTACATTTTGGGCCTTATAATATTCTGAGAAAATAAATTAGGAAAAAATATTCTTGATATGTAAGGGAAAATAGACCACCAAACTGATAGTGAAAAACAAAACTTCCTTTAAAATATCCAAACTTTGATATTTGTATTTTCCATGGTGCTTTCTCATTTTGATGCCCACAGAATTCCTCATCTAATGAAACCTTCATCAGTGGAGTTGCCAGGTGAATAAAAAACAACCAAATTTGTATCTAAATATTGTTCACCATCAAGAAATAGGTTTCAATACCCAGGGAAAAATAACTTCATGCCTTCGTCCCTGGAAATGGTGCTAGAAAATGTTGTATCTTAAGAGACAATCCCTCGGTTGTGAAAGGAACCAGTGCTTAAGAACATTTTAAAAGTGTGTCACAAGAATGATTTTATCATGAGGTCTTTATTCTATCCCTCTAGGAACTCGTTTTCTAAAACCCTTAATGATCTAGAGTAATAAAATATTTCACAATGCCATTAACTGCTAATATCTGAATGGAAAGAATAAATGCAGGGGAAACTCAAAATGATATGTTGAGGTTCAGAATATACCACTTTAAATTTTTATATGAAATTCATGAAGAGAGAGGAAAATTCGAAATAATATGTTGTAAACATAGAATCTATTACTTTAAAGTTTCATCAGGAGTTTGTGAAGAGAGGGGAAACTAAAAATGATATTTTGAGGAGCATAATCTACCACTTTAAAGTTTAAGAGAGAGTTGGTGAAGAGAGAAAAGTTGGAGTGAAGGAGCGCAAATTAAGGTTATTTAACTCTTACACACAGATGTAATTAAAAGATCGACTACTACGTTACTTAACTTCATTCAAAGGAGAAGGGAAACGAAACAGAACAATAATACGAATCACCATCAACAGTTGCAGGAAACTTGCTTCTACTTTCATTTACCAATTAGAAAAATAAGTACAAAATGTAATCCCCAAGAGGTCCAGAACTTAGAACCCTCTTTCTGTATTTCTCTCTTGCTTTAATACAAACAAAATCAGTTTGTAACTGCTCAAGCTTCTTGGAACTCCTAAACTGCCTAATCTGTTAAAATAATTATTACATTGCAAACGAGGACACCATTGTAGCTTTGATCTTAACAAAGAAAATAGAATACACTTGGAATAATCCTTTTTTTAAGTCTTATTTGTTGCTGATGTGTCCCTTCGAAGTGATTAGGTGTCCTTTCTTGTTATGATGCGATAGCTACACAGTTCTGCAACAATTCCCATGTGCTCGACTTGCCCCAGCTGTCATGCTTCCAACAGTGCCACTATATGCTCTTCTGCCTAACTCTGCCTATGCCCCTGTGTGTTTCGACTGCGATTTCCCAATAGTCTATATAAACGTATCTCCACCCGAATCTTCCCATGATTTTTCATTTCAAATGCTATCATCATGTCGCCTGCTACCCGGCTTTGCCTCTTCTACTCGTGCATGCTGCATTATGTCTTTTCTTCTCCTTTGCCTTGCGTCAGATCACTTACCCAAGTCTCTATATCCGCGTTCAGAATTTCTTTCATTACCAAGGCGTTTCACTAGCTTTACATTGTAATCCTCTTTTCTCCCTCTGATGTGACTCAACACAAGAACTTCCTTACCTCCAGATTTGAAAACCTTTGGCGTTCACCTTTGAAACCACATCACATTCAAATATTGGATTTTATTAAACATACATATGGAAGCAATCAACAATGGTCACTTTAAAATAGATCAAACATAAATTCAAACCACTTAGATACATGCAAAACTGTGGTTGTAGGGCTCCAAAACATGGTGACTAATCAGAAGTAATCACACTTCACAAATTATTTGATATCGCATTTCGAAAATTATAACAAATAAATTAAATGGTAAATAATGAAATCACCGATGTGAAATTGCGATGGCGATGTTGCATCACAACATTGGAACTTCTACAACTTATCACAAATTGCCGCTCGCAAGTTTAAGGCTATACCGTTAAGAGTTAAACCATAATTTATGCAATGTGCAATATGCACTGGTGCGCTATGCCAACACATGGCCCTTCTCCTCATCGCATCGAAATCCAAATAACATACTGCGCGATTCCGTAGCGCTAAACACTAAAATCTGCAATTTGCGAAATCACTCTAATTGCGATTTAATCTCCGCTGTTGATCTATGCCTAGATCCAATGGTCCTCATTGTATCTTTACTATGGTTTTCTGACTTTGCTTCTTTGATTGTACCGGTTCATTTCTTCCTTGTTCTTCCTAGAACACTTGACTCATTCACAACTTTTCCCACGTTCACGACTTGACCCGCTTACCATTCACGACTCTGTCCAACACGTTCATGACTCTGATTTTTCTGATTGGCTGCCTTTTCTCCTTTTCTGCCTTAACTTCCTTTTATGCCTTTGTTTATTTTTTGCCTTTGCTGCCTTTGCCTTTTCTTCTAAAGTTGCTCCTCTCTGCTACTTTGCCTTTGTTAATGGTCTAATGCTACTACTGCTTCCCTAACTTTGGTTCTAGTGCACATGTGATAATGAATCCTCGTTGCGCTTATGGTTATCCTTTTGAGCATATTGTAGGTCTTCTTGAAATTCTAGCAACTGTTCCTCAACAACCTTGAATTTCTCATAACCTCTCTTGATTTTTAGCTGAGTCAAATTAGGCTACAACAGAGGGAAAAAAGGTTGCCCTCGCTGTATGTGATTAATAAAAAGCTGGTCCAAAATAGATATTATATGAACAAGCTTAGGGAGATAGCTAAAGACACTACCGAATTCTCCAACATCGAAGGAAACGTGGTCGGGAAAGTTGTCTTGGATCTCTTGAGCAATGACATATTTATTCAACATGAGCTGAAGCTTGTTTTCCTCACAAGGCCCAATTTCAACAAATACACAGAGTGGATGAAGTGTATTGAAAAGTCATAGGGACGAGAATTCCAGGTAAGAAGGAGTGGGTCAAATTGTGCATGTACCAATATTGAAAGGACACAGTGAACACATCAGCACAACCATTGATCGATAAAAAGTGCCAACACCTCATCATATTTAATGATCCAGCAAAGGAGGCCCAAAAGTAGAGCCATATGTTAGAGCCACCCATATTTTCCTCTTCGTGACCACTTCAACCACTTTCAGCTTACTTTTGGATTCATGAAGAGCTGCCAGAGTTAATTCTATAGGCGATGTTTTGTCAGAAATATTTTGTTCGGGCCTTGCATGGCTAGACTTGTCTAGTTTATTCTTAATTGTAATTAATGAAAAGTTTCCAAAGTAGATAGGGAAACTGATGTAGTTTTTAGTTAAATACTGCATGCATTGGAAGTATTAGGGGTTGGACCCTGTTGGACGTTGTTGGACCTTGCATTGTAAGAACCTTTTGTATTGGAGCGCTGTAATTTTTGAAGCTGGGCTTCGATAATAAAATACCATTTTGCAGGATACTTGAGTTGTGTTAAATGGTGATGTGTTACTTCTCCGTGTTTAATGTTTCCATTGTTTTCCTTGTTGTGCATCTATTTATCTGATTTTAAAATAGAAATTTTAGATTAAGATTTGTTGATTAGAGTACCTTAATTTTGTCTGTGTTTACCTTCTGAATGTTTTCTTATAAATTTTGGTTAAAGCATTCTTGACTGCTCTTTAATCATTATTGAACATTACTATTTTCTCCATATCATAATTCACATTGCCTCAAAGATCCAATTAGCACATTTAGCTTGCCTTGTGATGATCTTGAAAAATTGATGCAATAGACCAGCCTTTTATGAATCCATAGCCCAATGGATTAGTTTCTGCTGACTTGCTCATCCAACCAACAAATTCAATCAAAACAACCAATTCTCACCATCATTGTAACTATCCTAACAGTAGCATTCATAATATTAAGGTAAAATTTAATCATAAAAAGAGAGAGCACTCTCTAAGTCTAGGAAGGCTAGGTCCTAGATTCCAAAGTGGTTTGATGTTGTCCTTTATAGTTTATTCTTGCCAATCTTATAAATTATAGGGCCACAGTAGATACTACCCAACAACTCACACTTGTGTGGTCCATGCCAAGTATATCACTGATGACATGCATCAGCAGGAGGCATGGATGCACTGGTTATTGATGAGAGAGTTTGGACATCTCATGATGTATCTTATGTCCATATATTTGCTCTTGATTGGGATATGTCTCATGTCTTTACATGTATTTCTATTTGGGATATATCTTATGTTCATGTACGTACTTGGGTTTGGGACAAAGCATAACTCTCATATGATGTGGCATCAAGGAGCTTATTTGTATTTTTCTGATGAGACATTCCACATGTCCATTAGTATGTTTTTGCTCCATGACTTGCATCATGATGTTGTAAGGTGGTAGCAAGAACCCTTGTTGCTTTGGTTACTATTGGGAGAGTATGGGCTAATTTCTTCCCACTCATTTCATGACATTGATGGAGGATGGCAATAGGAGGCCTTACAGTGTTGGCTTATGTTGGGGGATTATGGTCATTATACTTGGTATAATGATGATGTGATGGGGCAGCAAGATGCATTGCTGCGGTGGCTTCTCTTGAGAGAACATGGGCACTACATTTGGTACAATGATGATGTGGTGTGGCAGTAAGAGGCATTGTTGCGGTGGATTATTTTGAGAGAGTATGGCTCTCACATTTATATTGATGTTGATTTAGCATGGTAGCAAGAAGATTTGCTGCAGTGGATTATATTGAGAGATTATGGCTCTCTTGCTTGTTTTCATGATGATCTAGCATGGAAGTAGAAGGCTTTGATGCGGTGGTTATTATTGGGAGAATATGGTTTGGCATTGTTCATGTTTATCCATATCTCTCTACTTCTTGTTTTTCACTATATTGATGTTATGTTTGGATCCGACATGGCCAACATGGCTAATGATGAGAGCATTGATAGATGAATTCTACTCTATGTACCATGGGTTGGAGAGATAGTTCATGAGTTGGGACTTTCCACTTTGGGAAGGAACCACTTCATTTCATGTATCTCATGTATAGAGGAGATCTTTAGAAATCATATGGTTGCCACTTGGAGATTCATTGATGATGAAGGGTATCTAAATTTTTAGTTGGAGGCCATTCTAGACATTCTAGAGAGGCCTTCCATATGAGGATGTCACTTGGAGGGAGGATGTTTGCTGCAAAATCCACTTTTGTAGTTGATTGAGGACAAGCAACATTTTGGTGGGGAGGACTGTAATATTCCCAATTTTTCCATCAGATAATTGGAATATTAGAGTTCTTAATTTTCATCATTAATTAAATAAGAGGGTGTAGGGACCCACAAAACCCATATATGAATAAAATATAATTTTCATATGTTTATGTGGATATTTTAGATCTAGATCTACATTATGGATTAGTGGAGCAACTTCTTAAATGAAGGAAGAGTGGAGATCATGGATATTTAATGTAAAATCATGGAGATCTTGGAGGAGGTCAACCGAGATCATAGTGCATTCAAAGTAAGATAAAAAAGAACTTATGATGAGATAGTGGAGGAAGTGGTGCATATAATGCACACATTATGGAGAGAGTGGGAATTAAATGCATAAAATGATGGATATCATGGAGAGACAACATAGTCTTCATGGATGGTAGTGGCCACATAGGCAGCGCGATTATGAGGTGGGCTAGGGCTATGGAAGGCTCATAATCTATATAATGAATATGAAGGCACAATAGAAGGTAGGATTTGTATTACTATGTTTGATCTATTTAGATCTAGATTTGTCATGTGACATTTCTATGCATGCTTATGTAGTTTATCTAAGTCATGCAATGCTATTTAGCACAGGGTGTTTCTGAGCAGAAATCCCACCCTTACCCACAAGGGACTTTGAGTTCCTACTCTGGGAAGGTTTCTATTGAGCTCCATTCATCATCAGGCATTGGTGCCATATTCATACCACTCTCATATGCTCATTCAGCCACAAGAATAATGCATTCCTGCATCAGGGTTTGAGAAGTGGAGGTTGTTTCTAGCATTTCATCTAGGAAACCAGTGGAGGATTCATCCTTTCACCTTGTGCTTCATGTTTAGCCTTTCCGGAGCAACAGATCTATATCTGAAATTCAGACCATTGTATTTTACCTCCATGCAACAACAATTCCCTCAAGGTTTGTGTAGTTCAGTCTTGCAGATCTAAAGGAGGAAGGAAGTTTCCAGTATTTCAGCTAGAAATCCTGTGAGGGACCATCTCCTCACCTTGTATTCATTATTTCCATCATTATTGAGCTGATTTGCATCATCTAGTAGCAGGATTGAGCATATCCCTCCTTGACAACGTAGTTTTCTGAAGTTGTTGAGTAATCAGCAACCATATTCAGTGGAGGAGGAAAGAACAACTAGATCTTGAGCTTTTAGCCCAAGAATCTAGTGAAGGGATCAACCCTTCTTGCATCGATCTAATTGTACATCATATTACAGCCATATTTCATCAGATTATGCTTCAGATTTGCATACCCAGAAGTGTATATGTGCAAGCCCTAAGAGGGTTATTTTCTTAGATTGATATATCTGGAAAATATTTTTTGGGTTATCTTGGGTCCCATCATAGAGCCCAGATCTCTATTTTCAGCATCATCGGAGCTCCAAAACTGCCTAGATCTACATTCTATATTTTTCTAGCAGTTGTAGTCCCAGCAGTTACAGCAGGGACAACACATTTTTCCTTCCAACTGTCCAGCAGTTACACAGTCCCTCTTGTGGGATCATTTCAGGGTCATTCTAGACCATCTCTTTGGCTTGAGTGTCTCATATACTGAGCATTGTTGTACTGTTTATCCACCTCCCACATAATAAAATCGCTCAGCTATTTTTGTCTATTTTATGGTGTATTTATATTAAATTTTTACTTTTCTCCAGTTTCAATTATTTTGTTTTTGTATTACTACATTCTCCCTTTTGGGATATTACAATAAGCTAACAGAGACTGTTGTATTTCATGAAGAGGATAAGGCTATCATGTTTAACAATATTGAAGAATTTTTTCTGTTCAAAGATCATTTAGAATATGAATGGAAGGAGCATGAGCCTAAGATAGACATTGTACAAGATATAGAGTCAGAGTTTCCCATGCTTGAGGAATTTACAGCCAACACTCAGATACCAGAAAGTCATACTTCCCTATCCCTTCCTAAGGATCAACAACCAAGTGTTCTTTCAGATCAGAATTGTAGAAATTTTTTGAATAATGATTAAGTATCCATCGAGACTATCCTGATCACATACAATTCGAATTTATATGCAACACATAATCTCTTCCACTCAGATCTTCACACATGCGGAAAATAAAACAAGCGATAACACATCAAATCATCATACACATTAAAACAGTATGTATGGGGAAAACTTATAGCTGAAAACCCCACAGCTATTGTGTATATTATAATGGAGAAATCATGTAACAAAACCCAGTACAATACTCCTCACAAGTACTCAGTACTTTCTCATAAAGTCACACACAATCTAGCTCAGTTTTGAACAGGTTACTGGTTCAAAACTCACCGCCAATTGCCTTGCCTCTATTGCACAATCCAGGCCTGTCTATATATAGATCCAAGGTTTGAATCTCCTTGGATTGACTACGCAATTTTCATGGACAAATCCTCCAAGTGTGGTGCAAAACTCATGCACAACTGATGTCGCCACTGATAGCTAACTCCACCCTTTCATATACCTCTTTCACTGGTCTCCACTGAACTGATCATGCACTGTAGTGAACTGATGTGTTCTTGAGTTGAATAATGAGTTACTAATTAATGAATTAAATAATATTTAATTCACTCCACTCATAACTAATTGATTATCTAGTTAAACTAATCTCAATCAGTTCAACTAAAATAAACAGAACACAACTCCATTATCTGTCTCATTAACTCCTCCAAACTTCTGCCACTGAAGTCCAACTGAAGTCAACCATGCATGATGCCATCAAACCCTTAGGAACCACGTGATTCCTCTGTCAGATGCATGAGCCACTTCTGTAGCTCGAACTGAAGTGCTCCAAGAGAGTAAACTGTTGTTTAGAGTCCAAATATTATTAAGGGTAAATAATATTTGACTTCCCTATTTTTAGGAGAGGCAGTCTAAAAATAGACTTCGACCTCTTCGACCTAAAAAATAGAGTCTCATATATTTTACCAACATGACCAATGCTCCAAGAATCTCAAACTGGAATCCCCGAACCATGCTCCATATGTCTAAAAATAGACATAGTCTAAAAATAGACTTTGCGCCAGAATTTGCCTGCGGGCCCACTTAGTGAAGGCGACTTCATTTCACTAAGCTCCATCATCTTGCTGCATTCTCAACACTCCCTCTCGGCAAGATATGGATTATCTGCAACCCCTATCCTGCCTCTGTGGAATTCGAACTTGCTCCTGGTGAGCGCCTTCGTCAGGATGTCAGCATCCTGATCCTTCGTGGGAACATATGAAAGCATCATGATTCTCCGCTGAACACAATCTCTGATATGATGGTACCTGATGTCGATGTGTTGGACCTATCATAAAATAATGGATTAGCCGAGAGTTTAATGCAACTCTGGTTATCACAGTAGATCACTGTAGGCTCCAAATGCAACTTGAACAATCCTGCGAGGATCTTCCTCATCCAAATAGCCTCGCATGCAGCCAAGCTAGCTGCCATGTACTCGGCCTCTACTGAACTGAGTGCCACGGATCTCTGCTTCCTGCTGTACCAGGAAACTACTGTCGACCCAATGCTGAAAACTCCTCCAGATGTGCTCTTTCGGTCCGTTGGACTCCTTGCCCAATCTGCATCAGTGAAGCCAGAAAGCTTCGCTCCATCCTCCTGTCTGTACCATAGACCATATCCCGATGTGCCTCTAATATAGCACAATACATGCTTTCCTGCCTTCCAAAAGAGCTTGGTAGGCTTAACCATAGCTTGCGAAAGCTGGTTAACTGCATAGCATATATCGGGTCGTGTATTGACCAGATACATAAGCGACCCCACCAACTGTCGATAGACAGTGGCATCCACTACCTCCGCTGAAGTAGCATCCTCCTTCCTCCAACCACCGGGAAGAGGAGTGTCAACAGGCTTGCAGCCTTGCATGTTGAACCTCTCCAGAATCTCCTGGGCATACTTTCCCTGAGAAACAAACAGTCCTCCGCTGCGCTGCCAAATCTCCAATCCCAGGAAATAATGAAGGATTCCCAAGTCCTTCATCTCAAACTCTCGTGCAAGATCCTCCTTGCATGAAAGTATCAACTACTCATCGCCAGTCAAAATCAGATCATCTACATACAGTACGATGATCAACAGCTTCCCCTCCACCACAATCTGGTACAGGTTAGGATCCGCCTCACTCTTGGAGAATCCAAGCCCGGTGAAGTAGCTGTCTATCCGAGTGTACCAAGCACGAGGTGCTTGCTTCAGCCCGTACAGTGCTCTCTTGAGTCGGCACACAAGCGACTCACTGCTGAAGATCTCAAAACCTTCAGGCTGCTCTATGTACACCTCCTCCTCAATAACTCCATAGAGGAACGCAGTCTTCACATCCATCTGATGAATGTGCCACCCCATCTGCGCTGAGAGAGCAAGGATCGTCCGTATGGAAGAGTACCTTGCGACAGGTGAAAAAGTCTCCTCATAGTCAATCCCCTCGATCTGTGAGAAGCCACGGGCGACAAATCTCGCCTTGTACTTCTCCACACTCCCGTCAGCCGCCTGCTTCACTTTGTGGATCCATCGCGAACCTACAACTGATTTCCCAACCGGTCTTGGGACAATCTCCCATGCACTGTTCCTGATGATCGAATCATATTCTTCGATCATGGCATCAACCCATGCGGGTTCCTCCACGGCTTCCTCAAAAGAGGATGGATCCGTCACAACACATTGACTCACAAGAGCCATGTATCCATTGTACCGATCCGGTGACTGTCTCTGTCTGCGCTGTGCTGTAGGTGGTCCTACAACCTTCTCTGCATCCCGAGCCAGTCGCTCAGCTTCTGTAGTGCGCATGCGCCCTCTGATGGTTGGCGCTGTATGGGTGGTTTCTTCCACCTCCTGAACTTCCTCTTGTGGCTGATCCACATCCGGAAGCTCCTCCTTAGGAACTAACGGCTCCTCATCTGCATGCAAGTGTAGCTCCCTCTCAAGCGAACACTGCATGGCTTTCTCCTCCTGAAATTTTATATCCCGTCGCACAACAGTCTTGCGACTGTCTGGCACATACACCCGATAGTTGTGAGGTGTATCAGTGTCCCCCACAAATATTCCAACTTCAGCAGTTGGATCCAGCTTCCTTCTCGCATCCTTCGTCACATGCATGTAGACAGGAGATCCGAAAATCCGCAAATGGGAAATATCGGGCCTCTTGCCAGAATAAGCCTCCTCTGGTGTACTCATGCCAAGAACCTTGTGAGGACAACGGTTCTGCACATACACTGCTGTATTGCATGCCTCAGCCCACAAGTGAAGGGGTAGGCCCTGATCATGCAACATCGCCCGTGCAGCACCCACGATCGTTCTGTTCTTCCGCTCAGCCACCCCGTTCTGCTGTGGGTTGTGGGGTGCGATGAGCTCTCTCCGAATCCCTTCTGCGCTGCAGAACTCCTTGAATTCAGCCGAGATGAATTCACCACCGTTATCACTCCTTAGAGCAATCACCTTCTTCCCCAACTCCTTCTCGACCAGTGCTTTAAACTCACAGAACTTCGCGAATGTATCGCTCTTCTTCGACATGAAGAAGATCCAGCACTTTCGAGAGAAATCATCAACAAAGATCACATAATACGTGTGCTTTGCTGTCGAAGCAACTGAGAAAGGACCACACACGTCTGTGTGAACTCTCTCAAGGATCGTCGTGGCGCGACTATCCTTCTAGTGAAAGGTGGCTTTCACATACTTCCCTAAAGTACACCCCTTGCACTGATCTGACTGCGCAAGAGTGCCCTTAGGAAGTCCAGTAGAAATCTGCTGCAGAATCTTCAAAGCTTCATGGTGAAGGTGGCCCAATCTCCTGTGCCACAGTTCGCCCTCATCATCCCGGCTCACCACTTCTCCCGCCTTGCATGCCATAGCTGCGCAGTCATCTACCTGCAACTGATAAAGGTTCTGAGTTCGAACCCCTGTCTTCCGGGTCTCTCCAGTAGTCTTACTGCGCAGGAAGGCTTTTCCTTCGCTGAAGACCACATCATACCCCTTATCCTCCAACATCACTACTGAAATCAGGTTCTTCTTCAATCCAGGTACATGCATGACATCCTTTAGTACAAAGGGTTTACCAGACTCCCTCTGAAAGGATACGGTACCAATACCAGTCGCACTGTATCTACCATCATCGCCCATCTCAATGTGCACACCCAAATCTTTGTCCTCCAGATCTGAGAACAACTCCCGATCTCCCGTCATATGAAATGACGCACCGCTGTCCAAGAACCACACCGATCCCATCACACTTGAAACCAAGCATGAAATCAGTGAAAAGTCAAGCTCGAACTGTGAAGCGAAGGCTTCTCCATCTGCAGATCTTCCCGCTTGCTTGTTCTTCTTCTTCTTTGGACAATTGGTAGCATAATTTCCGTGATCATGGTAGTGAAAACACTTCACTTTCGCCATATCCTGCTTCTTGCCCTTTGCACCAGAATGAGAGGTTTTCTTACCCTTCCCTTTCTTTGCTTTGGCCACCAAAGCGCAATTTTCTTCATCAGCTCCCTTTGATGAAGATCCATCTCGAGTAGTCCTCCTTATCTCCTCCTGCATGAGATCCGCCCAAAGGCGCTCCCATCCCGGCAGCTTTTCCCGACCATTGACACTATCTTGATATGAGTGCCAAGCCTTCGGAAGACCAAGGAGAGCTAGTTCGACCATGTCCTCATCTTCGACAGTCACCCCCACACTTCCCAGCTCATCTCTGCATTGAGTGAACTTCGTGAGGTATTTGGCGATACTGTCGCCTTTCTCCATCTTGATGTTCTTGAGCTTATCTTTGAGCGCCAGCTTCCTTTGGTCGCTCTTACTCTGGAATAGATCCGTCAAAGCTTTCCACATTAAATATGGAGAAGCCTTTCCATGCAGGCTGGATACAATATGATCCTTGACGCCCTCCAACAAGATCCTTCGACATTTCGCCATCTTCTTTTGCCATGCTTCGACTTCAGCAGGATCAGTGGGCTTTTGGACATCCGTATCTACGAACTCCTTCAGACCATTATCTTCTAATACTGCCTCCATGCGATCCTTCCATGCAACATAATTCGAACCGCCTTCAAGAGCATATTCGAGTCGCAAACCGTTGAAAGACATTTTCAACACTGGCACCAAGAAAACAAAAGTGCTGCAAAATTTAGAATTCCACCTCAAAGCTCAACAGCTCTAGATCGCGAGAACAAATTATTTCTAGCACAGAGATCAACCGCAAGGGGCATTTACCAGACCTTTCACTTTCCGAAGAAAGATGAATCCGGAGGCTACCTGGCCCGCATGCGCCTCCGTCTACCGAAATGCTTGTAATCACCGTGATGCTCAATCAACTTCAATAGCTCCGATATGTAGAAATTTGCTGAATAATGATTAATTATCCACCGAGACTATCCCGATCACAAATCACGAATTTTATATGCAACACATAATCTCTTCCACTCGATATTCACATGCTGAAAATAAAACAAGCGATAACACATCAAATCATCATACACATTAACACAGTATGTATGGGGAAAGCTTATAGCTAAAAACCCCCACAACTATTGTGTATATTATAATGGATAAATCAAGTAACAAACTCAGTAAAATACTCCTCACAAGTACTCAGTACTTTCTCATACAGTTGCCCACAATCTAGCTCAGTTTTGAACAGGTTACTGGTTCAAAACTCACCGCCAATTGCCCTGCCTTTATTGCACAATCTAGGCCTGTCTATATAGAGATCCAAGGTTCGAATCTCTTTGGCTTGACTGCGCAATTGTCATGGAAAAATCCTCCAAGTGTGGTGCAAAACTCATGCACAACTGATGTCGCCACTGATAGCTAACTCCACCCTTTCATCTACCTCTTTCTTCGTAAGGTTCCACTGAACCTTCCCTAATCGTAGTGAATCGATGTGTTCTGAGTTGAATAATGAGTTACTAATTAATGAATTAAATAATATTTAATTCACTCCACTCATAACTAATTGATTAGCTAGTTAAACCGATCTCAACTAGTTCAACTAAAATAAACAAAAATAACACAACTCCAATTATCTCGTCTTCATTAACTCCTCCAAACTTCGCCATCGAAGTCCAACCGAAGTCAACCATGCAAGATGCATATCAAACCCTTGGGAACCAATGGATTCCTCCGTCGCATGCATGACCCACTTCGTATTTCGAACTAAAGTGCTCCAAGAGAGTAAACTGCTGTTTAGAGTCTAAATATTATTAAGGGTAAATAATATTTGACTTCCATATTTTTAGGAGAGGTAGTATAAAAATAGACTTTGACCTCTTTTGACCTAAAAATAGAGTCTCATCTATTTTTACCAACATGTCGCATACTCTGGGAATCTCAAACTGGAATCCCCGAACCATGCTCCGTATGTCTAAAAATAGACATAGTCTAAAAATAGATTTTGCGCCAGAATTGCCTACGGGCCCACTTAGTGAAGGCGACTTCATTTCACTAAGCTCCATCATCTTGCTGCATTCTCAACAAGAATGAAGTTCGTGCTTGTGTTTTTGCTGTATTTGAAGACAAGGTAACATTTCAGATTTTTAAAGATCCTTTTACTGACTTGATATAGTTAGCAGGGAAGATGTATTTTCTTATTTTTATAGACCAGAAGCACATGTTCAGTAAACACTTGGAGTGGCCTAGTTTTTGTTTTTTCTGTATGCTCGAGGAAACTGCGAGCATGATTCAAGTAAGTAGCCATCTGTTGAATTGGTTACACTAGAAGGATCACTTCACATGATTATACATATGTCTTCAGCAGGCAGGTGGTTTTCATCAGGATTTGAAGCCCTCGGGTCTCAGTGATATGCCGCCATACATAAGTTTAGTAATTTTTTATTTGAGTCAGTCCAGTTTTGAGTCAGTTTATCAATTCAAGTTTTCATTATTCATTTTGGTTTTTAGCTTTTGAATCCATGCCCAATGGTTAGGCTACTTGGTCTACAATGTTCTTGGCACCTCCATGGAGCTACCATCCCCAGATGGAGCCAATTTTAGTGTTAGTTTTTGCATCCTACCACCAGTGATCAAAATATCTCTTTTCACATTATGTTAGGGATCCCACTCTGAAATTTTTGTCATTCCACTAGGGCATGCAAAAATTTGGTCACTTGGTGTAGATTTTAATAAAGTTTCACTCTTTTAAGGAAATTTCATCTCATCACTTACTGGCTCATTTCATCACTATGCTGAGTGTCCATAATTCATGAGTCTTTATCATCATTTCAGTCATTTCATCATGAAATCCATTCAATCAGTGTGTCCATTAAGTCTTAGGGTTTTCAAGGTCCAATAAAAAATCATCTCCATTGCATAAAAGAACAGCAAGGCTAAGAGTGACCAATAAATTCACTTTACTCTGTAAAGTTGAAATGTAATATTTAGTTCTTATTCCATTATGTAATTTTCATTTCATCATGTAATTTTATGCTTTAAAAATTTGTAATAAGTTCAATGGTTTCAAGATAGCTGTCAAATCAAAGGTTTCATGTGCCAAGAAAGCTCAGAAGCTTCAAAATATAAGTGTATCAATCCATCAAATGATCAATCTCCAAATGTCAGAAACAAAAGTGAATGGTAAAGATTTCAGAGTAGTGAATGAGAAGAAAGAAAAGTGGGTCATAAAGGCAAATGCATTCAAATCATCAAGTATAAATCCCATCACAAGACAAATAAAACACTCATTTTCTCTCCCAACCATCGACTTAACACTCCCTCAAGTCAAAAAATCAGTTTGCAGGGTCAAATTTCAAGTTTTTGGTGGCGCTGCCCTCCTAGAGGTTAGGTGCCACACTCTTATAACTGACGTTGCGCTCCTAGAAGAGGGTGTTGCGTTCTTGGAAATGAGGCACTGCGGTCCTGACCAGTTTCATCCACAACCTTCAAAACTTCATGCCATTTCTTCAAACTACCATCAGAGGGTTTCTTCTCCTCAATAGAAGTAAGTAACACCATTTGTGCCCTCCTAGCATTTTCCATTTCCAAGTTTAAGGTGTAAAGTATCTCATTCAAGTTTTCCAAGTGTTTAAGCTAAGAAACCCTAGATTTTATTTCTACATCCCTAAATCATTCCCTAGACCCTGAATTCCCTTCCCATATCACATTAAACCCTAATACTATCCCTACATCACTAAATCCCTGTCGCCAAACTACATTTCCCAAAAACCCTAGCTCCTAGAATACACATTTTCTAGGAAGCTTCCTAATACTTGTAATCAATTTCCCCATCTCATTTACCTAAGTATTTTAATCCCATATCAGTCCCCTAAGTTACCTAACCCCCTTCCCTATTCCCCCAAATTTTCCTACTCCCATCCCCACTCCCTAAACCTAATTTCCACTCGCCTTCCCTTCCCTAGGGTTTCAAAACTAAAAATATTATGGAGAAGGAAGACAAAGATTACATCGAGGAAGAGGAGGACAGAGAGGGAAGGATGCTTCACAAGGGAGGAAGAATTTTGAGGCTTGAGACCACCAACACCAGAGAACTGATGGCCTCCCCTATAACAGTCCCTTGCTTTGAATATGTTGGTTTCCTTTATTTCTACAAAATGATCCAAAGAGTTCAACACCACCTTGTTTTGAGTAGAGTTTTCATTTCAAACCTCATAGACAATCAGGTGACCCTTGCAGGTGTGACCTTCACCATATCTACACCTATCATTTCTACTGCCACAGGGATACCAAACATGGGTGAGAAGTGGTTTAAAGCCAAAGACTTGAATGACCATTATTATGAACCATTCATCAAACCAAGGTACAAAAATGAGAGAAAGAGAGTCTTCCCTTTCAGTTACCTTCTTGATAGGTATACCCCTCTGATGAAAATCATCTTGAAGTACTTCTCTTGTGAAGGAAGGTTATCTAGACTTTACACCTACCATATTAGACTGCTCATGCACTTCACAAGATTCAAGTTTCTCAATATCCCATAGTATATGCTCAGGAACATAGAAAAAATGGCCTACATAGTACAGAAGAGAAAATATGATCAACAAATGAACAACTTTTCCATCACTCCTTGATCAAAATCATTGTACTCCATCATCTTGATCAGTTGCACATTTCATGGGATACCTTCATTGCCAATGATGTTTTCACTGCTCCACAAGCTCAGCATGCTAGAATCATTCCTCATTCATCTCAACCCTCTACATATATTCCTCCATCAACTCATCCTACTAGACCCATATCATCACCATCATCAGTATTTCAGAGTCATATTGGGTCATCTAGCAAAGTTGTGGTCAAAGAGCCTACAAATACCAAAGAGGTTGATATAGACACATTGGCCAAAACATATTAGAGAGGGCATAGGCAGGTGTTTTCCCCACAGATTGTGGGAGGGACCGTTGCCTTCTTCATCAACAAAGAAGGTACAAAAGGGAAAGAAAAAGAACAAAGAGAATGTTGTGCATGAATAAGTCATGCAAGAGGACGAGGATCATCATGATGATGAAATGGATTTTGACCTAGTTGAATTTGATCAGGAGGATGATCATGAGGCCTCTAGTTTGACTATCAAATAGAAGGATGCCCAAATTAAAGAGTTGCAAACTAATTTGGATAGAGCTCAGTTTGTCATTTCATTTCTTGAGTAGGAGAATAAGAAGCTGGAGGATAAGTAATTCCTTATGGAGCTAGAGCTGCTCAAAACAAAGAGAGGTAAAGACATGATTCCACTTGATGATCCTAACCATGATAACATCCAAAGCAGTAGAAAAAGACCAAAGACAAGGGGTCTTAAGAGGGCTTTACAACAACAAAATAATGAGGATGAAAAACTCACTTTTGAGGAGAGAATTTCCAAGGAGGTTGAAGATGACATAGAGACATCCATATTGAGAAACTCCTCCACAAGGAAAACAAAGACAAAAAAATGCTCTGAAACTTGTCTAATAGGTACATCACAAGAAACAAGGCATTAGAGAACTTTTGAGTTCTAAAATTGGCCTCCTAAGAAAAATGTACAACCAAAATAAAATTTAGAAGAACCAATAGGATTCAAAATGACGATGTCAACCATGGGGGATGATTCACCATTTTTGAGGTAAAAAAGTGAAAATTTTAAAAAATAATAAAATAATAGAACTACTTTTTGAACTCGTATTTTCAACTTATCTCCCTAAGTTTTTACTCAAATTTTGAGTGGAAGTATTCGTTGGATGCAAAATTGAATTCCTCATCTAAGGAGTACCCATTTTACATACTTTTGATTGACCGTACTATATGAAAAATGAGAAATACATGAAAAAACGTGATTGCAATCATGTTTTTCATGTATTTCTCATTTTTTGTGTAGCATGGTCCATTGAAAGTATGCAACATGGGTACTCCTTGGATCATGGAATCAAATTATGCATCCAAAGAGTGTTCTCACTCAAAATTTGAGTAAACCTATATGGAGATAAGTTGAAAATACGAGTTGAAAAAGTAGGTTTTCTTTTTTCCCTCTAAAATTTGATGATGTAATCAAATATTATTTTATTATTTCCACTATTATTTTATAATTTCCTTAGGAGGCCCATTTTAGACCTCAAAATTCCCCTAATTTCTGTAGCATCAAACTAAAGCAATTGCAGGAGAAAAACAAGCAAACCCTAGCCAAGCAAAAGGAAGGAGACAAGCTTGAAATCCTTGCTGAGGCATCCCTCATTGATTTGGCAGACAAGAATGACAGCACAATTTTGGAGAAATTTTGAGCAAGGTTTGAATTTGTTTGGTTTTTGCAAACTTTTGGCAGTTTTGGCAGAGTTACATTGCCAGGAGTGCAATTCCCTAGGCGTTGGGTTTCTTCTAGGAGGCTCCAAAGGAAAAAATGAAGGTACCATTGGATTCAAAATGCCAAATACAGTTAGGTTAGGAAATTTCCTAAGAAATTTTAGGCAAATTGGCAGGTGAAAAGGTAAAAAAACACTCAAAAAATCATGTTTTTTCCCTCTTTTTCAGCTAGGCGATGTGCTCCTGGCCATTCTTGGGAGATTGAATTTTTGAAGGATCAAATCTTATCATTTTTTGAAACTAAGGAAATTTTTTAGAAATTAGACAGGACAGGCTTTCCAATGGGCTATCCTGACATTGGTGCTGTGCTTCTGACCTTTCTTTGTTTTTCCTGATTTTTTCCAGTTTTCTCAGTTTCACCATGGAAAAATCATGTTTTTACTAATGTAATTGATGGATTTAATTGTAACAATGAAGTTTTTGAGTTACCTAGGGTTAAATACATTAGGTAAAACTCTTTGAGAGGATTGATGAATCAATTTCACTAAATTTGGGGATGAGTCAGTTTGACCTCCCTACACTCTAGGTTTGTAGTTCAGAATTTTGTGGATCAGCTCCACAACTCAGGGATTCGACCTCTGAGGTTGGTAGAAGTTGTTTCATGCCTATATCTTTCATTACTTGACTCATTTCATAGGTTGGATTCTGTTGTATTGATCAGAGACACTAGTGTATTTAGATTTTGGAAAAAATATATTGTATGAGTTGCAACTATTCTTTTGGGATTCATGTAGTACTGTACTTTGGCATAATATCTTCTTATGTTTCATATGTATGAATGTTTGGTACTTTTCATGTTCATTCCAACTCTATGATATGTTTAATTCTCAAGTTTGATAAGAGGAATACATCTTTTATGCTCTGTTTTGGGAGAATCACCATAATTTGTTTCAGTTTCTTAAGTTTAAAAAGAATTCATGTATTGTCATGCTCTTTTTAGCACCTCACCAGTCTGATCCATCTCACCTATAAACCCTAAAGTGTTAGAGTGCTTACCTACCTTGCCCCATTATATGACTTCAATTCTGATCTTATTTTCCCTAACCTAGTTACCTCTTTGACCTAATTCACTCATCCAACACCCAAATCAACCAATCAAAACCCCTGTGCTACTATACCTAGCCTAAAACCTAATTGATCCATCCCTCTTGGTTGTGATCCCTTGGAGAGAACCCTCTCCTACCTAGTAGGGCTAGCTACTTGGCGAGTGCTTGGTATGTAGTTAGCTTTACTGGTCTCTTTTCAGCCTCAGAGATCTGGTGGAGTGCTAACACCATGATAACATAAACTTTCCCCCTCATCCTGTGCCTAGCAAAAATTATCCAAGAACTCCATGCACAGGTACTGGGACTAGTTGTAGCTTACGCCCTTCTCACACTACCCTACCAGTGCGATGACGTGCGCAGGGACCACCTTAGGCCTGCACTTGCACATCATTTTACATCCCAATACTAAGGTTCCGAGGCGCACTTCCGGGTCGTCAATCTGCTACACCAGGAAGCCCCTAGAGTCACGTCCCACCTTATAGTTTTCTTTCACCTTCTCGGCAATTTTCTTCTCCTGGATTTTTCCATAGCTCGCCATAGGGTGAGGTCCTTTCTTCGGCAGGCTGGTGATTTGATGGATTAGTGCAACTTCAATAAGAATTTAGTTCTGAATCCACAAGCACCGATCGTGCACCAACGCTAGTAGCTAGTGCACACAGACATCAGTGATAGGGTACCTTCCAAAGTGGGGAATCATCAACAAGTTGAGAATCACAACATTTCTTAACCCGCGCGCCCATGGCATATAATCTACCTTCACAACTCCACCATACAACAGACACTCCAAGTAGTACTTTGGTGCCAATTCAGGGAATGCCTTCTCATCGGCCAAATCGTAGTCATCAAACTTCACCAATGGGATCTTTCCAAACATATCCCCCTCAAATGTGACTGCCTTAAGGATGAATGACATTTTTAGGTAGTCGTGCATCGCATCCACATCCTTCATAGCTTTAATAGAAGGACTGTGTGGCTTCACATAATTGAGGAGCCACAAGATGGGCTCAACAAAGAGCATAGAATCCTTAGTTGCTAACATAGGTATTTTTGTTGGGTCACCCATAGGGAACCTGTCCTTCGTCGCTTGCTGCGGGGAAGTAATCTATCTGGGGGATGTCCACAAATTTGATGAAAATCCCTTGGTCACCTTACCCTTTCCTTTGACAGGTGTTGATATTATTTCTTGCACCTCCGGTATAACTTTATGGACATCTTCCAAGCCCTGTTCGGTAGATGTCATGATGGGAACAAATTCTCTTCTGACTATGCACTCTCAACAACGGGGTTAGTGGCCGTCATTCTGGGCTTGAAGATAAACAAGCTTTTGATAAATGGGGTAGGGAAGGGTTCATGTATGCATGCATCATTCAAATTGTAGAGTTCAACACAAATCCTTATTCCTCCCTTAGTCTTATTTTCTTGAACAACCATCATGATCACCCAATCAGACTGCTCCATAGGAACGATGATTCCTGCAACAACCATTTTATCCAATTCTTCCTTCACTTTATGCTAATATTTTGTATTTAACCAGTATGGTCGCTTCTTTACAGGCCACACATTTGCTTTCAGACTGATTTTCATAACTCCAAATCTCCAACAATTCCTTTGAGTTCAGTAAACTTTGTGGGAAACAGGTCCTGATATTTGGTTAATAGCTCCACAACCTTTCCCACTGTGTCATCATCCCAATAATCTCCTATTTTGGCCAACTTGGGCTGTTCCTCCATCCCAATGTTTACTTCCTTTAGTTTTAAAGGCTTAGTCACATCCATCATTCCTAACAAGGGCCCTTCAACTACGTGCTCCCCCTCAGATTTTGGGATATTGATATTTCTTGGATATTCATCATTACCTTCCATCGAAATTTTTCTACAGTTGGAAATATCCTACATATGTGCTTCCCATGCTAGAGAAGCACATTCTATCTGAGGCCAGGAATCCTCAAAGACGATTGCTTCTATATCCTACAAGGCTTCGTCCAGTCGCTCTGATCCACTGGCCATGTCGAAGGTTAACAGAAAGCTTTCACTCATTGTAGCCCAATTAAGAGTCTCTCGACATAGATCTATATCCAAAAACCACACAGTAGGGATTGGTCCCAACATATGGATAAACATGTGAACCCATTCGGCCTTGGGCTTCTTATCCCAAAACTCCATCCATGTAGCCAGGTGCTTGTGCGGATCACCTCAGCCACCAAAAATTTCAGCCAGTTGGGCAGTGGGCTACCTAAAAAACAACCACATCTTTCTGTTGCATTCATCCCAATCCTCAAAGTTTCCTTTGTGCGTATCCCACCAATGTGCTAGAGTTGCGTGCATGACAAGATCGATTGCCCAGAACCTCCATTCTTTCTAGACAACCTTTTACATGTTTTCTAAAAATAAAACAACACTACTAGAACCATAAAAATAGGGCAAATCCCCTACCTCTGAGGATATTTTTCAAGGGTCCTAGAGGTAAGTTCCTGTGCTCTTTGAAGTTATTTTTGAAGATGCTATTGTGTGAACATGGCTCTCTATGAAAACATATTGTGTGAATGTCCCAAAGAGGGCCGACTATGCTCACTGGAAGAATTTACCACATAGACCTAGCAGAAGGGTTTGTTTACAATCCTCTCAAGGGTAGATATGATAGTGAGGATGAGCCAAAAGCTAGTAGCTCTAGTGAATCTACACACTCTGAAGAAGAGGAAGTCTCCTGAGAAGATTTTTCACCAGATTAGAACAATCAGGTAGCCTTGACCATTATTTAGATCCCATCCACTCCACTTCCACACTCATCTCACAAGTCATCCACTCCACCCCCACCTCCCCTAGGCACATATATGGTCGTGTCTACGAATTTACCTACGTTCAGAGGTATTGGAAATGAAGATACTGAACAATTTTGGTTTGTCATTGATGTTGTATGGAGAGCACAACAGGTTAATAACGATGATATTAAGAAAACATAGCTAGCCATTGCTTTCCAAGATCATGCATTGGATTGGTATATTAGATATTTACATGCAAACCTTAATGCCACTCTAGATGAGTTGAAATATTCCCTAAAAGAAAAATTCAAAAACCCTAAGTCATATGCGCAGTGTGTTACATAATTGAAAGAGATTCAATAGGAGATAAATGAATCTATGTGGGAGGCAGATCAGAGACTGAAGCACACTATCAGAGATGGTGGATTCAAAATCAATGATAACCAACACAAGGAGTGGTTTATTGCTATGCTTCTCCCACATCTGCACTAGCCATTAGGTCAATAGAATATTGCCATGCAGGCTGAGGCTGTGGAAATTGCGATGAAACTAGAAGCTGTGCCAATACGTGCTGCGCTTGGAACTCATTAGATTCAAAGTCACATAGAAGCAATGCATTTGGAGATTCAAAATCTTCACAAAGATAAGGGCAAGGAGGTATGTGCAGAAGTCTCATGCATATGATGTAAAGCTACTAGGCAACATAGGGATCAATGCCTAGTCTTCAATGATTATCTGCACACTGGAGGAACAAGCCTGCTGAAGAGCGCAGCAGGGCGAAGTGGGATACACCCATTATGGTGCACGATCTGTAAGGTTACGGGTCTGCCTACAAAATATTTATGTCCAAGGATCAGAAAACATAATCCTGAGCTGAAGTAGCTATTTTATAGATTTTGTTCATCGCTGGGACATGATGAACAACACTGTCGAATTTTTTATCCGATGATGGAAAAATCTTGAAATATACAGAATGTAGGCTGAACCTACCTCACCATCATCCCCGTTTGGGGGGAGATGAAGAGGAGGAAGATCATCTGGTCAAGGAAGGGGGTAGGTAATTTTATACAACTATGGAGATGCTGGTAACTATGCGCGCGAATGTCAAAATCCAGCGCGACAATCATGCTGGTACTGTAGATAGTTTGACCATGTAATAGAATATTTTCCATTATTATTTGCTAAGATGCAGGAGAAAAATACACAGACTCCGATGCAAAATCCTTAGATGGTTAGGGAAGAAACACACAAGGAAGATCCTAGCCTGAATGTGGCCACAAGGAGTGGTGCAACCACTAATGAGGATAAGGGAGAGAATTCAGATACTGAACTTTGGATTCGTAAGGTACCTTAGAACAAGGATGGATTTTATTTGTAACGCTTAAAGGATAATTTTATTGAAGTGCGAAAGGGGTTTTCAGAGGGAAGCACATCAACATAAGGTAGACCAATGAAGGAGGCATAAATAGATGATGAAATCAAGCCATTTTTACAAGCTTGCATTAAGTTATTGTGAAACAAAAATGTGGTGGAGAGCCTTCAGGAATTGATAGATAACTATGTAGAAAAGGAATAACCTCCAATAGAATAGAAGGTTGTCAAAAAAATCTATAAGAATAAGAAAATAACGGGGCGAAAGATGCATTTGACCACTCAGATCGGTGCTTATGAGATGGATCAGGTTATTATAGATCTAGGGTTTGATGCAAATGTCTTACCTAAGAAAACTTGGCAGCGCATGGGAGAACCTAAGATGGAATGGTCTACCATTCAAATGCACATGGAAAATCAATAGAAAATCATTCCATTAGGAAGACTGTTGCAAGTGGTAGTCAACATTGAAGGTGTTAAGGTACTTGCAAATTTCAAACTTATATAAATTGTGGATGAAACTGATCCTTATCTTGTGCTGTTAGAAATGGACTGGGATATTGATATGGATGGTATCATAAAACCGAAGAGGAGAAGAATTGAGTTTGAAAAAAATGGCACTAGAGTCATAATTCACCTAGATCATGTAGAAGGAGAAATATACACAACACCTATGCACGCTAATAATGATATTGACCATATCTATAAGCTAACTTTGCATGATGAAGATTGGATCAACTCAACGACTGATGGAAGGCTTAATTGGGAAAAGGACAACTCCTACTTCTCAGATTCTAACGAAGAATTGTAGAATTGGAAGAACCTGTTACATGAAGTATCTGCACTGCGCTACAATCGAGTGACTAGATCTTTTTGATGCATAACATCAGAGGTACGTGAATTACCGCATTATGATGGTTTAACTAATGTAAATACATTTTTAGGAGAACTTGAAAGAACTATACTAGAAGGACAACGATTCCATTCCATGGATCTAGGACTGCGCGCTCCAACATGATGGTGCGAGACTCATAAAGAAAGCATGGGATGTTGGGATGAATGTGCACAAATGATGATATTATGCTTTGAACGTCCAACTATCAAGATGGAATAAGTCTACTCTTGTAATATTCCTAAATTAGTACATAGCTAGTTGGAATATTAAATTTTTCTTTTGCTTCTTAATTTGATGAATAAGAGGATATGGAGATCCATAAATCTCCTTAGTAGGAATAAAATAATTGCTAATGTGAAAGGGGATCACTTTAGTAGCTTGATAAAGCACCCTTAGGTGTGAAAAGGGGTTGGAGCATGTAGACTGGGTCAACTTTGACCAAATCAACAATGCTGTCATGGAGCAGTGGCATTTATTGAGGGACAATGCATTTTTAGTTGGATACTCTTTGCATGGAAGTAGTGTATTAAATGAGTGGGGCCAAGGGTGAGGAATCTCATCACTTATATAAGGAAGAGGATGGAATCCATATTTTATTATTAATGTATGTTTATGTTTTTATTATATGGTCTGTTTAGACATATAGCTTTCTTCAGCTATTTAGCTAAGATTGTAGTGCTATTTAGCACAGGGTGTTCCTGATCAGGAATCCCACATCTATCCTTGAGAAGCCTCAAAGGAAGAGTTTGCACTATATTTCCACATTTAGGCATTAGGCCAAGCTCCATCTTTCATCTACAACACAGATCCTGTTGAGGGTTGTGTTGTGTTGTAGGTTGCAACAGCGGAGAATACATTTGGGTCACTTCAATGATTATTTTCAGTGGAGGAGGGTTCCTTTCCATTGGGAGGTTAGTAAGGAAGGCCCTTGTGCCTTATTGTAGCATTTGGCATCATGCCACTTATTTATTTTCCCATATAGTGTAGTTTTTGTCATGGATTACGTTATTTTCAAGGAGGAGTTGCAGGGTGGTTTCAGTACACCATTTGGAGAGGAGCTTTCTTAGTGAAGCGGTCAGCCTTTCAACTAGAGGATATGTTGGAGGAGGCTATATTTCTTTCTACAACATATCAGCCACAACTTTCCAGTTATATTATTGCAGTGAATCTTCATCCCTAGGAATTTGATTCATATCTTGTATAGTGGTGTATTTCTGAAAACCCTTTTGGGTTTCTATAATATTCCCAATTAGCCCAAGCTAATGGGAATATACAATTTTGTTTCATTTTATTATTGCAATAATAAATGTGTAAAGGAGGACAATAAAAACTCCTGAAAATAAAAAATAAATCAATGCCCAATGAGAACAAGGCTAAATCTGGGCTGCCTTAATTAGACTCCCTTATGTGTGAAAGGGATTGAGACAATTGACTGGGTCAACAGGATCAAATCCACAGCGCTGTCCAGATGCAATGTACCTTCTAGATGCACAACACAGTTCTAGTTGGAGGCTACACATGTGAAAGGGGCTAAACCTTTGAGATGGTTTAGGGTTTTGAAAGACTTTTATCCTATAAAAGAAAGAGGAGAATAACAGAAGAGGGTTGTTGAACATATTATTTTGGATGAACTTGACTGTTTAGACATTTCTTATTCTCTTGGTTGTTTAGTAGAGAATAGTGCTGTTTAGCACTGGGTGTTCTTGATCGGGAATCACACCTCTTTCCTTGAGAGGCCTCTTAGAAGAGTCTTGCATTTCTTATCCACTATCAGAAATTTGGCCAAGCTTCTACTTCCAAATACAACACAGATCTTGTTGAGCGTTTGGTTGTCTTTGTAAGCTGTAGCAAGTGGAGGCTAGATCTATTCAGATCTAAGCCATTCTAGTGCCTCTTTTAAGTGGGAAAGCCTTCTATCCCCCTAGCAGGAGTGTATTGGATCATTGGAGCTTCAGATCCATACCTTGGCATCATGCCAAACTGTTCATCAAGTCTACAACAAATTTTCTCTTCCAGGACTGCGTTATCTGCAAGAGGAAAGTTGCAGGGAGTTTTGGAAAACTTTGAGGAGTGATCTCTAGTGATGGGAATCTGCCTCTCACTGTGGTGATCCATGGATTTCTGTTCTTATCCATGTCATATTCAGATATGATATGAATAATCCTATATAATCTTTAGAAATTCTGAATAAATCTGCAGATCTGCTGCATGAGATCTCAGATCTACTCCCTATGCTTCATGTTTTGCTGAAAACCCTAACAGGTATGTAAAATAGAGACAATATAGTGTATAGATATGATATAGATCTAATATTTTTTACACATATCTATTCTAAATATTATTTTTAACCTAAAACTGCTGAATGCTCATAAAAATAACGTTGTCCAGGCCTTTGCAGTGAAATACATTGTTGCAACACCTCTTTTAGAGGGTTTTCTTCATAAAAGTCTTCCATCTTTCTCTTGTACATTGAATGGGCCACATTGTAAATCTGATTCATTGTTGTATAAGATATTTTTGAGCTACCATATTGGTATTCTACTGCTGTTTATTAAAAATACGTTATTTTCTGGGCAATGTTATCTTGTATTGCTGCAGTCCCTTCCTTGGGCATTTTCCAACTACACTAGGTGTGGGGAGACCTGTTTAACCCACCTAGAAAGACTTGTTTTTGAATCCCTCTTGGTTTTAGGTCTTATATTGTCCTATATAAGGGATACAAGGGTTGGTTTCCAATCCTGTATCATACATTCCTGAAAAATTCATTTTTCAGGCATGCCTTGCTAGCAGTCCTAATTTGGGGATATTACAGTTTCTTGTTGGAGGTTGTATAGAGCCTAGATCTGTATTTTTTGTATCTTTTGAGGCATATATTAGCCCATTATATTTTTTGTACTCATTTTTTGTAGCATTGCATCTATGACTGCACTGTAGGAGTCTTCCAACATTTTGATATAGTAGCAACACCTCATTCTTGAGGGTTTTCTTCATTAGAGGTTGCTATATCTTGTATTATGGTTTGTGGCCCATTATATTACACATGTTTGCTGCTGTTATAATGAATAAAGAAGCTCCATATTGGTCTCTTACATTTATGCATTGATCTACGCTTCTATTTCCAGCATTATGTGCTTTATTCCTGGTTTTCCCATTTAGGAGTATTCCAGTGGTATCCGAGCATGATCTTGGCACAACTTGTGTACTTCAACCATTATGTCATTGAAAGAGGCTTCTCATAGGAAGGAGAATATCTGTAGAATATATGAAGGAAAAAATTCATTATCACAAGGGAAGGAGTTCTCAAAACTTCTTCTTCAAACTATGCAGGGAATTAACAGAGAAATCAAAGAGATGAGAATGGAGAGATGTAGAATTATCCAAGAGGGCTTGTACATTAGGAAAGCTCCATATTTTCACATTATGGGTGTGAGCATTCAGCTACACCATTAGATCTACAACGTGGTACCATGCCTACATTCTGGGCAAGAGAAGAAGAGGAAGGAGACACACGAAAGGAGGAGACTCTTGGTGATTATCTCCAAGAATATGAATCTCGGTCCAAGAGATTCAAGGAGAATCTAAACTTCTAAGGGTTTTGTCAGCTCAAAAAATATAGAAGACCCAGTAACCAAAATAGAAGAAGAGGGTGCATGCAACACACTTTGGGTAGATTCTTTCTACCTACTTTTGATGAGTCACCCAAGAGAACAGCCAAGGCTTGGGTAAAGAAGCTAGATACATATTTTCAGCTGCATCAAGTTTCAGAAGAGGAAGCCATTAGAGTAGCAGTGCTGCATCTTGAAGGTAAGGATTATGCCTAGTGGTTTTATGAATCTTCTTCATTAATAATGCAAATATATGTACTTATGAAAAGTTAACTAAGAGGTTAGTGAAAATATTTGATCTAAAACGTTCTGAAATTTCCTTGGGTGAGATAACCAAGACCAAGGAATTAGAACCTTTGCATGAGTTGGAAGGATCCATGAAACCAACTCCATTTCATAACATGGTTGAGGGGGTTAAAGATCTGCAACATGTTTTGTTGTGAAACCAGCTCCAAAAATAGAAGAAAAGAGATATCAACGCCTTAGAAATAAGCCACTTTGAGGGGGAAACCTCCAATACATTACATGAATGAAAAATTCTTGGATGATACAAATTACAAAACCTCCTTTCTATATATAAGAGTCCATGGGGCCACAATGTAATCCTAGCCGACCTAAAAATAATAATTTAAGGGCACAATAATAACAATATGGGGGCTATAGGGGTACAATAATAACAATAAGGGGGTTACAATAACAACAATAAGGGACTATACTAGTAATATAGGGACCTAACATGTTTTTCTAAGGGAAAAAGCCCCACTTCAGCAAGGACTCTCTTCTTAAGAAGAAGACATGAGGATTCCTCCTTCAAGAGGAGACCAAGCCAAAGTATCTCTTAATGATGAGGTATTCTCCAATGATGAGAAAACGGAAGAGGAAGAGCTGGGAAGAGCCTCCAATGCTATAAAAGCAGGAGGAGATATACCGCCATTTGGATATGGAGATGAAGCAATTGCTTCAACTAGAGGAGCTCTTGTATCCTTTCAAGAAGTTCGAAAGGATCTTACATATGAAGATCGTGAGCATCATGTGTCTATTTTGATAGGAAATGAGACAAAACAATAGAGGACGTGTGTTCCAAAATTTAATATAGTCTTGGGGACACACACTATGATAGCTCATTCCCTTGTGATAAATACTTTTGACACCAATGAGATGTTGGGTGTACATGGGTTGATTACATTTGAAGAAGACACCTTAGACTGTGAGATCTTGCAGAAGTTAGGAGAATATGAGAAGGAGGGACAACATCAAGTGATTGGGAACATACGAGGTTTATGCACAAAAGGAGGAGGATGATTTGCATAGTGAGGGAAAGGACAAATAAGTCCACTCACATATACAACCTGCTCTAGGCCTTGATGTTTCATTACATGGAGGCATTCCACCAGGGAGACCCCCTGATTGGAAGATGATCAAATATTTCTCTCCACATGTTGCACCACTAATAGATCCAAGAGGAGTGGGAGAATTGGGAGGCCATGGTACAACACTGAGAGTCTTGGGTAGACTCAAGGAGGAGGGAGACATTCTCCCCACATCATCATTACCCACTCTCATCTCAGATCTTGAGCTGGGAAAGGAGCAACAGAGGGAGGATAACAACCTTCTAGTATGTGACTTTGGCATAGGAGATGTCAAAGAAGGGAGAAGCCACATGACAGATTCTTTTTATGATAGACCATCAACACTGTCACATTGGAAGATAGATCCATATTGGAAATCCCAAATATTGGTGGATTATTCCAAGGATATTTTTACTTGTATGATACTTGATGACCAGCTACTAGAGGAGGGATATTCAGTTAGAGATGAGGAAATCTACTATCATGGTAGGATCTTCTTATCTAGAGCCTCCAGGCTCAAGGAGAAGTTACTACATGCATAGCATGAAGATTTTCTCTTTAGCCATACTTATTCCATGAGAGCATACCACACCATCATGGAGGGACATACTTGGGAAGGATTTGAAGAGGAGATATATCAGCATTTGAGGAGATGCATGAACCATGTGGAGATGGAGGAGATACATAACTCTTTGAAGGATTTATCACAACCACCTCTTTCCTCTTTGAGAATGAGAGGGGATATATATATGAGCCACTCCATTTGTATGAGAAAGGTTTATGGTAAGGATCATATTTATATGCATAATGATTTACTTGATGATTATTTTTATTCCTTTACCATACATGTGCAGGCCATTGTTCCAAGGGGGAGAATTCTTCCTTATAAACTTCTGTAATATTCCTATTTCAGGACTGCTCGTGAATCATGCATTAAAAATGTATTTCTAGCAAAAAATGCAATAAAACAGTGAAATTATCACTTGGATCCCATGGATACATCTATTTAGCATGTAAATACAAGAGGAGATCAGAAATAAATGGAACTAGATGGGTTAAATAGACCTCCCATACTAGTGTAGCTGAAAATGATTAAAAACCCCAAAATTGCATTTTACCGGAGTTGATGCTTAATGGACTGCGCAGTATAAGAGAGGGTTTATACACATAAATTAATGAAACAATTATATCTACTCATATATTTATGGAAATGATGAAGAACCAAAGATCTAATCTCCTTATACAAAATACAAAGAAATCGGCAAGGGTTTCTTGTCAAATACTCTGCATACAAATGTGATCTTCAGAAAATAACTGAATAATCACTGAAAAAATGAAGAATAAGACTATAAAAGGCTGAAATATGTTTTATCTGATGTATATCCCTCAAAGGATTCCTCCCATGAAAGGTTGAACCTCTCAATCACAAGGAAACTGAACAATGGAGCCACCAAACCATGCAATGAGCACTGCCTCTAAAATAATGCACTCCCTAGAAGAAACAACACTGGGAGGGTAAGAGAAATGTGTGTTATGATACCACAGATCTGAAATAATTCTAGCAGCTCTCCAGCTAGATCTCTCAAGTGAAGGAAACCTTCCTCCAATGAGAAACTAGCTTACAAGCCAGGATTCCAATCCCTTCCACTACTGCACCCAACAACACTACACAATCTTTGGAAAAGTTGTGCTGATGAAGATGGTTGAAGCTTGGCCTAAAAACCTAATGTGGAATGATGAATGAAAACTCTCCCAATGAGATCCTCAAATGAAAGAGGTGGGATTCCCGCCCAGGAACACTCAGTGCTAAACAACACTGCAACTTTTCTAAGCAGCAAAGCAGCAACAATTCTTGGCAGCCAAGAATAATAATCTACAACATAATGAATAATGCTGCCATCCTCTTCCTTATATAAGATTTTAGTTTTCTTTCCCTTGTCCCCACTCACTTAGTTTACTTCTAACCCAAGTTACATTTCCCTCCAAAATTGTGTTATCCATCCTAGTATTCCTCCTCCACTAAAACTGTGTTGTTGACTTGGTCAAAGCAGCTTCATTTTATCTTTGTTCACACATGGAGGTGTCTTATTGAGGTAGAAAGAGTGTCTCCTTTTACACTTGGAGTGTTTTTATCCTCCTTAGGAGACTTATGGGATTTTCTACCCATTTATTTACCGGCTACAGTTGCTGCTAACTCTAATGTTCCATTTAGCTTGGAAGCTAAAATTTTGGGAACATTACAGTCCTCCCCTCCAAAATCTTTGCTTGTCCTCAAGAAAATGCATAAGGAGAGAAAAATATCTCCCCTCCTCATGTGGCCTCCCATTAATAGCCTCCATCACTGCATCAAGAGAATCTGCAACTAAATTGTCATCCAATGCTTCCTCCCAAGTGTGCAAAACCAAAGTGTCTGCATCAATCAAAGGTGGAAAGTGTGAATGGAAAAATGCTAGCTGTCTCATGGCATCCACAAAGTAGGAGTGATGATCAACATGGTGAATGAGTACCTCCCTCACCCATGCAATCATCCAAATGAAGTGAGTCACCCTCCAACATGGTAACTCATGAAAAGTCTTTTCCACCTTGTGCTCCTGAAATGTAGGTGGGCTGAATAAGTGAACATGATAGGAAAGAGGGCCTATCCAACACTGGCCTCCTCTCCACTTATGATAAGTGTAGAAGGCATGATGATCTTGGGCTGAAACATGATGGCCCTCCAATGGCCAGAATAATATTGAGCCTCCAAGGACTCTTCCTCCAAAATAATGAGTCATGCCAACCCAAACCATTCCATTCAAGATGAATGGCACATCATCACCACATGGCATCGAAATCAGAAAATGGCTAAAGGTTATGTGCAAGTTTGGATGATACATATGGTCTCTCTGGTGGATACAACGCAGTTCTCCCAACTGCTGCTTGAGAATGTCATGTGGCAAGTGGTCCTACAACAAGTTACAAGTTGTATATGTTTGTTCTCCCAACATGGGGAAGTAAGCATCAATGTATATCAGTTATAAATATATAAAATGACAATACACTTGCCTAATGTAATGTATATATGGGCTACTATCATCATAAACATTGGCCCTAAAGTGACCATGAAACCCAAAAATACTCTTGCTCTCATATGGAGCAATGCACTGCTTACATATGGTGAGAAAGTACAAATACTCAATAGAATAATCAATAAGCACATCAATGTGTTTCATACCATGCATCATGTGTGAGCTGAAAGTGAGGTCCATATATAAGTTCCCCCATGAGGAATACCTCATAAAAATCTACAAGAAAAAGGGGTACATATACTCCTTGGAACACTCCATCAATAAGAACGCTCTCCCATGTGACAGCACTGTAGGCCTTAGAAATAAGGCTCCATTACTCCTCTCTTTGACATTCCATATGCCAAATTCATCGACCATCATGATGCTATGTGAGAAGATATCCTTCCTACATGGAAGTCTCTCATGATCCTCCAATACTGAAGGGTAGCCTCCTTGCACCATGAATGTGCCTTTCTTCTTTTCAGAAATATCATGAAAAGTATGGGAAGAATTTTTCCCATACCCTCTCAAGTGCAACCATAGCAAAAAAAACCTTTGTTGCTGCCTCATCTCTCCCTCATACAAGCTTCCTTTGAACAAGAACACATCAACAATACATGGAAGCAAGATACAATAAAAACAAGTTGTCAATTGACAACCGGAGAGTGAATCTTGGTCCCTCTCATGGAACCAGCGTAGTGCACCCTTGGCCTGCATCAAAATAAGAATCAACAAGTGCTTTACCAACTAATTGTTTGCTACCATTGTCATCTCATAATATGAAGACATGAAGTCACAATATGGTGTCATTGGTGCATACCAAGAGACATATGGCTTCCCCCACAGCTCATCAAAAAGATAGCCAAGATCAATGCTATAAGTAGCTGCAAGTACATCATCATATAATATGTAAGAATAAATATTTCTTCTTGTTACATCATGCCGCTCAAATAAAGGAAATAAGTACAATGCAAAACATGAAATGATACCTCCTCCATTATGTACTTGAGGTCTTGAGCTGAAATGGCTCAACTGGAAATTCTCCCTCACTCCCCATGAGTAGGAAGGTAGCTGTGACATCCTCTCTATCACCATCCAGGATATGCATCTCTCCATATGCTGATATATGTCATGCTGGATGCCCTCCCAAGTGAATTCCTCCATCAATTGGAAATATGCATCAAAGTGCATAGAAGAGAAGTCCTCATGTGCTGCATGTAGCAGCTTCTCCTTGAGACTAGAGGATCTAGTCAAGAAGATCCTACCATAGGAATAGATGACCATATCATCAACCATGTATCTGTCATCTCCATCTGAGTCATCAATAATCATGCATGCACCAAGATCCTTGGAGTACTCTACCAAAAGATGAGATCTCCAATAAGGATCAATCCTCCTAAGAGACATCGCTGGTGATATGGCATGTGTAGCTCCACTCATGCTGCTGCCTGCTACTATGACATCCCCCATGCCAAAGTTCTCCTCAAAGCTCTTCACCTCTCCAAAATCCAAGAGTGGTGAACCCAAAGACAAGACATCTCTCATCAGCTGAAGATCAGGTGGCCTCCCAGGTGGAATGTCTCCATGAAGTGAGACATCAATGTCAAGAGTAGACTGCATAGGTGATTGGGCAATCTTGCCCCTACTTCTACAATGAAAATCAGTCTACCTCTTCCTTGCATTGGCTCTTTGAAATAGAGAAGGGTTTATGCCTCTCATCAACTGATACTGCCCTTCCTCCTTTCCTTCTCCTTCCAGCTGCAATGCTGCACAATCATGCTTCTCACTGATTGTGGTCAGACCTCTATGTATGAGATCCTGGGGAACTTCTTGCATTGATACAAGAATCCCTCCTGTTAGAGAATGTGATCCTCTGCCCTCTACATGAGGCATTGGATGTGCTCTAGATGTGACAGCACTGTTTCCCTCTTCTTCATCAATGTGTGTAGGCAACATCTCAAAAATTGGATCCCTTTGTGAAAAAGTGATCCCCATGCCCTCTTGTTCAAGAATATGAACTAGAGGTTTTGCTTCTGGTGATGTGTAATGCAAGACATCAACACTTCTCATGGTTTTCTAAAATGGAGTTTCCTCCATCACATGCAAGGGTTTTGTTTTCTCAAGTTTTCCTTGCTCATGTGTCTTAGGAAGTTCTTCACCAAACTTCTCCATCAATGTTTTTATGAATCTTGCATAAGAGAAAGTATTGGCATTTTTTAAGGAATAAGATTCAAAAATCCACCATGCATGAGCCTTACCTCTGAAATGTAGTGCTGCAACTCTGATAGCTTCATCTCCAGAAATATGGTGCAGCTGCAAATAGGAGTTTAGCTCCTTCACCCAAGCTCCAACTGAACATGTAGGTGATCCAGAAAAAGTAGATAGAATAAATCTATCTACATCCTGCTGCTGGCTCTTCTCCATCTGGATCTTACAAAACTATTGGAAATCAGTATGATCACTAAACCTCTTAGTTTGAGATTCATACTCCTGCAACAAATCACTAAGAGTCATTCTCTTAGGCATTCTTCCTCCTCCCATCCATCTCAGGATAGCTCTGGGCATTTGATTGCGCAGTGAATCATGGAGTGCAGATGCATTCTCACACTCACCATGTGAACATATAGATTCAACTCTAGAATCAACCTCCTTTGGAGATTTCATCTCCAATCTCATTTTCTTCAGCTCTCCTTGAAAGCTCTTCATAGATTTTGGAAGAAGCTTTGTGAGCTTGTCTTCCTTTCTCTCTACACATACTGAAGCTTTCTAGATTCTGTCCATATCTTCTTCTTTTGATAGCTGGATCTCATAGGTTGAGCCAGAGATCATGCTTTGATACCATCGTAATATTCCTGTTTCAGGACTGCTCATGAATCATGCATTAAAAACGCATTTCCAGCAACAAATGCAATAAAATAGTGAAATGATCACTTGGATCCCATGGATACATCTATGTATCATGTAAATACAAGAGGAGATTAGAAATAAATGGAACTATATTGGTTAAACAGACCTCCTATACTAGTGTAGCTAAAAATGATTAAAAACCCCAAAACTGCATTTTATCGGAGTTGCTGATTAATGGAATGCGCAGTATAAGAGAGGGTTTATACACATAAATGAAGGAAACAATTAGATATACTCATATATTGATGGAAATTCTGAATAACCAAAGATCTAATCTCCTTATACAAAATACAAAGAAACTAGAAAGGGTTTCTTGTCAAATACTCTGCATACAAATGTGATCTTCAGAAAATAACTAAATAATCACTGCAAAACTGAAGCATCAGGGTATGCAAGGCTTAAAGATGTTTTATCTGATGTAGATCCCTCAAAGGCTTCCTCCCATGAAAGGTTTAACCTCTCAATCACAAGGAAACTCAATAATGGAGCCACCAAACCATGCAATGAGCACTGCCTCTAAAATAATGCAATCCCTAGCAGAAACAACACTGGGAGGGTAAGAGAAATGTGTGTTCTGATACCAAAGATATGAAATAAGTCTGGGAGCTCTCCAAATAGATCTCTCAAGTGAAGGAAACCTTCCTCCAATGAGAAACTAGCTCAGAAGCCGGGATTCCAATCCCTTGCATTGTTGCACCCAACAACACTACACAATCTCTGGTAAATTTGTGCTGATGAAGATGGCTGAAGCTTGGCCTAAAAACATAATGTGGAATGATGAATTGAAACTCTCCCAATGAGCTCCTCAAAGGAAAGAGGTGGGATTCCCGCCCGGGAACACTCAGTGCTAAACAACACTGCAAGTTTGCTAAGTAGCAAAGCAACAACAATTCTTGGCAGCCAAGAATAATAATATACAACATAATGAATAATGATGCCATCCTCTTCCTTATATAAGATGTGAGTTTTCTTGCCCTTGGCCCCACTCACTTAGGTTACTTCTAACCCAAGTTACATTTCCCTCCAAAATTGCGTTATCCATCCTAGGATTCCTCCTCCATTAAAACTGCGCTGTTGACTTGGTTAAGGCAGCTTCATTTTATATTTGTTCACACATGGAGGTGTCTTATTGAGCTAGAAAGAGTGTCTACTTTCACACTTGGAGTGTTTTTATCCTCCTTAGGAGACTTATGGGCTTTTCTACCCATTTATTTACCGGCTACAGTTGCTGCTAACTCTAATGTTCCATTTAGCTTGGAAGCTAAAATTTTGGGAACATTACAACTTCATGGTCAAATTTGGGCCATAAACTATGATGAACAGGGCCACTCCCTAGGAGGATATAGGGAGATGATATATAATTCTGAGTGTGCACCAAAGGCACCAAACATAACTCACCTTCTCAAAGCATGCAAGAATAATATGGCAGCAAGTAAGTGGTGGGGAAACCACTTACCATATCATGATCTGAGGTATTCAAGAGATATACTGTGCTCGTTCCACATGTGGGACTATGATCCACCTCCATTATTGCATTTTTTTTTATGTATCACTGGTTTTTTTCCCATATATTGATGATGTGCTTACTCTTTTTATGGGAGTGATTGGAGGGAGGATGGAGGGATTAGATGTGCCATTTAGGAGAGAGATTCTCCATGGCTCTTATGTTTCATATTTATGGGAGAGCATTGGAAAATCCATGATCACTACAATGGGTCTCTTATTTCCTTATGGGATGAGCCATTTGGGTAACTTGATTACTTGGGAGGTTCCTCTCATGAGCAGATGGGAGGAGTTTTTCTATGAATTACCACTCTAGAGGGTGATCAATTTTGTATAGATGATATCTTGGAGATTGGAGCTCCATATGGGAATCAAGGTTCCCCACATTTTCAGTTATATCCTTGCAGTTGCTTGGGGACAAGCAACACTTGGGAGGGAAGGATTGTAATATTCCTAAATTAGCATAGAGATAGTTGGAATATTAAATTTTTCTTTTGCTTCTTAATTTGATGAATAAGAGGATATGGAGATCCATAAATATCCTTACTAGGAATAAAATCACTGCTAATGTGAAAGGGGATCACTTTAGTAGCTTGATAAAGCACCCTTAGGTGTGAAAAGGAGATGGAGCATGTAGACTGGGCCAACTTTGACCAAATCAACAACGTTGTCATGGAGTAGTGGCATTTATTGAGGGACAACACAGATTTAGTTGGAGACTCTTTGCATGGAATTAGTGTCTCAAATGAGTGGGGCCAAGGGTGAGGAAGCTCATCAATTATATAAGGAAGAGGATGGCATCCATATTTGATTATGAATGTATGTTTATGTTTTGATTATCTGGTTTGTTTAGACATATATCTTTCTTCAACTGTTTAGCTAAGATTGCAGTGCTGTTTAGAATAGGGTGTTTTTGATCGGGAATCCCGCCTCTATCCTTGAGAAGCCTGAAAGGAAGAGTTTTCACTATATTTCCACATTTAAGAATTATTCCAAGCTCCATCTTTCATCTATAGTGCAGATCCTGTTGAGGGTTGTGTTGTGTTGTAGGTTGTATCAGTGGAGAATACATTTGGGTCACTTCATTGCTTATTTTCAGTGGAGGAGGGTTCCTTTCCATTGGGAGATTATTAAGGAAGGCCCTTGAGCCTTATTGCATCATTTGGCATCAAGCCACTTATTTATTTTCCTCTACAATGTATTTTTCGTCTTGGACTGCGTTATTTTCAGGGAGGAGTTGCAGGGTGGTTTCTGTACACCATTTGGAGAGAAGGTTTCCTAGTGAAGGGGTCAACCTTGCAACTAGAGGATCTGTTGGAGGAGGCTATATTTCTTGCTACATCATATCAGCCAAAAATTTCAAGTTATATTGTTGCAGTGAATCTTCAGCCCTAGGGCTTTGATTCATATCTTGTATAGTGGTGTATTTTTGAAAACCCTTTTGGGTTTCTTGTTGGAGGTTGTATAGAGCCTAGATATGTATTTTTGTATCTTTTGAGTCATGTATCATCCCATTATCTTTTGTGTACTCATTTTCTATAGAAGTGCATCTATGACTGCGATGTATCAGTCTTCTGACATTTTGATATAGTAGCAACACCTCATTCTTGAGGCTTTTCTTCATTAGATGTAATATCCCAAAAGGAAGAATGCAGTGATACTTCACACGATATAAGAACTTACAGCAAGATAAAAAATAAATCTTAAGTACACATTAGAATATGCAGAAAGAGTTGAGCCATTTTATTATATTGGAGATGATTCAGTTACACAAGTACAAAATATAGGTAGATCTAGCCAAAAATATGAGATAGGATCACCCTGAAAACATGTATGCAACAGGTATAGCGTAATTGTAGAGGCACTGAAGTAAATACTGTGCAGTCCTTTCAGCTGAACATGAGCATATAGGTGCAGGATGAAAAGGAGAATGTAGATCTACTCAAATCCAGAGCTCTGATGATGCCAATATTCAAGATCTGTCCAATGTGATGGATTCCCAAGATAACCCAGAAAGGATTTTCTAGATTTGCAACTTTGGAAAATCACCTCCCTAGGATTTGATCCTTGATTTGCTGAGAAATACAGATCTAAAGCTAGATCTGACAAACAGATGGCTAAAATATGATATCAGATCATATCTATTCTTGAACGGCTGATCCCTTCTTCAGATCTATGAGCTAGAAGCTCTAGATCTAGCTTCTCAATCCTCCAATGATGATTGCAGCTGCTGCAACACAACTGCCTCTAGAAACTGCACTATGAGGGAAAGAGAGGCCTTCTGCCTGCTGAAAAATGCTGCAATAAACTCCAGGATGATGGTAAGACTAATAGCAATGTGAAGGAATGATCCTCCACTGGATTGCTAGCTGAAGTACTAGCAACTTCCTTCCTCCTTTTAGATCTGCAATAGGGACAGGTTAATTCCTGATGGAAATACTGCTGATAGGAGGTCAATAACCTTTGGCCTGATGCCAGATCTGCAATGTGGCTCTGGGAGTGCTAATATATAAGCCCAAGTGATGGGAATAATCCCTCACCTTGTTCTCCAGCTGAAGTATTGAAGACAACTTCCACCTTCCAAACTAATGTTCAGAAATCTGCAGATTTCTGAATATGAGTGTTCTGCAGAAAGTAGAGAAGAGATGTGGCAACAATGCCTGATGTAGAATGAAGAGAAATCTTCTTTTTAGAGCTACTCAAGAAAGAGGATGGATTCCCACCCAGGAACACCCTGTGCTAAACAACACCTGCAATCTCTGCTAAACAACCCAAGAATGTAGTGGAATGTCACTTGACAATTCCAGTTCTAAAAGATCATACATCAAAATAATCCATGTTACACCATTTTTTGGTCATCTAACCTACTATCATTAGATGGACCCAAGTACACCATGTAAGACCAATTTTACCCTAAGTAAAATTGCTTTCACTATGTAAAATAACTTAATAAAACACATTTATTAGGTTGTTTATGGTCTAAACAGGAAACCCCAAAGGGAAATATTAAACAAACCTATATTTGTTTGATTTCCCTCATGGAATAATTAATTAAACCATAATTTAATTATTATTCCTAGTCATGTTTAACCCAAAAACAAAGAAATTAATTAGATAAACCTTTATTTATCTTATTATTTTCTAGGAATAATTATTTAAATCTTATTTAGATAATATTCCCTGTTAAATATGACCAAATCATCCACAAATAATTAAATAAATCATTATTTATTTGATTATCCTTCAACCACTTCCTTAAAAAGATAAATAAATCATTTATTTATTTATTATTGACAAATAAAGGGATTTGACCCAAGTCAAATACTTTTTCCCTCAACAAATATAATAAAATATTCCATAAAAAGTGGATCTAGATTTGGTTAACATTATTTTAATTATGCACCAAGATCTAGAATGACCCAATATTTTGTTATAAATAGGAGGGTTTTTCCTACCATTCTTCACCTTTTGTTGCCTATTAGATCACTCTGGATCTAAACTCTTGGTCTGACTTTGAGCCATTATCATTATCATATTTTCCATTATTTGTTGTGTGAGCTCCCTTTGAGTTCTATCTTTGTGTGGGTTTTCTACACCAACAGGAGAGAGAAATGCTAGATCTGAAGTGCTGAGTACTTCCAAGAACCCCTCCCATTGAGGAGAATTTGAAACACCTTCTTGTTTTCCTCCCAGGTGCCCTTAATACAAAAATTCTTTCAAAAATATTGTTCTTGTCTTGTCTATTGGATGTATGGAGAAAAACCTTATTTTTACTGCTTAATGTCTCTCTATGCATAGATATGGATTTTTGCAGCACTTGTCTTGATCAACTAACTGCAGATCTGAAGATATTGGCAGCCATATTTGATGTTAGGGCTATAAGTTATGCATAGCTAAAGTGGTATTTTTTCATACACTTCGACAAAAGATTCATACTAACAATCCAAGATGCCTTTCACCTTTTCCTTCATCTCCTTTATAATGTTTGAGCCATCCCAAGCCTTGGCCCTAATCTCAACTGCACAGTCTCATGTGGACAAGATACTCCAAGTGGGACTGCGTTGTTTGACCAAATCAACCAAACGGTCTAGGTGCAATGTACACCTCCTCCATCATGTGTGCTTCATTTGCACATGATCCTCCATCACTTGATCATTAATGCTTAATGATCCTTTGTTTGACATCTTCAAGATCTTAGTTGACTGAGTTAACCCTCCATGATCTTTCTCATTAAATGAGACATGATCTCCAATCTCATTCACATTAGTAGTTGCTCAACTACCTCTTTTTGCAGATCTAGGTTAAATTAATCCACATTCACACACACAAAGTGGATATTTATTATTATTGAGGATTGTGGGTCCCTCCACCCTTTTATTTACTTAATTCATTAAGAAAATAAAGGACTCTAATATTCCAAATGTGATGTGAAATTTTGGGAATATTGTAGTCCCCCCCGGAAAAATGTTGCTTATCCTCAAGAAACTCTAAAAGTAGATGCAAGGCTATCTATTCCCTGTAGAAATTTGAATAATAGCTGAATTATTCACTGAGATTATCCTGATTACACACTATTTAAGCTTCATGCATAATACATAACCTCTTCTACAATTGATCATCAATTTGCGGAAATAGAAGCAGTCGCATGCACACATTAAAACATAATCAAGCACACATATAACACAGTATGTAATGGGGAAAGCATACAGCTGAAAACCCCCAAATATCTGTATATTATAATGATAGAGAACATGTAACAATACATAGCACAAAGCTCTCACAGCTCTCAGCACTATCTCACATGCTACACACAAACTAGCACGGAAGATGAACAAGTCACATGTTCAAATCTCCTCCACAAGTCTGCCTGCCTCTACTGCACAATCCAAGATGAATAATGATAAGATCCAAGTTCGAATCCACCTGGCTTGTACTGTGCAATCCTCATTGGCAATCTCAATCAATGTGTGTGCAAATCTCATGCACAGCCATAGTCACAACTGATAGTAGACTCACCCTTTCACCCACCTCTAACATGTGCCACATCCAAGCGTATTTCCTTCTGTCAGCTACATGTGCCACATCCAAGCATCAAACTGAAGTGCTCCAAGAGGATAAGATAATGTTTATAGTCTAAATATTATTAAGGGTTAATAATATTTGACTGTTCTATTTTTAGCTCGGCAGTCTAAAAATAGAAACCGCCCAATTTCTAAAAATAGAGGTCCATCTATTTTTACCAACTCGACCAATCATCCATAAATAGCATCCTGCAACTCATAGACCATGATCCATATGTATAAAAATAGACATAGTCTAAAAATATACTTTGCACCAAAAATAGTCTGCGGGCCCACTTAGTGAAGGCGACTTCTTTTCACTAAGCTCCATCATCTTGTTGCATTTTCAACACTCCCTCTCAACAAGATATGGATTATCTGCAACCCCTATCCTGCCTCTGTGGTATTTGAATTTTCTCCTGGTGAGCGCCTTCGTCAAGATATCAGCATCCTGATCCTCCGTGGGAATGTATGAAAGTAACATGATTCTCCGCCGCACACAATCTCTGATATGATGGTACCTGATGTCGATGTGTTTGGATCTATCATGAAATACTGGATTAGCCGAGAGTTTAATGCAACTCTGGTTATCACAATAAATCACAATAGGCTCCAAGTGTGACCCGAACAACCCGACTAGGATCTTCCTCATCCATATGGCCTCGCATGCAGCCAAGCTTGATGCCATATACTCAAATTTCCTCGTCGAACCGAGTGCCACAGATTCGTCCCCGTCGTACCAAGAAACCGGGCTTGCCGACTCGACATCGAAGATCCCTCCATGTGCTCTTTCTCGTCTCAAGGCTCCCCGCCCACCGTATCCGTAAAGCCACATAACTTCACCTCATCCCTCCGTCTGTACCAAGCCATAATCCCATGCCGATCTTAAGATAACGCAATACATGCTTCGTCGCTCTTCCAAAAGAGCTTGGTAGGCTTAACCATAGCTTGTGAAATCAAGTTAACAGCAAAGCATATGTCCGTTTGTGTATTGACTAGATACATGAGCAAACCAAGCAACTGTTGATAAACAGTGGCATCCACTACCTCTGTCGATGTAGCATCCTCTTTCCTCCAACCACCAGGAAGAGGAGTGTCGATAGGCTTGCAGCCTTGCATGTTGAACTTCTCCAGTATCTCCCGGGCATACTTGCCTTGAGACACAAATAGTCCATCCTTCCGCCGCCAAATTTCCAATCCCGTGGAAATAATGAAGGAGGCCCAAGTCCTTCATTCAAACTCTCGTGCAAGATCCTCCTTGCATGAAAGTATCACACCATCACCTATCAAAATCAAATCATCTACATAAAGTACAATGATTAGCAACTTACCCTCCACCACAATCTAGTATAGGTTCGGATCCGCCTCACTCTTGGAGAATCCAAGTCCGGTGAAATAACTGTCTATTGTGTGTACCAAGTACAAGGTGCTTGTTTCAACCCATACAACGCTCTCTTGAGCCTGCACACATGCGACTCGCTGCTGAAGATCTCGAAACCTTCGGGCTGATCTATGTACACCTCCTCCTTAATGAATCTGTTGAGGAACGCAGTCTTCACATCCATATGATGAATGTGCCACCCCATCTGCGCTGAGAGAGCTAGGATCGTCCGTATGGAAGAATACCTTGCGACAGGTGCAAAGGTCTCCTCATAATCGATCCCCTCTATCTTTGAAAAGCCTCGGGCAACAAATCTTGCCTTGTACTTCCCCACACTCCCGTCAACTGCCTGCTTCACTTTGTAGATCCATCTCGAACCCACCACTGATTTTCCTTCCGGCCTTGGGACAATCTCCCATGCACTGTTTCTGACAATCGAATCATACTCTTCCACCATGGCATCTACCCATGCGGGGTCCTCCACAGCTTCCTCGAAAGAGGAACAGCTTCCTCGAAAAGAGGATGGCTCTGCACGACACATTTTCTCACAAGAGCCATGTATCCAGTTGTACCGGTCCTGGATCGTTCTTCAACAGGCTATGTCAGTAGGTGGTCCTACAACCTTTTGCATCTTGAGCCGCCGCTCGCCTTCGAGTGAGCTTGCCCTCTGATGTTTGGCGCTGCATTAGTGGTTTCTTCCACTCCATGAACCTACTCTTGTGGCTGATCCACATCCCGAGGCTCATCTTTAGGAACAAGTAGCTCCTCATCTGCATGCAAGTGTAGCTCCCTCTCAAGCAACAACTTCATGGCTTTCTCCTCATGAAATTTGATATCCCGTCGCACAATAGTCATCCTACTGTCTGGCAAATACACACGATAATTGTGGGGTGTTTCTGTGTACCCCAAAAAGGTCACAACCTCTCGCGGTCGGCTCCAGCCTTCTTTCCTGGCATCCTTTGTCACATGCATGTAGACAGGTGAACCAAAAATCCTCAAATGGGAAATATCAGGCCTCTTGCCAGAAAACGCCTCCTCTAGTGTACTCATGCCAAGTATCTTGTGAGGACAACGGTTCTGCACATATACTGTAGTATTGCATGCCTCCGCCCACAAGTGAAGGGGTAGGCCTTGATCATGCAACATCGCCCGTGCAGCACCCACGATCGTTCTATTATTCCGCTCAGCAACCCCGTTCTGCTGTGGGTTATGAGGTGCTATGAGCTCTCTCTGAATTCCTTCTGCACTGCAAAAGTCCTTGAATTCAGCAGAGATGAATTCACCACCATTGTCACTCCTAAGAGCCTTCACATGCTTCCCCGATTCCTTCTCAACCAGCACCTTGAACTCATATAACTTTGAGTATGTCTTGCTCTTCTTCTGCATGAAGAAGATCCAGCACTTCCGAGAAAAATCATTAACAAAGATCAAATAGTACTTGTGCTTTGCTGTCGAAGCTACTGAGAAAGGTCCACACACGTCTGTGTAAATTCTCTCAAGGATCGTCGTGGCGCGACTATCCTTCTCGTGAAAGGTGGCTTTCACAAATTTTCCCAAGGTACACCCCTTGCACTGATCTGACTGCGCAAGAGTGCCCTTAGGAAGCCCAATAGAAATCTGCTGCAGTATCTTCAAAGCTCCATGGTGAAGGTGGCCCAATCTCCGGTGCCACAGCTCGCCATCATCCCGACTCACCACTCCTTCTGCCTTGCATGCCATTGCTGCGCAGCCATCTACTTGCAGCTGATAAAGGTTCTTGACTCGAACCCCTATCTTCCGGGTTTCTCCAGTTGTCTTACTGCGCAGGAAAGCCTTTCCTTCGCTGAAGACAACATCGTACCCCTTGTCTTCTAACATCGCCACAAAGATCAGATTCTTCTTCAATCCTGGAACATGCATCACTTCCTTCAATACGAAGGGTTTACCAGACTCCCTCTCAAAGGAAATGGTGCCGATACCGGTCGCACTGTATCTACCATCATCGCCCATCTCGATGTGCACTCCAAGATCTTTCTCATCCAGATCTGAAAACAGATCTTGATCTCCAGTCATGTGAAAAGACGCACCACTGTCCAAGAACCATACTGATCCCATCACACTTGAGACCAAGCATGCGATCAGCAAAAAATCCAGCTCAAACTGCGAGGCTAAGGCCTCTCCCGCTGCAGATCCAGCAGCCTACTTATTTTTCTTCTTCTGCGGACAATTTGTGGCATAATGTCCGTGCTGGTGACAGTGAAAGCACTTCACCTTGGACATGTCCTGCTTCTTGCCTTTCACACCGGAATGAGAAGCTTTCTTGCTCTTCCCCTTCTTTGCTTTGGCAGCCAAAGTGAAATTTTCTTCATCAGATGCCTTTGATGAAGATCCATCCCTGGTATTCCGCCTTATCTCCTCTTGCACAAGATCCGACCAAAGTCGCTCCCATCCTGGCAATTTCTCCCGACCATTGACAGAATCCTGATAGGCATGCCAACTCTTTGGAAGACCAAGGAGAGCCAAGCTCATCAATTCCTCATCATCTACAGTCACCCCCACACTTCCCAGCTCATCCCTGCATTGGATGAACTTCATGAGGTACTTGGGCATACTGTCGCCTTTCTCCATCTTTATGTGTCTAAGTTTATCCTTGAGCGCCAAATTCCTCTAGTCGCTCTTGCTTTGGAATAAATATGTCAAAGTTTTCCACATCAAGTATGGAGAAGCTTTTCCATGCATGCTGGATACAATGTGATCCTTCACGCCCTCCAACAGAATCCTTCGACATTTTGCCATCTTCTTTTGCCAAGCCTCAACTTGAGCAGCATCCGTAGGCTTTGGGACCTCAGCCTCTATGAACTCCTTCAGCCTGTTATCATCTAATACCGCCTCCATTCTGTCCTTCCATGCAACATAATTCGAGCTACCCTCAAGGGCATACTCTAGTCGCAATCCGTTAAAAGACATTTTGACTTAGACACCAAGAAAAATGCTACAAATTCGAATTCCACCAGCTCAAAACTCAACCACTTCCGATCTGTGAGAACAAAGTATTTCTAGCACAAAGATCTACTGTAGGGGAATTTACTGGATATATCACCTTTCAGAGAAAGGATGGATCCAGAGGCTACCTGGCCCGCTGACAGACTCTGTCTACCGAAATAAATTGTAATCACTGTAATAGATCTGATGATCAATTTCGCTCCGATACCATGTAGAAATTTAAAAAATAGCTGAATTATTCACCGAGATTATCCTGATTACACACTATTTAAGCTTCATGCATAATACATAACCTCTTGTACAATTGATCATCAATTTGCGGAAATAGAAGTAGTCGCTGCGCACATTAAAACATAATCAAGCACACATATAACACAGTATGTAATGGGGAAAGCTTACAGCTAAAAACCCCCAACTATCTGTATATTATAATGATAGAGAACATGTAACAATACATAGCACAAAGCTCTCACAACTCTTAGCACTATCTCACATGCTACACACAAACTAGCATGGAAGATGAACAAGTCACAGCTTCAAATCTCCTCCACAAGTATGCCTGCCTCTACTGCGCAATCCAAGATGAATAATGATAAGATCCAAGTTTGAATCCACCTGGCTTGTACTGCGCAATCCTCATTGGCAATCTCAATCAATGTGTGTGCAAATCTCATGCACAGCCATAGTCACAACTGATAGTAGACTCACCCTTTCACCCACCTCTAACACTAGTCTCCACTGAACTGTCCATGCATTGCAGTTAAATGATGTGTTCTTTAGTTGATTTATGAGTTAATAATTAGTGAATTAATTAATAATTAATTCACACCACTCATCACTAGTGTATTTTTCAGTTAGACTAAATAAAACTAGTTCAACTAAGTTAAACCGAACACAACTCCACCAACTGTCTCATCAACTCCACCAAACTCTGCCACATGAGTTCTAACTGAAGTCAACCATGCAATAGCTCAACTAACCCTTAGGAAAAGTGTATTTCCTTCTGTCAGCTGCATGTGCCACATCCAAGAATCAAACTGAAGTGCTCCAAGAGGATAAGATAATGTTTATAGTCTAAATATTATTAAGGGTTAATAATATTTGACTGTTCTATTTTTAGCCCGGCAGTCTAAAAATAGAAACCGCCCAATGTCTAAAAATAGAGGTCCATCTATTTTTAACAACTCGACCAATCATCCATAAATAGCATTCTGCAACTCATAGACCATGATCCATATGTCTAAAAATAGACATAGTCTAAAAATAGACTTTGCGCCAAAAATAGTCTGCGGGCCCACTTAGTGAAGGCGACTTCTTTTCACTAAGCTCCATCATCTTGTTGGATTTTCAAAATTCCCCTCCAAATGGCATCCACATAAGGAAGGCTTCCTCCATTTGCTGCAATAGGTTATGCATGTTTGGTTCCAAAGCTGTCTTTTAAAAACATAAATAATTACCTCCAATTGTTTGGTTAGATGTCCTCCTTCCATCATGACGTACCAAGTGACAACCATAGGATGTCCAACATCATCATCAATACATGAGGTGCATACAATAAGGTGTTTCTCTTCACAAAGGAAAAGTTCCATCACACATTACATATCTTCATCCCATGTTTCATGAATTAGATTGAGCATTGAGATGCTCTCATACTTATCCTTGTTGGCCTTATTGGATCCAAACTTCATCATTCCAAAGTTATGCAAAAGAAGAAGGGAAGCAGTAACATGGGTGGAAAAATATGTCAAACCATATTCTCCTAACAATAACCACTAGAGTAAGGCCCTTTTCTGCCATCCTCCATCTCCTCCATGTAAGATGGACAAGCCAAACTCACCCAAAAGCAACCCAAGCAACAAGAGATCTTGCTGCTTTCTCTCCTCCTCATGTGCATCATGAAGAAAAATCATACTAACGGACATATGAGATGTCACATCAGCCCAATACAAAGAAACATCACTAATGCACATCATGAGATCATTATGCCAAATTTTACACAATACAAAACACATAGACATAGGAGATGTCATGTGGTGGCCAACCTCTCTCAAGTGCAACCAAATGAACATGCCTCCCTTTACTACAATTTATCATTGAAAAACAAGGCATGATTCAGAAAATGATGAGCTATTGGATGGTATCCATACTCACCCAAGAGTAGCCAGCGCATCCATGCCTCCTTCTTCATTTCATATGCATTTTTCAAGGCATGGATCAGAAAAATAGGTGCCTTTGGAGAGTGACAGAAATCTCCCCATGGCAACCAACGTAACCAAGCATGCTGGCCCATACAAATTTGCAAGTGGTTTTTCAACCCCTTGCTTATCATCCTTACCCATTCAATCCCATGTGGATGATGAATGAGGTACTACATAATCATGGCATCCTCCCTTTGTAGAATGCCATCCTTCCCAAACTGTTGAAGAACTTTGAATTTCATGAAATGTTGAAATGCATCTCTAATGAGATCTCGTAATGAGACTCTCTCTCCATCAAAGGCCCTCCAAAACCAAAGAATTTTTGGATTTGCTGCAAGTAGAAGTTTATCTTTGAGCAGTGAGAGGCTCATTGAGAAAGGGTCATCTAGAAGGGAGAAAAGGTTTCTCATTTCAAGATGTCTACCATTTGTCATCTTTGCTTCCATTGGTTCATGAGTGAAGCTACCTCTAGAATGCTCCAAGAGTGATGAAGCCCTTTCTTTGTCACAGCTACTAAGTGACAATGCTATAGATCTGTAGTGTAATACATATGCTATCTCAAAGTAAGGCACAATACTGATCTCATAATCAACTATTGTACATAGGATATTGCTAATCCCATTTTCTGAAACTCTACATCTCAACTCAAGGGGTTGAATGTAGCTCAACAATGATGAACACTGATATTTTTCAGTCTCCTCCTTGATTAGATCAAGGGTCCTCTGCATTGTGATATGTCCCTACTTCAAATCAACACTTTGTTCTAACCCTTGGTTATGCATTGATCTTGAAACAATATGTGCTGAAATTTTATGCATACCTTGGATCAACTGATATGTGGGAACCTCTTAATAGAACACAAGAGTTCCTCCAATCGGGACAATATTATCTCCAACTGCTGGTAAGAGTGATGGCCTCTTTTCTTCAAGTGTACCAGTGCTGGTTTCTTCCTCTTCTTCCTCATGCACCTCCTGATCCATGCATGGGACTCCATATGTCAAGAGATCAAGACTACCTTGCAAAGATGCAAGTGTCTCTTCTCCAGATACAAGTACTTTTGCAGCAGCTGGTGAAGGTAGTGTCCTCTTGTCCAAAGTGACAAGATTGACATCCTCCTTGGTTTCCTTGGGAGATGTCTCTTTGTAGCACATATCTGTCTTCTCTACATCAAACTTCTTCCTCAACTTGTGAAATAAATCTGAATACTTGGTCACCTTTGCATGCTCTATGTGCCCAAACCACCAATCTTCTGCTTCATCTAAGAGATGAAGTGCTGCAATTTGAACAACCTCTTCTTCAGCCACAAGATGTAGCTTGAAAAATGAATCTAAATTCCTCTTCCAAGCCTTGACATTGCTTGAGGAAGATCCATCAAATGTAGACAAATAGAATCTATTATGCCTCTTTCTTCTATTGCTGCTATAGGATCCTCTTTCTTCTTTAATCTAGAAGAATTGTTGGAGAGTTAGCTTCTCCTTGAATGCTCTAGACTGTGCTTTGTACTGTTCAAGATACAGACTAAGAGTCTCATGAGTCTCAGGTTCATTCCTTCCTTAATTTCTACACCTTTCACCTTCTTCAAAGAAAGTAGGCATAGTGGATCTATGAGGAGATCCATGAGTCTTCGGTTTTCTTTTTTGCTGATAGGAAGTACTTTCCTCCTCACATCTTCTTCTTGGATCTTCTTTCTGTTCTTCCTCATTCATTTGATTGACCTCCTTGGAGAGATCCTGCATGGATCTAAATAAAGGAGTGACAAATTTTACATCCTCCATGATAGATCTCATCTATATTTTCTTCTTTCAATGCAAAAGATGAAGTGTCCACAAGCTGAGCCAAAGATCATGCTTTGATACCACTGTAATATCCCAAAAGGGAGAATGCAGTAATACTTCACAAAATATAAGAACTTACAGCAAGATAAACAATAAATCTTAAGTACACATCAGAATATGCAGAAATAGATGAGCCATTTTATTATATTGGAGATGATTCAGTTACACAAGTATAGAATATAGGTAGATCTAGCCAAAAAGATGAGCTAGGATCACCCTGAAAACATGTATGCAATAGGTAAAACGTAATTGTAGATGCATTGAAGTAAATACTGCACAGTCCTTTCAGCTGAACATGAGAATATAGGTGCAGGCTAAAAAGGAGAATGCAGATATACTCAAATCTAGAGCTATGATGATGCCAAGATTCAAGATCTGGCCAATGTGATGGATTCCCAAGATAACCCAGAAAGGATTTTCCAGATCTGCAACTTTTTAAAATCACCTCCCTAGGATTTTATCCTTGATCTGCTGGGAAATACAGATCTGAAGCTAGATCTGACAAATAGATGGCTGAAACATGATATTAGATCAGATCTATGCTTGAAGGGATGATCGCTTCTTCAAATCTATGAGCTAGAAGCTCTAGATCTAGCTTCTTAATCCTCCAATGATGATTGCAGATGCTGCAACACAACTACCTCTAGAAACTACGCTGTGAGGGAAAGAGAGGCCTTCTTCCTACTTAAAAATGCTGCAATAAACTCCAAGCTATTGGTAAGACTAATAACAATGTGAAGGAATGATCCTCCACTGGATTGCTAGCTGAAGTACTAGCAACTTCCTTCCTCCTTTTAGATCTGCAATAGGGATATCGTAATTCCTGATGGAAATACTGCTGATAGGAGGTCAATAACCTTTGGCCTGATGCCAGATCTACAATGTGGCTCTGGGAGTGCTGATCTATAAGCCCAAGTGATGGGAATAATCCCTCACCTTGTTCTCCGGCTGAAGTACTGAAGACAACTTCCACCTTCCAAAATGATCTTCAGAAATCTGTAGATTTCTGAATATGAGTGTTCTGCAGAAAGTAGAGAAGAGATGTGGCACCAATTCCTGATGTAGAATGAAGAGAAATTCTCTTTCCAGAGCTACTCAAGAAAGAGGTGGGATTCCCGCCTGGGAACACCCTATGCTAAACAACACCTGCAATCTCTGCTAAACAACCCAAGAATGCAGTGGAATGTCACTTGACAATTCCAGATCTAAAATATCATACATCAAAATAATCCAAGATGTCTTTCACCTTTGCCTTCATCTCCTTTATAATGTTTGAGCCATCCCAAGCCTTGGCCCTAATCTCAACTGCGCAGTCTCATGTGGACAAGATCCTCCAGGTGGGACTGCACTGTTTGACCAAATCAACCAAACAGTCTAGGTGCAATGTACACCTCCTCCATCATGCGTGCTTCATTTGTACATGATCCTCCATCACTTGATCATTAAAGCTCAATGATCCTTTGTTTGAAATCTTCAAGATCTTAGTTGACTGAGTCAACCCTCCATGATCTTTCTCATTAAATGAGACATGATCTCCAATCTCATTCACATTAGTAGTTGCTCAACTACCTCTTTTTGCAGATCTAGGCTAAATTAATCCACATTCACACACACAAAGTGGATATTTATTCTTATTGAGGATTGTGGGTCCCTCCACCCTTTTATTTACTTAATTCATTAAGAAAATCAAGGACTCTAATATCCCAAATGTATTGTGAAAATTTGGGAATATTATATTAGAGGCTTGTTCTATCTTGTATTATGGTTTTTGGCCCATTATATTACACATGTTTGTTGCTGTTATAACGAATAAAGTAGATCCATATTCGTCTCTTACATTTATGAATTGATCTACACTACTATTTTTAGCATTATGTGCTATATCCCTGCTTTTCCCATATGGGAATATTACAACTCTAGAAAGAATGATCCATGTAGACATTTGGCTAAATGGAGTGAGGTATGGGGCATATAATTGAGGCCCGAATGGGTCCACATGTTCATTCATACACTGAGGAAGGTGCCTACTAATTGGTATCTGGAGACAGAGCTGCACTGAGGTACTAGTGAATGGTTTGTGCTGACGGAGAGTTTCATCTTAACCTCTAGCTTCGAGAGTGGGTTTGTTAATATTGGTAAAGCACTCCATGATATTCAAGAAGTTATCTTTGACACAACAAATCCATGGTAGAGTGCGCTTCGATAGCCTATGATGCGCAAATGAAGGATATTGTTAACTATAGAAATATGACAGTTGAGAAAAACAAAGAAGATCCAAGGAATATCATAATTCCATAATCTTAGGGACAACAAACAATTGTTGGGCCCTCAATAAATTCACTACATGTCACAAAAAATTTAAAGATTTGACAGGTAAATATTGGATCTGAAGAGCAATCGAAGTTGGTAAATATTGGAGATTATTGGGATGACGACACAGTGGGAAAGGATGTTGAGTTGGTGACGAAGTACCATGACTTATTTCCTACTAAGTTCTCAGAGTTGAAAGCGATAATTAGAGAGCTTGGAGTCATCACTTTGAAACCTAATGCATGCCCAGTGAAGTAGCACCCATACAAATTGAATCCAAAATATAAGTATAAGGTGAAGGAAGAGTTGGATAAGATGGTTGGTGCAGGAATTATAGACCGTGAGTCCCATTTTCATGCAAAATGAGAAGACAAAAGGTGAAATAAGGATTTTTGGGGACCTGCACAAGTTGAATGATGCCTGTGTGTATGATCAATTCCCAACGCCATTCTCTGATGAGATCCTAGACAACGTCGGAGGACAAGAAGCTTATTCATTCACATATGGTTTCTCAGGGTACCATCAGATCACGATTGCACCAGAGGATCACAATAAGACCACCTTTATAATAGAATGGGGATCTTTCTAGTATACAGTCATGCCCTTTGGCTTAAAGAATGCGCCTGCCATCTTCTTGCGCATAGTAGTAGTTGCATTCAAGGAGTATATCCATAAGTTCCTGGAAGTATACTTTGATGATTGGCCTATTTTTGGGTTGTTGAAAAAGCATGTCTCAAGTCTGCGCTTAATGCTGGATACCTGTAGAAAGTATCAGATCTCATTGAACTTGAAGAAATGTATATTCTATGTGCCATTCGGGATATTGCTCGGTCTCATTGTCTGCCAACAAGGGTTGATGGTAGATCCCACGAAGATCACATTGATTGTTAATCTGGAGGTACCTGTGAATGCCAAATGTTTGCACTTAATATTTGGACACACTGGGTATTATCGAAAGTTCATTCAGGGTTATGTGCTGATAACTGTGGCCATGGAGAAATTTCTCAAGAAGGATGCGACATTTTGTTGGGATGAGGAATGTCAGAATATTTTTGAATTGTTGAAGGAAAATATGGTCACAATGCCCATATTGATCTTTGTTAGGTCCCTATATTACTAGTATAGTACCTTATTGTTGTTATTGTAACCCCTTTATTGTTATTATTGTACCCTTGTAACCCCCATTTTGTTATTATTGTGCCCTTAAATTATTATTGTTAGGTCAGCTAGGATTACATTGTGGCCCACTAGGATTACATTATGGCCCCATGGACTCCTATATATAGAAAGGAGGTTTTGTAAATTGTATCATCCAGGAATTTTTCATTTATGTAATGTATTGGAGGTTGCCCCCTTGAAGTGGCTTATTTCTAAGACGTTGATATCTCTATTCTTCTATTTTTGGAGTTGGTTACACAACATTTGGTATCAGAGCCTTTGGATTCTAGGGTTTCGCTGCTCCAAACAGGTCATCGTGGCATTTTTGCTATAAATTTTTTATACGAAGTTTCAGAAGCTGAAATTTTGAGGGTGCGAAACCGAAATCCTGAGGAAGCTTGTCTAAAAATTTCAGAGCTTGGTTCGCAATATTTGCGGAGATATCATCTGTGGAAGTTAGCTATTTTTTCAGGCTCCTAAACAGGTCATCGTGGCATTTGCGCTATAAATTTTTTTGTACGAAGGTTCAGAGTCTGAAATTCATATGGTGCGAAGCTGAAATCTTGAGGAAATTCGTCAAAAAATTTCAGAGCTTGGTTCGCAATATTTTTGGAGATATGATCTGTGGAAGGTAGTGATTTTTCAGGCTCCTGAATTTCGTCTCAAAGAGGTGATCGTGGGAAAAGTTCAATAACTCTCTCTCTGGGCATCGGATTGGAGTGCCGTAAAAATTGGTCACAATTGCACAGACTATAGTTTCTTGGCTATCAATTTCAGAGAAAAAGGATGAAACAGTGACACGTGGCAAGTCGTACAAGTTCGCACTACTGAACCAGTCCATAATTAGGTCATTGTGGGAGATTGGACACAACTTTGTCTTGGCGAATCCAAATCAAGTCAGACCTGTGGCATTCGAAAGATAATTTAGAGGGATACGTTGGTACCAAAATTTAGATATTGAAGTGCTTCAATCACAGAGATAATCCAATTTCAATATCAAGCTCCTCAAAAGCAAGAAAAAGGTGTGAATTTTTTTTTCCAAATTGCATAAGTCTTGTTTGAATAATCAAGTCAAATTGATCCCAAGGGCATATTGTAGAATAGATATCAGTATTGGATTCTAAAATGGCCCCTAAAAAGAATTCAACACCCATTAAGCCTTTAGAAGGCTCTACTATGACTCATGAAGATGAAGAATGGAAACATGACATATCAAAATTACAAGAGCAAGTGCAACAAATTTCGCTCTCGCAAAGAACAACAAAAAATGAAATAGAAGTTTTGAAGAAAGGCGTGGAAACTAAGATGGATGGTTTGAAGAAAGGCGTGGAAGCTAAGATGAATGGTTTGGAAGCTAAGATGAATGGCATGGAAGTGGGCATGGAAGCTAAGATGGATGACATGAAAGACAACATGGAAAACATGAAGAATGATCTAAAAGCATACATGGAAGGCTTGATGACAAGCTTAAAACCAGAAATGATTCCTAATGGCGAAAATAGAGTAGGAGAACCTCATGATGAGAACAAAATAAATGTTAATCGTGATTTCATATACTCTAATGTTGGCGGGAAGAACCACCATATTCCAAAAATGGATATGAGGAAGTTTGATGGAAAGGATCCTGTAACATGGATACTACAGATGGAGCAATATTTTGATCTCCATAATGTGAAAAACACACAAAAGGTACGCATTGCAACTTTACATTTAGAACATAATACATTTGTATGGTATCGATGGCTTTGCTCCCGTAAAAAAATTGTCACTTGGTCAATTTTTACGGAGGAAATGATAGCACATTATGAGGATACAAAGAGCAACACCTTCTTTAGCCAATTGATAAATCTCAAACAAAAGGGTTTAGTGGGGCAGCACAATGAGGACTTCCAAAAATTGAATATAAGGGTAACTGATATTCCAGAGGATCACAGGATTGATCTATTCATAGGCACTTTAAAGGATAACATCCAACATGAAGTTCGTGTTCTGGAACCTGATTCATTGGAGAAGGCATTCAGGTTGGCAAGAAAAGTTGAATGTAAAATTATGGCGACAAGGAAGCCTACCACTCAATTCTATAAGGAAGGAAGTGTTGCTACGTCTAGATTTCCACAACCTACAAGGTTGACACCACAACAATTGGAAGAAAAAAGAGCAAAAGGGCTTTGCTACAGTTGTGATAGTAAATACACTAAAGGTCATAAGTGTGCTGAAAAGAAATTATTTTACATAGATTGTGAAGAAGAAGAAGAAAATGAACAAGAAGAGGATATACACCAGGAACCACCCCTAGAAGAGGAAGAAATGAATCCGACCATATCGTGTAATGCACTGGCAGGAATTACCACTCCTCAAATTCTCAAGATAGAAGGACATATAAAGAAGAAAAGGGTAATAATGTTGATTGATTCAGGTAGCACCCATAATTTTATTCATTATAAGGTAGCCAAGGAATTAAATTGTTTCCTATACCCAGCACCAGAATGTCAAGTGATGGTTGCAAATGGAGGAACTATAAATTGCTCCGGGAAATGCCATAATATCAAGCTAACCATGGGGGAATATGTATTGACTAGTCCAATGCTTTCCATTCCTATGGGAGGTGCTGATGTTGTACTAGGAGTACAATGGTTACAATCTTTGGGGATAGTAGCTTTTAATTTTCAAGAACTTTTCTTGAAATTTTTTTCAAAAGGAAAGGAAGTCGAATTACGAGGTATTGAATGGAAGCCGGGAAGGATAATAAGCTCTAATTTCATGACAAAGCTTCTAAAGAAAGAAAAACGAGGCGTAATTGCACAATTATGCTCACTAGAAGTTCCGACATCAAAATCATCTATTTCTGCAGATCTCCAACAAGTCTTGGACAATCATTCCAAGGTGTTTGAAACTCCCAAAGGACTCCCACCGATTCGTGATCATGATCATGCTATTCATTTGATTCCAGGAAGTGTTCCTCCAAACATCATGCCTTATAGGTATCCTTACTTCCAAAAGAGCGAAATTGAACGTATGATTGCAGAAATGTTAGAGGCGGGTATAATTCAACCTAGTCAAAGTTCTTTCTCTGCTCCTGTAGTATTGGTACACAAGAAGGATAGATCATGGCGAATGTGTCCAGATTATAGGAGCTCAATAAGCTCACCATTAAAGACAAATTTCCCATTCCTATGATTGATGAATTATTGGATGAATTACATGGAGCAATTTATTTTACCAAGTTGGATCTTCGTTCAGGATATCATCAAATTAGAATGAAGACTCAAGATATTCCAAAAACAACATTTCGAACTCATGAGGGTCATTATGAATTTTTGGTCATGCCTTTTGGCCTTACCAATGCACCTTCTACATTTCAAGGGTTGATGAATTCCATTTTCAAACCCTTCCTTAGAAAAATTTGTGCTAGTATTTTTTGATGATATACTAATCTACAGCAGGTCTTGGAAGGATCATGTTCAACATGTTGACAAGGTGCTCAAACTATTGCAGGAGAAACAATTATATGCAAAAACATCCAAATGTTTCTTTGGAGTACAAGAGGTGGAATATCCGGGTCATATTGTATCTCACAAGGGTGTTAAGGTAGACCCTAACAAAATTAAAGCCATTAAGGAATGGAAAGTCCCCACAACCATAAAGCAGTTGCGAGGATTTCTCAGGTTAACAGGGTATTATCGCAAGTTTGTTAAGAATTATGGGAGAATAGCAGCACCTCTAACAACATTATTGAAGAAAGATGCATTTTCATGGACTCCTCAAGCAACTAAGGCCTTTGAACGTCTTAAAGAGGCAATGTGCCTAGCACCGGTCTTAGCTACACCAGACTTCACAAAAACCTTTATTGTGGAATGTGATGTCTCAGGAAATGGAATTGGTGCAGTTTTAATGCAGGAAGGAAGACCCATTGCTTTTGAAAGTCGTCCAATCAAAGGAAAGTATTTACAGAAACCTATTTATGAGAAGGAAATGTTAGCAATGCTGCATGCACTAAAGAAATGGCGAACTTACCTAATGGGAAGACACTTCAAGGTAAAAACTGATCATGATAGTCTTAAACACTTTTTGGAACAAAGACTATCTTCATAAGAGCAGCAAAAATGGGTCACAAAGATGTTGGGTTATGACTTTGAAATAATCTACAAAAATGGAAAGCTTAATGTTGTTGCAGATGCACTCTCAAGAAAGAATGAAGAGGTCGAAGCATTGCTTTGTGCCATTTCTATTATCCAACCAGATTGGATAACCGAAGCAAGAGATGAGTGGAAGAAGGACAAAGATGTATGGACACTCATTCAAAAGTTGCAGCAAGATCCTAGTACATCTGATACATTTAGTTGGAAAAATGATTCCTTATGGTACAAAGATCGCTAATATCTTTGTAAGAATTCCCAACTAAAACAAAAGATTCTTCTGGAATTGCACACTTCTCCTTTAGGAGGACACTCAGGATTTTTAAAAACTTACCACATGGTGAAGAAAGAATTTTTTTGGGATGGCCTTAAATCTGATATTCAAAATTTTGTGGCGGAATGTTTGGTTTGCCAGCAGAATAAAGTGGAGACAATTAAGACCCCGGGACTTCTACAACCTTTATCCATTCCAAGTCAACGTTGGGAGGAGATTTCAATGGATTTTATCACAGGTTTACCTAAGTACAAAGGAAAGAATGTCATCATGGTGGTAGTTGATAGACTTACCAAGTATGCACACTTTTGTGCATTATCTCATCCATTTAAAGCAAGTACAGTTGCTACTACATTTGTGGACAGAATTCAAAAGCTACATGGAAGCCCAAGGGTTATTGTGAGTGATAGAGATCCCATTTTTACGGGAAATTTTTGGACGGAGTTATTTTCTTCTTTGGGTACTCAATTAGCTCATAGCTCATCTTATCATCCTCAATCTGATGGTCAAACTGAGATAGTAAATAAATGTTTGGAAGGATATCTTCGTTGTTTTGTATCCGATAAACAAACACAATGGGTCAAGTGGTTACCTCTTGCTGAATGGTGGTATAACACTTCCTTCCATACTGCAGCAAAAATGACCCCATTTATGGCACTTTATGGATATCATCCACCATCCATCACATCATATTTAAGGGAAAATTTGAAGGTTCAAGCAATGGAAGATCACATCGAGCATCAGCAAGAAGTTCTCCAACTCTTAAAGGATAACCTGAATTTGGCACAAAATCGAATGAAACAACAGGCAGATCAACATCGTAGCGAGAGAAGTTTTGATGTAGGAGATTGGGCATTTTTACGGCTACAACCATACAAACAAATGTCCCTCAAGAAAGCAAAGAAGGATAATAAATTATCGCCAAAGTACTATGGTCCTTACAAGGTGTTGCAAAAGATTGGTACTATGGCATACAAATTGGAGCTTCCTGCTTCTTCGCGAGTATATCCAGTTTTCCATGTTTCATGCTTAAAGAAGGTTATAGGTGAAAATCTTCCAGTTCAAACAATATTGCCAGAACTTGATGAGGAAGGAAAAATCATATTGGAACCTGAAGCGGTCACGGAAACAAGAACTCGACAACTACGGAATCGATCAATTTCAGAGTATCTCATCAAGTGGAAGAACTTACCCACTGAAGATTCTATATGGGAGGATGAGAATTTTATACAAAAGCACCCAGAGCTACTCAAGCGTTGAGGACAACACTTTTTTTGAAGGAGAGGGGCATGTTAGGTCCCTATATTACTAGTATAGTCCCTTATTGTTGTTAGTGTAACCCCCTTATTGTTATTATTGTACCCTTGTAACCCCCATTTTGTTATTATTGTGCCCTTAAATTATTATTGTTAGTCGGCTAGGATTACATTGTGGCCCACTAGGATTACATTATGGCCCCATGGACTCCTATATATAGAAAGGAGGTTTTGTAAATTGTATCATCCAAGAATTGTTCATTTATGTAATGTATTGGAGGTTGCCCCCTCGAAGTGGCTTATTTCTAAGACGTTGATATCTCTATTCTTCTATTTTTGGAGTTGGTTACACAACAATATTTCCAAATTAGTCAAAGGTGGTTCATGTGCATGTTGATGCCTCCTGTATCATGCTTAGAGCTATTTTAGCATAGCTAGGAGGTTGAAATATCGATCACCCCATTGCCTTTGCTAGTCAGAATCTCTCAAGCGTAGAACAAAATTACTCAACCACAGAAAGAGAAGGATTAGCGATGGTATATGCACTGTAGAAATTCCACCACTATATGTTAGGGGGACATTTCAAGATGTTTACTAATCACTATGATTTAAAGTACCTAGTCAATAAGCTTGTGTTTGGGGGGAATATCTGCAGGTGGTTGTTACTATTCCAAGAGTATGACTCTGAGATCATTGTGAAACCAGGAAGATTAAATGTTGGGCCCGACCATCTGTCGCACATTGAGACTCGCGAAGAACCTACTAGGTTGGAAGGTGGATTACCAGATGCGTAGTTGTTTGCGATCAAAATAATTGATGACCATTTTCCTGATATTATTCAGTTCCTGACTACTCAACGCACGCCTGAGGAATATACAGTGTAGCAGAAGAAAGAGCTCATGGCATGTGCAATGGAATTTACTATTATTGCTGGCCAGTTGTATAATATGGGTGCAAACGAAGTTCCGCGAATATATGCTTTGGAGTTTGAAAGGCATGGAATATTAGATGAAGCTCATGGAGGGGTTGTTGACGGTCACTATGCAGGGAACACAACGACGAAAAATATTTTGTGAGCTAGGTTATGGTGGTCCACATTGCACAATGATTTTGAAAATGCAACAAGATGATGGAGCTTAGTGAAATGAAGTCACCTTCACTAAGTGGGCCCGCAGGCTATTTTTGGCGCAAAGTCTATTTTTAGACTATGTCTATTTTTAGACATATGGAGCATGGTCTAGGAGTTGCAGTATGCTATTCTTGGATGATTTGTCGAGTTGGTAAAAATAGATGGACCTCTATTTTTAGACATACAGGTCGAAGTCTATTTTTAGACTGCCTGTCTAAAAATAGGTCAGTCAAATATTATTAACCCTTAATAATATTTAGACTCTAAACTTCAGTTTATTCTCTTGGAGCACTTCAGTTGGAGCTACGGATGTGGCCCATGCATCTGACAAAAGGAATTACACTATTCCTTGGGGTTTGGTGAGCTCATGCATGGTTGAATTCAGTTAGGACTTCAGTGGCAGAAGTTTGGTGGAGTTGATGAGACAGTTGGTGGAGTTGTGTTCGGTTTAACTTAGTTGAACTAGTTGAGATTAGTTTAACTAGCTAATCAACTAGTAATGAGTGGAGTGAATGAAATATTATTTAATTCACTAATTATTAACTCATTATTCAACTCAAGAACACATCAGTTCACTACAGTGCATGGACAGTTTAGTGGAGACCAGTGAAAGAGGTAGATGAAATGGTTGAGATAGCTATCAATTGTGACATCAGTTGTGCATGAGATTTGCACCACACTTGGAGGAATTTCCCATGAGGATTGTGATATCAAGCCAAGGAGATTCGAACCTTGGATCTTTTATTAGACCAGCCTTGATTGCGCAATAGAGGCAGGCAATTAGTGGATGAGTCTTGAACCTGTGACTTGTTCAAAACTGAGCTAGTTTGTGTGTAACTTCATGAGATAGTACTGAGTACTTGTGAGGAGTATTGCACTATGTAATGTTACATGTTATCTCCATATAATATACAGAATATCTGAGGGGTTTTCAGCTATAAGCTTTCCCCATTACATATTGTGTTTATGTGCGCATGCGACTGTTTCTATTTCCGCAAATTGATGATTGATTGTAGAAGAGATTATGTGTTGCATATGAATTCAAATTAGTATGTGATCAAGATAATCTCGGTGGATAAATATTCATTATTCAGCAAATTTCTACATGGTATCAGAGAGAATCAATCATCAGGATCTATTGCAGTGATTACAACATTATTTCGGTAGACAGAGTCTGTAACGAGCCAGGTAGCCTCTAGATCCATCCTTTCTCTGAAAGGTGATATATCCAGTAAATGCCCGTACATTCGATCTCTGTGCTAGAAATAATTTTTTCTCATAGATCCAGAAGCAGTTGAAGTTTTTGAGTTTGGAATTCGAATTTTTTGCAACAGTTTGTTTTCTTGGTGCCGGAGTTGAAAATGTCTTTCAACGGTTTGCGACTCGAATATGCTCTTGAAGGTAGTTCGAATTATGTTGCATGGAAGGATCGCATGGAGGCAGTATTAGAAGATAATGGACTGAACGAGTTCATAGATATGGATGTCCAAAAGCCCATTGATCCTGCTGAAGTCGAGGCTTGGCAAAAGAAGATGGCGAAATGTTGAAGGATTCTGTTGGAGGGCGTAAAGGATCACATTGTATCCAGCCTGCATGGAAAAGCTTCTCCATATTTGATGTGGAAAGCGTTGACAGATCTATTCCAGAGTAAGAGCGACCAAAGGAAGCTGGCGCTCAAGGATAAGCTCAGAAACATTAAGATGGAGAAAGGCGACAGTATCGCCAAATACCTCACAAAGTTCACTCAATGCAGAGATGAGCTGGGAAGTGTGGGGGTGACTGTCGAAGAAGAGGACATGGTAGACCTGGCTCTCCTTGGTCTTCCGAAGGCTTGGCATTCATATCAATATAGTGTCAATGGTCGGGAGAAGTTGCCGGGATGGGAGTGCCTTTGGGCGGATCTCATGCAAGAGGAGATAAGGAGGACTACCAGGGACGGATCTTCATCAAAGGTATCTGATGAAGAAAATTGCACTTTGGCTGCCAAAGCAAAGAAGGGGAAGAGCAAGAAAGCTTCTCAGTCTGGTGCGAAAGGAAAGAAGCAAGACATGTCCAAGGTGAAGTGTTTTCACTGTCACCAGCATGGACACTATGCCACAAATTGTCTGCAGAAGAAGAAAAATAAGAAGGCTGCTGGATCTGCAGCGGGAGAGGCATTGGCTTCTCAATTTGAACTAGATTTTTCACTGATCGCATGCTTGGTTTCAAGTGTGATGGGATCAGTATGGTTCTTGGACAGTGGTGCGTCATTTCACATGACCGGAGATCGAGATCTGTTTTCAGATCTGGAGGAAAAAGATCTTGGAGTGCACATCGAGATGGGCGATGATGGTAGATACAATGCGACCGGTATCGGTACCATTTCCTTTGAGAGGGAGTCTGGTAAACCCTTCGTATTGAAGGAAGTATTGCATGTTCCAGGATTGATGAAGAATCTGATCTCTGTGGCGATGTTGGAAGACAAGGGGTATGATGTGGTCTTCAGCGAAGGAAAGGCTTTCCTGCGCAGTAAGACAACTGGAGAGACCCGTAAGATAGGGGTTCGAGTCAAGAACCTTTATCAAGGTAACAAGTAGATGGTCGCGCAGCAATGGCATGCAAGGAGAAGTGGTGAGCCGGGGATGATGAGGCGAACCGTGGCACAGGAGATTGGGCCACCTTCACCATGGAGCTTTGAAGATACCGCAGCAGATTTTCACTCGGGTTTCTCAAGGGCACCTTGCGCTTAATGACGCGTGTAAAAATTTAGGGAAGTATGCAAAAGCCACCTTTCACGAGAAGGATAGTCTCGCCACGACGATCCTTCAGAGAGTTCACATAGACGTGTGTGGTCCTTTCTCCGTAGCTTCGATGTAAAGAAAGCACAAGTACTATGTGATCTTGTCGATGATTTCTCTCGAGGCCGGATCTTCTTCATGCAGAAGAAGAGCGATACATTCGCGAAGTTCTGTGAGTTTAAGGCACTGGTCGAGAAGGAGTCGGGGAAGAAGGTGATTGCTCTAAGGAGTGATAACGGTGGTGAATTCATCTCGCTGAATTCAAGGAGTTCTGCAGCGCAGAAGGGATTCGGAGAGAGCTCATCGCACCCCATAACCCACAGCAGAACGGGGTGGCTGAGCGGAAGAACAGAACGATCGTGGGTGCTGCACGGGCGATGTTGCATGATCAAGGCCTACCCCTTCACTTGTGGGCTGAGGCATGCAATACAACAATGTATGTGCAGAACCGTTGTCCTCACAAGGTTCTTGGCATGAGTACACCGGAGGAGGCGTTTTCTGGCAAGAGGCCTGATATTTCTCATCTGAGAATTTTTGGCTCACCTGTCTACATGCATGTGACAAAGGATGCCAGAAAGAAGATGGATCTGACTGTAGAGGTTGGAATATTTGTGGGGTACACTGATACACCTCACAACTATTGGGTGTATTTTCCAAACAGTCGCAAGACTGTTGTGCGACGGGATATCAAGTTTCAGGAGGAGAAAGACATGCAGTGTTCGCTTGAGAGGGAGCTACACTTGGATGTAGATGAGGAGCTGTTAGTTCCTAAGGAGGAGCTTCCAGATGTGGATCAGCCACAAGAGGAAGTTCAGGAGGTGGAAGAAACCACCCATGCAGCGCCAACCATCAGAGGGCACAAGCGCACTACAGAAGCTGAGCGACTGGCTCGAGATGCAGAGAAGGTTGTAGGACCACCTACAGCACTGCGCAAATAGAGGCAGTCACCGGATCGGTACACTGGATACATGGCTCTTGTGAGTCAATGTGTCGTGACAAAGCCATCTTCTTTTGAGGAAGCTGTGGAGGAACCTGCATGGGTAGATGCCATGATCGAAGAATATGATTCGATCGTTAGAAACAGTGCATGGGAGATTGTCCCAAGACCAGAGGGGAAATCAGTGGTGGGTTCGCGATGGATCTACAAAGTGAAGCAGACGGCTGACGGGAGTGTGGAGAAGTACAAGGCGAGATTTTTCGCCCGTGGCTTCTCACAGATCGAGGGGATCAATTATGAGGAGACCTTTGCACCTGTCACAAGGTACTCTTCCATACGGACGATCCTTGCTCTCTCAGCGCAGATGGGATGGCACATCCATCAGATGGATGTGAAGACTACGTTCCTCAACGGAGTCATTGAGGAGGAGGTGTACATAGAGCAGCCTAAAGGTTTCAAGATCTTCAGCAGTGAGTCACATGTGTGCCGACTCAAGAGAGCACTGTACGGGCTGAAGCAAGCACCTCGTGCTTGGTACACACGGATTGACAGTTATTTCACCGGGCTTGGATTTTCCAAGAGCGAGGCTGATCCTAACCTGTACCAGATTGTGGTGGAGGGGAAGCTGCTGATCATTGTACTGTATGTAGATGATCTGATTTTGATGGGTGATGAGCTGTTGATACTTTCATGCAAGGAGGACCTTGCTAGAGAGTTTGAGATGAAGGACTTGGGCCTCCATTATTTCCTGGGATTGGAGATTTGGCAGCGCAGTGGAGGACTGTTTGTTTCTCAGGGCAAGTATGCCCGGGAGATTCTGGAGAGGTTCGGCATGCATGGCTGCAAGCCTGTTGATACTCCTCTTCCTGGTGGTTGGAGGAAGGAGGATGCTACTTCAGCGGAGGTAGTGGATGCCACTGTCTATCGACAGTTGGTGGGGTCACTTATGTATCTGGTCAATACATGACCCGATATATGCTATGTTGTTAACCAGCTTTCACAAGCTATGGTTAAGCCTACCAAGATCTTTTGGAAGGCAGGCAAGCATGTATTGCATTATCTTAGTGGCACATCGGGATATGGTCTATGGTACAGGCAGGAGGATGGAGCGAAGCTTTCTGGCTTCACTAATGCAGATTGGGCAGGGAGCCCAACGGACCGGAAGAGCACATCTAGAGGGATTTTCAGCATTGGGTCGATAGCAGTTTCCTGGTACAGCAAGAAGCAGAGATCCATGGCACTCAGTTCAGCAGAGGCCGAGTACATGGCAGCTAGCTTGGCTACATGCGAGGCTATTTGGATGAGGAAGATCCTCATTGGATTGTTCGGGTTGCATTTGGAGCCTACAGTGATTTACTGTGATAACCAGAGTTGCATTAAACTCTCGGCTAATCCAGTATTTCATGATAGATCCAAACACATCGACATCAGGTACCATCATATCAGAGATTGTGTTCAGAGGAGAATCATGATGCTTTCATATGTTCCCACGGAGGATCAGGATGCCGACATCCTGACGAAGGCGCTCACCAGGAGCAAGTTCGAATTCCACAAAGGCAGGATAGGGGTTGCAGATAATCCATATCTTGCTGAGAGGGAGTGTTGAAAATGCAGCAAGATGATGGAGCTGAGTGAAATGAAGTCGCCTTCACTAAGTGGGCCCGCAGGCAAATTTTGGCGCAAAGTCTATTTTTAGACTATGTCTATTTTTAGACATATGGAGCATGGTCCAGGGGTTGCAGTATGTTATTCTTGGAGTATTGGTCATGTTGGTAAAAATAGATGGACCTCTATTTTTAGACATTTAGGTCGAAGTCTATTTTTAGACTCCCTATCCTAAAAATAGAAAAGTCAAATATTATTTACCCTTAATAATATTTGGACTCTAAACTTCAGTTTACTCTCTTGGAGCACTTCAGTTCGAGCTACAGAAGTGGCTCATGCATCTGACAGAGGAATTACACTATTCCTAGGGGTTTGGTGAGCTCATGCATGGTTGATTTCAGTTAGGACTTCAGTGGCAGAAGTTTGGTGGAGTTGATGAGACAGTTGGTGGAGTTGTGTTCGGTTTAACTTAGTTGAACTAGTTGAGATTAGTTTAACTAGCTAGTCAACTAGTAATGAGTGGAGTGAATTAAATATTATTTAATTCACTAATTATTAACTCATTATTCAACTCAAGGACACATCAGTTCACTACAGTGCATGGAAAGTTCAGTGGAGACCAGTGAAAGAGGTAGATGAAAGGGTTGAGATAGCTATCAGTTGTGACATCAGTTGTGCATGAGATTTGCACCACACTTGGAGGAATTTCCCATGAGGATTGTGCTATCAAGCCAAGGAGATTCGAACCTTGGATCTCTCATTAGACCAGCCTTGATTGCGCAATAGAGGCAGGCAATTAGTGGATGAGTTTTGAACCTGTGACTTGTTCAAAACTGAGCTAGTTTGTGTGTAACTTCATGAGATAGTACTGAGTACTTGTGAGGAGTATTGTACTATGTAATGCTAAATTTTCTCTCCATATAATATACAGAATAGCTGATGGGTTTTCAGCTATAAGCTTTCCCCATTACATGTTGTGTTTATGTGCGCATGCGACTGTTTCTATTTCCGCAAATTGATGATTGATTGTAGAAGAGATTATGTGTTGCATATGAATTTGAATTAGTATGTGATCAAGATAATCTCGGTGGATAAATATTCATTATTCAGCGAATTTCTACAAATGATGCCTATGTGCATTTTCACACATGCGATGTATGCCAGAGGAATGAGAAGCCATCACGTAGAGATGAGATGCCCCTGCATCCATAGGTGGCACTACAAGAATTTGAGAAATGGGCTGTCGAATTTGTTGGACCTATTAACCCTCTAGGCAAGAAGAGTGGCGCGTGTTACATAATCACTGTGAGTGACTATGTAACAAGATGGGCTAAAGCTAAGCCAATGAAGTATTGTAGCACGAACACCGCTGCGCACTTCATTTTATAGAATATTGTGACTCACTTTGGATGCCCTAAGATCCTGATAAGTGATCAAGGTACACACTTTGTGAATGAAACCATTAAAGCATTGACAAACGAGTACCACATTCATCATCAGAAGACCACTCCCTATCACCCACAGGTGAATGGTGCGGTGGAAGCTTTCAATAAGATATTGGATATTGCGCTTACCAAGATTTGCAATTCTAACCAGAATGATTGGGATGAGGGCATATCAACAGTTCTCTGGGAATATCAAACCACCTGTAAAAAAATTGACTGGAAGGACATCATTCAGGATGGTGTATGGGCAAGAAGCTATGTTGCCGATGGAGTAAATTGTTCCCATTTTGCGCATTGTAACATTCAAAAATATGGCAGAAGCAGATATTATGGAGGAACGATTGTTGCAGTTGGTCGCACTTGAAGAAGATCACTTTATCACGAATTTCCATCAGCAAATTTAGAAGGTGCACAAAAAGGCATGGCATGATAGGAACATCAGACAAAAGGTCTTTAAGGAATATTATTTGATATTTTTGTATGACAACAAGTTTGCGCGCCACCTAGGGAAATTCAAGATGTGTTGGCTAGGGCCATATATTGTTAAGGATATCACTGATGGAGGTGCAGTGTGCCTGGCCACGTTGAGCGACGAATATCTTCTTGGGTATGTCAATGGAAGCTGATTGAATCCATACAGGGATGACCCTCTCCATGCATGCACCAAATGATTATATGACCGGAGTATTGGATCTGTGCAGAAGGGATGGAAGATGTGCAGATAGGTGCGACGTGCGCATTGTAGCTGTGCAAGGAGGTTGGCTGGGTCACAAAAGTGCCAAAATCTAGTCGTTGGAACAATAAATCTGGAAAATACAATTTTATTACTGTTTAAGGGAGCATCTAGGTTGCATTTAATGAGGGGATTTTACCATATTTGAAATTTTTTTTTCATTTATGGATACACATTAATGCATAAGGGACCATTGAAGATGCACCAAAACTATAAATATGACCTAAGGGGTCACATTAGTTCCCTTTTATTTTTGTGTGAATTTTCTACCTTGATCTCTCTGATTTCTGTAAACTACTCATTGTCTATGTCTGGTATGGATCTAGGATTTGAGGAGGAGTTGCGCCATAGGGGTCTCGGTTATGTTATCCCTCCCAGCATGACAACTATGTGCCTTGAAGAGGATCCTGCTACACTAGTATCTAAGACACATGTGCCTGAAAAAACCAAGAAGGGTCAGACATTCGAGACCCGTAAATCTTCCAGAGAGAAGACCCTGAAGCCGCATTCCACTGCAGCTGAGTGCTAGAAGAGACCCATGGCTAATGTAATATTCCCATTTTAGCACACAGCTAAATGGAATATTAAAATTTTTTTTTTATCACCTAGCAGCTTAATAAATGTGTAAGGGAACCCATTCTTATTGAAGACATGAATAAAATCCCTCATAATGTGAAAGGGATCATCATAGTAGCTTTATTTTGCACCCTCAAGTGTGAAAAGGGGCAAATGCATGAAGACAATGTCAGGTTTGACTAAGTCAACAGTGCTACCATAGGAGGAGTGGATCAATTTAGAAGACAACGCAGTGTGAATGAGGAAGAGGATATTTGGTGGAGGAAACCCTAATGAGTGGGACCCATGGAGAGAGAGATTTCACTTGTTTAAAAGGAGGGCAAGGCAACCATTGTTATTCATGAATTGGATTATTGATTTCATTGTCTATTCAGACATTGTGCATTCTTTGTAGAAATTTGAATAACTGTTAAATTATTCACCGAGATTATCCTGATCACACACTATTTTAGCTTCATGCATAATACATAACCTCTTCTACTATTGATCATTAATTGCAGAAATATAAACAATCGCATGCGCACATTAAAACAATAAACAATCACACATATAAACACAGTATTTATGGGAAAGCTTAAAGCTGAAAACCCCCAAATATTTGTATATTATAATGATAGATATCATGTAACAATCATTGTACAAACTCCTCACAAGCTCTTAGTACAATCTCCAATTGTTACACACTACATGTAGAAATTTGAATAACTGATATGTTATCCACCGAGATTCTCCTGATCACACACTATTTTAGCTTCATGCATAATACATAATCTCTTCTACCATTGATCATCACATGCGGAAATAAAATCAATTGCATGCACACATTAAAGCCATAAAAAATTCACACATATGAACACAGTATTTCATGGGAAAGCTTAAAGCTGAAAACCCCCAACTATCTATATATTATACATGTCATGGAGATCATGTAACAATCATAGTACAAAGCTCTTTACAAGCTCTCATGCACTACCTCCCATGTTACACACTATCAAGCTAGATCTAGCAAAACTCATGCTCCAACCTTTAGCCACTTGATAGCCAACCTCAATTGCTTTTTCAAGCTATGGGATGGACTCTTTATATAGATAAACCACCCAACCTGAACTGCGCAATCCTCATCGGTTACTCCACCCATCTGTGTGTTGCAAATAGCAATAGTATAGTCACAACCGATAGTTAACCTGCTCTTTCACCTATTTCTGCACTGGTCTCCACTGAAACTGTCCATGCACCGAAGTTAACTGATGTATTCTTTAGTTGATTTATGAGTTTATAATTAGTGAATTAATTAATAATTAATTCACACCACTCTCACTAATTGTATCTATTAGTTAACTTGGATACAAAAAGCTCAACTATGTTTAGATTAGTTAAACTGAATACAACTCCACTAACTTCCTCAATCAACTCCACCAAACTTCGTCACATGAGTTCTAACTGAAGTCTTCATGCAATAGCTTCACTTAAACCCTAGGAAAAGTGTATTTCCTTCTGTCAGCTGCATGTGCCACATCCAGGCATCAAACTGAAGTGCTTCAAGAGAATAAGATAATGTTTATAGTCCAAATATTATTAAGAGCTAATAATATTCGACTTCCATATTTTTAGGAAGGTAGTCTAAAAATAGACTTCGACCTGTATGTCTAAAAATAGATGTCCATCTATTTTTTACCAACTTGACCAATCATCCAAGAATAGCATCCCGCAACTCCTAGACCATGCTCCATATGTCTAAAAATAGACATAGTCTAAAAATAGACTTTTCGACAAAAATCACATGTGTGGTCCCCACCTAGTTTAGGTGATCACTTTCCAACTAGGATCAGGAAAGATGTTTCAGGAGGCCTCCTTCACTGTTTCTTGTTTCCATTTTCAACACTACACAAGCTCAGATCTAGCAAAACACATGCTCCAATATGCTCCACCTGTTAGCCTGCCTCTACTGCACAATCCAAGATGAATAATGGCCCAATCTGAGTTCAAATCCCTCTGGTGTGTACTATGCAATCCTCATTGGCATCTCCATCAATGTGTGGTGCAAACTCATGCACCAGTATAGTCACAACTGATAGTCACACTGCTCTTTCACCTACCTCTTCACTGGTCTCCACTGAAACTGTCCATGCACTCAAGTTAACTGATGTATTCTTTAGTTTATTTATGAGTTAATAATTAGTGAATTAATTAATAATTAATTCACACCACTCTCACTAGTGTATCAATCAGTTAGACTAGATACAACTAGCTCAACTATGTTTAACTGAGTTAAACTAAATACAACTCCACTAACTTCCTCAATCAACTCCACCAAACTCTGTCACATGAGTTCTAACTGAAGTATCCATGCAATAGCTCCACTTAACCCTTAGGAATAGCGTAATTCCTTCTGTCAGCTCCTGTGCCACATCTGTGCACTTAACCGAAGTGCTCCAAGAGAATAAGATAATGTTTATAGTCCAAATATTATTAAGAGCTAATAATATTCGACATATCTATTTTTAGACTGGCAATCTAAAAATAGATTCCGCCCAATATGTCTAAAAATAGAAGTCCATCTATTTTTCAAACTTGACCAACCATCCACAAATAACATCCCGCAACTCATAGAATATGATCCATATGTCTAAAAATAGACTTTGCGCCAAAAATAGCCTGCGGGCCCACTTAGTGAAGGCGACTTCTTTCCACTAAGCTCATCATCTTGTTGCAATCTCAACACTCCCTCTCAACAAGATATGGATTATCTACAACCCCTATCCTACCTCTGTGGTATTCGAATTTGCTCCTGGTGAGTGCCTTTGTCAAGATATCAGCATCTTGATCCTCCGTAGGAATGTATGAAAGTAACATGATCTTCCGCTGCACACAATCTTTGATGTGATGATACCGGATGTCAATGTGTTTAGATCTATCATGAAATACTGGATTAACTGAGAGTTTGGTGCAACTCTGATTATCACAATAAATCACAGTAGGATCCAAGTGTGAACCGAACAACCCGACCAGGATATTCCTCATCCATATAGCCTCGCATGCAGCCAAAATCGCTGCCATATACTCGGCATCTGCTGAACTGAGTGCCACGGATCTCTGCTTCCTGCTGTACCAAGAAACTGCTGTCGACCTGATACTGAAAATCCCTCTAGATGTGCTCTTTCTATCTGTTGGGCTCCCTGCCCAATCTGCATCCGTGAAGCCACATAGCTTCACCTCATCCGACTGTTTGTACCACAATCCATATCCTGATGTGCCTCTGAGATATCTCAATACATGCTTGCCTGCCTTCCAGTAGAGCTTGGTTGGCTTAACCATAGCTTGGTTGGCTTAACCATAGCATATGTCGAGTCGTGTATTGACCAGATACATAAGCGACCCCACCAACTGTCGATAAACAGTGGCATCCACTACCTCCGTCGAAGTAGCATCCTCCTTCCTCCATCCACTAGGAAGAGGAGTATCAATAGGCTTGAAGCCATGCATGTTGAACTTCTCCAGTATCTCTCGGGCATACTTACCCTGAGAAACAAATATTCCATCACTGCGCTGCCAAATTTCCAATCCCAGGAAATAATGAAGGAGGCCCAAGTCCTTCATTTCAAACTCTTTTGCAAGATCCTCCTTGCATGAGAGTATCAACAGCTCATCACCTGTCAAAATCAAATCATCTACATAAAGTACAATGATCAGCAACTTACCCTCCACCACAATCTGGTATAGGTTAGGATCTGCCTCACTCTTGGAGAATCCAAGTCCGGTGAAATAACTATCTATCCGTGTGTACCAAGCACAAGGTGCTTGTTTCAACCCATACAACACTCTCTTGAGCCTGCACACATGCGAATCGCTACTGAAGATCTCGAAACCTTCGGGCTGCTCTATGTACACCTCCTCCTCAATCACCCCATTGAGGAACGTAGTGTTCACATCCATCTGATGAATGTGCCACCCCATCTGTACTGAGAGAGCAAGAATCGTCCGTATGGAAGAATACCTTGCAACAGGTGTAAAGGTCTCCTCATAATCGATCCCCTCTATCTGTCAGAAGCCTCGGGCAACAAATCTTGCCTTGTACTTCTCCACACTCCCGTCAGGTGCCTGCTTCACTTTGTAGATCCATCTCGAACCCACCACTGATTTCCCTTCCGGTCTCGGGATAATCTCCCATGCACCGCTTTTGACAATCGAATCATACTCTTCCACCATGGCATCTACCCATGCGGGATCCTCCATAGCTTCCTCGAAAGAGGATGGCTCTATCACGATACACTTGCTCACAAGAGCCATGTATCCAGTGTACCGATTAGGTGACTGTCTTTGTTTGCGCTGTGATGTAGGTGCTCCTACAACCTTCTCTACATCTTGAGCCAGTCACTCAGCTTCTGTAGTGCGCTTCTGCCCTCTGATGGTTGGCGCTGCATGAGTGGTCTCTTCCACTCCATGAACCTCATCTTGTGGCTAATCCACATCCTGAGACTCATCCTTAGGAACTAATATCTCCTCCTCTGCATGCAAGTGTGGATCCCTCTCAAGCAAACACTTAATGGCTTTCTCCTCCTGAAATTTGATATCCCGTCGCACAATAGTCTTGCGACTGTATGGAAAATACATACGATAGTTGTGGGGCGTATCAGTGTACCCCACAAATATCCCAACCTCTATGGTCGGCTCTAGCTTCTTCCTGGAATCCTTCGTCACATCAATGTAAACAGGTGAACCAAAAATCCTCAAATGGGAAATATCAGGCTTCTTACTAGAAAACACCTCCTCGGGTGTACTCATGCCAAGTATCTTGTGAGGAAAATGATTCTGCACATATACTGTAGTATTGCATGCCTCTTACCACAAGTGAATGGGTAGGCCCTGATCATGCAACATAGCCCGTGCAGCACCCATGATTGTTCTGTTCTTCTGCTTAGAAACCCCATTCTGCTGTGGGTTATGAGGTGATATGAGCTCTCTTCGAATTCCTTCTGCACTGCAAAATTCCTTGAATTCACCAGAGATGAATTCACCACCATTGTCGCTCCTAAGAGCCTTCACCTGCTTCCCTGATTCTTTCTCAACCAGTGCCTTGAATTCACAGAAATTTGAGTATGTCTCGCTCTTCTTCTGCATGAAGAAGATCCAGTACTTCTGAGAAAAAACATCAACAAAGATCACATAGTACTTATGCTTTGCTGTTGAAGCTACTGAGAAAGGTCCACACACGTATGTGTGAATTCTCTCAAGGATATTCGTGGCATGAATATCCTTCTCGTGAAAGGTGGCTTTCACAAATTTTCCCAAGGTACATCTCTTGCACTGATCTGACTGCGCAAGAGTACCCTTAGGAAGCCCAGTAGAAATCTGCTGCAGTATCTTCAAAGCTCCATGGTGAAGGTGGCTCAATCTCCGGTGCCACAACTCGCCATCATCCCGGCTCACCACTCCTTCTTCCTTGCACGCCATTGTTGCGCAGCCATCTACCTGCAATTGATAAAGGTTCTTAACTCAAACCCCTATCCTCCAGGTCTCACCAGTTGCCTTACTGCATAGGAAAGCCTTTCCCTCACTAAAGACAACATCATATCCCTTGTCTTCTAACATCGCCATAGAGATAAGATTCTTCTTCAATCCTGGAACATGCATCACTTCCTTCAATACGAAGGGTTTACCAGACTCCGTCTCAAAGGAAATGGTATCGATACTGTTCGCACTGTATCTACCATCATCGCCCATCTCGATGTGCACTCCAAGATCTTTCTCATCCAGATCAGTAAACAAATCTCGATCTCTTGTCATGTGAAAAGACGCACCACTGTCTAGAAACCACATTGAACCCATCACACTTGAGACCAAGCATGCAATTAGTGTCAAATCCAGCTCAAACTGTGAGGCTAAGGCCTCTCTAGTTGCAGATCCAGCAGCCTGCTTATTTTTCTTCTTCTGTGGACAATTTGTGGCATAATGTCCGTGTTGGTGACAGTGAAAGCACTTCACCTTGGACATGTCCTGCTTCTTGCCTTTCACACCAGATTGAGAAGCTTTCTTGCTATTCCCCTTATTTGCTTTGGCAGCCAAAGCGTAATTCTCTTCATCAGATTTCTTTTATGAAGATTCGTCCCTGGTACTTCACCTTATCTCCTCTTGCACAAGATCTGACCAAAGTCGCTCCCATCCTGGCAATTTCTCCCGACCATTGACAGAGTCCTGATAGGAATGCCAACTCTTCGGAAGCCCAAGGAGAGCCAAGCTCACCAATTCCTCGTCATCTACAGTCACCCCCACACTTCCCAGCTCATCCCTGCATTGGGTGAACTTCGTGAGGTACTTGGGCATACTGTCGCCTTTCTCCATCTTTATGTTTCTGAGTTTATCCTTGAGCGCCAACTTCCTCTGGTCACTCTTGCTTTGGAATAAATCTGTCAAAGATTTCCACATCAAGAATGGAGAAGCCTTACCATGAAGGCTAGATACTATGTGATCCTTCACACCTTCCAACAGAATCCTTCGACACTTTGCTATCTTCTTTTGCCATGCATCAAGTACAACAACATCACTAGAAGTAGGCTTTGGAATTTCTGCATCTATGAACTCCTTCAACCCATTGTCATCTAGCACCGCCTCCATCCTGTCCTTCCATGCAATATAATTCGAGCTGCCCTCAAGGGCATACTCCAATCGCAATCCGTTGAAATACATCTCAACTTCGACACCAAGAAAACACTGCTGCAAATTCGAATTCCACCAGCACAAAACTCAACCGCTTCAATGTCTTGCAATTGCTCCAATGATCAATATCGCTCTGATACCATGTAGAAATTTTGAATAACTGTTATATTATTCACCGATATTATCCTGATCACACACTATTTGAGCTTCATGCATAATACATAATCTCTTCTACCATTGATCATTAATTGCGGAAATATAAACAATCACATGCGCACATTAAAACCATAAACAATCACACATATAAACACAGTATTTATGGGAAAGCTTAAAGTTGAAAACCCCCAACTATCTGTATATTATAATGATAGAGATCATGTAACAATAATTGTACAAACTCCTCACAAGCTCTCAGTACAATCTCCAATTGTTACACACTACACAAGCTCAGATCTAGCAAAACACATGCTCCAATCTGCTCCACCTGTTAGCCTGCCTCTACTGCGCAATCCAAGATGAATAATGGCCCAATATGAGTTCGAATCCACCTGGTATGCACTACACAATCCTCATTGGCATCTCCATCAATGTGTGGTGCAAACTCATGCACCAGTATGGTCACAACTGATAGTCACACTTTCTCTTTCACCTACCTCTCCACTGGTCTCCACTGAAACTGTCCATGCACTGAAGTTAACCGATGTATTCTTTAGTTGATTTATGAGTTAATAATTAGTGAATTAATTAATAATTAATTCACACCACTCTCACTAGTGTATCAATCAGTTAGACTAGATACAACTAGCTCAACTATGTTTAACTCAGTTAAACTGAACACAACTCCACCAACTACCTCAATAACTCCACCAAACTCTGTCACATGAGTTCTAACTGAAGTATCCATGCAATAGCTCCACTTAACCCTCAGGAATAGCGTAATTCATTCTGTCAGCTCCTGTGCCACATCTGTGCACTTAACTGAAGTGCTCCAAGAGAATAAGATAATGTTTATAGTCCAAATATTATTAAGAGCTAATAATATTCGACATATCTATTTTTAGACTGGCAATCTAAAATAGATTCCGCCCAGTATGTCTAAAAATAGAAGTCCATCTATTTTTTCCGACTTGACCAACCATCCACAAATAGCATCCTGCAACTCATAGAACATGATCCATATGTCTAAAAATAGACATATTCTAAAAATATACTTTGCGCCAAAAATAGCCTGCAGGCCCACTTAGTGAAGGTGACTTCTTTCCACTAAGCTCATCATCTTGTTGCAATCTCAACATTCTTCTGCTGTTTAGCAAGAATTTCTGGGGGAATTCCTGTTTAGGATTTCTTCACCTTCTTGAGAGGCCTCTTAAGGGGTTGTTATTCATTCTCCACATATCTTGGCTCAAGGCCAAAGCCACCTCCTTTAGTCACAGTGTTATTCCTGAAGAAGGATAACTTTGTGTTGCAGGGTGTTGCAGTGGGGATTCCACAACACCATTTCCATGGCTCATCTGTCAGAGGAGGGAGCTTCTATTCCTATGGGATGTTAGTGAGGGAGATTTTGGAGCATATTGCAGATCATTAGCATCAGGCCAAGCACTTCCCTTCACCAACAATGCAGTCCATTCTCTAGACTGCGTTATTTCTGAGTGCAACTGTAGTGGGGACTTGCTCCACTATTTTGGAGGGTGATATCTTCAGGGATTGGATCAACCTTTCACCTGAGAGATCCTTTGGATGAGATTCAACCAGAATTTTCAGCATCATCAGCTATCTACATCCATTTCTATTTTCTGAGTTGCAGCTGCTACCCATCAACTCCGACATTTTTGCAGATTTTCCATTTTGTACTTATTTCAAGCAATCCTTTTTAGGATTGTGTATTGTTCTTTCCAGGGGTTGAGATCTTGATCCCCCTCTTTTATTTGAGTTGTACATTGTCATATTTTTGTATTGACACTATTTTTCAGCAGTCCTTATTTATAGACTGCGCAGTCATAGCCATGGATTTCCTTGTGTAGTAGTATTTCTCCATTTATCATGTATATGTTTCATTTAGGCTGCATTGCCTAGCTTGAGAGAACATTTCCTCAAGATATTGTATACATTGTTGCTGCTATAATCCAATTCAATGGTTATGTATATCTTTCGACATTCTTGTATTAATGCATTCACTGCTATTTTCCAGCTCATGTTTATGTATTGCTGATCTCCACATTGGTAATATCTTGAGATATTCCCAATAGTGTAGTTGTTCCTATTTTGGGATATTACAGTGGTATCAAAGCATGATCTCTGGCTCAGACTATGAGTCTCAGCCAAAGAAGATCAAGATGATGAAGAAGATGAGTTTACTCTCATCTATTTTTAGATCCAGAGGAGACCTCTCCAAGGAGGTAAGAAGATTGAAGAAGGAGAAGAGGAAGGACCATGCACTTCCTACTCTCACAAAGAAAAAGACGAGAAGCATGAAGAACACTTGGAATTTGAAATTCTAAGTGAGTATCTTGCTGAATACCAAGCAAAACCTAGAGCCTTCCAAGAGAGTCTACCTTTACCACAATTTATTTAGCAGGAAGAGGAAAGGAGACCCCACAGCTATGGGACGATGAGAGGCAATAGATTTCTATTGTCCACATTTGATGGATCACTCACATGTGCAGTAGAGGTTTGGTTGAAGAATCTAGAGGCTTTCTTCCTGCTACATCCTGTAGTAGACAGAGAGGCTGTAGAAGTTGTAGCGCTGCACCTTGAAGGTGAAGCAAATATTTGGTGGATCAGCCATCTAATCCATACAAGGGTTTCTACTCTTGTTGAGTTTTCTCAAAGATTGATCATAAGGTTTGGCAAAAGGAGGGAGGAGCCCTCACCACCAGCTAATGAGGCATGTACCAATGCTTTTGAGTCCATGGAGGAGCAGACTTCATCTCCAATAGTTTGGGAGGCCAACACTTATGAGGAGGAAACTCTTGCAGCCCTACAAGGAGCTTCCACATTTCACCAAGGTATGATTAAAAATCCATCTCTTGTCATTTCAACAAACACTTTGGATGGGTCTACATCATTGCATGTAGTTGACCTAGAGAAGCAGAATAGCACTGCGCTACATAAGAGCATTGATGGAGAAAAGAGGAACCATTCCTCATATGAGCACTCAAAGAGCAGCTTCATTTAGGAAGCCATGAAGGAAGCAGTGAGAAGGAGTAGACATCTGGAGATAAGAAACTCTTTCTCCTCTCTGGATGAAACTCTCTCAATGAGCATGGCACAGCTCAAAGAGAGACTTATACTGGTAGAAGATCCAAGGCCTCTTGGGTTTTGGAAGGCCATGCATGAGGAAGACATCTCACAGAGATATTTCAATGGAGGTGCACTCCCACACATCATGGAGTGCAAGATTCTTCAATATTTTGAGGAGGATCTTCCCTTCTCACAGGAGCAGATAGAATATGGAGGACATCTTCAGATGGATAAAATCTCTCATGACTGTGTTGGACATTCCTTGAGACATGCACATCATGATGGGAGGTTTTTGCCTACCACCTATTTGAGTCCTTATAGGGTCAAATTGATCCTCGGGAAGATTGAATTTCAAAATCCCATGAAATGCAGGAATATGATTTGGGATGATGGTAGCCCTCATGGGAGGAGTACCAAGATGAATTATGGAAGGAGACATCCACAATTGGTTGAGTGGATGATGAGCAAGGAGCTAGTGAGCTACTTGCAGATTTATGATACCGGGCAGCAGGAGGCTTGGCTGCGCTGGTTACTCTTGAAGGAGTTTGGCCATCACTTGGAATACATTATTCCTAAGGGTATGAGGATGGAGAAGATGTGGCAGGATGCTGGCATCACGGAGCAGAAAATGTTATGGATGCATAGTGATTATGCAACATTCATATCACTCACTATGTCTTCATCACATGTCTTGTATGATGAGAGCATGAGGAAGCAACAATAACTTTTGTTGCTTGGGTTGTTATATGAAGAGAAAGGACATATTTTCTCTCATTTATTATATGATGTTACAGGAGTAGGAGATGGCACTGTCATGGTGAAAAGGGGATACTCCTTGACCTGTGATGATCAGGAATTACTCCCACCTTGGGAGAGATTCCATATTTGTAGAAACATTATTGGAGGGTTGCCCATATATGTTGAGGAAGCTGAGGGCAACAATGCTATGCCACCTAGAGATTATCTAGTGCCTCATGCAGAGGAAGGAGGAGCTCTTGCTCCAGGTAGAGGGATTCTTGCATCTTTGTAAGGAAGTCCCTAGGATCTCGTGCATGGAGATCAAAGCACAATTCATGTGCCATTGTTGAGGAGGTGTGGAACCATGGAGACACAAGGAGAAGGTAGGGAGAAGACCTAGCATCATGAGATGAGGAGTACATATCCCTATTCATTTTTGGAGGTTGATGCACCTAAGAATGTGATTTGATTGCGTAGTGGAAGCATGGATAGATTTGTTCATTCATATATGCAGTCACCTCTTGATGATGATGTCTCATTGCATGGAGACATTTTGCCGGGGAGACCACTGAACCAGCAAAGGAGAATGGATGCTTCACATGTTGGGGCACCACTCATTGATTTCAGGAGGGTGGAAACCTTGGGAGAGCTAGGTACAATGCTAAGAGTCTGGGGTAGACTCAAGGAGGAGAGAGGCATTCTCTTAACATCATTTTCACCCACTCTCATTTCAGATTTTGCGCTGTGGAAGAAGCAGCAAGGGAAGGATAGCAGCCTTCCAACTTGCATCTTTGGCATGGGAAATGTCAAAGAAGAAGATGACCATGTGACAAATATCCTTCATGAGGAATCATCAGCGCTGTCACTATGGAGGATAGATCCATGTTGGAGCTCTAGGTTGTTGGGGGAGTATTCCCAGGATCATCTTGCTTGCATGATATTGACGGATCCGCATATGAGGAGATGTCTAGATCATGTGCAGATGGAGGAGATACATAACTCTTTGGAGGAGTTAGCACAACCACCTCTTTTATCTTTGTGGATGAGAGGAGAATCATTTTTGAGCCACTCCATTTGCATGAGCAAGACTTATGGTAAGGGTATTATTTATTTGCATGATGATTTGTATATTCATCCCTTAACCATATATGTACAGGATGTTGCTCCAAGGAAGAGATTTATTTTTTTTCTAGACCCCATGGTCTACTTGAGGCCATGATCACTATTGGTGACCACTACCTAGGAGGACTTGGGGAGGAAATGTATTTTGGAGGACATACTTACCTTGCACCATACATCATTCACTTTCTCCATAAATTTGAGGAGAGTAGGACAACAAGCAAGTCGTTGAGAGGCCACACTTTTTGTCATACTCTTTTGCAGTTGAGGGTCAAACTGCATTGGTTACAATTGAGGACCCATTGTCCTTCTCCCTTGCCACACATGACAACAAGCATGGGTCTCATTTTGGTTCATTATGTTGCTGTTATTTTTATGTTTGTTGGGAGCATGATTGGGGGAATGGTACATTGGTTGGATGTGTCCCTTGGGGGAGAGATCTCCCACATTATTTTCATTGCATGTTCTAATGGGAGCATGAAAGCACATGTGGCCACTACAGCAAAACAATTGTTTCCATTTGAGGAGAGCCATATGATTTATTGGATTCCATATGATGGCAACTTCCAACTCATCACATATGAGATGATTTGGGACAACATGCTTCATAATGTTGGATAAGAGATCCTTGGAGGTCTAGTCTTCATATTACCACTTGAGGGAAACAGTATTGAAGCCCAAGATCAGCATATACTCTTCACTTATCCTAAGTGGAGAGGAGAACAGCGTGGGGTAGGATATTTTGTCTACCAAGGTCATATTTTCAGCCCACCTATATTGTAGGAGCCAGAGGCGGAAGAGGATTTTCAGGAGTTGCCATGTTGGGAGGTAACTCACTTTGTATGGATGATTGCTTGGGGATGGAGGATCCACATGGGGAAGATGTTCCTCAAACATATTTCATACTCCATGCCTTGGCTGGAGATTTTCTAGTTCTATCCTTGCAGTTTCTTGAGGACAAGCAACATTTGGGAGGGGAGGACTGTAATATTCCCATTTTAGCACAGAGCTAAATGGAATATTAAAATTTTGTTTTTATCACCTAGCAGCTTAATAAATGCGTAAGGGAACCCATTATTATTGAAGAAATGAATAAAATCCCTCATAATGTGAAAGGGATCATCAAAGTAGCTTTATTTTGCACCCTCAAGTGTGAAAATGGGCAAATGCATGAAGACAAGGTCAGGTTTGACTAAGTCAACAGTGCTGCCATAGGAGGAGTGGATCACTTTAGAAGACATCGCAGTGTGAATGAGGAAGAGGATATTTGGTGGAGGAAACCCTAATGAGTGGGACCCATGGAGATAGAGCTTTCACTTGTTTAAAAGGAGGGCAAGGCAGCCATTGTTATTCATGAATTGGGTTATTGATTTCATTGTCTATTCAGACATTGTGCATTATTATGCTATTTAGCAAGAATTTCCGGGGGAATTCCTATTTATGATTTCTTCACCTTCTTGGGAGGCCTCTTGAGGGGTTGTTCTTCATTATCCACATATCTTGGCTCAAGGCCAAAGCCACCTCCTTCAGTCACAACGTTATTCCTAAAGCATGATAACTTTGTGTTGCAGGGTGTTGTAGTGGGGACTCCACAACACCATTTCCTTGGATCATCTGTCAGAGGAGGGAGCTTCTATTCCTCTGGGATGTTAGTGAGGGAGATTCTAGAGAATATTGCAGATCATTGGCATCAGGCCAAGCACTTCCCTTCACCAACAGCACAGTCCCTTATCTAGACTGCGTTATTTCTGAGTGTAACTGCAGTGGGGACTTGCTCCACTATTTTGGAGGGTGAGATCTTCAGGGATTGGATCAGCCTTTCACCTGAGAGATCCTTTGGATGAGATTCAGCCATCATTTGTAGCATCATCAGCTATCTACATCCATTTCTATTTTCTGAGTTGCAGCTGCTACCCAGCAACTTCGACATTTTTGCAGATTTGCCATTTTGTACTTATTTCAACCAATCCTTTTTAGGATTGTGTATTGTTGTTTGCAGGGGTTGAGATCTCGCTCCACCTATTTTATTTGAGTTGTACATTGTCATATTTGTGTATTGACACTATTTTGCAGTAGTCCTTCTTTATAGAATGTGTAGTCATGGCTCCTTGTGTAACATTATTTCTCCATTTATCATGTATATGTTTCATTGAGGCTGCATTGCCTAGCTTGAGAGAACATTTCCTCAAGATCTTGTATACATTGTTTCTTCTATAATCCAATGTAATGGTTATGTGGATCTTTCGGCATTCTTGTATTAATGCATTCACTGTTGTTTTCCAGCTCATGTTTATGTATTGCTGATCTCCACATTGGTAATATCTTGAGATATTCCCAATAGTGTAGCTGTTCCTAATTTGGGATATTACAGCTGACCCACCTGAGACAGTCATGGAGGAGGAAGATTTGGTCGAAGTGGTCCCATTCTCGTAGTTTCCAACCTATTTTTCACTGCGTAAGGCATCAGTTAAGGTCCCGAAGGATCTTGAAAAAGTGTGGGCATATATTAACATGCCTTTGATTCCATAGAATTTCCCACTTGAAGGCGATAATTTTTCCAAAGTGCCGCAGCTAAAGATGGAGGATTGGGACCTCCCTGATGCTGAAAAATTTCCAAAGCTTGCACCTGAGCGATATCTAAACTGCGTACCTTATGAGGGGGGACTCGTGCGTGTGGAGACAAAATGCTAGTTGCTGGGCCTCCACAAGGCATGGATTTTAAAATTATTACAGGTTCCACATTTCGGGCGCAACCCAATAAATGATATATGTGTGCGAAAATTGCTCGAACTACTGCATGATGAAGCTTAATGGCTGGGAGAGCGCATACATATCGATGCCACACTGATCCATCGGATCACCAGCCTGCCTGATCAAGGTGGCGATCCCATGGTTGATTTTGGTGGAAAAGCATAGGAAAAGAAGGTGGCAGAAAAAATCAAGGTGACATACCAAGTGTCGCAACACAACTAAGGGTTTGTAGTTAGTGAAATTAATGACCCAACCATCCAATTTGGGACACTCATCTTGGCATGTAAGATTATGTGGAAATGTAGGCCTAAGAAAGTCCCTGTGCAAGTAATTGTACTTGCAGGACAGTGTGAGAAGGGCGTCATCTATAATTGGGTGCAATATTTGTGCAAAGAATTTTTGGAGAACGTGCACGAGGTGTAAGAGGAGGGAAATAATTTCTACTACACTTGGATCCTACTGTTGATAGCCTTGATCATATGGAAGACCCAAAAGGAAGCAAATTTTCTTGATATATAACCGTAGATGTGTGAAGCCGCGTGGTATGCCACACTGTGGAGTTCCTCTGTCCTCGCGCGCATCATGGAAAACAAAATATTTTGGGTCTTGTTCAATGCTTCAAATTTTTATGGAATTCAATCTAAACCGAGGCTATCTCCAAATTTGTATGAGCAGTACAAGTTGATTGTGGATTTCAAAGAAACGTTCCATAATAGTCACATCCTCACGAAGGGTGCAGTTGTAGGAATCTGGTATGAATTTCTGTATCTCGTCACTGAGGATAGTTTGATGCGCCTCACTACAGAGTGGTTGCCAGCTTGGCTAGAGCTGCACACCATTGAAGGGTCATCTACATCTATTCCAAAGGCACCCACCAAGCCTCGCAATGGTACACAAAAAACTGAGAAGACCACGGGAGCAAAGCCCACACCGACTACAATCAGCAAAAAAATTGACTTGGAAACAAATGCTGCACCTAAAAAGAATGGTGTTGGGCCTAAGGATAGAGAGGAGCAAGTGGAAGTCTAGAATTCCAAGGGAACAAAGCACAGTTTTCAACCCACGAGAGGTTCAAGGAAGAAATGCAAAGGCTCCAAAGCCATAAGAGAAGAAATATTGACATTGACCGAGGCTTATTTCAATGAGATCATAAACGTGGTCACGACAACAACTGAGGATATGTTGATGGACCTAGAAGAACAGTACAAGGCTGCGCTCGACGGGGTGCAGAGCGACATCCAAGAACTAAAATTTTAGGCGTGCGTAGCACAAGCGAGCCAGTTGCAAGCGAGTGTGTCTTCTGCTAGCGCACAACCCCTCACAATAGTGCTGCCTTCGACAAGGAAGGCATGCTTGGTTTAGATCCCTGAACAAGCCACTCGCATCGAATCCCTGATTCTACACACGCAGCTCAGGGCCTGCTAGGAAATAAATGTTTATTTGACTGTGTTACCTACATGTAAAATTCATATGGTCCAGAGCATGATCATGGACAAGATGCAGTTTCGAGAAGCCCGCGCCTACTGTGATATCACTAAGGCACAACAGCACACGGTAGACCTCCAGCAGAAACAATAGAGCATAGAAGAAGCATGTCGAGAAGCAGAGGCTCAGCGCGCTGCACTAGAAGAAAATATCAACCAAGTATGCAACGATGTGCCAATGGTCCCCACCACAACCACCCCAACAGATAAATTATAAGGGTTGGTCGCTACACTAAAGGCCTTGCGTGCGGAAGTTCAGACTATTTGTGTGGAATTTGAACACCAGATTACCTATCTTTAGGTGAAGTAGTAGCCAGAAACCCCACTGGAAGTTAGATTTCAGAGGGCTGCAGAGGTCAAACAAGCCACATATAGCATCGTTGTCGTAGTTACACAGTGTGGTTAGTTATTAGACGAGGCCACGGGTGTTTGGACTTCAGTTCAGAATGACCCAATGGTACAACATCTGCACAATGAATTGCGTGTCAGAGAAACAATTCATAGACATCAGAACGGTGATGCCCACCCTTATGATTTCCCAATGCCTCGCCCACTTGTAGGTGGGTCGAGTAATTCAAACATAAATTGAGGATATGCATCGCAGATAATAGTTGTTGGAAGCTCAGATGTAGTCGTGGGCCAAGGGGGATCTACAGCTATCATAGACTCTTAATGGTGTGCTGAAGACCCTTCAACAGACTTAGAGAAGTATCAAACTTTCCATTGAAGGGCCGACTACGGGAAAATTGGTGAATGAAGTGCACGGAGCTGTTGCGTAGAGTCTTGAGGTGGTGTTGCCACTGAAAAATTCTGTCATTGCACTCCAAGAAAAGATGAAGGAGCCAACCCCACAGTGTCTCGGGATGAGTCACAGGTTTGTGTTGGGGGCCTGTTGGATCAAGGTCCCCTGGGGTAAATTTTAAGTAATTTTTTATATGTATTTTTGGATATGAACGCTGCACAGAAAGGTCAAGGGGCTTTGGGGCGGGTCAAAGTACCTCTTTTATGTAAATGGGTTGTTAAGGATAAACTTTGGGCCTCAAACCATTTTTTGAGACCATAGTATTTACACGTTGGATGAATATAAATATAGATAGATTGAGTCTAGTAAGATAGTCATGTTTTGGAGCTAAGTAAGTGTTTATGCTTCTGTGATACATTTTAGTAATTTTGGGTTGGGTAGAAAGGCTCCTGCTGGCTGTGTGCACGGAGACCTAGTCCTAGCTATATGCGGACTTCGCTGTCTATGTGCGTGAAAGGGTAATTATAAGGGAAAGTATGACTGCATTGAACTGCTTTGAATCTAATGCAAGGACTATTTTTATGAACCAAATGTGTTATGTGTATGATATCTGAGAAACATATTTACTCTTATTTATTTGAGATCACTTTACTTCTGTTATGATCGATTGTATCAGTGCAAGAACATCTGTCCTTTATGCATGAGTATCTTTTGATGGTTAAGTACATATAAAGACTGACTTAAGTTATTATGCATTCTATTATACATATACATCTGCGACAAGGTTGATCTGCGATATGGTTTATCTGTTATATGTATTAAACATGTTTGCGATATATATATGCGCGCCAGTTTCCAATCTGTAATAAGTTATGTTATAAACCTGTTTAGGGCCACCACATCAAATTATTCCTCAGGGTGCAGAAACCTGGTTCTAGCACCCCCCCATACTGCTTCGGGTGAGGCTTTGATCTGCGCAAGCGGGTCATTGCTGAAAGGGACAATAGTTGGAGGGTTTTTTGGTTGCACGATAAACTCTGAACCTGGGTTAGGACCCCTCAAGCCAACAACATGGCTTTCTTGAGGGAATTATTGAAATCATTCCACCAAGCTTACTAATTGCATGATGTTCGGTCTTGAGGCTGTGAGGTACAGTAGGCTTTCAATCATTGATTTGTAGTCTGTTTGATTTACCATAGGTGTCTCATACTCTTTACATAACTTACAACCAATTATCATAGGGGTAATAATTGGCTTGCACTCCAACATCCAAAATTTCTTCAATTTTCTCTGAAGTACTTGGATTGGGAGATGAAGATGACATATTTGGATTGAGAAATTTATAGCCCCAGAAAGAATGATAGTTTTCCTATCATGGTCATTTCAAATTATTTTTGCATACGATTTTCAACTCAATGTCCCAAATCCTCCAAATCATTGCAAAATATTGTGTCCATCTATATAAAACACCACAATCAATAAGTGATCATATTTAGAATTTATATACAAATTTGTATCTGCAGTGCCTCTCTTAAGCCTTGTTGCTGAAGGTATTTTTCCAACCTGGAATACCAAGATCTAGGGGCTTGTTTGAGCCCGTACAAGGCCCTTTTTAGTTTTCAGACAAAATATTCATTCTTTGATATCATGAAAACTTCTGGTTGCTCAATGTATACTTCCTCTTCCATGGATCCATTAAGAAAGGTCGACTTTACATCCACTTGATATACCTTGATGTTCCTATGGATGGAAAAGGAAAGAAACATTATGATGGTTTCTAATCTTTCTACGGGTGAAATTTTTTCTTCATAATCTATACCTTCTATTTGAGCATACCCTTTGCAGACTAGTTGATCCTTGTTCCTTATCACTTGGCCTTGCTCATTTAGCTTATTTTTGAAGACCCATTTGGTGCCTATGAAAATTTTCTCGTTGCGTCTTGGAACAAGCTCCCAGGTGTCATTCTTCTTAATTTGATCCAATTCTTCATTCATTGCTTTAACCCAGGACTTGTCTTCACTTACCCGAATGAGATTTTTAGGCTCAATTTGTGATAATAGAGCAAGGTTTGTGAAACTTGGATTTCCAAGGAATGTTCTCATATTTTGAACACTAAGTCTTTGATCACCAATAATTTGACTTTATGGATTGTTTTTCTGCACATACCTGGAAGAATTTTTGGGTCTTTGTATTGTACTCACTTCTTCATCTTCCTCCTCTGCTTCTATTTTTTCTTGGTCTAAGAATATGGTGGCTAAAAATTTTTCTCCATCCGAGTTCTCTTTTTCTATGGATGGATCTAATCATGGAAATATTGCATCCACTACAATATCAATGCATTCTTCCAACCTTTTAGTCCTTTTATTGAAGCAATTGTATCCTTTAATCCTGACATATTACCCAAGAAATATACCCTCATCATCTCCATAATCAAAATTTCCAAGATTTTTGTCATTTCTTTTGATAAATCATTTGCTCCCAAACACCTTGAAATGTTTCACTGGTGCTTCTCTCCCTTTCCATAACTCATAGGGAGTATTATCATTATTAGGCATGAGTTGTGTTATATTTTCTAAATACATAGCTGCTTGTGTTGCTTCTCACCAAAAGGTGTGTGGGACATTCGCTTCATCCATCATGGCCCTATCCATCTCCTGAATTATCTCGTTCTTTATCTCTACTACTCAATTCTGTTGTGGGGTTCTAGCCACTAAGTACTACCTTCTTATGCAATGCTATTCACAATACTCTTCAAACTCTCTTGAAGTATATTGTCAACCTCTGTCCAATCTTAAGAATTTGATCTTTAGATATTTCTCATTTTCTACCGGAGCTTTGAATATCTTAATTTTTTTGAGAACTTCTATTTTTTATTTTAAAAACATTATCCAAGTGGCTCTGGTAAAATCATAAATGAATAGAATAAAGTACCATTCTACTGTTGGGATTTTTTTCCTTTTTGGGCCAAAAATATCAATGCGAATCAACTCTAGAGGTTTAGAAGTTGAGAACTTCTTTGTCTTGAATTGAGTCCTTGTATGTTTACCAAATTAACAAGGCTTGTAGATTGAGTCATCAGGCTTTGATAATCTTAGAAATCCTCTTATTGTTTCTATCTTGCTGATTTTTATCAGGCTGTCAAAATTTATATGACCAAGTCTCCTATGCCACAACCATGTTTGATTTTTATTACTCAAATAACAACTTACTATGGAGTCATCAAATACATATAAATTATTATGAGTCTTGGTCACCTTTCCCACTAGCTTTCAATTTTTTTCTTTTCGAATATCATAGTCTTGGGATTGAAAACTCACATTGTAGCCATTATCACACATTTGGCTAACACTAAGCGAATTGTGCTAGATACCTTCTAAATACAACAATTTTTTTTCCTTAGTTATTTCATCAAGACTAAATATGCCCTTTCGCTTAATTATTGCTAGAATATTATTTCCGAAGGTGAGATTTTTCCCTTTGTCTTTTTCTTTCAGAAACAAGATTTAACACTTATGCCCAGTCATGTGCTTGAAAAACCACTATCTGAAAAACAAATATTTTATTGGTCATGTGCAGATAAGGCCAATCCACACTCCATGGTTTTCTTAATCCTCTGTCTCCAAATCTTCTTGTCTTTGAGGAAAGTTGGCCGCTAAGTATCCTATGATTTGGAAGGGTACTCAAACCTGATTTTCCACTCACTTGAATTATGCCAAAAATTATTACATTTGAGACATTCAACTTCATTCATCATACGAGAGAATTGATTATGATTACTAGGGAAAGGGTTATGAGTTCTAGAACTATGATAATTTATGTATCTTAAATCTTCATCTCTTTCAAGTTTAACTCTTTTGAAATTAATAACTTTACGTCTAAAGATATGAAATTTATAGAAATGACCATAAAAAACAATTGGGTACCTAAATTTGGAGAATTGACGAGTTTGAGCTGGTTTTAGGTACCTCTATCGTATTTACGATTGGTTCATTTATTTATTGTGTGAGTATTTTGAGAAGTTATAATTATTGTTCCAATGTTGAGTGCCTCTCTGGCTTTATTTTTGTTTAACTTCATTTATTCTACCTTGAAGAACCTTTGCATAGCTCTGGGGGTCTTTGAATCCTATGGACTTGAAACTCGTCTTTCCCATAAAATACTTATGTTATTCATAGTATCCCAGGCCTATCTTGTTCTTTGGAGGCCTTTGAATCTCAAAATTTGGTTCAAATTATTTTTCCATTCTGCAAACCTTGTGTTCAAATCCTTGGTATTTGACCTCTTAGGATTTGTTTTAAAGGAGACAATTTAAGATTATAGACTATGAAAATTCTCCTCCCATTCGAGAATAAAATAATTAAGAACTTCTTCCTTCCATTTTGCTTCATCTAACTTGAATTTCAGAGACAAAATCTCTCCTTTACATGTTTCCAAGATCATCTCCTCCTTTTTCTTGATTAGCTCCTACTTTAAGAGTCTATTCTCCTCCTCTAGCTTTTCACATGTTTTTTGTTTTTCTTCTAAAAAAAGAGCTAAGTTGTCTTTACTTTTAATGGCTTATTCAAGTTTTTCTCTTTCATAAATAAAATCCTCATTTTCTGAGTTATAAATACCTTCTTCAACTCACAACAAATTCTTTTTTAGTTTCTTGTTCCTTTTTCTGGCCTACTTTAACTCATCAAGATCATTTATGAGCCCCCCTTCAAGGTCCACTACTACCTCTTATTCTTATTCTTCAGAGTCTATGAAATTCTATTTATTGGCATCAAATTCAAGTGACATAAGTAAACATTTATTTGAGTCACCCTCTGAAGAATCCTTGTTATATTCTTCCAGTGCATAGCTATCCTCTTTGGAGTAGAGCCCCTTCTTCTTGAAGGAATTCCTTTTCTGATATTTCTGAGATTTATTTTTTGGATTTTTATCTTTCTCCTTATGTGATTTTTATTTATAAGTACACTGGGAAGTGAAATTTACAACTCTTCCATAATCGAAACATTTGAAGGGAATATTTCCTTTATACTTAAGTGATCATCATTTTTATTTTTCTAGCAAAGTGAGCTAGTTCTTGATCGATTCACAACTGGAACATTAACCTTATTATATACCTTGAATACTTCCTCATTTGGTTTGGAATTCTCTTTAAATACTCTCATCTCATAGGTTGTGAGAGTACCAAGTAACCAATCCATTGTGAGACTTTTGAAATAAATCATCTCTTATGTTAAACACGACCATGGTGGAAACACGAGATATGAAAGATCAACCTTGAATGCATATATTTTTCAAAATGATACATATTTATACAATTTTGGTGACCCTTGGTTTCATATTCCAAGTGGTCTCTTGGACTCCCTAATACTGTTCAAATTCCACACCAACCCTTAGAGGATTAGGTGTCCAACATTCCCCCCCTTAATCCCAAGGGGTATGTATGAGTCCAAGAAGAGATTTCTAATACAAAATGCGAAAAAAATGAATGGTAGCGCTAGGATGAATGTGCTCTCTGAGATGTTGGTATAATGTGGTGGTTTAAGGATGAACACCGACACTGGAACGCCTAGTGAAGTTCTTAAAACTCTTCCAAATCTGGAAAGAATTTGATGTCTTCTACTAGAGGAAGTGCTCCTGATTATTTAAAAAGGGAGACCTTCAACTTGGAAAAGGGAGGTATACAACCTACGTAAAAAAGGAATAACCTCAATGTGAAAAGGGAGGTCTCAACCTACGGTGTTTTAAGGATAAACACTAACTCTAAAATGCTTAATTCAATTCCTGGAAATATTTCAAAACATGCAAGAAGTTGAAGTCTTCTTCTAGAGGAAGTGTCCCCAATTCATTGAAGAGGGAGAATCTCAACCTAAAAAGGGAGGTCTCAACTTTGCATAGATGGTTTAAGGTTGACCACTAACCAAATGCATGCTCAGGGGAATCTTTGTCTCTGGCTACAACTCTAAATATGGTATGGTAGGTTGTGGCTCAGTCTTGCTTGATGTGGCTTTGAAGCTTCTAGATGATCATCACTTCCTCCCCTGTGAGATATAAGGTGAGATGATGGAGAAAACACAAATGCAAGACATTTTGATATTATATAAGATATTATGACATATGACTAAAATACATTCTTGCCTATTGAAGCCGTTTTCCAAGAATTGATCCATCCAAGATGAATATTTGTTATTGCGGGGGGCTTTTTTCTGAAGCATCTGTGTGAAGAATGAGTGGTTTTATGACAATGCTCACATGTATGAAGATAAAAACAATGATATTTCATATGGCCAAATCTGTCACAATGTTGGAATATAAAATTCTATTGTTGTTGTTGTTTTGGAAGAGGTGTAGAATCTAAAACATCTGAAGGTGAACTGTCATGAAGGAATCCATTACTCCGAAGCTGGATGGACTTTGACTAATCTTGAATATGAAAGGACACATCCTTGTCATATCCAAGACTAATTCTGTGCTTGTTATGGACAAGCTCATTAGCAGAATTTTGAGGTCTAAAATGGGCCTCCTAAGGAAATTATAAAATAATAGTGGAAATAATAAAATAATATTAGATTACATCATCAAATTTTAGAGGGAAAAAAGAAAAACTACTTTTTTAACTTGTATTTTCAACTTATCTCCCTATGGGTTTACTTAAATTTCGAGTAGGAACACTCGTTGGATGAAAAATTTGATTCCTCATCCAAGGAGTACCCATGTTGCACAATTTTGATAGACCCTGCTACACAAAAAATGAGAAATGCATGAAAACCATGATTGGAATAACATTTTTTCATGTATTTCTCAGTTTTTGTGTAGTAGTGTCCATCGAAAGTATCCAACATGGGTACTCCTTGGATGAGGAAATAACTTTTTCATCCAATGATTACTCCCGCTTGAAATTTGAGTAAAACCTTATTGAGATAAGTTGAAAATACAAGTTGAAAAAGTAGTTTTATTATTTCATTATTTTTTAATATTTTTACTTTTTTACCCCAAAATTGGTGAATCATCCCCCATGGTTGATATCATCATCTTGAATCCTATTTGTTATTATAAGCTTATTTTGGTTGTACATTTTTCTTAGGAGGCCCATTTTAGGCCTCAAAATTTCTCTAATCTTCCCAAGGTCTGATGATGGGCTAGGGAAGTACATTCCGAACTTCTGCATCTACATGTAACTCTGCTCTTGAGATGGGTACTTCATATGAATTAATCTTAATATTGTTGATATGATTACTTTCTGGAAGCTGAAGAGATTCTGTATCAATGTTATGAACATAAATATGTTCAGAATGACACCTCTTCTGTTTTAATTCCTCTCACTGAAGCTGAGATTAAGTTGCAAAAAATAAATATTTTCTTGTGAATTTTGCAGACATACTCTGATATCGGAATAATTTTCCTTGTTTATGTTTACCATCTCATATACAGTGGATTGTATTAGAGTATTCAATAACTCTAATATTGTAATAATTCTATCCATTTTCAAAGAGTTTAATTTTGTGGATTCAAATATATTCCCAAAACTAAATAAAAGGGTGCTCACTTTGCCAAATGTTACACCAAGGCCAAATGAAGAATTAGAGTATCAACAGAACTTGTAGAATGGGAAATAATAACACCAAATGTAGTACCAAACATGGATATAAAGAACAATACATCTACGCCACCACCTTGATATTATTTGTTATCATGCTCATGATCATTGTGAAGAAATGAACATATAGGTCTGTGATCAACTACAGTGGGGTTGGAACGCAGAATGATAATGTGATTTTGAAATTTCAGAAAGTAGGAATTTCAATAATTCCCATGACATGAAAACTGTCTGAAAATGCCGAAAAGATGGGAATTTTAGAATTGCAGGCATGAAAACACCCCGAGAAGATCACTTCAGTGATACCCACGATAGAAACTGTATAAAAAATAACTAGAATAAACAGATTTAAGGTACCTCCAGGTGTTCAGGCCCAACATATTTATTTCTTCTACAGACCTCCACCATGCTTCCTCCCTTCAACATCATTCTTCTTTTATTAAACTGCACAAATCCGAGTTTGATGAAAAATTCATATAACCAACAAAAAACTTGGTTGAATCTCTGGTAAGAGATGTAGTCAATGAACTAAATGGAATTAGAGCCACCAATTGAAACCTCAGGGAGAGACCCATGCAAATCAAGGATCATAAAATAGATACCATAACAGAGAACTTCATACATGGTAGAATAAGAATTAGTTTTTGACAAAAACTAAAATAAAAGTTGTTTTCGATTGGGTCTAGATTCCTGGGATGAGGCTTGGTCTGGCTTCGATTGGTATTGTATCTATTTAAAATACTTGTAATGGAGTAGTTGTTGTGCTTACAGTATTTAGGTCTTAAATATCACCCATCTTTGCTTCGTTATTGTCATTGCCCTGATTACTTGATTGTGTTTCCTACTGGAAATGGTGGAAAAATTGAGAGTTATGCCTAGAATGAAAATGGAATGTGATACCCTCTAATATTAGAGTGACAGGGGCAACAGTCATAGAGGTATGGTGGAGGAGAAATAGTCACAGAGGAGAGCACCAATTTTAATGAGGGTTACTATGACTTTGTAGAATGCATGAGGTTGAAAATCCACCATTCATAACCTGCACAAAACTTCAACACATTTGAAAACATGCTTACAAAATTCAACGTTTTATCCCTCGTCCCTTCCTTCGCTGGATTTGTTTCACCTTCCATTCATTTTACCTTCATTCGGATTCACCTTCCATTCGTTTTACCTGAATACAAGGTTAAGGAATGCAGGGGAAGATGGAAGGGTTGAAAAGTCAATATATATCAACACAAGAATATGGCCATAAACCAACTCATGAGGGGATTCGATTGTGTCGATGGTGTATTTTAATGAGTGATGGGGGGGTGCTATTGAACCTCAAGACTGTTCCTATTTTGACATATTTTTCCACCATATTTTCTTCCTTTTTGCAAAATCCATAAAATCAATCAGTGATAATTGACATATTTTCCATTTGAGATGGCATTTAGATGATCTATATTTATATTATAATGTTTCTTATTATTTAGATGAATTTTTGTAATTAGCTACATAATTTGTGTAATTCTATAGCTAACCTTTGTTTCTTCAACCACCATTATTGTTAGACAGGTTTCAAGAAGAAAATGTATAAGTGAGGCATATGGGTAGCTTTTAAATGGTTCATATATGGATCATATCCTACTTACCTATTCATTATCAAGAAGGATTATGCCTACACTTGCAGTCAAATATCAGTCAAGATAAGGGATGAGATCAGCGGACAAATATTCTCGATTTGCTCTTATGTAGAAAATCAAGAAAGATCCATGAAGACTTTGCTTCTGATTAGACTTCTAGTCTTAGCTTTATTTTACTTTACATGGAGGGGTGTTGTTGAACCTCAAGAATATTCCTATTTTGACATATTTTTTCACCATATTTTTTTCCTTTTCGCAAAATCCATAAACTCAATAAGTGATAATTGACATATTCTCCATGTGAGAAGGCATTTAGATGATCTCTATTTTATATTATAATGTTTCTTATTATTTAGATGAATTTTTGTAATTAGCTACAGAATTCGTGCAATTCTGTACCCAACCTTTGTTTCTGCAACCACCATTATTGTTAGATAGGTTTCAAGAAGAAAATGAAGAAGCGAGTCATATGGGTAGCTTTGAAATGGTCCATATATAGATCATATCCTACATACCTATTCAATTTCGAGAAGTATTATGCCTACACTCGCAGTAAAATATCAGTCAAGATAAGAGCCATGAAGGATTATTTTAAATTACATGGAGGGGTGCTATTGAACCTCAAGACTATTCCTATTTTGACAAATTTTTCCACCATGAAGGATTATTTTACTTTACATGGAGGGGTGCCATTGAACCTCAAGACTGTTCCTATTTTGACATAGCTTTCCACCATCTTTTCTTCCTTTTTGCAAAATCCATAAACTCAATCAGTGATAATTGACATATTTTCCATCTGAGAAGGAATTTAGATGATCTCTATTTTATATTATAATGTTTCTTATTATTTAGATGAATTTTTTTAATTAGCTACAGAATTCATGCAATTCTGTAGCTAACCTTTATTTCCGCAACCACCATTATTGTTAGACAGGTTTCAAGAAGAAAATGAAGAAGTGAGTCATATGGGTAGCCTTGAAATGGTCCATATATGGATCATATCCTACTTACCTGTTCAATTTCAAGAAGGATTATGCCTACACTCGCAGTCAAAGATCAGTCAAGAGAAGGATTATGCCTACACTCGAAGTCAAAGATTAGTTAAGATAAGGGACGAGTTCAGCAGAAGAAGATTCTCTATTTTCTCTTACGTAGAAAACCGAGAAAGAGATATGAAGAATTTTCTTTTGATTAGACTTCTAGTCTTAGCTTTATTTTACTTTACATGGAGGGGTGTTGTTGAACCTTAAGACTATTCCTATTTTGACATATTTTTCCACCATCTTTTCTTCCTTTTCACAAAATACATAAACTCAATCAGTGATAATTGACATCTTTTCCATCCGAGAAGGCATTTAGATGATCCCTATTTTATATGATAATGTTTCTTATTATTTAGATGAATTTTTGTAATTAGCTACATAATTCATGTGATTCTGTAGCTAACCTTTGTTTCTGCAACCACCGTTATTGTTAGACAGGTTTCAAGAAGAAAATGAAGAAGCGAGTCATATGGGTAGCTTTGAAATGGTCCATATATGGATCATATCCTACTTACCCATTCAATTTCGAGAAGGATTATGCCTACACTCGCAGTCAAAGATCAGTCAAGATAAGGGACGAGATCAATGGACGACGATTCCTGATTTTCTCTTATGTAGCAAATCGAGAAAGAGCCATGAAGACTTTGCTTATTATTAGACTTCTAGTCTTAGCTTTATTTTACTTTACATAGGCAAAATTATCTCACACAATTAATTTAAAACTTTGTATAAATATCGGTCTGTTGAAACTGGGAATAAGCTTGATTTTGGTGATAATGCTGTAATACATTTTTAAACTCTGTTTTGTTAATGAATAAGACTAGTTCCAAACCATTGATGCATAGATAACTTAAGTAGATTTACACTCGTTCTGTTGCAGAGGGCCCCTGCATGGAAAATAGGTTTTTACAGTCATTTCGTAGTTTAATTTTTCGTCACTCCATAGTTTAATTTCATGTCATTTAGTTTTTGAACGTCTTCTGAATTAGTTTTTTATATTTACGCACAGTTGATTGTTATATCTTATGCTCTCCTAAATTTTTTCATTATTGTGACTCTATCAACATTCAATTTAAATCGTTCGTGCATTTGATTACACAACAACCATAGGATTTAGATTAGACATTTCGTTTTGCGCAATAGATATCCTGTCATTCTTTGCTTGCCTTAGTCAAATTCGAATTCAATTAGCACAGTCAATTCAATTTCATAGTAGTATATTTGATGCTTTCGTTTCCATGAAATGTAGAATAGAGTTAGATTAGAATTATATTTTGATTGTTCTAAGATAGATTTAAAACTAGAACAGAGTTAGATTAGAATTATATTTTGATCGTTCTTAGATAGATTTAAAACTAGGTCAGATGCTCTGTTTTCATAAAATTAGTGTTTTCAATTGATAGATAGAATATGGTTTTATTTTTGTTATGTTTATAGATAGAACATAATTCAGAGATCAATAGAATTCAGTAGAATTTAGAATGATGCTTTGTTTAAATGCAGAATAAGTTCAATTATATGTTTTCATTAAAAATAGTTTAGATAGATGATTTGCTGGCATAGAATAGTCTAACATAGCTCAGATTTAATCACTCAAAGATTGATTTATTTTTAAGAAAAATAGATTAGTTAATTAACATTTCCTTTTCTTCCTTGTTTTAGATTTTATATTTCATTAAGAGTAATTTGAAAATCAATTTTTTTTTCTTAGAGTAAAAATAACATTTCCTTTCCTTCCTTCTTAAGATTAATTTTTTAATCATTAAATTTGTTTCAGATTTAGTTATTTCTTAGCATTCAAGATTTCATTCAAAATCTTATATTTCATTCCTTAGATCAAATTTTAGTTTTTAACATACCCCAAAAAAAAATATATAAAACTACACAACGAAGTAAGAAAGAAGGGCATCTAAGCATATATAGTGCACCACACTTCATCATATTACTAACCTCGATCAATAATTTATGGTATAAATTCAAGACATTAAATTGACTAAATAGGTGCCACAGGGAATGCCGCAAGGAGTTGATGTATGGAGGAGTCGATGCATCATGAGGGGATGATACCAGGTGAGTGGTATGGGTTTCCAGATTGATACCACGGGTTTCCATGGGTCTGGTGAGGAAAAGCACTCAGAGTAACTGAAGAAGAGGTATTTTGGGTGTGTATGTCGAGGGAAAAATACTGACTTTGTGGTGTATTGATGGTTCGAGATGCAGTGAATCCGAGTAAGCAAAGAGTTATGCCATTGGGGCAACGAAGGGGGAAAACAAATGCATACGATGGGAGAAGATAATGGAGGTAACACCACAAAATGTATTTCCAAAATGGACAAAAATGGACGCATGATATAAAAAATCCCTTTTTAGTCTCATATTTTCCAGGCAAGGAAGGCAGAGTAGTGCCCAGAATGGCAGAGCTACACATTTGCAATGGCAGAGGGCATTAAACAAACATGGAATACATGCATGTGAGAAAATCTAGAGTGTTAGAAATTTGGTAGGAGGTATTATTTTACTTCACACGGAACAATTGTAGGATTGCATAACAACACTTAAATGTGCAGAGAGAGACTCAACTGAAACGGTTTGATGCATTGCATTGCAGGCATAACAGACATAAAGGCCACAAAATGTGGAGTGTTACAGTTCCTACTGGTAAGAGTCGAGGCATGTACCAAGGAAAACATTCAACAACTTCATAATAATCGAAAAATCTAGCATTCTAACTAGAAATAAGATTGCACCTAGGTCCGGTGACAAAAATACAACGAAAGGCCACAAGAAAAAAATGGCTGAAATTGGAGCAGGGAAAGAGAACGACTGCTCTGATACCATTTTAAACACAACTATGGTGGAGATGGGAGATATGAAATATCAACCTTGAATGCATATATTATTCACAATGATACATATTTATACAATTTTGGTGACCCTTGGTTTCATATTCCAAGTGGTGTCTTGGACTCCCTAAGACTGTTCAACTTCCACACCAACCCTTAGAGGATTAGGTGTCCAACATCTTTGATGGCTGAGATTTTGGAATTAAATCTCATTGGTAGAGATATCAAGACCTTATGAACAATTAAATATTCTTTGATAGCTTCACCTAATCCTCTTATCATATTTGTTACTTCATCAACTCTGAGCAAATATTTTGCTATACTTTCTTCTTCACTCATCCTTAAGCTCTCAAACCTCACTCTGAAAGTTTGAAGTTTGGATTGCTTAACTTTCTCATCTCCTTCATGACTCTGATTGTGTTTGTCCCATACTTTCTTATAAGACTTACAATTCATAATCTTTACAAGTTCATATTGTATAAGACTGAAGAGAATGAAATTCTTGGCCTTTGCATTATTTCCATACGCCTTTTTACCCTCTACATCTATAGGAGGAACTGCAAGGACAACATAATATACCAACAATGATATCCAACCATATACCCCTATGGACATGAGACATGATTCCATCCCGAATTTCCAAAAATCATAGTTTTTCCCACAAAATAGTGGTATGTTACTTGAGTAAGCATCCTGACTCTCTTGTCTAGACATGATTCCTTATAGATCTACCTTGTAGTGGTTAAACTGGTCCTGAGGGAACTTGCCTCTGATACCAATTGTTGGAATAAGTAATTACAAAGAGCGCGGGGGCAGGGTGAATCAGTAATGGATATAACTTTTACCAATTAAAATATTTTTGACAAGAAACATATATAAATTGTTCTCAAGAATATACATCATCAACATGAACAACATACACCCATAGAAACAAATATTTCACGTGGAAACCCAAATGGGAAAAAAACCACCAAGTTCTTTGTTACTATTTTTTGTGAGAAGCCCTAACCCCCTTCAAATAATTAGCAAGACACAAATTTCCAAGAGGCACCAACCTCTTATAAATGCGCGCTACAACCTACTTTAATGAACTGTTCTACTTTTCATACAATTTTCAAACTAAGAATACATAGACCCATTACATTTGCTTGAAAATATAAAAACCTGGTTAGTTGTTCCACACAAAAAATTAGAGAAATTTTGAGGTCTAAAATGGGCCTCCTAATGAAATTATAAAATAATAGCGAAAATAATAAAATAATATTATATTACATCATCAAAATTTAGAGGGAAAAAAGAAAAAACTACTCTTTCAACTCGTAGTTTCAACTTATCTCCCTATGGGTTTACTAAAACTTCGAGTAGGAACACTCGTTGGATGCAAAATTTGATTTATCATCCAAGGAGTACCAATTTTGCATACTTTCGATGGACCTTGCTACATGAAAAATGAGAAATGCATGAAAAACATGATTGCAATCACATTTTTTCATGTTTTTCTCATTTTTCTTATAGCAGGGTCCAACGAAACTATGCAACATGGGTACTCCTTGGATGAGGAATTAAAATTTTCATACAATGAGTAATCCCACTCTAAATTTGAGTACAAACTTAGGGAGATAAGTTGAAAAAGTAGTTTTATTATTTTATTAATTTTTAATCTTTTTTCTTTTTCACTCCAAAAATTGTGAATCATCCCCCATGATTGACATCATCATATTGAATCCTATTGGTTCTTAAAAAATTTATTTTGTTTGTAAATTTTTCTTAGGAGCCCCATTTTAGTCCTCAAAATTTATGTAATGATCTTCCTCTCTGCTTTGCAATCCTTCTTTATACTGCACTATCAACACTAGTCTCGTTGCTCAGTTTTTTTAATTCCATAGTTAGCTCTTGCGATAATATGCCTTATGCACACACTTGGTGACTTATCCATGTCCAAAATCCTCACACAACATACAATAATGATTCCCAAATCAGACTCAATGTTTTTTGAGTTTTTTGTTCACTAGCTACACAGTGACGATGCACCTTGTTAGCTCATAAACCACCACATTTAATGCACAATATGGTGTATGGGATTTGTTTAGTCAACCAAATGACACTAGTATGGTATCATTTGCATCTCCGTAAGCTTCTACAATATTGGTAGCATGCTATCAAATATTTGTTCTGTAGTTGTAGCTGTAATAAGTTAGAGAGCAGATTTTGAAGGTTTTGCAATCCTTATAATTAATTCTTAGTTCCAGCATTAAATTTTCTTGTCAAGATAACATAGATTTCTATTTGTTATTTTGTAGGTCATGGTACTTTTTCCTTTTCTTGTTGCCTAGTTTCTAAATTATCCTCAGTCATCATTAGTGATTAGGGATGTCGTTTGTTAATATGAGCGTTGTTCCATTATTACCCTCTAAGCACCCCTTCTAGCATAGGTTAGGAGGTTGGAAGGTCGTGGGTTGCCCCCCTCCTCCTGCTACCCTGTATTTTCCTCTAACTTCCTGACTAGACCTAGAGACCCGACTTGAGTAATTTTACATTGCTTTGTCCTATTCAACCATGACAACCAAATGCATATTTTTGTTTTAGAAAATTACCTCTTTGCACAAACTTCGAATACCTGCCACAAAATCAACTTACATCATTTTGACATCATCTGGGACATGTGGTTCCTTCTTAATTGTGGCACATGTCACTTATATTTTTCCTACTTTGCCTCTTGAAAGTTCCAAAACACATGTTGCATGTCCTCTTCCTCTGCTTCCATGTCACCCTAAGCTGACACCGTCTGCCTGTAGGAATTTATAGGGTAATATTCGTAGATCAAGAATTAAAGGTCACCGCTCACAAACAGATCACAAATTAGTACACCAGTATAATCACGTGGTTAAAACCCTCAAAGAGGGAAACATTCCATGGCCTGAGCCAACGCGGCCACTTCAGAAAATTTATTAATATACAAAGAAAAGTTACATATGTTTCTCTCATAAACGGTTACCGGAAAAATGACTCTCCATGCTCTTTAAATAGATATCATGGACCAATTGGGTGTTAAGCCATGGATCAAGTGTCGTTAATACCGAGGTGAAAGATAACCGTCAGATCACTACAAATCGTGACCGTCGGATTATAAGTTACAAATGTACATGGTAAAGAAACACACTTTACCTAACTCTACACTAGAATAAGTTATTCTTAACTATTTCCTATGTGTTGGAATATCCTAACATCCCTCCTTAAGAACAACTTGGGATAGGATTGAAGGATTTAAAAAGGTGACACAGAAGGAGCCTATTTCCTATGTGTTGAAATGTCCTAACATCCCCCCTTAAGAACAAATTGGGATAGGATTGAAGGATTTACAAAAGTGACACAATAAGAGAAGGAAGGAGGCATTAGAGCCTATCCCCCCTTAATGACAACTTTCCTAAACTCCAAGCATGGATCGAATTTTGGTAAACTTCGCTTCTATGAGAGCCTTCGTAAAGATATCGGCTACTTGATCATTGGTTGGACAGTACTTCACTTCAAGAACACGATCATGAATGAGCTTTCTGATGAAGTGTATGTGGAGTTCAATGTGTTTCATACGATGATGCTGAACTGGATATTTACATAGCTGAATGGAACTTTGATTATCACACCAAAGTGTAGTTGGATGCTACTGATGAAGACCAAATTCAGACAGGATCTGATGAATCCACATGGCTTCCTTGCTGGCTTCATCTACACCATGATACTCTGCTTTTGTTGAAGAAAGAGAGATGGCACTTTGTTTCTTACAATACCATGTAATAGGTCCTGAACCAAGAGTGAACACATATCCTACAGTAGACTTTCGATCATCAAGGTCACCAGCCCAATCAGAATCAATGAAACCAAACAACAATGGAGATGCTCCTGCATTGTAATGAATCCCGAACTGATTTTACCTTGAATATATAAAAGTATTCTTTTGGCTGCTTTCCAGTGACTTTCATGAGGTTGGTGCATAAACAGAGCGAAAATACCAACGGCAAAGGAAAGGTCAGGACAGGTATGGGTTAGATACAAAATTTTACCAAAAAGTTGACGATATAAGGTAGCATCAACTTCAGGGGTAGTGCAGTTGACTGAAAGCTTGACTCCAGAATGAAAGGGAGAAGGGGCTAGCTTACAGTCTTCCATGTGAAAGTGGTGTAGAATATCACATGCATACTTGGATTGAGAGAGGGTAATGCCTTCCTTGGATAGCAAGACTTGAAGACCAAGGAAATAATGCAAGTGTCCTAAGTCTGTCATTTCAAACTTATTTTTGAGGCTAGACTTCACATGGTTTATATGGTTTGGATAACTACCAGTAAGGATAAGATCATCAACATAAAGAACAAGTATGGTGAAGGACTTACCCACTTTCTTGGTGTAGACAGTGTTGTCAGAATGACACCTAGAAAAGCCATTATGTAAGAGAAATGAATCCATTTTGGCATACCAAGCCCAAGGAGCTTGTTTGAGACCATAGAGAGACTTCCTAAGGTGAAAAACAAGGCTGGAGTCTTTTTGGATAACCCTAGGGGGTTGTTCCATGTAGATTTATTCATGCAAATCTCCATGTAAGAAGGCAGATTTAACATCCATCTCATGGAATTCCCATTTAAAGGAGATAGCAAGGGAAAGAACAAGGCAGATAGAATTCATTTTGGCAACAGGGGAGAAGGTTTCAGTATATTCAATGCCTTCAACTTGTGAAAATCCTTTAGCGACAAGACGAGATTTATGTCTATCCACTTTTCCATCTGGCCCAAACTTTGTTTTGTAAACCCATCTGCATCTGACAAGTTTTCTTCCTTTTGGAAGAAGAACAAGATCCCAAGTATCATTCGCCAATAAGGAGCGATATTCTTCATTCATAGCTTCATCCCAATCTGGATGATCGGATGCTTCTTCAAAGGTTTCTGGATCAAGTTTTTCTGGAACTTGAGCCAATAAGAAAGAGGCTCTTTTGAACTGAGAACGTGTACGTTGTCGATCGACAGGGTCACCTACAAGAGAACCTACTACATCCCGAGTAGAGCGGACCCATCTTGGAAGTAGTGGAGTATAAGGAGAAATTTAAAGAGGTGGAGGAGGATTTTCATCCTTGCTTTCATCATCTGAACTAGAAGGAATGCTATTAAAAATAGAAGAGAGAGAGAGAGAGGTGGCACATATGCCGAATCAGGCTCGTAGGCCAAAGGTGGAACACTTGCCAAACTAGGCTCGCAGGCCGATATATTTTCATCAAATTTTACATCTCTTCTAATGATAATATTTTTGGATTTTTGTTGAAGAAGTCTATGTCCTTTGACATCTTCAGAATATCCAATAAAAATGCATTTTTCACTCTTAGGTTCTAAGGCTTTATGTTTCGCATCTGGAATATGGGCCCAAGCATCACTTCCAAAAACACGAAAGTGACTTACATCTGGTTTGATTGAGCTCCAAGCTTCTTCTGGAGTTATATTCTTTAAAACCTTAGTAGGAGTGGGGTTTACTATGTAATTTTCATAGTTAATGGATTCTTTCCAAAAATTTGTTAGTCATCATTATTTTTTATTTGTTGGTGATGACTAGTTGTAACAACCATGTTTTCTAGCAGCTGATCTAAAAAATTGTCAAATTTTCCAGCTGGAAAACACCCATAAACATTTTTTCCCTCCTACCTTTTGAATCCGCCCATGACAAGATGAAACCTCATTATCAAGCCCTATCTAGCCTCAGCCATACTAGCTTGTCCATCAGCTCCAAAGAAACAATCCAAATCTGTCCAAAGAAGTCTCCCCTAAGTTAGGTAGTGGCGCTTTAGGCATTTCTCCCTTGGAAAACTATCCTAAAGCCAAAGAACCTATATCTACTAACAGACCAGTCATAACATGCCTTCTTGTTCTGCAAATAAATTTGGTTATACCCTGAAGTCTCTCCACTAACAAACCCTCAAGTCCCAGAAATACATGTACCATAGGTCAAACTGATTTTAGGTGGTTTTACAGTGTTTCAAATGGATCTTTCAAGAACAGAAGTATACCAACATTCTAGAAGACAGTATTTGGTTCCACATGAGAAGACAACTGCTTCTGATGTGATTTTGAGCCTGGGATGCAGCTACAGGGAAGAGAGTTGATTCATTAAGCTCCTGCGATCACAGTCAAAGGTTAGTAAATTATGAATGACAAGAAGTGCTTTGAAAATACTAGCCAGACTGCTTGTGATGTCTAAAGAGGCACAGAGATATTTGAAAAGGCAGTGAAAGGAAAAATAACACTGTTAAAAGCTGATGAAATAGCATCACTGAGAAAACCTCCATTTTATAAGCAGAGGGTTTGAGGACTGAGAAAACCTCTTTCATTTTATAAGCAAAGGGTTTGAGGACTGAGAAAACCTCCTTCATTTTATAAGTAGAGGGTTGAATATTGAGAGCGCCTCCTTCATCTATAAGCAGAGGACCAAGGATAAAGTTTGATTTTAAGAATTGCACTGACTGTAAGAGATTTTTTGGGTACAATGAGACAACAAATGAGGGTTTTTGAAATAAAAATGATGTTAAAGGCAGAGGCAAAATAGTAATGCTTTTAAAAATTGTTGCATAAGTTTCACTGCTATTGAATTACAATGTGAAGCTAATAGGCTGATCATCAATGAAGAAATATTATTAAGAAGATGGCCAAAGGAGTCAAACAATATTGGTTTCAAACTAACTTCTGCCATCATGTATAAAGGAAACCAGACATTTATCAAAGTAGGCCTCCTTCATCTATAAGAAAAGGACCAGGGCAGTGTTTGATTTTAGGATTTTCTCTGTCTGAGATACAAGTTTTAAGAACAATAGGAGACAGTTGAAGCCTTCTGAACAGAGAAATGATGTTAAAAAAAGAGAGGAAGAAAGGGTACTACTATAATCTAAGAGGTTGATCTTATCTCTTATCAGAGTTTCTTTCAAAAGCAGTCTGGACCCAAAATGAAACAACCTTGCTGAGGTTGAGAGATGGGTCATGACACAGGCCAAAGAGTGTTGACTACTTTTCAAGAAAGTTCCGTTCTTCCTGATTCATGAGGAGTTTTCTTTCAATAACTCATCATAGTGGACAAAAGGTAACTTGAGCTTAGTTTTCCCAAAGATGCATTGCAACTAGACACATAGGTTCATAAATGTGCAAGAAGGATTATGGCATGTGTTTCAAGTTCTGGAACAACATTCAAAGCCAATAAAGCATACCAATGTTACAAATAAAGGCCTGTCCCTTATGGAAATAGGTCAAAGGTACCTTGTTGTTTCATTATGAGTAAAGGAGAGGTTTTTAAAAGAAATTCCCTTTTGATAAACAGATGATAGTAAAAGCCTAGGTGAGGTCCTTTCACCCACAGTAAAAAAGGCTCAAAACAACACCTTCCAACTCAATCAGTTTAACAATGGGCATAACCACCTTCAAAGCATCAATAGCAGAATTTATTTCTATAGTCCAGATATCAAAGAGGAAATAATGTTTTATTCCTTAGTAAGAAACAGTGGAAATTTTTTAAATTTTTAAAAGGGTTTCTTTACTTCAAAAAAGGTGATGGCTGTAAAAAAGTAGTTCTTGCCACTATGTCATTTATTTTGAGCAAAAAGAGTATCGGTTGTATTTTAAAAAGACATGAGCTTCATGTTCTGTTTTAACCCAAAAGCCTTTTCAAAAGTTTTCAAAAACCCTCACCAAGCAAACGTAGAAAGGGTAATTGAATTTTTCGCTTTCAAAAGAAGTTAAAGGGACCGTTGCAAGCTCATTTGAATTTTTCAAAGCGCAAACAAAGCCTCCCCTTAGCTGCTCATTGAACCGAAGAAGTCTTTTCGACCAAGTTCACAGAGTTTTCAGGATTTTTAGGCTGCGTAGCGCGTTCAGGTGAAATTTTGCAAATGAGTTGTATTGTTGCGCGGCGCGCAGCATGCCTGTAGGTGCGATCACAACTGCCCGAAGGTCGACCCAACACTGTTTCTATTGCACAACGCCTTCCCTTTTCAACATGATGCACATATGTTAATAGTCCAAACGCCTTCAAAAAGTCTTGAAGCTGCTCAACTCTTCAAGAAAAGACCACCATCGATCTTCAAGGTATTTTTGTGTACCTCCTTGGTATATTCAAATTTCTAAAAGGGTGACCAATGTTGTGTTTTTCAAAGACTAAATGGTGGTGAAAAAGTGAAGGTCTTGGTAGGAAATTCAAAGTGATTTGTTAAAATTTATTGACAAAGATTGTCACAGTGGGAGACTGGTGGGGGGTTCATTTTAGCTTCAAAGAGCCTAAAATTCCCTAAAAACAGTGCTAAACATCACACTACCTGCAAGACAAAACAAACATTGTTTTAGTGGTTTTGTCAAGTATTAAGGGTATCCTAACTGCTTTAGCATAAACCATAAACTCTGTCAGCTATATGTATTGGTGAAAACAGTGGTAAGGAGGGTTGAATTTTTTGTTTAAAGATCCGAGATTGTTGTGGCTATGATTGCCCAACATTGACATAGTGAAAGTGGTGGGTTTTTATTGATGTCAAAAGACCTCATAACTACCCTCAAAACAGTGTTAGAAGGTGAAGCAATGTTTGTAAGGAAAGCATAGTGATTATTTGAATAAGTAAAATAGTGAAACAACTGCTGCCTCATTTGTCCCATAAAACAAGCTGTGGTGAAAAATCTTTCAAACTCAGTCTGGAGGTTTTTTATTTGCTTGTGAATGTGAAACAGTGAAGTACAAGAGAAGTGTTTTTGATTGAGAGGGGTGTTTTGTTCACTGCAAGACTGTTTTTTCTTACACCAGAACACAAAGAGCTTTGTGACCTTACCCAACACAATGATCATTTGACTGTGTGTACCTTTTTGTTTTTCTATGTGCTTTTTATTATAACTACTTTTTGATTGGCATACAAAGGGAATCAAGCAGTGATTTGGAAGGAGAAAAGAGCTGATATTAAAGAACCATTTCACACAACATTTGAGGAAATTCACCTTGGTCAAAAAGTGACTAACAAAGAAGGAAGAGTTGTGTTTGAGAAAGCATTTCAAAAGCCATTTGAGGTAGCTTGGTGTTGCAGAGAGCATTCAAAACAAGATGTCTCCCAGGCAGGATAGTCAGAGTGGCTTGCATAAGAGATTTGAGCCTACTTCCATTGAAGAAGTGAATGCCCACCCATCAGTCTTGTTCAATTTCCATGAGGTTGGGTGTTTAGATTTTTTTCAAAAAGTGCAAGAGGTGAAGAGATTTTCTCCTTTGAAACATATTTGCACCTTGAGGTTTTAAGACAAGCATTTCTAGCTGGTAGGCCTTAATTTCAAATTCTCTCCAAGGTCCATCTCCAAGGCCACTAAAATCCCCTATATTGGGGAGAAGTGGTTTAAACAAATCCATTTGGACTCAGAATATTACAAGCCCTTTCTAAAGCCTGAGCATAGAGATTCATGTCCTTCTATTTTCCCCTTCTCATATCTTTTTACTAGCTACGCCCCCCTCATGAAGATCATCATGAAATACTTCACTTGTGAGGGAAGATTCTCTCGAGCCTATGCCTATCACATTCGACTGCTCATGCATTTCACAAGGACCAAGTTGATAAATATTCCTTTCTTCTTACACAAGGGCATTAAGAAAATGGCCTCCACTATTCAGAAAAGGCCTCCTTCACAGCAAACAGTCTGCCTCTTGCATCACTCTCTCATCAAAGTCATCATTCTTCATCAGATTGAAAAGAGGGAGGTCTCTTGGGATACTTTCATCACCCATCCATATTTCTCCACTGTCCCTCCAGTTCACTCATCCCATACACCTCCTACTCACCATCCTTTGCCTTCTTCTAGCAAACCTATTCCCAAAAAGTTCAAGTTTACCCAGAACAAACAAAGGAGCCTGAAGAAGGAGAAGAGCATGACCATGATGAGGAAGAAGGACATGAGTAGGAAGAGAAAAGTGATGATGAGCAGCAGCAAGGGGATGAAGAAGAAAGTGCTGATGAGCAGCATCACAGTGAGACTAAATAGCAGTAGCATGAAGGTGATGAACAAGGGCAGCCAAAAGGTGCTGAACAGGAGCATCATGAAAGTGATGAACAGGGGCAGCCATAAGGTGCTGAACAGGAGTGGCCACAGCTATATACATAGTAGCCACAACATGAGGGACAACAGCCTCATAAAAAGGAGCAGCAACCTCAATAAAAGGAGGGGCAACATGATAAACATATGCAAAACAGTGAGGAGGACAGCCCTCAAAGGGATATGAAAAAATATAGCCTAAGCATCCATGAAGAGATCCAATACATTGGAAAAAATGAGGAGCAAAGTGACAAGGGTAAAGAGCCCATGGAGCATGTGCTAGCTGCCTCTCCTAGGTAAGGGGATATGCTCTCTTATCCGAAGGTGTCCAAGCCCCGGACATCAAAGAAAAGGGTGCCTATAGTTGTAACTCCAAATGTGACTAGGGCCCTCTGAAGCAAGGGAAAATTGCCAAAGAATCCCATGGTTGAATTGCCCAAGAGGAAGAGTACTAGAAGATCCACCCAAAGCAAAGGGAAGGGCAAGGAAGAAAGCAGTCGTGAACAGGAAAGGGAATTCGACATCATCCAAATCCAAAGTGATGATAGTGATAATGAAGTATGGATCCTAGAAAATCTCTTGATCCATAGGGAAAGCCAAATTTATTCCTTAAGGGCTGATCTTCATAGAGCTAGGAACTTCAATCAATTTTTGCAAATTCAAAACAAGCAGATGAGTGTCCATATGGCTGTTTATGAGACACGGGCAATCAAATACAAGAAGGAGTCCTCCAAAGCACAATTGAGGTTTGGATAACTTATGGGTGAGTTCGATGAAAGTGAAGGCGAAGATCAGCCTAGGCGAAATAGGCCAAGAACCATGGGGCTAAAAAAGGCCCTTGAGAAACAAAAAGAAGAAGAAAATTCCCTTCTCCAATCTACCCCTCTCACTGCATTGTTCGAACAAGAGATAGAGAACAATCGGGAGGCATGGCTTGAGAGAGTTACTGATCACTTGGAGAAAAAATTGGAGAAGGCAAACAGGGACTTGGACCTTCAACGGAGGATGACGGGGAATTATAAAAATCTCAATCAGTTTGCCCGACGGAAGTTGAAGGCTACTCAAGAAAAACTCAAGGAGGCTAAAGGGAAGCGCCCAACACCAAAATTGAGGAAATACACTTCAAGGCTCCAAATTTTGGCCTCTGCTTCACAACATGTTGCTGAGAACCCTTGAGGGTCATGCTCACCAAGTTTGGGCGAATTTCGACATATTTTGGTTTTTTGTCATTTTTGGGTTTTTGGCCAAAACTCATGGGCATCGCCATTCCAGTTTGGGGCATCATCAAAGGATGAAAATGGTATCATTGGATGCCATAATTTCAGGAGCAAATACTCAGTAATTTTTAGGACATTTGAAGATCATTTTCTCCCCCAAAATGGCAAAAAATGCTCGCTTTTTCTACACTCTGCGCTGTTTATCAACAAGGTTTATTTTTTGGGTTTTTACACATTGGCCTATTTTTGGAGGAATTTCAGTGGTCAGTTGGGAGAAAACTAACCATTTTCAGAAATTAGGCACTCATAGCTTTCCAACAAGCTATCATGAGTCTCATTTTGACACCGGGAAGGCTTCCAAAAGTTGCCGGCAAGTCAGGGGACCTTTTGCTGATGTATTTTTTGAGTATTTTTGTAAAAATTGAACCTTTCAAAACTGCTTTTTCCTCATGTGCGTTTAGCTATTTTTGCACATGGGAAGTTATGAAAAGTCAATTTAATTCCCTCTCTTAGCATTTTTTAGATATTTTATGAGATATTTTGTTCCTTGGGCTTTTCAAAGCCTCAAGGACAAAATAAGATATTTTGGATAGGCCAATGAGATTGCAAGTTGAACTAAAAGGTTTTCCTCACTTTGGCCTATATATTCCAAAGGATTTCAATGTAAACAGGGCTGAACTTGCTGAATAGAAGCAATATATGGTCATATAAGCTTTGGAATAAATACTTGTCTCATGCTTTTGGATAGTCTCTTGAATGTTTTTAGATGATGAAAGAGGATTGTTGTTGGATTCCATGACTTGGTAGAATGGTATAGTGTCTCTCTCTTTGTTTTGTTTCCTATTTTTCATTCATAAATCCATGTTCTTGCTTGCTATAGGACAGTAGAGAAAAAATTTGAGACATGCCCTTGGAGGCACCTCAAATTTCCTGTTTCTTCATAGCTTCCATGTTTTCTTCATTCTTAGTCACATTAAAGAATTCTTGATTTCTCTTTAATAACTTAAGGATATTGTTGCTTGTTTCATTCATGGTTTTATGCATGCTAAGTATTATTTACGGTATGCCTGCTTACTCATGGCTAGCCATAGCTCCATCCATGAAATTTCTCTTTGACTGATTAGATTGTCATTTGTTGAACCAAGGAGGTCTTGTTCTGATCTTGCCCTTTGCCTAAGACTATGAAATCTTGTTTTCAAAGTGCCCAATAACTTGAAGTACTATGTTTAGGCGTTCTGGCATAGTGATTTGAGTTGTTTGTCTCTCTTAAGTGTATTTTCCCCAAATTTTGATAGCCATTTCCCAAAGTTGGAGAGTTATATATCTCTATGCATGGCTTGAATGTTTATTTCTATGCATTGATTAGCTTAAAGTTGCATTTCTCATGATTAATGGTTTGTCCTACCATGTTTATGTCAGCTATTAAACTAGTTATGCTTGAAATCCTTTGTTGTTCACAAACTTGATGTCCATCTTACTCCATTTTTCCCAAAGATCCTTTCTACCTCGAATCAAATCGACCCTTCAACAACCTTGTATCACCATCTGATAGCTTTCTTGACCTCTTCGAACCCATAGCCCAGTTGATCTGAAATATTTTTACCTATCTTATATCTTTGATCAGTTTCATCCCTCACAACCTAAAAACCAAAACCAAAAAACCTACCTCATAACTAGCCTAAAATCAGAACACAATAAGAAAACACACAGATATCCCTTACACAAATAGAGAGAGCCCTCTCTGAGTCGAGGAAGGCTAGGTCCTTGGGCTCCAAATATTGGTTTGATGTTACACTGTCATTTGGCTTTCCAATCAGCCAAATCACGGGACACTAACATAATGGCGATCACGGTGGGACTATGAGTTAGTGACAATCTAAGTACACCTTAGGAGTCCAGAAAATCCCTTGTCTTCAAGAATACCTGCCATTTAGCCACCTCATCGCCACACTAACATAATGGCGATCACGGTGGGACTAACTGAGTACATAACAGTCTAGCAAACTCTTTTAGATTCATTAGTCTTTGAAACTTAAACAGGCAAGCAGTCCATAGAACCATTTAGAGTAAACTCTTTTTATTATCACCACCCTAGAAAAGTGATGAAATAGGTTTAGAATACTTTAATAAGCCATAGGATGCACACAGCAACTCAGAAAAACCCCCAAAAATCCCTTAGATTGGTTTTTGTCAGTATTGGTGGTGGACCATACCAATATCCCCTCAAAACAACTAAAAATCCACCTGGCGACTCCACTAGCCTCCAGTAGGCCTTACTACCTTGCTAAAATTTAGAATAATATCCGATCGACCTATCCCACCGCTCACTAACATAATGGCGATCACGGTGGGACTCTGAGTTAGTGACAATATAAGTACACCTTAGGACTCCAGAAAATCCCTTATCTTCAAGAATACTTGCCATTTAGCCACCTCATCGCCACACTAACATAATGGTGATCATGGTGGGACTAACTGAGTACATAATAGTCTAGCAAACTCTTGTAGATTCATTAATCTTTGAAACTTAAACAGGCAAGCAGTCCATAGAACCATTTAGAGTAAACTCTTTTTGTAATCGCCACCCTAGCAAAGTGATGAAACAAGTTTATAATACTTTAAAAAACCATAGGATGCACACAGCAACTCAGAAAAACCCCAAAAACTCCCTTAGATTGGTTTTTGTCAGTATTGGTGGTGGACCATACCAATATCCCCTTAAAACAACTAAAAATCCACCTGGCGACTCCACTAGCCTCCATTAGGCCTTACTACCTTGCTAAAATTTAGAATACTATTCGATCGACCTATCCCACCGCTCACTAACATAATGGCGATCACGGTGGGACATTGAGTCAAAACATCCTAGGTATCCCTTAGGAACTCTCAAAATCTCAGTCAAACTTATAAGAGTAAATTCTGGTTGTCTCACCATCCTAGAAAAATGATGATTCAGCTATAGAACACTCTTACAAACCTTAGGATCACATAAAACTCAAAAAATCCCAAAACATTCCCAGATTGGCTTTTCCCTAGTTACTGGTGGTGGACAATAGCTACATCTTTACAAAAACAACCAAGTTCCACCTGGCGACTCCACTAGCCTCTAGTAAGCCTAAAAACTCCATAAAAGACTAAAAAATTCATAAACCATACCTTTCTGCTAACTCATCCTTCCAAAAGCTTAAAACTTAGGGTGGAAACTCTGTAATCAGTGACAAACTAAGTATAACTTAGAGATTCAGAAAACCTCACCTAAACATAGGAGATAAGCAGAAGTCTTCTTGCCAAGAGAACCATTAGCTTGTCCACACAGCCTAGCAAACTGTCGAAACCAAGTGAATCACTCTTCTTTGCAAGTTTCCATCTCAAAGTTTGCTATAAAATATTTTCTTAAAAGCATCTTTGATAGTGTTGGTGGTGGACCATAGTTCTCATAGAAATCCACCTGGCGACTCCACTATTCAATCTTTTTTTTTTACCATCCTTCACATTAGTAAAACCCTAGAGAGGCCATCCATCCAAAAACAATCACAAATACCATCCTCTCTAAACTCTAGACCAGAAATATGGCTTCACGAAGAATCAACACCGGATCTCATCCAGACCCAAGTCCCCCTATCATAGTAGATGACCCAGAGAATATTCTGTGGCAAGCTTCCAAAACTAGAAATTTAGCTACTGATAGGTCCATCTGTAAAGCAAGATCAGTACCTGAACATCTCACAGCCTTGCAGGATTCCCCCTTTGACTTAAAATCAGCAAAAACCCTTTTTAGAAGCAAGTCACAAAGTAAAATAGATTTTGATGATCTTGAGCCCCTAGATCTGCCACAGAGTCCTAGTAGAGAAGCCTCACCTACCACACCTCCCGACCTTCAGCCTCTCCATCACTTTGGCTCCTACCATCCCTAATCTGCTCAAAATCAGATCACTAGTCCAAGTACATCTGCCACACCCATCCAAGCCAAAGAAAACATAGAAAAGGTAATTGACTTTTTCGTTTTCAAATGAAGTTAAAGGGACCGTTGCAAGCTCATTTGAAATTTTCAAAGCACAAACAAAGCCTCCCCTTAGCTGCTCACTGGACCGAAGAAGTGTTTTCGAGGAAGTTCACGGAGTTTTCAGGCTTTTTAGACCACGCAGCGTGCCTGGAAAAATGCGTGGCGCGTTCAGGTGAAATTTTGAAAAGGAGTTGTATTGTTGCACGGTGCGCCTGTAGCGGCGCACAACGCACCTGTAGGTGCGGTCACAATTTCCCGAAGGCCGACTCGACACCGTTTCTATTGTGCGGCGCCTTCCCTTTTCAATGTGCCACGCATATGTTAATAGTCCAAACGCCTTCAAAAAGTCTTGAAGCTGCTCAACTCTTCAAGCAAAGGCCACCATCGATATTCAAGGTATTTTTGTGTACCTCCTTGGTATATTCAAATTTCTAAAAGGGTGATCAATGCTGTGTTTTTCAAAGACTAAATGGTGGTGAAATAGTGAAGGTCTTGGTAGGAAATTCAAAGTGATTTGTTAAAATTTATTGACAAAGTTTGTCACAGTGGGAGACTGGTGGGGGGTTCATTTTAGCTTCAAAGAGCCTAAACTTCCCTAAAAACAGTGCTAAACATCACACTACCTGCAAGACAAAAAAAACACTGTTTTAGTGGTTTTTTCAAGTATTAAGGGTATCCTAACTACTTTAGCATAAACCACAAACTCTGTTAGCTATATGTATTGGTGAAAACAGTGGTAAGGAGGGTTGAATTTTTTGTTTAAAGATCCGAGATTGTTGTGGCTATGATTTCCCAACATTGACATAGTGAAAGTGGTGGGTTTTTATTGATGTCAAAAGACCTCATAAACTACCCTCAAAACAGTGTTAGAAGGTGAAGCAATGTTTGTAAGGAAAGCATAGTGATTATTTAAATAAGTAAAATAGTGAAACAACTGCTAGCTCATTTGTCCCATAAAACAAGTTGTGGTGAAAAATATTTCAAACTCAGTCTGGAGGTTTTTTATCTGCCTGTGAATGTGAAACAGTGAAGTACAAGAGAAGTGTTTTTGATTGAGAGGGGTGTTTTGTTCACTGCAAGGCTATTTTTGCTTACACTAGAACACAAAGAGCTTTGTGACCTTACCCAACACAGTGATCATTTGATTGTGTGTACCTTTTTGTTTGTCTACGTGCTTGTTATTATAACTACTTGTTGACTGACATACAAAGGGAATCAAGCAGTGATTTGGAAGGAGCAGAGAGCTGATATTAAAGAACCATTTCACACAAAATTTGAGGAAATTCGCCTTGGTCAAACAGTGACTAACAAAGAAGGCAGAGTTCTGTTTGAGAAAGCATTTCAAAAGCCATTTGAGGCAGCTTGGTGTTGCAGAGAGCATTCAAAACAAGATGCCTCCCAGGAAGGATAGTCGGAGTGGCTTGCATAAGAGATTTGAGCCTACTTCCACTGAAGAAGTGAATGCCCACCCATCAGTCTTGTTCAATTTCCATGAGGTTGGGAGTTTATATTTTTGTCAAAAAGTGCAAGAGGTGAAGAGCTTTTTTCCTTTGACACATCTTTGTGCTTTGAGGTTTCAAGACAAGCATTTCCAGCTAGCAGGCCTTGATTTCAAATTCTCTCCAAGGTCCATCTCCAAGGCCACTAAAATCCCCTATATTGGGGAGAAGTGGTTTAAACAAAGCCATTTGGACTCAGAAGATTACAAGCCCTTTCTAAAGCCTGAGCCCAGAGATTCATTTCCTTCTATTTTCCCCTTCTCATATCTTTTGACCAGCTACGCCCCCCTCATGAAGATCATCATGAAATACTTCACTTGTGAAGGAAGATTCTCCCGAGTCTATGCCTATCACATTCGACTGCTCATGCATTTCACAAGGGCCAAGTTGCTAAATCTTCCTTTCTTCTTACACAAGAGCATTAAGAAAATGGCCTCCACTATTCAGAAAAAGCCTCCTTCATAGCAAACAACCTTCCTCTTGCATCACTCTCTCATCAAAGTCATCATTATTCATCAGCTTTAAAAGAGGGAGGTCTCTTGGGATACTTTCATCACCCATCTTGATTTCTCCATTGTCCCTCCAATTCACACATCCCCTACACCTCCTACTCACCATCCTTTGCCTTCTTCTAGTAGACCTATTCCCAAAAATTTCAAGTTTACCAGAGAATAAACAAAGGAGCCTGAAGAAGGAGAAGAGCATGACCATGATGAGGAGGAAGGACATGAGCAAGAAGAGAAAAGTGATGATGAGCAGCAGCAAGGGGATGAAGAAGAAAGTGCTGATGAGCAGCATCATAGTGAGACTGAATAACAGCAGCATGAAGGTGATGAATAGGGGCAGCATGAAGGTGATGAATAGGGGCAGCCAAAAGGTGCTGAACAGGAGCAACATGAAAGTGATGAACATGGGCATCCACAAGGTGCTGAACAGTAGCGGCCATAGCTATATACACAACAACCACAACATGATGGACAACAGCCTCATAAAAAGGAGCAGCAACCTCAAGACGAAGAGGGGCAGCATGATAAACATATGCAAAACAGTGAGGAGGACAGCCCTCAAAGGGAGATGAAAAAAGACAGCCTAAGCATCCATGAAGAGATCCAAGACATTGGCAAAATTAGGAGCAAAGTGACAAGGGTAAAGAGCCCATGGAGCATGTTCTAGCTGCCTCTCCTAGGCAAGGGGCCATGCTTTCTTCTCCGAAGGTGGCCAAGCCCCAGACATCAAAGAAAAGGGTGCCTATAGTTGTAACTCCAAATGTGACTAGGGCCCTCCGAAGCAAGGGAAAATTGCCAAAGAAGCCCATGGTCGAATTTCCCAAGAGGAAGAGTACTAGAAGAGCCACCCAAAGCAAAGGGAAGGGAAAGGAAGAAAGCAGTCATGAACAGGAAAGGGAATTAGACATCATCCAAATCCAAAGTGATGATAGTGATAATGAAGCCCGGATCCTAGAAAATCTCTTGATCCATAGGGAAAGCCAAATTGATGCCTTCATGGCTGATCTTCATAGAGCTAGGAACTTCAATCAATTTTTGCAAATTCAAAACAAGCAGATGAGTGTCCATATGGCTGTTTATGAGACACGGGAAATCAAATACAAGAAGGAGGCCTCCAAAGCACAAGTGAGGTTGGGAGAAATTATGGGTGAGTTCGATGAAAGTGAAGGCGAAGATCAGCCTACGCAAAAGAGGCCAAGAACCATGGGGCTAAAAATGCCCTTGAGAAACAAAAAGAAGAATAAAATGCCCTTCTCTAATCTACCCCTCTCACTGCATTGTTCGAACAAGAGATAGAGAACAATCGGGAGGCATGGCTTGAGAGAGTAAATGATCACTTGGAGAAAAAATTTGAGAAGGCAAACAGGGACTTGGACCTTCAACAGAGGATGATGGGGCATTATAAAAAGCTCAATCAGTTTGCCCGGCGGAAGTTGAAGGCTGCTCAAGAAAAACTCAAGGAGGCTAAAGGGAAGCACCCGACACCAAAATTGAGGAAAGACACCTCAAGGCTCCAAATTTTGGCCTCTTCTTTACAACATGCTGCTGAGAACCCTTGAGGATCATGCTTGCCAAGTTTGGGCGAATTTCGACATATTTTGGTTTTTTGTCATTTTTGGGTTTTTGGCCAAAACTCATGGGCATCGCCATTTCAGTTTGGGGCATCATCAAAGGATGAAAATGGTATCATTGTATGCCATAATTTCAGGAGCACATATTCAGAAATTTTCAGGGCATTTGAAGATCATTTTCTCCCCCAAAATGGCGAAAAATTCTCGCTTTTTCTACACTCTGCCCCGTTTATCAGCAAGGTTTATTTTTTTTGGGTTTTTACACACAAGCCTATTTTTGGAGGACTTCCAGTGGTCAGTTGGGAGAAAATTAAAAATTTTCAGAAATTAGACGCTCAGATATTTCCATCGAGCTATCACGAGCCTCATTTCGACATCGGGAAGGCTTCCAAAAATTGCCGGCAAGTCAGGGGACCTTTTGCTGATGTATTTTTTGAGTATTTTGTAAAAATTGAACCTTTCAAAACTGCTTTTTCCTCATGTGCGTTTAGCTATTTTTGCACATGAGAAGTTATGAAAAGTCAATTTATTTCCCTCTTTTAGCATTTTTTAGATATTTTATGAGATATTTTGTGCCTTGGGCTTGTAAAGCCTCAAAGGACAAATAAGATATTTTGGATAGGCCAATGAGATTGCAAGTTGGACTAAAGGTTTTCCTCACTTTGCTTCTCTGTCCAAAGGCTTTCATTATACTTAGGGCTGAACTTGAGAAGATAAGGAATATATGGTCATATAAGCTTTGGAAGAAATACTTGTCTTATGCTTTTGGATTGCCTCTTGGATGCTCTTGGATGAATGAAGAAGGATTGTTGTTGGATTCCATGACTCGGTAGAATGGTATAGTGTCTCTTGCTTTGTTGTTGTTTTCTAGTTTTCATTCATGAATACATGTTTCTTGCTTGCTATAGATCAGTAGAGAACAAATTTGAGATCTGCCCATGGAGGCACCTCAAATTTCCTGTTTCTTCATAGCTTCTTTGTTTTCTTCTTCCTAAGTAACATTAAAGAATTCTTGACTGCTCTTTAATAATTTAGGATATCGTTGCTTGTTTCATTCATGGTTTTATACATGCTAAGTATGACTTACGGTACGCCCTGCTTACCTATGGCTAGCTATAGTTCCATCCATGAAATTTCTCTTTGACTGATTAGATTATCATTTTGTTTGAACCAAGGAGGCCTAGTTTCGATCTAGCCCTTTGCCTAAAACTATGCAAATCTTGTTGTTCAAAGTGCCCAATAACTTGAAGTATTGTGTTTAGGCGTTCCGGCATAGTGTTTTGAGTTGTTTGTCTTCCTTAAGTGTTTTCCCCAAAGTCTGAAAGCCATTTCCCAAAATTAGAGGGTCTTATACTTCTATGCATGGTTTGAATGTTTATTTCTATGCATTGATTAGCTTCAAGTTACATTTCTCATGATTAATGGTTTGCCCTACCATGTTTATGTCAGCTATTAAAATAGTTATGCTTGAAATCCTTTGTTGTTCACAAACTTGATGTCCATCTTACTCCATTTTTCCCAATGATCCTTTCTACCTCGAATCAAATCGGCCCTTCAACAACCTTGTATCACCATCTGATAGCTTTCTTGACCTCTTCGACCCCATAACCCAGTTGATATGACATCTTTTTACCTATCTTATTTCTTTGATCAGTTTCATCCCTCACAACCTAAAAACCAAAACCAAAAAACCTACTTCATAACTAGCCTAAAATCAGAACACAATAAGAAAACACACAGAGATCCCTTACACAAATAGAGAGAGCCCTCTCTGAGTCCAAGAAGGCTAGGTCCTTGGGCTCCAAATATTGTTTTGATGTTACACTGTCATTTGGCTTGCCAATCAGCCAAATCACGGGACACTAACAAAATTGAGACCAAGTCCTTTAGATTGAAGCATACAATTAGCCATTTCTTTTAAGGTCTGATTCTTCCTTTCAGTTACACCATTTTGTTGTGGAGTATATGGAACAATATGTTGCAATTGAATGTCATTCTTAGTGCAGAAGTTGATAAATTTCTTGTTAACATATTCTCCACCATTTTCTGATCTTAACTTAAGAATTTGATGTCCAGATTGTTTCTCAACAAAGGCCTTAAAGGAGAAGAACATGTTAAAAACTTCACTCTTGAGTTTTAAGAAGTATACCTAAGTGTGTCTGGAAAAATCATCAATGAAGGTTAAGAAGTACTTGCAACCAGAGAAAGAAACAACAGGAAGTGGACCACATAAATCACTGTGCACAAGCTGCAAAGGGGTTGAAGCGTGCCAAGAGGCACGTTTTTCAACACTATCCCAATGATGTTTTCTGAATACACATCCGGAGAAAACACCATCCTGGCAAGATACCATAGGAAGGCCCATCACCATATTTTCCTTACATAGAGTTTGAAGAGAGCGATAGTTTAAGTGACCAAATCGCTCATGCCAAAGTTTGCTCACATCATCATTATGAGCAACAAAAACTGAGGGAAGAGATGATGACCCAAAGTTGTCAAACTTATACAACCTTGTGGAATCATCAGTAATGCCAGTAGCTAAAATATGTTTAGGATCTTTGAGGTCCTTGATTACAACATCATGAGGTGAGAATTCTACTATTTTCCCTTCACCTGAATGAGTTATCTGATAAACAGATAGAAGGTTGCATGACAAGGTAGGAACACAGTACATCATTAAACTGACCATTATCTAGATGAATGGTTCTAGATCCTACAACACTAAGAGATCTATCATCACCAACATAAATATGTTTGGTGTTACAATCATTTAAAGAAGAAAACATGGCTTTATTTTTTGCCATGCGATAAGAAGCTCCAGAATCAATGAGCCACTCATGAGAATGAGAAGAGGAAGATACATTTAATGCATAACCAGATCTTGATGCTTGACAACCACAAGTAGAAAGTGCCATTCCTGAAGATGAAGGTGAAGAGTGCTCCAAATTGATGTTGTGATTCTTCATTGCTGCTTCTAAGGCTTCTATCTTCTTAAAACATTTGGGCTCTATATGGCCATCACGATTGCAAAAGTTGCAATGTCTATCTATATTCTTTCCTTTGTTTTTATATGCCTTATCATTTTGGTGAGTTTCTTTTTCAGTTTGTGGCTGAAATTGCTTAGGACCCTTGTTTGGTTTCAGACCATACTTTTTAGGATACTTCTTCTTGGGATTCTTTTGATATGATTGTTGTTGGGCTGCTAAGGCTTTCTTAGAATCATTTCCAGAAGTGATAAGACCAAGGTGTAAGAGTTTTTCTTATTCTCTTATCAAAGAATTGCAAAAGACATCAAAAGAGGGGTTCTTGTAGGCAGTTCCTGAAGAAATGATGGCTTTTCTAGTGGAATGGAAGGCAAAAACAAATACAGATTATGTAGGGCCAAGCTTAGCAAAATGCAATAAATGAGGCTACCATCTTCCTTTTTGATCTTACAACCTTCTAAAAGAATTGAAATGGTCTTGAATTTGGACAAAAAATCTTCAATGGAGGAGAAATTATTTGGGTCCAAAGTAAGCAACTCATTTTCAAGCTGGTGGGCCCAAATTTGATTTTGAATACCAAAAACAACTTTTAGCTTTTCCAGGGCTTCATCAGGGGTGTCAATGTCAAGGATATGAAATTAAAGATCTTGAGAAATGGACATTCCTATCAACCCTCGTGTTTGATCTTGTTTATTTTCCCATTTAGCAGCTTTATCATCATAAGAAGGTTTAGTTTCTTGTCCTGTGGATATTTTATAAAGCCCTTTACTTCTAAATATATGTACCATGTGAGGTAGCCATTGGAGATAATTGGTGTTGTTAAGAATAACCGAGCATGCACTTTCCATTTAAAAAAAAAACTGAAGCTGAGAAAAGCTGAAACTAACTGCTCCAATTGAACAATCTTGAAAAATTAGGCCATTTAAAAAAAATGGCTCGAAAAACGGCTTAAAAAACAACTTCCGGATGAAGAAGTTATGCCTTTTGAAAAATATGAGTTGTAGATGCTGAATAGTTATAGGAACGAGATGAAGTGCGGCTTTTTTAAAAAAAATCCGTCCCTTTGAACAAATTTTTTTTACAAAAGAAGCTTGAGAAGGAGACTTGAACCCAAGACCTCTATTCTCATAAACTAACCCCTCACCAAGTGAGGTAGTAAAAGGACATTATTGTTTGAAAGGAGGAAGGGGTTTTGTTTTGTTTTTTTTTGTTTTTACTCTTCGGTGTGCATGTCTTTTCTTGCAAAAAAAAAAAAAACACAAAAAATTGAGCAAAAAAAAAACGAAATGCAAAGCCTTACGATAGAATGTTAGATTTTCGGTTAGCCTTACCAGCAACTATCCTTTTTTTCACTATTTCTGATTTCCCGAGATCGCACAAAGACAGGGGGGAAAGAGCATACGTAGCAAAAAAAAATCCCTTTTCCTGTTTCTATTTTTCCAAGATCGCACAAAAAAGAGCATACACAAAGGAGAGGGTATAGATCTGAAAAATAAATAAAACCTAAAAACCGAAAATAAAAAAAGGGAACTGAAATAAGTAGAACTATTAACAAATATAACTGCAAAACAGATGATTTATACCTCCAAATCTAAATTGTCATAACTTGGGCAGCCAGAAACCTTTTCGCATGAAATGAAAGGCATTCCTCACTGTAACAGACGCTCCAGACACAACTGTGTAGTTCTCCAAACCCAAAAATGTTCAGAAATAGTATATCTACAAAACGACATCCATGTGTAATCAAACTGGCTTCAGATTTTGATCAACAACGGACACAACCCTCAAAATAGCTCTGATACCATGTAGGAATTTACAAGGTAAGTTCCATAGATCAAGAACCAAAGGTCACCACTCACAAATAGATCACACATTAGTACACCAGTATAATCGCGTGGTTAAAACCCTAAAAGAGGGAAACAGTCCACAACCTGAACCAACGCGGCCACTTCAGGCAATTTATTAATAGAAAAAGAAAAGTCACATATGTTTCTCTCATAAACGGTTATTGGAAAAATGACCCTCCATGCTCTTTAAATAGAGATCATGGACCAATCAGGTGTTAAGCCACAGATCAAGTGTCGTTAATACCAAGGTGAGAGATAACCGTCAGATCACTACAAATCATGACCGTCGGATTATAGGTTACAAATGTACATGGTAAAGAAACACACTTTACCTAACTCTACACTAGACTAAGTTATTCTTAACTATTTCCTATGTGTCGGAATATCCTAACATCCCCCCTTAAGAACAACTTGGGATAGGATTGAAGGATTTAAAAAGGTGACACAAAAGGGTCTATTTTACCTCCCCTATATGTCCTAAAAACTTGGGATAGGGTTGAAGGATTTACAAAGGTGACACATATTACCTTTTCCAATTGTTTGCCTGCATAATCAGAGGCCATAGTTAGTTCTATGAGATGTTTTCTGTAACCTCTCGACTTGGTCGACTACCGTGTAGTCCATAGGCCCGACTCGGTAGTTGGTCCCGTGATAGGTCGGAGGACATGGAATATTTTCCCTTTTCGAAATTTTGCTGCATGGCCCAACCTATGATTAGGCCCTAATCGTCTAATTCTAAACCTCGATCCAAAATACACCTAAATCTTGAATCAAAGAAGTTTCGAACAAAACACAAGGGAGAAGCAAAACCTTGAGCCATGGAACCCTTCTTATTGACCTTTTAATATGTAAACTTTGACCTGCAATAACCCTTGATGTAGAAGGCCTTTTCTAGACTTTAGCATACCATTGGAGATAATTTTCAAAGCGTTATCCAAATATGTCATTTCTAGATACATCTGAGCTAGTTTCCTGAGGCATAAATGTTATTAAAGCCTGGGCCATCCACCCATCATAGCTATAATATTTTATAGATTCTTTGCATATACTGCTACTATGATGGTTCTATACTAAAGATTACAACAACCATAAGGACTCCCCCTGATTTGAACACTTCATACATCTGCTATCATCACCCATTTAACATTAAGATAGCATATTTGACATCAATTCCAACACACGTGATTCCACTTTCCATCCTAAAGTGGCAACTTTCCAACACCATTTTTTCATAATAACAATTTCCCCATGATGTGTGAGGTTAGGAGTAAGCGTATAGCTGAAATACGTAGCATTTTTCTAATATGATGATGAGACATACTAACTTCTCTAGAGATAAAGAAAATTATTGTAGAGATGTTTAAGGGAAGATCCTTGAATGCGAACTAAAATAAAACCATGCTCTACAGAAATATTTATACAAAAGAGTCTATACGAGGTGAGCATGTCCCATGCTCATTATGACGACTATGACTAAATATTACAATCATATAGGAAAGGTCTTGTCAGGTTAGTGTTGTTGTGGCTAACATGCTGATGGATGAAGAAGATAACTCCTTTCGCACTCAAGGGAATCTCTAGCAATTAGGATGAAATGTTTCCCCCCATGCATAAAATACAAAGAAATATTGAATTAGGTGTGATGGGATGCATAGGTCTTTGACTAAATGAGAGAACTGCAATGGTTATAAAGTATGATACTACACTAACATGAAAACTTATACTGGTGTCCAATGTCAGGGAGGTAGATGTTTGTAACATGATGGTTCAAAAGTCATGATCAAAAGAGCTAAAAGTATGGAAGGTATTGTTAGCCCCCTGTAAATTTTTGACAGGCAAAGTAGGGGGCTAATTTTTTTTTGAGACCTTCAATGAATGCATCTCCCTTGGAGACACATCATCCTTGGAGTCTCCTGTGCCTTTGCCCGATGATGAAGTTCCCACTGCTGTATCCATGCAAGAAGATTCTCTGATTGTGACAAATTGTGTTCCTAAAAGCCTTCATTTACCCCTTGTACCCCTGAAAAATATCCCTTTTCTTCCCCTTTTCCCTTTGTCAAAGTCCCCCTTTCTTACCCCCGAAATTCCCCCCTAAGCCTTCTAAATCATTCCTATGCCCCTTTTAAACCACGCATACACCCTTGGTTTAGATTTATAAACCCTCATCCTTTCTATCGTTACCTTTGTTTGGCCTCGAATTACATTAAAAAGGGGTTAAAAACCCACTTTTAACTTTATAATAGGCATTAGCCCCTTTCAACTAGCCCCCGCTCCTTTTCCTCCACGTAACCGGCCGCTAGAACCACCCGCCAGCCCAAAGAGCGCCTATCTCATATGTTCATCGGGCGCAGTTTCGACCGTTGATATTTGTAGATCGGAAGGTGATCGTCAGCTTCGCAACGCCCATGGTCGTCCCCATGGCTCAACCCATTCACCGCATCTTAACCGTCCATTTACCCGCTAGATCCGACAGTTCGCAGTTCATTCATATCGAGTGCATTTTCAATCGTTGATCTGTACAGATCTGATGGTGTGGAATCCTCCCGTCCCGGTGGTCCCCGCCCGCTTTCACTGTTCAAACCCGGCGGTTTCTATCGCACCGCTTTTGGGAAGTTGGCGGTATTTTCTCATCGGCCAGCGATTCCATACACCGCGCGACACACGTCCACCTGTACAATTTCAAAACCACCATCCATCGCGCATTATTGTTCGGACATGGATGCCCAGCGATATTGCCGTGAACCATCCGATCTGGGGCAGGCCATCCAACGGTTATCGCTCACCGAAGATGCGCGATCGTTAGCTCAGATGCGCACGCGATAACTTAGGGTACGACATGCCATCCAGTCAATCTCCACCGTCGATCTGATCTGCAGATCGACGGTCCACATTTAATCACCCTCCGTAATTTTTCACCGTCGATCTCCTCCTAGGATCGGACGGTCTACATTTGTCTTCCCCCCGTTGTTGACTATTCCACCATCGCCCAGTCCCACCACATCACTGTTCCACGTGTCTCCTTCGTACATTTGTCCGCCCGTGGTGTATATCCATTCCAAGGTCAAATTTCATTATTTTTACGTTAAAACCTCCACCCCAACGTTTCTCATGCTTTCTCCATGGTGTCATGTTTTCCTCCATTGTTGCCCATGCAGTCATCATCCTCGTCTGCATCGCGCTGCCACTATCATGCTCGTCCATACCACCACCTCCATACGTGTTTTTGGTAAATTTTTTCATGTTTTGCAGTTTTATCAGGCGGTAAAACCCGCCATGGTTCATATATGCCATTGTAATGGCGCAGTTCACAGAGGAGGCTGAATTTAGAGCCTAATTCCACAGAACACTATTCGGAAAAGGTGTCTGAATCATAGATTTCATCCAAGGACAGAGTTAAAGCTCTGCAAACCCTATCTGGCACCATTTAAAGCTCTAATTGCATAGACAGAGATTGTACAGGAGCAACAGGGAGCTCGAGATAAGAAATAGAAGACTTTTGGGCTCCTTCAGGGATTTTGGAAGACAGAGGACCAAAATCAAAGACCCCGTGGATCGTTCAGACGATTCAATGCACAGAAATATAATACTATCAGGGTTTCCGTATCGGCAGAACGATCTTCCATGAAAGGACATGGTACACATTACTGTTTCAGTTTACTTTATGTCCAAATGAAGTTTTCTGCCCTACACCATCAAAAGCATTTGTTACATGGTATGGCAGACCCTAACATCATTATTCTGCCTGTTGTGCAATCCACCAGAACACTGCAACGAGTACCAAAGATAAATGCTCAGAGTAAAACCAGATGGGGCCTCGACCCTCCTACTGCTTCAAATTGTTAATGCTGCATTTAAGTTTACAACTACCATTGTCTTTCTTTCCTCCTATAAGAATCCAAAAGAACATATTGTAAAAGGTTGTTGTTGGGCCGTTGTTGTCCAGTTGCTGCTGTTGCAGTCATAGGGATTCATTCTTACTGTTAGAACAATCTTGGGAGGGATTAGTAGAGTAGTTTGTATTATAGTAGGCTGGGAGGAGAAGTCTGGATTGTATGAGCCATTGAGCTTAGTGTACACAACTCGTTTTGCATCAACTAATCAAAGCACATTTCACAGGATCCTAGTCTATTACTATTGGTGATGTTTTTTCTCACTCTGTTTATTACATTTTCATGCTATTTCATTTTCTACTGGCTCACATCAGAATATTGGCATAGCATTCACCCTTTTTAGGTGCCCTATGTTTCTGCTCTCCTTGCCTTCAATGTTTTCTGCTATATGTGTATCTGAGGATTGGTTTCAGTCAATTTAACCAGTGTAGTGGATGTTATTGCCTGCTCTCTGATGTATGAATTGAATGGATTAATTCTTAGATGTTCTTGTTGGGTTCATGCCGGAAGATTTGGGAACACTGGGGATTAGAGTTAGCATTGTCCACTAGGATCCTTGTGTGACCATCTGGCCTTTCCTAAGATCTCTTTGTTAAACTTGTCTCTGTTTTTCCCTTTGGAGCATGCTAAAGCTGACCTGGAGTTAAATGACCTCTGGTATGATCTATAAGTTGCCCCTTTTTCCCTTCTATGAGAGCTGCCTTTGAGTATGTCCAAGCAGGTCTGGAGTTAAATGACCTCTGACCTAATCTATAGACAGAAAATTGGTTTTTTTCCTTCTTTCACTTTCTTTCCTTAATGTTCCATTCCACCATCTATCTAAAGAGATCCTTTAGTATATATGACTTTCCCTTTGAAAGCCTTGGCTAGCTGTTGCAAGTAATTCTCCTTTCATGACTCCATAGCCCAATGGATGGCACTTTCTTGACCTATCCTCTTTGCTGAAACATCTTGCTATTTTGTTCCTTTCCTCCCATTGCTTTCTCGGTCTATGATCTCATGACCAAATCAGCGACCAACCAACAAAATCATTTTAAAACCCCATTTGTGCTTCATAACTAGCCTAAAATCTCATTTTGAGCTCCAAAGATATATCATTCTTTGTTCTAATGGAGAGATCCCTCTCCGGGTCCAAGAGGGCTAGATCCTAGGGCCCCAAAGCAGTTCTGATGTTGTCTCATCTTTTGGTCTTGCCAATCTGGCAAAAACATGGGAACCCCAACAGGTATAAAAATAAATCACCTAAGGTTGGAGCATTAATTTAGGTGGAGACAGTAAAAATAATAATGTTGAGTATATGCCCGTGGAGTTGGTAGGACATCTAGGGGGAGGTAAATAACTGTTCTGACTGTCGTGGTATGGTATGATCAAATTGTGGTCTATTTTATGTGTATGAGATGGGTAAAAGATAAAGGTACAACCAAGGGTGCCTGAGGACTATTGCCAAGAAATTGACATAAAAATATGGGTGAGATTACTTTTGCAGAAAAAATCTTTATACAATTTCCAAAAGAATTTCAAAATGGTTTTGGAGGTAAAAACACAAATATAGGTGCCCTATAATGATGATGCAAGTAGTTTTTTGTATATGTTGGGGGGCCTATTGGTTTGTCTCAGTGCGAGGTGGATGAAATGGATGTGATTATGTAGATGGTCTGCCGCAATATGGATGAGTGGTAGGCCAAGTACATAATGTGGTAGTGGATTCATTATGATTCGAAAAATAATAGTGGCTCAAGAGGAAGGTGGAAAGAAGTAAGAAAAGAAGAGAGATATAAGGTTGATCTTCAATTCATGCGAATGAACTGGTTCCCAGGCCCGAGAAAGTGATCATGGATACCAATGTTGTCAAGGGGACTGTAAACTAGTGTAATCCATGTGGGTGGACCTCTATCGACCAACATGGATGTTTACCATGTGCAGGTGGAAGGTGATGGTAAATGTGGCCAAGATGGAAGACCTTATGGTTTATTTTAGAGAAATGTTGCTATAATATGCATAGTTTATGAGGAAACCTATCATGTTGAGTGTAGAATGATAACCTAACTATTGATTGTCACTGGGGGAATGAGTTTAATATGAAGCTGCAGATAACCTGCAACTTTAAAAGAAAATACCCCAAGTGAAAACATCCATGTATAATAATATGAAAACTGGAAAGTACTGAACAAGATGTATACAAAAATAGGATGGTGCACCTGAAGGGTTCTTTTTAGAGGGATATTTTCCTGAAAATGAAAACTTTTGGTGAATTGAATAAAGTATACCATGAGTTCTATGAATATGTCATGATCTCAATGAATAGAGATTTTTTGAAAGGATCTAGTGGGCTCCTTGGGATAGAGGAGAGGTGGAAAACCTTCAGTCAAAGGTCCATAAGTGGTGAGCCCAAGTTGAGGCTACCGAGTAGAGGGAGTTGGATGTGTTACAATGGTTTTCAAACGTGCAGGTGGATATGCCTAAGGAAGGATGGGATATGTTGGGATAGGACATCATCGAGAGGATGGTGACTCCAGATAAGTCTTGGCATCTAGTCCTCTGTCGGGTGGCCATTACAGTAGCCATGATGTGGCCCATTTTGGGACTAAGACAGACAGAGGGAGCAGGGCCTCCAATGGGTGGTGCAGGGGGAAATGAGCCCAAAAATTAGATGTATTTTGGTCATGTACCATGGGACACACCGATTATGAGGATGCTCCCATATATTTGTAGATGACTCATTTTTTCTGGTGATGACCAACTGATGTACATAAACTCTTATTTTTTGATGTATATATATGAGATCCTATTTTTGTGTCTGTCACGATGTGTCTTCTATGTGTGTGATGCTTATATACATGTGATGTACATGAATTTTATTGATGTGATGGATTATTTTTATGTTTTATATGTCTCAATGATGACTTGTATGTAATGATTTCCAATATAGTATTTGATTAGAAATGCAGTAAACAACATGATTTTGAATTATTGGTATATGTGAAAGTGTGATATGGTTAAAACCATGTGGTAATTGTTGTGCATGTAGGTGTTTCCATAAAAGTAAAGGGTCATGAGCATTAAAGGTCCTCATCCACTGCGATACAACAAGGTGGGAGTTAAGGAACACATGCAGGTGATTGACACCTAAAGGAGAGGTGTCAGCCAACAGGATAATGATGACATCATATTCTGCTTGATTATTAGTGGCTAACCCAATACAGATTCCATTCTGATGAAGAATCGTCTGATCATAGGAGTATATGGCCTAGGTTGTTGAAGTGAGATTTTGTGACTTTCGAGAAGCATCGTCAGTGAACCCATGGTGGTAGGTTGTCGAATAATCCATCTATGACACAAGGTGAGAGTATAGTTTAGATTACATCAAATAATGAGGTGATCATCATAAAAAGTAAATCATGGCACATAGATTTACATCATGTTGGGGTTCCCATGTTTTGGCAAGGTTGGTAATACCAAAAGATGAGACAACATCAGAACCACTTTGGGACCTCAGGATCTAGCCCTCCTGGGTCCAGAGAGGGATATCTCTGTGTAAGCAAAGGTTTTATGTCTTTGAAGCTCAAAGGTTAATATATTAGGCTAGTTATAGGCACAGGGTTTGTTTGTTTGATTGTTTGTTTGGTTGTTGGTCATCAGGAAAGAAGGGTTCAATGTAAGACAAGGATGAGCAAAGAGGATTTAGGCAGAGGTAAAGTATTCCAGGGAGCATTCAAAACCATTTGGAAATGGAGTCAGGAAAGGATTTTCTTGCTAATCAATATGCAGGCTTTTAGTTGGGCTAGTCGTCTAAAACATTGGATCTTAAAGATGATTGTGTGGTATGGAATAGTAAGGGAGGAGGAAACAATAAAGATTTATAACACAAAGTTAAAGACCTGAGATCAGAGAGAGACTTTGAACTCTCAATGCTTCGGCCTCCAGCTTGAGGGATCTTATAAAGGCCAGCTGGTTGCACAAGGATCCTAGTGGACAGGGCTAAATCTAATCCCTAGTGTTCCCAAATCTTCCAGCTAAATCCTAACAAGAACATCTAAGAACAGATTCATTTAATTCATACATCAGCTAGCAAGAAATAACATCCACTACACCGGTTAAATCAACTGAAATCAACTCTTAGATAACAAATTTAGTAGAAAACATCAACGCAAGGAGAGCCGAAACATAGGGTACCTAACAAGGGTAAATCCTATGCCAGATTTCTGATGCAAGCCAGTAGAAATGAAATGAAATTGAATGCAAGTTAATAACAAATACAGAGATAGAAAAACATCACTACTGCTTTAGATTAGGATCTAAAGAAATGTGCTTGTCATATTAAAAAGCAATACCAGTCAAGTACAACATTGCCAATAGCTGGATACTCAGTTTGAAAACATTTTCCTTAGCCTATCTTACAACTTTACATAGAGACCTTGTCTCAAAAGAAACAGCTTGTAATTCTATGATAACTGATCAACAACCTTTACAATGAGTTCCTTCTTGAATTTTATAGCTGAAGAGAGCAGAGGAGCTAGGTGAAACACTAAATGAAGCATTAAACTTGGAAAATAAAGAGGGCTGAAGCCCATTCTGTTTAAACCCTGTGAATTTATCTCTGGCACTCTTTTGGATGCAAGAGTGGTCTTCTCTAGGCTTCCATTTACCCCAGTATATCTTTGATGTACTTTGGCTGCAGTACTCTGTAGTACTTTATGGTGAATTAAACAAAAAACGTAGAATCATGATGCTAAGATCTGCCATATTGTGCAAAAAATGCTGCTGATAGCATATGATTGCTGTAGGGGAGAAAACATCACTTGGACACAATGTAGACTGAAACAATAATGTGTACCATGTTCTTGCTCAGGAAGAAACATTCTGCTGATTTGAAACCCTGATAGTATTATTTTCTGCGTGCTAGACCTTTCATGCAATCCATGATGTCTTTGAACTAGTACCTTTGCCTTCTAAAATCCCTGAAAAAACGCAAAAATATTCTATTTCTTGCCTCGAGCTCTCTGCTTCTCCCGTACTGTCTTTGTTTATGCAATCCGAGATTTAATGGCACTGGAGAGGGTTTGCAGAGTTTGAACTCTGTCCTTTGATGAAATTTACGATGCAGACACCTTTCCGGACATTTTTCTGTAAAATTAGGTTCTAAATTCAGCTCCTTCTGTGCATTGTACCTTTACAATATCGCATATGAATCATGGCGGTTTTCCGCCTGCCTATAACCCTGCAAAACACGAAAAAAAATTAAGAAAACCGTGCATGGAGAGGGTGGTGTGGAGGACTGCAGAAACGACGACGTGATACGGTGGACGACAATGCATGCAGAGGATATCATGGCAGAAAAACATGTAACAGTGAGAAATGCACTAGGCGACGTCAAAGTAGAAATTCCAATGAAAAACATTAACACTTTGACCTTGGAATGAAATTATATAGGGGACGGACGAGAAAAAGACGAACACACGTGGAAAAATGATGTGGTAGTACGGGGTTAATGGGCAGGCGTGAATTTAATCTGGGCCGTCCGATTTCCGGCAGAGATCGACGGTGGAAAAAATGTCGGAGGGTGATGGAAAGTGGGCCAGGGGTATGACGGCCTTGGGTTAACTTACGCGCAACTTCGTAGCGTGATCGTCGTTGGATGGAGAGCCCCAGATCGGACAATTGACGTGCATATCGCGCCGGATCAAATTCCGAACGTTAACGCGCGATGGGGGGGCGGTTTTTGAACAGTTTCGGAGCCACGTGTCGAGGAGTGAGTGGAATCGCTCTGAAAATAAAAATACCACCACCTCCGAAAGGCGGTGCGATAGAAACCGACGGTTTTCGAACGGGCGCGGCTGTGGGGACCACCGGGTAGATGAAATACGGACCGTTGATCTGTGGACTGAATGGATGGTTGAGACGCGATCGAAGGGGCGAATAGGGGAGAAATGGGTACATTGCGAAAAAAATGACCGTCAGATCTTACACAGACCGACGGCTGAGATTATTTCAAGGGCCGACAGACGAGTTCACCATCGCATCGGAATTTTTGCATTTACAAAGGATATGGATGCATGTGAAACCCCCGATTGCAATAAGCGCTTTTCGGATTAGCATCAGGTTCTAGTGCCAGGCTACATGGGGGGAAATACAGTTCAGGGCTGGCCGAAAAGGGGCTAGGCCCTAATATAAAGTGAAAAGTGGGTTTTTGCCCCCTTTAATGCATTTTGAGGTTGGGAAAGGGTAACGGTAGGGGGAAAAAGGGGAAATTGGGCCAAACAAGGGGAACTTGTAGGATTTAGAGGGGATTTTGGGAGGATTTAGAAGGTACAAAGGGGGAAATTTAACAAAGGGGAAAACAGGGTTGAAAAGGGACATTTTGCAGGGATACAAGGGATAAATATAGGCCTTTTTGGAGCACAATTTTTTGCAATTAGAGAGGCTTTATGATGGGAATCAGTAGAGGGGATTTTATCAAAGGCAAAGGCATAGGAGACTTCAAGGATGATGTGTCTTTAGGGAAGATGCATTCCTCGAAGGCTCAAAAACAATTTAGCCCCCTACTTTGCTTGTCAAATTTTTTTTATAGGGGGCTAACAGTGGCTCCACATGGGGATGGCTTCTTCTTGAAGGAGTCAATAGTTCAGAAAATGATCTTTGGTGTAGGCCAGATGCCTACTGATTGAGCCATATTTCTTCTTTGATTTTCTGCTTCCACAATTGTGAAGACCTCAATTTAGCAGAAACAATTTCCCAATCAATCTACCTACCCACACTACAATCCTAGCATTTTTCCTTCTAGGGTGCATTTGAACTAGCAGACCCTTTACATCTTTTTATTTTTTACAAAAAAGAAAATAAACCTATTCTATTTCTACCCTTATTACTCCATGAGACCAGATTAAACTGTTGGTCTCACATGTTTCTCTACCTAATCTAATATCTGCTGGGATTAAACTGTCGAGCAGATTTCTTCTCTATATTCTACAACAGAAATTTAAAAACAGTCAAACTAGGATTAGACAGTCTAGTTTGTTGTGAATCCAAGGCATAAAGATAGTTGCACATGGACAGAACTTTGCAGAAAATTAAAAACAAAATCTTGAAGGCTTGAAATCTGAAGTTTGAAGCATCCTTCTTTTCTTTGTGACTCAAGTTTTGAGCTTGTTAGAGTCACTTTCCTTTTTTTTTTTTTTTTAAATTTTGGCTCTGGTTTTGTGCTAGTTAGAGCTGACTCTTTTTCTTCTTTGTTGGTCCAGGTTTTGGGCATGTTTGAACCAGCTATCTTTGCTTTCTTTGGCCTAGGTTTTGATCATACTAGAGCCAACCTTTTCACTTCAGAGGTTCATGTTTTGAGCATGTCTGAACCTCTCCTCTGTTTTTTTTTTTTTTTTTGCAACAAACACTGCAATGGTATGTACAATGGAAATGGAAACTGGAAATTGGAAATCAGCAAAAGTAGTGTTTGAGCATTCTGCCATTGACAGGACCCCCAAACAGATATGTACCATCTAAATCTTGTAGAAAAAAGGCATTTGAACCCACAGTGGCCTGGATGATGTAGGGACCTTGCCACAAACTGTCAAACTTGCCGTGCTTTCCTTTGCCCTCTCTCCTTGAGTCCCACTTCAGAACTTTATCTCCAATTTTGAAATCAGAGGCCTTAGTTCTTTTGTCAAATAACTTCTTTATATTTTCTTGGACCTTGATAGCTCTGTTATAGACCTCTTCCCTTGTTTGTTGGAGATGAATTGTCTGGTTTATTCTCCTCACCATGCTATCTTCTTCTGTTTGTATCTCTTGAACAATTTTAATCACTGGTATTCCAAGGCTGGTGGGAAACATTGCTTCTATTCCATAGACAGGCGTGTGGTATTGTGCTGTTAGATTTATTTTTAAGTACGTGACACGAGCAAGATTAACATTGTTCCATGACTTTTTGTTCTCTTCCAAACGACTTTTGATGATGGTCACGAGCTCTTGTTTGATGATTCGGCCTTTCATTACCTTGAGAAGTAATAGTGGTTGAATAGTGAAATGCTAAAAGTACACAGGCAAAAATCAAGCCAAATCTTGGATACGAAAAGCAACGACATTATCGATGATAATTTTCCATGGGTAGCGAAAACGAAGAGAAGATACTTGTTATACAGAATCTAATAATGTTGAATACATGGCATTCCAGTAGGTATGGCCTCTATCCACTTAGTGAAGTAGTCTGTGGCTGTTAAGATCCATTTTTGTTGTGCAGAGGAAGCAGGGTGAATTTCTCCTATGAAATCTAGGCCCCATTGCATAAAGGGACCTTCAACAGTGATGGGTTGCAGAGGTAAGGGGAGGAGTTTTCTTTTTCCTTCAAAAATCTGGCATTTGTGGTAGGCAATTATCATCTTATGGATATCATTGAAGAGTGTAGGCCAATAGTAGCCAGCTCTGAGTATTTTTTTTGCAGTAGCCTTCCAGCTCAGGTGGCCTCCACACTCTCTTGCATGGAATTCATTTTCAGGCAAACATTTAAGAAATAGGCCATTTGGATTCTTCCAGTATAAGTAGTTATTCAATATGCAATAGCTTCTGGCTTTTAGTTTTAGGAATCTGGCCTTGGTCTTTGATAGTTCAGGAGGGGCATTGAGGTGTGTAAGCACATACAGAATGTCAGAATACCAAGGAGAGCTCTGAAACTTCTCCTCAACAGTGGGATCAGGTAATCCTTGTTTCTCATCCAAGGCATCTACCATGTTAATGTCAAGGGCTTGTAGATTTGATTCAGCCATTAGTTGTGCTAAGCCCTGACCTTTAATCAGTTTTGTGGGTTTTATCTCAACGTGATATTCTAAGATCACAACAATCCATTTTCCCCTCTTCCCATCTGGGTCTTGGGACAATATGTCTTTAACCACTATATTTGGCACATAGGCTATGGTGTGGGAATGCAGTATGTACACCCTAAAGTATTTCAAGGCCTTAATCAGAACATAGGCCTGTTTTTCCATTATTTTGTATTTCAAGGGTGCATCTCTGAGTGCTTTTCTAAAGAAAGAAATGGGTTGTTCCATTCCCTCTGGATTTTTCTGCAGTAGAACTGAAACTATCGTATGCTTGGAGGCAAATGAAAAAATTAGGAAATATTTTGAGAAATCTGGGCTGATTAGGACAGGAGCCTGGGTGAGTGCAAGTTTAACTGATTCAAAAGATTTCTTAGCTTCAACAGTCCACTAAAATCCCACACCTTTCTTCAGCATGTTAGTCATATTTCTTAGGTGTTCAACTAAGTTGGGAATAAACCTCCTAAGGAAGTTGATTTTCCCAATAAATGACTGTAACTCCTTGATGTTTCTTGGGTGTGTGATTTGTAGTATTCCCTCAACTCTTTGTGGATCTATCCTAATCCCTTTCTCAGATATGATGTGGCCAAGAATCTTGCCTTCTTACAGCCCAAATATAGTCTTTTTAGGATTCAGTGATAGACCAAACCTTATACATTTTTCAAACACTCTTATCAGGTGTTCTAGGTGTTCTTCCTCAGTCTTGGAATAGACTATTATTTCATCCAGATAGATGACAATGAAGTGTCATATTTCATCTGAAAAAGCTATGTCCATATCTCTTTGGAAGGTTGCACCAGCGTTCATCAGTCCAAAGGGCATCTTTACATACATAAAAGTGCCCCATGGAGTGGTAAAGGCTGTTTTGAGTTGGTCTTCTAGGATTACTAAGACTTGGTTGTAACCTGAAAAACCATCTAGCAGGGAGATCCTTTTTGAGCCTACTACCCTCTGAAGGATGTGTTTCATTTTTGGAAAAGGGTAATTGTCTTTGAGTGAGGCTCTATTAAGATTCCTGAAATCTATGCACAATCTGATCTCCCCTGTTTTCTTTCTCACAGCCACTAGGTTTGATACCCAATAAGAGAACCTCACAGGCACAATTATGCCTGCCTCATACATCTTCTTAATCTCTTTTTCCACTGCAGGCAATTGTTTTGGGTTTATTCTGCGAAGTTTTTGTCTGAAGGGCTTCTTATTTTCTTTCAAGGGTATTTTATGCTGTATGATGTTTGTGTCATAGGCCCTTAAGTCCTCATAACTCCAAGCAAACACATAAATGAATTCCTTGAATAGGTCAATGTATTTCTTTTTCATGTTTGTAGGTAGGGACTTAGCCAATTTGATCATATTAGGTTTATCTTCAGTGCCTATGTTGCATTCCTTGACATCAGATTCTGCATGTTCTATAGTGGGATTTTTTTGTTACATCATCAAAGTCAAAAAGGTCTTCTAAAGGTTCCAGACCTCGAGGTATGTTCTTATCTTTGGTCTGCAGCACCTCTAATTCTTCACTATCTTCGTTTTCACATTTTTCGTCTGGATTTCCAATATGTTCATTTAAAGTGTTTATTTCTATGTTACAGGGTGTCTCTTCCTCATCTGAGGATTCTTCACTCAGGCAGCTACTATCTGATTTAGAGTCTGAATCAGAAAATTCAAACTCATTTCTGCCTACCAGGAAATATTCAATTTGTTTATCACCCTCAAAGACCTGCCAATATTTTTCATTGTCTGGCACTGAAGGTCTGAATTTGGTCTGAATGATGATCTGTTGGTCACTAGGAGGTTTATGATACGAACTAGCCATGCAAGCTAGTCCATTTGAAATTGCGTTCTGGACCCTAGGGACAAACACTAGCTTGTATTCTACAAAGGTTTTCAATAAATCCATAGTGTCATTCCTATATGCTCTCAGTCTAGGATGTTTCGTTGTGTATTCACCATTCACCTGTTTAATGATTAGCTTAGAGTCCCCATGCACAGTTATCCTACAGGCTCCTAATTTTTTCAACAGAGTTAAGCCTAGGATAAGAGCCTCATACTCTGCAATATTGTTTGTACATTTGAAGTGTAGGTTACATGCATGGCTCTCTGTGTAACCACTCTCTGTGTTATGTATCCACACTCCTTCCCTAGCAGTTCTCTTGGTGCATGACCCATCGAAATTCATTTCCCAAAAGGTTTCATTCTCGGGTTTATCATAGTTTCGTTCTTGGTGTGGTGTATGTGTTTGTGAAGGGTGACTAATCAGTTGACTGCATTCTGTTTCTAGTTTGCTTTGAGTTTTTGTTTCAGTGCACTATTCAAATTTCTCTACGTCTTTCTCCTCCGAGTCTAGAGTAGCCATTATGTTAAAGTCCATGGGCTCTATTTCCTTGTTTGTATCTCTGTCTTTGGACTCTGACCCTTCTGAGGATTCGTCATTACAAAGGATAAAGGAGTCAAGGTCTGTATGTATAGAGTATAAAGGTGAATTTTCAGGCTTTTTGGGGCTACTAACCAGGAATTTCATTTGTGCCTCTCTATACAGTCTTCTAAGTTGGCCAAAGATTGGGATTGTGGCATAAGCCCCATCCATCTGCATTGTTATTTGCAACTTGGCTCCCCATGATCTCGATAATAACATACCATACTTGGGTGGCACATCTGCCACAAAAAAATCCATGACCATACATTTTGCTAGAATCTGGGTAAGGCTCACACATAAATATTTGATTAGGCCAAGACACTTTACTCTGCTAGAGTCAAATGAATATAGGTCTTTATAGGGACGGGTTATCTCTAGGCCTAATCTTTCCATCACTGCTTTAGGCATCAGGTTGTGTGATGCCCCAGAATCATGCATTGCATTATGGAGAATCTTATCATGGATGTTGAGACTGATATAGAAAGGTGGAACTACCCCTTCCTGAAACTTTCCTTCTATCTTTGGACCAAACAGAAGGGTAGGTTGATGATCACTCAAATTTACAGTGCCACTGTTCTCTCCTAAATTTAATGCTTTCAAAATTTGGCCTTTATATACATCCTGAGTGGCTAGCTCAGAGAGTGGGACAAAGATTTTAATTTTTGCAATCTCACTCTCCAAATTGAAAGTGGATTGACTCTTTGGAATGTTCAACTCTGTTTTGTTAGTCACCACCTTAGTGGCGGAATCAATGTGCTGATTCTCACTATGTGCAGTGTTAGAAACTATTTTATCAGGAGTACTAACTGCAGTGTTAGTACTGCTTTTTGGTTGACCTTGTTTCTTAGTGTTTTGATTGTCTTTTTCTTTTTTCTTCCCAGAACTCTCAGTTTCTGATTTGTTACTTTCAGCAGTTACTTTATAAGTTTTCTCAGGCATTTTCTTGATGGTAACCTCAGAAGCTTTTGGTTTGGCAGTATCTAAGCTCTTTTTTCTTCTAAGTTCATATTTTTCTCTGACCTGCATCATGGCATTTTCAAATCCTAACCTGTAATCTTCAGATTCTAACCATTCCTCATCCCAATATGAGGGTGAGGGCTGATCTTCTTCTATGTAACAGTTGTGGATTGAATTTTCTGTTTCAAACATGTTTATCATGTTCCCCTTAGACTCTTCTATGATCCTCTCATCCTCATCAAGAAATTTCTTTTGGAATGGGGGAATAACTTGCTGATTTGATTCTCTTTGTCTCTTGGGAGGGGTGTTGTTTCTTCTAAAGTTCTGGTTCTGGTTATGATTTTGATTTCTATTTTGGTTACTAACTGTGACAACCATTTTTTCCATCATTTGTTGTAGCTTTTCCATGTTTTTGGATATGCAGTCATAATTGAGGTTAGATGTGGAAGCTACATTGTCATCTCTATATGTTACCCTTTTCTTATCTCTCAATCTTGTTTTCTTCTCAATCATATTTGCCTCTACACTCACTGTTCCTTTTTGCATGTCTTCCAATGTGTTGTAATCCCTCTCCCTAAGCTGGTAGGCCATGTCAGCATCTAGGCCTTCAGGGTACTTTAATAAAACCATACCTAGGGGAGGCTTCATGTGTGGTGGAAGAGCATTATAAACACTGTTAAACCTTGTAGAGTAGTCTTGGACACTCTCTCCTATGTTTATTTTCAAGTTCTTGTATTCTGATAGGATTTGGAGAGGGTTAGACTTAACTTCCCATTTGTTTATGAAAGTCTGATATAAAGCAGGAAGGTCTTGGATACTATTAGGAGGTAGGCTTTTGAACCATTTCTTCACATCACCTCCTAAGCTCTGGGCAAAGATTCTCATTTTTACTGTATCATCATCTATTTCCATGTAGTCAAAAGAATCTTCCATCCTATCTACATGGTGTTGGGCCGTGGTAGACTCCTTTGCAGTGAAGTGTGGGATCTTTGATTGATAATAATTTGGTAAGGGTACTAGAGGCTGAGGTAAATCCAGGGGTGCATACTAGGCTGCCATGATGATTTTCTAAGGAGGTAAAGGGTTGACTTGGGCAGCTGGTATCTGGATGACAGGGATATTATGACCAGCAGAAGACTGATGAGCAGATTTAGGGTGGCAGAGCCCCAAGTTTTGAATGAAGTGAATATCAGGAGGTGTATATGGAGGGGTCTATCTATCCCCAGGGTGTTTAGCACTTTGAGGTGGTGAAATAGGAAGCTCAAGGTCTAACTGGTCTAGGACACTGAATGACCTAGTTCTTGGTAAACTGTTTTGAGTGCCTAGGTCAAAAAGTGGGTCTGATAGAGCTATAAAGTCTTCTGGTGTAGAATTAGCTCTATGGATGTGGCTAGAAATAATTGATCCTTTAGGTGTAGGATATCTATTGAAGATGCTCTCAAGGTTATCAATTATTTCAGGTGGTTTTGGGTTGGGATAAGCTCTTGTGTGAATGGTTCTTGAAGCCATAATGTTGTTTTCAACAAAGGAGCCTAACCCTGATTGTTACTTCTACTGTGGTTCATGTTGTTATGGGCTTTGGTCTCCCAATGGAGTCTAATGTGAACCAAGATAACCAGCATGCCTACTGATCACCTGTGGAGTCTTTTAATCATTTAGGAATTATGGAGTCGCCAAGTGGAAGGTTTAGGATGTTTATGGAGGGAACACTATCCACCATAGTGCTTATGAGATGTCCCTTTTCAAGGATATATTCACAACACAACAAACTCTAACCAGAGATTGAATGGGAGGGATTTTACCAGATATGTCACCTCTGAAAGAATGTGAGATCTGGAGGCTACCTAGCCCTTTCCAGAATTTGTCTAAAACTGTGGGAGAAAACACAAAAAATGGTATAGAGGTTGGTCTGTGAATAAGAGTGTTTAACTTCCAACCTAACCAGAGGTTGTAGGTTTCTGAGGCTCTTATGATGTAGTTAGGTGAGAAATACTCAGAATTTCCCCAGCGGAGTCGCCATTATGTTAGGGTTTCCATGTTTTGGCAAGGTTGGTAATACCAAAAGATGAGACAACATCAGAACCACTTTGGGACCTCAGGATCTAGCCCTCCTGGGTCTAGAGAGGAATCTTTCTATGTAAGAAAAGGTTTTATGTCTTTGAAGCTCAAAGGTTAAGATATTAGGCTAGTTATAGGCACATGGTTTGTTTGTTTGATTGTTTGTTTGGTTGTTGGTCATCAGGAAAGAAGGGTTCAATGTAAGACAAGGATGAGCAAAGAGGATTTAGGCAGAGGTGAAGTATTCCAGGGAGCATTCAAAACCATTGGGAAATGGAGTCAGGAAAGGATTTGCTTGCTAATCAATATGTAGGCTTTCAGTTGGGCTAGTCGTCTAAAACATTGGATCTTAAATATGATTGTGTGGTATGGAATAGTAAGGGAGGAGGAAACAATAAAGATTTAGAACACAAAGTTAAAGACCTAAGATCAGAGAGAGACTTTGAACTCTCAATGCTTCGACCTCCAGCTTGAGGAATCTTAGAAAGGCCAGCTGGTTGCTCAAGGATCCTAGTGGACAGGGCTAACTCTAATCCCCAGTGTTCCCAAATCTTCCAGCTAAATCCTAACAAGAACATCTAAGAACAGATTCATTTAATTCATACATCAGCTAGCAGGCAATAACATTCACTACACTGGTTAAATCAACTGAAATCAACTCTTAGATAACACATTTAGTAGAAAACATCAAAGGAAAGGAGAGCAGAAACATAGGGTACCTAACAAGGGTAAATCCTATGCCAGATTTCTGATGCAAGCCAGTAGAAATGAAATGAAATTGAATTCAAGTTAATAACAAATACAGAGATAGAAAAACATCACCACTGCTTTAGATCAGGATCCAAAGAAATGTGCTTGTCATATTAAAAATCAATACCAGTCAAGTACAACATTGCCAATAGCTGGATACTCAGTCTGAAAACATTTTCCTCAGCCTATCTTACAAATTTACACAGAGACCTTGTCTCAAAATAAACAGCTTGTAATTCTATGATAACTGATCAAAAACCTTTACAATTAGTTCCTTCTTCAATTTTATAGCTGAAGAGAGTAGAGGAGTTAGGTGAAAAGCCAAATGAAGCATTAAACTTGGCAAAGAAAGAGGGCTGAAGCCCATTCTGTTTAAACCCTGTGCATTTATCTCTGGCACTCTTTTGGATGCAAGAGTGGTCTTCTACGGGCTTCCATTTACCCCGGTATGTCTCTAATATACTTTGGCTGCAGTACTCTGTAGTACTTTATGGTGAATTAAAAAAAAAAGTAGAATCATGACGCTAAGATTTGCCATACTATGCAACAAATGCTGCTGATAGCATAGGATTGCTATAGGGGAGAAAACATCACTTGGACACAATTTAAACTGAAACAATAATGTGTACTGTGTCCTTGCTCAGGAAGAAACATTCTGCTGATTTGAAACCCTGATAGCATTGTTTTCTGCGCGTTGGACCTTTCATGCAATCCATGTTGTCTTTGAACTGGTACCTTTGCCTTCTAAAATCCTTGAAAAAACACAAAAATCTTCTATTTCTTGCCTCGAGCTCTCTGTTGCTCCCGTACTGTCTTTGTTTATGCAATTCGAGCTTTAATGGCACCAGAGAGGGTTTTCAGAGTTTGAACTCTGTCCTTTAATGAAATTTACGATGCAGACACCTTTCTGGACATTTTTCTGTAAAATCAGGCTCTAAATTCAGCTCCTTCTATGCACTGTGCCTTTAAAATAACGCGTATGAATCGTGGCAGTTTTCCGCCTACCTGTAACCCTGTAAAACACGAAAACAAATTAAGAAAACCGTGCATGGAGAGGGTGGTGTGGAGGACTGCAAAAACAGCGACGTGATACGGTGGACGACGATGCATGCAGAGGATATTATGGCGGAAAAACGTGTAACAGTGAGAAATGCACTAGGCGATGTCGAAATAGCAATTCCAATGAAAAACATTAAAAATTTGACCTTGGAATGAAATTATATAGGGGACGGACGAGAAAACGAAGAACACACGTGGAAAAATGACGTGGCAGTATGGGGTTAATGGGCGGGCATGCATTTAATTTGGGCCATCCAATTTCCAACGGATATTGACGGTGGAAAAGACATCGGAGGGCGATGGACAGTCGGCCAAGGGTACGGTGGCCTTGGGTTAACTTCCGTGCAACTTCGCAGCGCGATCGCCGTTGGATGGAGAGCCCCAGATCGGATGGTTGATGTGCATATCAAGCCGGATCAAATGTCGAACGTTAACACACGATGGAGGGGCGGTTTTTGAACAGTGTCAGAGCCATGTGTCAGGCGGTGAGTGGATTTCTCCGAAAATAAAAATACCGCCCACCTTTGAAAGGCGGTGCGATAGAAACCGGCGGTTTTCGAATGGGTGCGGCTGCGGGGACCACCGGACGGATGAAATACGGACCGTTGATCTGTGGACTGAATGGACGGTTGAGATGCGATTGGAGGGGCGAACGGTGGAGCGAAGGGTACATTGCAAAAAACGCTGACCGTCAGATATTACACTGATCGACGACTGAGATTATTTCAAGCGCTGACAGATGAGTTCACCATCACATCGGAATTTTTTCATTTACAAAGGATATGGGTGCATGTGAAACCCCCGATTGCGATAAGCACTTTTCGGATTAGCGTCAGGTTCTAGTGCCAGGCCACATGGGGGGAAATACGGTTCAGGGGCTGGCCAAAAAGGGGCTAGGCCCTAATATAAAGTGAAAAGTGGGTTTTTGCCCCCTTTAATGCATTTTGAGGTTGGGAAAGGGTAATGGTAGGGGAAAAAAGGGGAAATTGGGCCAAACAAGGGGAACTTGTAGGATTTAGAGGGGATTTTGGGAGGATTTAGATGGTACAAAGGGGGAACTTTAACAAAGGGGAAAATAGGGTTGAAAAGGGACATTTTGTAGGGATACAAGGGATAAATATAGGCCTTTTTGGAGCACAATTTTTTGCAATCAGAGAGGCTTTATGATGGGAATCAATAGAGAAGATTTTAACAAAGGCAAAGGCACAAGAGAATTCAAGGATGATGTGTCTTCAGGGGAGATGCATTCCTTGAAGGCTCAAAAACAATTTATCCCCCTACTTTGCTTGTCAAAATTTTTTTATAGGGGGCTAACACATCATAAGGCCAAACTTAATGTTATGGATAAATTTTTTGAGGTAGAGCCCATTCATTAGGTATGTGAGGAAAGTCCTATTCAGATTTGCTAACATGTAGGTGCCATTGAGTAGGTAATGTTTAAAAACACAAGGGCCTTTCCATAGAGTTTTGAAATTTACAAGGTCTAATGCCTCTTTGGAAATGTCATAGTTAATTACTAGACCCCCCTCAGTAAATGAGCATGGGTTGACATTGCAGTCAAATGAATATTTCTTCCTCTTTTTATGGACTTCATTGTGTTGGAGAGATTATCGCTAACTTTCGTCCACATGTTCCAATTCTACGAGCCCTTTTTCTAATGGTGAAGTGTATGGGATATGATCAATGTATTTGTGTAAGGTAGGAATATCACACTCAATGGGGAGTACAAATTCGACCAATGTGCGGTATGCCCATAGGGCTGAGAATAACATGTGATGCCAGTTGGTTTTGTGCTTGTTCACCATGCGTTGTAAGATTGTTTTGAGGACTTTGTTAACAAATTATACCTGGTTGTTGTATTGGGGGTAGTATGGAGAAACAAAATCATGTGATAAGCCAAGGAGTTGAGATAATCCTTGGAAAATCTCGTTTTCAAAGAGTTTAACATGTTCTGAGACTAGCTCCTTAGGGACACTAAACTGCATGATGACATGATTGAAGAAAAAATGTGTGAGGATATCAACATAGTTGTTCTATGTGGGAATTTATTCTTCCCACTTGGTGAAGTAGTCGACTCCGACCACTATGTGTGTGATTCGGTGCTAAAAAATATGCTCAAAAATAAAATTTCTCAGAATGGAATGCAACCTATGCGCTTCTGTAGATATCGTCGTTCTGAATCTGGCACAATTCGTTTCATGAAAAAATGACATCGTATGCTCCTAGAAATGAGTTCAGTTCGTTTTCCCAAATTAGAAAATTTTGGAAAAAAATGTGCAGGTTTCCCAGTCAGCAGTCCATACAATTGATTGGGCCTACTGACTGTGCAGGATGATTGGGCTTTAAGATCCAATAGAAATGTGAAAATTGGCATTCTCCTATTGGTACTAATTGGGTCGATTTTGATTGGTTGTTGGGTTCTTGTAGTGGCCAACCACAGGCTGCCACATGGCCCAACCAGAGGCCACTACGTGGCAGCATTGGGGCCACCACAACTTTTGGGCAAGTCCAAATTAACTCCATCGGAATTGAAAAAAAGACCTCTGAACAACCAAAGCATTTACCAATAGGCCACACATGTTGTTTGTAAATATATGGCAGAGGAATTTTATGTATAATGTTGTGGTGCCACATATGGAAAGGGAAGACAAGCTGAGGCCTAGCCCTAGCCACTCCAGTGCTACGAGACCATGGGCAATGGGCTGGGGGATACACCTTAGTCAGTTCCCATGGCATTAACTATGACTGTAACCCATCGGAGGAACCGTCCATGTGAACGAACCATCGAATCCGCCACCACTACTTAATCGCCTCCAAAAACCACATAGACTAACCATGATATGTGAGCGCCACAATCTGCCTACTCGTGACCACCAGTAGTAATCATCAACAATAAATGCTAGTAGTAACCATGTTAGGTCCCTGTAATTTTTCAGATTGGCAAGACCAAAAAAACAAGGGTAACATCAAAACAACGTTAGAGTCCTAGGACCTAGCCTTCCTAGACTCAGAGAGGGCTCTCTCTACATTTGTGTAAAAGATATAACTTGATTGATTTAGGATGTTGATTTTAGGATAGTTAAAATGATAGGGTTGTTTGTTTTGTTTTGTTTGGTTGGGTTGCTTGTTAAGAAGAATAGATAGAGTAAGAGAAATTAAAACCATTGGGCTATGGGGTCTATGAAAGGTTTGAAGAGTAAAATAACAAATCAAGGGTGTTTCATAGAGCAAGTTAACAAATCCAAATGGATCTTAATAGTTTATGTGGGTGTGAAATGAACATTAAGTTGTGAGTTTAGTAGGTTTAAAGGGAAATTAAGAATCCTTTAACATATACTATAACAAGAAGAGTCTTTAAGATCACTATGCTTAAGAAATAACCAAAGGACAGGGCACACCATAAACTTCTTTGGCCTAGCTTTATCAAGTAAACTTTGAGACAACAGTCCAGCAAAACCTAGAGAGCATGGAACTCCTAAATTATCTAGCTATTCACTTTTAGACAAAGAAAACACTTAAGATAACATTTCAGTAATGATTAAAGAGCAGGGAACTCCCAAGTTCTTCAATCAGACTTCAAATACCTTTAAAATGAATTTTCAAGATAGACTAAAGGACAGGGAAAACCATAAAATTATTTAGCTTAAACCCTAGTAAGCAAACTTCAAAGAAAGCCTTGAGAGAAAAATTTCAAGCAAAACCAAAGGACAAGGTAAACCATAAACTTCTTTGGCTGGACTATAATTAGTTAATCTCAAGAAAACAAACTAGGTGGAACTAGAGAGCAGGGAACTCCTAAACTCTCGAATCAAACCCAATAGATGAAAAAATTTAAATAACAAAAATCAGATAGACTTAAGGTGCCTCTAACAACATATCTTAAGCTAAGATTTTTGTTCTGTTACAAGAGAAATTGATATACAAAATGGAAAACAGAAGGAAACAATTACAAAATTAGAACAACATAACCATTTAACAAAGTCCATGAATCCTGTGGATGTGCTTATTCCATTGATATTTAGTCCAAAACATTTATAATTCTCCAAAGCCAAACTTCTTTACAACTCAAAAATCTATGAGGTATTCAGCTCAACAACCAACCAACCAACCAACAAAAAACATGAAGCATACATGCAGTATTTATCTACAAAATGAGGAGTTTATCCTCAAGCTATGGTTTGTGATGTCATTTATTACATAGTTAAATGCATTTTTGACCTTTGAGACCATGTAAGGCCTAAGGAAAAATATCTTAAATGACTCACTAAAATAATAACTCCTAACTTCAATTTTTGAGCTAAATTTGAAAATATTTGACTTTTGAGGCTTTTAATAACTTTTTCAATAAATTTTGGTAAGGGCATAGCTCCAAGGTACAGGGGCACAACACCAGTGCAAACGTGCATCACCAAGGCAAAAAAAAATGGCCTGTCTTGTAGCCAACTTTTGGAGGCCTTCCAGATGTCCAAATGAGCTCCATGATAGCTCATTAGAAAGGTTGTCCTGTCTAGTTTCCTGATATTCCTCTAGTTTCCAAAATGGTTTCCATATTCCCTTTCAAAAATCAATTCTCCCAAGACTCGTAAATGTGCAGCGCCAGTGACAAAAAGCGGGCAGAAAGGTGACTTTTTGGTAGTTTTTGGCCTTTTTGAGGGACCAGTTTTGCTCCAAACCTCTTGAAACTTTCTGAGGTTGATGTAATTAGCATGAGGAACATGAATATTTAGACCATTTTGCATTTTTATGTCCCAAAAAAGAGCGAATCACCAGTGGAATTGCACGTTTGGCCAATTTTCTACAAGCCAAACTATCAAAAATGCAAAATGTGCACCAAAGTGCCAAAAATGGAATTTTCTTTACTGATAATGGTTTGGAGGCTTGGAGGGATACCTTAGCAAGAATATTCAGTTTTTCCTTCTCCTTTGCCTCATTTAGAGCTTGAATCTTTGCATGGGCTCGTTTGAGCTTGGCCCTTGCAATCCTGTTTCTGATGGCATAATTTCTTGCCATCTCCCTCTGAAGGTCAGTGTCTCTCTTTGAATTCTCTAGTTGAACCTCTAAATGAAAATTTTCCCTCTCAAGCCAAGACTCTCTACCCTGCTAATCTCTATGGCAAGAAGCTCACTTAGAGTGAGCTTCTTTTCCAACTCTGCTTCTTTCTCCCTTTCTCGGGCTAAAGCCCTCTTCAACCCAATTTTCCTTGGTATTTGCCTAGGAAGTTGTTCTTCCTCATCATTACTACCATAAAAACTACCCAAGGTCTCATCTAGAAAAGCCTTAGCTTTTCCTGAATCTTTCTGAGCTCCGATCGCCCTGACCTCAATGATGGTATGCTTTTTCTTCAACTGTTGGTTCTCTAGCTCAAGAAATTTAATCACATTCTTTGCTCTACCAAGAGTAGATCTAAGCTCATTAATCTTGGCATATTTCACTTTGATCAAAATATTTTTTATTCTAACCTCATCTTCATCATCAAGGTCAATTAATTTAAACTCTTGACCATTTTCATGCTTGTTCTCCTCCTCAACAATGATAGGCTCAGTGACCTTTCCTTTTCCTTTATCAACCTGTTTAGCTGATGAAGAAGGCATGGCCCCTTTCGCCTAAAGTGAAGCAAAAACATGCCTGTAACCTCTCTGGTAAGTCAAAGGAAATGGCTCAATGTCAATAATTTTAGTGCCAACTGCTACTATATCCCTTTCACTTGATGATCTGGTGTCATGATATGATGGTGAAGGGTTGTGTAAAGGTGATGTGGAAGGATCAACATGAGGTGAATGGATATGAGTGGGTGGTTATGTATGAGCAACAAGATGTAATGGAGAAGTGGATATAGGAGTATGAGATGATGAAGGAACATCCTGCTAATGATGGCCAGGTGGAGTAGTGAAAACCTCATGGGAAATGAATGCATCCCATGGAATGTTTCTCTGCTGGAGCTGATGCATGACCACAATATTGATGAGTGAATGATGAAATAGGCTCTGAATTTGCTGATTGTAATTTCTCCTTTGCACAATGTATGCCATTTTTTCAATGCTACGGAAAAGATAATATGGTATGTGTAACATTCTTACTCTAGTAAAATGCATAAGAAGACAGATATGTATGAGTAAAGGCGGGAAAACCTTCCCTCACAAGTGAAATACTTCATTGTTATCTTCATCATGGGTGCATATCTATCAAGTAGATGAGAAAAAGAGAAGATGGATTTTTTGTGATCTTTATACCTCAGTTTAAGGTATGGTTCAAAATAACTCATGTCCAGGTTTTCTTGTTTGAAACACTTCTCTCCCACACTAGGTATCCCTGTAGTAGATGCAATGGCATTAGTGGACATCCCAAATGTAAACCCGACAAGATTGACCTGCTTTTCATGTATATTGATGATGATTAGTCTTGTTAGCTCCGGGTGATTGCGGACTTGCTGCACTCTCTCATAAAACTCAAAGCAGCCCACATGTTTAAAACAAGATACAGTGAGAGGAGAGGCCATGAGTCCTCTTGTATTGATGGGTTCAAACATGTTTACCTTTCCTCCCTTATGATCATGCCTCCTTGGAATTTGTGCCTGAACAACACTATCTTCTCCCTCTGACATCTTCAAATTCTGATTTGGAAACCCTAGGGTGGAATTGAAATGAAATGAGGGGAAGGGAATGAAATGGAAATTTGAACAAATGAAGGGAATGAGTGTGAATGAAGGGAATGGATGTAGGGACAATATTAGATGAATGTAAACCCTAAATCAATGCAATTACCCCTTTTGTGATTGATATTTTGTTTAGGAAGATGAAACAAGGGTGAAACAATGATCTCAAGCTAAAATTTAGGGTTTCTTTTAGGGTTTCATTTCCATTGATTAAATGATGACCAAAAATAGCTTAAAAATGGGTTATGGTATGTACTTACCACTTAACAGTGCTTTGGAGGACTTTGGCAAAGACTTGAAGGTGATTTTAAGTGATTTTGACTATTGGGAGACTCAGAAACCCTTTATGTCTAAGCGGGCAGTGCCAATGGCTGAGGGAGTAGGGCCAACCCAAGCACGTGGCGCTAGTCTCTGAGCGCGCAACGCCAAGTGCAAATTATACAGGGTCCTTTCAGGCAAGGGTGCAGTTCTTTGCCAAGGGTGCAACACCAAGCTACAGGTGCACAACGCCTTAACAAAACACATTAAAAGTATCAGGCAAGGGTGCAACACCAACTCCCAGGCACGCACCGCCAAGCCAAATGCATAGCGCCAACCTTTTGAGCGTGCAACACCAAGGAAATTAGCTCAATTTTGCTTAGAAAACTCACAAATATTTCTCTTCTTGAAACTTCTGATGATTTTCAAGGTAGCAAGGGCTCTTTTGAAATGTTTAATGGGATTTATAGGCCAATGGATTTAATTTTAACTTGAAAAACCCACTTTCTAATGTTTAAAGTTTTTTTCCTTTTCTCACTGATACTCTTTGACACTTTTTTGCATTTTAGGTTGCTGGAGTCATGAAGTTGGCTTTTCTTTTTCCCATTTAGGCTTTGACATGCTCACTTTGAAAACTTTGGGATTTTAGTTATTTCATATATAGCATCTTCAAAATCTTCTATAGTTTCCACCATAAAATTCAACTCATCTTTTTTCCACCTTCTCTTGCCACCTTTTCAAATCTCTAAGTGCCTGCAGTTCTTTACAACAATCATCAGTGTTATCTTCTAATTTCTCTATAAACCTTTCAATTTCATTCATTTATGTCTAGTTCACCTCACCTTTTTCCATATTCCATCAATATTTTCTGATAGTCTTTCTTCATGTTTGGCCTTGTGTGATTCCTCCATGTCATTTTCCTGCAAGTAATCACTACTTTGGCACTCAAAATGGACTAACAAGTTTATAAACCCTAGTAATCTACAAGATCGAGTTTTTCCTCTTTCCCTTGTTTTAAATTATTTTCATTCAGGAGTAGACAGTCTACATCATAAGTACTTTCTGATGATAAATCTTCCAACACCTCTGCAGAAGTGCTAAAATTTATCCCATTTTTCTTACTTGCAGGTTCTGAACTGAGAAGATAGACCTCCTTGGAAATTTTAGGTCCTTCTTGAATAACCATGTCTTGACATTCTATTACATTTGAGACAAATTCTAGAAAAGTAAAAGCAGTGCCTGAAACATCCAATGATTTTGGGGAGCTAGAAGAATGGTTATCATAATGAATCCTTCTCATATGTGTGTTAACCTTATCAGAATGAAAGGATGACCTTAAAAAATGAAAAACCCTAATGACCTAATGGGAGTTCTTTTTGAACTGAGTTTGAATGAAATTTGACTTGGAGATTTTCAAGTGAAAGCAGAGCATTGTTATAGGTTATTATGCCAAAAGGGACATGAGAATGAGTTAGCAACAAGAAATAATAGAGGGAGGATGGAGTTTATTGACAGGGGAGAAAGGGGAAAAGAGGTTTTAGGTAGGGAAGAAGGATGAAAATGAGAGGTATAAGCCCATAATGAGTCCTTTAATAGCAAGAGGGTGACCTTGAGATGGAAAACTGATAGATAGGGAAAAGGTTTTATAAAGATAACGAAGGCAGTGAGATTTCTGAAACTAAAGATATTTAAGGAATATGGTTTTCATAAAACTAGAACCATTCTATAATCATCCAAAGATAGTGAAAAATATTGATGACTACCAGTGGCTCCACTTGGGGAGGGAAGCTCCTTCAAGAGGTGTCAAGAACCTCAGAGTTCAGATCTTTAGAATTTGTAAATCAGCGCCTTGTTTATGCTTGGCAGATTTCCTCCTTCAATTGCTGATTTGGTGCTGTTCTTTGAAGTTGTGATCTTAAAATCTGAAAAACATGATTGCTTCAAAATCAACTCTACCTACCCATCATACCTTTCCTAGCCTTTTTTTTTTTCATTTGGGTGCATTTAGATCGAAAAACCTTGGACATCGTATTTTATTTTGAAAGCAAAAAATATACTTATATCCTTATATCATCCAAAGGCTTAGATTAGACTGATGAGCTCTTTTATTCTCTACCTAATCTACTTATCGGTCAATATTAAACAGTTTGATAGATTTTCATTCTCTAATCTATCAACATAAAGTTTAAAACATGACCAAATCAAGGTCAAGCAGTTTGATTGGTCATGAGCTGTGGCATTTTGGAAAAACTGCACACAATATTTATTTTGGAAAAGTAAAACTAGAAACTTGAGGGCTATAATTTGGAACTTGTCATTCATCCCTTTCTTTTCTCTTTGGTTCAGATTTGAAATTTGGGAACCAATATCTTTTCCTAACCTAGTCTACTGATAAGCCAAGTTTAAATAGTTTGGAAAATATTCATTTATAACTTATCTGTAATCTGTTGTGTAACTAGCTCCAAAAATAGAAGAAAAGAGATATCAACGCCTTAGAAATAAGCCACTTTGAGGGGGAAACCTCCAATACATTACATAAATGAAAAATTCTTGGATGATACAATTTACAAAACCTCCTTTCTATGTATAGGAGTCCATGGGGCCATAATGTAATCCTAGTGGGGCCACAATGTAATCCTAGCCGACCTAACAATAATAATTTAAGGGCACAATAATAACAATATGGGGGTTACAAGGGTACAATAATAACAATAAGGGGTTTACACTAACAACAATAAGGGACTATACTAGTAATATAGGGACCTAACATGCCCCTCTCCTTCAAAAAAGTGTTGTCCTCAACGCTTGGGTAGCTCTGGGTGCTTCTGTATAAAATTCTCATCCTCCCATGTAGAATCTTCAGTGGGTAAGTTCTTCCACTTGATGAGATACTCTGAAATTGATCGATTCCGTAGCTGTCGAGTTCTTGTTTCCATGACCGCTTCAGGTTCCAATATGATTTTACCTTCCTCATCAAGTTCTGGAAATATTGTTTGAACTGGAAGATTTTAACCTATAACCTTTTTTAAGCATGAAACATGGAAAACTGGATGTACTCGCGAAGAAGCGGGAAGCTCCAATTTGTATGCCATAGAACCAATATTTTGCAACACCTTGTAAGGACCATAGTACTTTGGTGATAATTTATTATCCTTCTTAGCTTGCTTGAGGGACATTTTTTTGTATGGTTGTAGCTGTAAAAATACCCAATCTCCTACATCAAAACTTCTCTCGCTGCGATGTTGATCTACCTGTTATTTCATTCGATTTTGTGCCAAATTCAGGTTATCCTTTAAGAGTTGGAGAACTTCTTGCTGATGCTCGATGTGATCTTCCACTGCTTGAACCTTCGAATTTTCCCTTAAAGATGATGTGGTGGATGGTGGATGATATCCATAAAGTGCCATAAATGGGGTCATTTTTGCTGCAGTATGGAAGGAAGTGTTATACCACCACTCAGTGAGAGGTAACCACTTGACCCATTGTGTTTGTTTATCGGATACAAAACAACGAAGATATCCTTCCAAACATTTATTTACTATCTCTGTTTGACCATCAGATTGAGGATGATAATATGAGCTATGAGCTAATTGAGTACCCAAACAAGACAATAACTCCGTCCAAAAATTTCCCGTAAAAATGGGATCTCTGTCGCTCACAATAACCCTTGGGCTTCCATGTAGCTTTTGAATTCTGTCCACAAATGTAGTAGCAACTGTACTTGCTTTAAATGGATGAGATAATGCAGAAAAGTGTGCATACTTGTTAAGTCTATCAACTACCACCATGATGACATTCTTGCCTTCGGACTTCGGTAAACCTGTGATAAAATCCATTGAAATCTCCTCCCAACGTTGACTTGGAATGGATAAAGGTTGTAGAAGTCCCGGGGTCTTAATTGTCTCCACTTTATTCTACTGGCAAACCAAACATTCCGCCACAAACTTTTGAATATCAGATTTAAGGCCATCCCAAAAAAATTATTTCTTCACCCCATGGTAAGTTTTTAAAAATCCTGAGTGTCCTCCTAAAGGAGAAGTGTGCAATTCCAGAAGAATCTTTTGTTTTAGTTGGGAATTATTACAAAGATATAAGCGATCTTTGTACCATAAGAAATCATTTTTCCAACTAAATGTATCAGATGTACTAGGATCTTGCTGCAACTTTTGAATGAGTGTCCATACATCTTTTTCCTTCTTCCATTCATCTCTTGTTTCGGTTATCCAATCTGGTTGGATAATAGAAATGGCACAAAGCAATGCTTCCACCTCTTCATTCTTTCTTGAGAGTGCATCTGCAACAACATTAAGCTTTCCTTTTTGTAGATTATTTCAAATTCATAACCCAACATCTTTGTGACCCATTTTTGCTGCTCTTCTGAAGATAGTCTTTGTTCCAAAAAGTGTTTAAGACTATCATGATCGATTTTTACCTTGAAGTGTCTTCCCATTAGGTAAGTTCGCCATTTCTTTAGTGCATGCAGTGTTGCTAACATTTCCTTCTCATAAATAGGTTTCTGTAAATACTTTCCTTTGATTGGACGACTTTCAAAAGCAATGGGTCTTCCTTCCTACATTAAAACTGCACCAATTCCATTTCCTGAGGCATCACATTCCACAATAAAGGTTTTTGTGAAGTCTGGTGTAGCTAAGACCGGTGCTAGGCACATTGCCTCTTTAAGACATTCAAAGGCCTTAGTTGCTTCAGGAGTCCATGAAAATACATCTTTCTTCAATAATGTTGTTAGAGGTGCTGCTATTCTCCCATAATTCTTAACAAACTTGCAATAATACCCTGTTAACCCGAGAAATCCTCGTAACTTCTTTATGGTTGTGGGGACTTTCCATTCCTTAATGGATTTAATTTTGTTAGGGTCTACCTTAACACCCTCGTGAGATACAATATGACCCGGATATTCCACCTCTTGTACTCCAAAGAAACATTTGGATGTTTTTGCATATAATTGTTTCTCCTGCAATAGTTTGAGCACCCTGTCAACATGTTCAACATGATCCTTCCAAGACCTGCTGTAGATTAGTATATCATCAAAAAATACTAGCACAAATTTTCTAAGAAGGGTTTGAAAATGGAATTCATCAACCCTTGAAATGTAGAAGGTGCATTGGTAAGGCCAAAAGGCATGACCAAAAATTCATAATGACGCTCATGAGTTCGAAATGCTATTTTTGGAATATCTTCAGTCTTCATTCTAATTTGATGATATCCTGAACGAAGATCCAACTTGGTAAAATAAATTGCTCCATGTAATTCGTCCAATAATTCATCAATCACAGGAATGGGAAATTTGTCTTTAATGGTGAGCTTATTGAGCTCCCTATAATCTGGACACATTCGCCATGATCCATCCTTCTTGTGTACCAATACTACAGGAGCAGAGAAAGAACTTTGACTAGGTTGAATTATACCTGCCTCTAACATTTCTGCAATCATACGTTCAATTTCGCTCTTTTTGAAGTAAGGATATCTATAAGGCCTGATGTTTGGAGGAACACTTCCTGGAATCAAATGAATAGCATGATCATGATCACGAATAGGTGGGAGTCCTTTGGGAGTTTCAAACACCTTGGAATGATTGTCCAAGACTTGTTGAAGTTCTGCAGAAATAGATGATTTTGATGTTGGAACTTCTAGTGAGCATAATTGTGCAATTACGCCTCGCTGTTCTTTCTTTAGAAGCTTTGTCATGACATTAGAGCTTATTATCCTTCCTGGCTTCCCTGCAATACCCTGTAATTAAACTTCCTTTCCTTCTGAAAAAAATTTCAAGAAAAGTTCTTGAAAATTAAAAGCTACCGTCCCCAAAGATTGTAACCATTGTACTCCTAGTACAACATCAGCACCTCCCATAGGAATGGAAATCATTGGACTAGTCAATACATATTCCCCCATGGTTAGCTTGATATTGTGGCATTTTCCAGAGAAATTTATAGTTCCTCCATTTGCAACCATCACTTGACATTCTGGTGCTGGGTATAGGAAACAATTTAATTCCTTGGCTACCTTACAATGAATAAAATTATGGGTGCTACTGAATCAATCAACACTATTACCTTTTTCTTCTTGATATGTCCTTCTATCTTGAGAGTTTGAGGAGTGGTAATTCCTGCCAATGCATTACACGATATGGTCGGACTCATTTCTTCCTCTTCTAGGGCTGGTTCCTGGTGTATATCCTCTTCTTGTTCATTTTCTTCTTCCTCTTCACAATCTGTGTAAAATAATTTCTTCTCAGCACACTTATGACCTTTAGTGTATTTTCTATCACAACTGTAGCAAAGCCCTTTTTCTCTTTTTTCTTCCAATTGTTGTGGTGTCAACCTTGTAAGTTGTGGAAATCTAGGCGTAGCAACACTTCCTTCTTTATAGAATTGAGTGGTAGGCTTCCTTGTCGCCATAATTTTACATTCAACTTTTCTTGCCAACCTAAATGCCTTCTCCAATGAATCAGGCTCCAAAACACGAACTTCATGTTGGATGTTATCCTTTAGAGTACCTATGAAGAGATCAATCCTGTGTTCCTCTGGAATATCAGTTACCCTTATATTCATTTTTGGAAGTCCTCAATGTGCTGCCCCACTAAACCCTTTTGTTTGAGATTTATCAATTGGCTAAAGAAGGTGTTGCTCTTTGTATCCTCATAATGTGCTATCATTTCCTCCGTAAAAATTGACCAAGTGAAAATTTTTTTACGGGAGAAAAGCCATTGATACCATACAAATTTATTTTGTTCTAAATGTAAAGTTGCAATGCGTACCTTTTGTGTGTTTTATACGTTATGGAGATCAAAATATTGCTCCATATATAGTATCCATGTTACAGGATCCTTTCCATCAAACTTCCTCATATCCATCTTTGGAATATGGTGGTTCTTCCCGCCAACATTAGAGTTTATGAAATCACAATTAACATTTATTTTGTTCTCATCATGGGGTTCTTCTACTATCTTTTCACCATTAGGAAACCTTTCTTGTATCAACTTTGTCAAACCTTCCATGTCTGCTTTTAGAAAATTCTTCATGTTTTCCATTTTCTCATCGATCTTAGCTTCCATGTCATCCATCTTAGATTCCATGCCAGCCTCCATGCTATCCATCTTAGCTTCCACGCCATCCATCTTAGCTTCCATGCCATCCATCTTAGCTTGCACGCCATCCATCTTAGCTTCCATGCCTTTCTTCAAAACTTCCATTTCATGTTTTGTTGCTCTTTGCGAGAGTGAATTTTGTTGCACTTGCTCTTGTAATTTTGATAGATCATGTTTCAATTCTTCGTCTTCATGAGTCATAGTAGAGCTTTCCAAAGGCTTAATGGGTGTTGAATTATTTTTTGGGGCCATTTTATAATCCAATAATGATATCTATTCTACAATATTCCCTTGCAATCAATTCAACTTGATTCTTCAAACAAGACTTATGCCATTCGGAAACAAAATACACACCTTTTACTTTCTTTTGAGGAGCTCGATATTGAAATTGTATTATCTCTGTGATTACAACTCTTATATATCTGAAATTAAACACTGAAGTAGATCTTTGAATTCTCTTTTGAATGCCACAGGTCTGACCTGATTTGGATTCTCCAAGTCAAAGTTGTGTCCAATCTCCCACAATTACCTAATTATTGACTAGTTCAGTAGAGCGAACTTGTACGACTTGCCACGTGTCACTGTTTTGTCCTTTGTCTCTGAAGTTGATAGCCAAGAAACTATAGTCTTTGTACTTGCGACCAATTTTTACGGCACTCTAATCCGATGCCCAGAGAGAGAGGTATTGAACTTTTTCCACGATCACCTCTTTGAGATGAAATTCAGGAGCCTGAAAAAGCACTACCTTCCACAGATCATATCTCCAAAAATGTTGGGAACCAAGATCTGAAATTTTTTGAAGACTTTCCTCAAGATTTCAGCTTCGCACCAGAAAAATTTCAGATTCTAAACCTTTTTAGAAAAAAAGTTATAGCGCAAATTCCACGATGACCTATTTAGGAGCCTGAAACAAGACCTAAATTACACAGATCATATCTCAGAAAATGTTGCGAACCAAGTTCTGAAATTTTTAGACAATCTTCCTTAGGATGTTGGCTTGGCACCCTAAAGATTTCAGCTTCTGAAACTTCGTAGAAAAAAAGTTATAGTGAAAATTCCACGATGACCTGTTTGGAGCAGCGAAACCCTAGAATCCAAAGCTCTGATACCAAATGTTGTGTAACTAGCTCCAAAAATAGAAGAAAAGAGATATCAACGCCTTAGAAATAAGCCACTTCAAGGGGGAAACCTCCAATACATTACATAAATGAAAAAATCTTGGATGATACAATTTACAAAACCTCCTTTCTATATATAGGAGTCCATGGGGCCATAATGTAATCCTAGTGGGCCACAATGTAATCCTAGCCGACCTAACAATAATAAATTAAGGGAACAATAATAACAAAATGGGGGTTACAAGGGTACAATAATAACAATAAGGGGGTTACACTAACAATAATAAGGGACTATACTAGTGATATAGGGACCTAACATAATCAATTTAAATTTTTTCAACCATGATTAAGCTGTATGGATGAACAATGTTTTATGAAAAAGTAGTGGCATTTGGACTTGCACACTTTTAGAAATATTGTTTTTTGGTATGGGGATTTACCTTTTCTTTTATCCTGCCCTCTTTTCTTCTTTTCTTTGTTTTTTGTGCTTCATTTTTCTGATATTTTATTCAAGCAGTGTTATGTACAATGAATAAAGCTTTAGACCAAGATTTTCAACAAAAATAACGCTTGAGCATCCTGCCATTGACAGGACCTCCATATAACTCTCTTCCATCCATTTCTTGTAGGAAAAATGCATTTTTACCTCTTGCTGAATGAATGAGGTATGGGCCTTTCCATAGATTGTCAAATTTCCCATGCTTTCCTTTGTCCTCTCTTCTTGAATCCCAATTCAACACTTTGTCTCCAATATGGAAATCATTTGCCTTGGTTCTCTTATCAAAAAGATTCTAGATGCTTTTCTGCACTTGCTGTGTTCTGTTGTATACTTCTTCCCTTGATTGCTACAATTGAATGGTTTGATTCAAACTCCTTTGTATATCATTCTCCTCTAACTATACCTCTTGAATAAGATTCATCACTGGGACTCCCAAGGATGTTGGAAAAACTACATCCATGCCATACACTAGTTGATAGGGAGACATATTATTTTATTTCTTGTTTATTAGTTTGTCTGCCCATAGTGCATGCACTAGTTTGTTGTGCCATGACTTTTTTTTCTCTTCCAACAATTTATTAACGATATTTACCAAAATTTTGTTAGAGGATTCAACCAACCCATTACCTTGAGGGTAATAAGTTGTAGAATTCCCTAATGTAATGTGATACTTGTGGCAAAAGTACACCATTCTTTTGGATTTAAATGCAGCAGCATTATCAGTGATGATTTTTCTAGGACAACCAAATCTGGACAGAATATTAGTTTCAAGGAATTTGATGATTACTGAGTCAGTGGTAGCCCTTGAAGGGATGGCTTCTATCCATTTGGTGAAATATTCAGTTGTAGTGAGGATCCATTTGTGTTGGGCAGAGGAGGCAGGGTGGATTTCTCCAATGAAATCTAAACCCCATTGTTGAAAAGGAATTTCAACACTGATAGGTTGTAAAGGTAAAGGTAGTAGTTTTCTTTTTCCCTCAAATATTTGGAATTTATGGCAAGTCCCTACTAGCTTGTGGATATTATGGAAAATAGTGGGCCAATAAAAACCAGCTCTAAGGATTTTTTTGGTAGTGGTTTTCCAATAGAGATGACCTCAACACTCTCCTTCATAAAACTCATGCATGATTCTATCTTGTTAGCTTGAGGGGTCCTGACCTAGGTTCAGAGCTCAAGGTTTTCCTAAAAACCCCTATACTACTGGCCCTTTCGGAAATGACCTACTTTCGCAGGTCAAAGTCTCACTCGAAGTAGTATGGGTGGGTGCTGGAACTAGGTTTCCGCACCCTGAGAAAAGATAGGTAAGGCAAACAGAGCTGCTTTTGGCCCCGCGATACCCAGATCACCTTGTTTTGTACAGGGCCAAGTGGGTTTCTATTCACATCCACGTGCACTAGATTTACAATTATATGCTTTTATGACAGTGGAGACCATGTTCCAACATATCTTCATCTTCTTCAAGTAAACATTTAAGCAAGATACTAACATAATTTTTCCAATATAAATCTTTATCTAGAACAAAAAATTTACAGCTTTTAGTTTCAAGAATCTAGCCTTTGTTTTGGACAAACTAGGAGGAGCATTTATATTAAAAATCACATATAATATATTAGCATACCAGAGTGAGTTCATAAATTCTTATTCAATAGGTGGAGCTGTCAGCTCCTCTTGTTCATCCAAGGAATGTGTCATGTTTATGTCCAGTGCTTGAAAGTTTGCTTCAGCCATCAGTTTGCCCAATCCTTGGCCTTTGATTAGCTTGGTGGGCTTGATTTATAGATCATAATCTAAGATGGCAACAATCCACTTACCTTTTTTACCATAAGGATCCTGAGTTAGTATGTCCTTAACAACTGCATGAGGAACAAAAGCAATGACATGTGAATGCAAGATGTAAACCTTGAAATATTTTAATGCCTTGATTAAGGCAAAAAATTGTTTTTCCATAATGTTATATTTCAAAGGTACATCTCTTAGTGCCTTGCTGAAGAAAGCTATGGGCTGTTCTTGTCCCATTATGTTATTTTTTCGCAATATGACAACAATTGTGTGTTCCGATGCAAATGAGAAGATGAAGAAGTCCTAAGTGAAGTCAGGGCTGATGAGGACTGGTGTTTGAGTAAGTACTTGTTTTACCAATTCAAAGGATTGCTTTGCTTCTATGGTCCATTTTACTCCTATTTATCTTTTCAGCATGTTTGTAATGTTTCTTAGGAGTTCTGCAAGTTTTGGTATGAACCTTCTTAAGAAGTTTATCTTTCCAATGAAAGATTGCAGCTCTTTGATGTTCTTAGGGTGACTGATCTACAATATTCCCTCAATCCTCTTTGGGTCTATCTTAATCCCTTCTTCAGATATGATATGGCCTAAAATTTTCCCATCTTGAATATGAAACATATTTTTCTTAGGGTTTAAAGATAGACCATACTTCCTACATTTTTCAAAGACCTTTCTTAAGTGATCTAGGTGTTCTTCATTAGTTTTTGAATAGACTGTGATTTTGTCACGATATATCACAATGAAGTAACCTATATCTTCAGAAAAATCAATGTCCATGGCTCTTTTAAAAGTGGCCCCAACATTCATTAACCCAAAATACATTTTGACATATATGAAGGTGCCCCAACATGTAGTGAAGGCGGTTTTGTGCTGATCATCTGGATGTACTAGTACCTGATTATACCCTGAAAAACCATCAAGAAAAAATATTCTTTTGGAACCTACTACCCTTTGAAGTATATGATCCATCTTAGGTAAAGGGTAGTTGTCTTTCAGGGAGGCTTTGTTTAAATTTCTGAAGTCTATGCATAGCCTAATTTCCCCTGTTTTCTTCCTCACTGATACAAGATTTGAGACCCATTCGAAGTACCTGAGTGGGACTATTATTCCAACATCATACATATTTTTTATTTATTTCTCAACCAAAGGTAATAGGATAGGGTTTATTCTGCGCAATTTCTGCTTGAATGGTTTCTTGTTTTCCTTGAGAGGAATCATATGCTGAATGATGTTTGTATCATAGGACTTCAAGTCCTCATAGCTCCATGCAAACACATCCTTAAATTCTTTGAACATCTTAATGCATTTCTGTTTTATAAGAGATGGAAGTGTTTTGGACAGTTTTATCATTTTAGGTGCTTCCTTACTGCCTATGTTGCATTCTTCTACATCTATTTCGGTGGATTCCATTTTAGCCTTCCTAGTCACATCATTGAAATCAAACAATTATTCTAAGGGGGAAAGTCCTCTTGGAAATAGATTGTCTTTTCATTGCAATACCTCAAGGTCCATTTTGTCTGGATCTCCACACAATTCTACCTCATGAGAGTGTTCTAACATATTTATATCAGCAGCATAAGGTGGCTTTGTTTTGTGTGTTTGTTCCTCAGCAGAGTAGTCCCCTTCATGATCTGAGTTTGGTTTTGGAATTTAAAACTCATTTTTGGACTGGAGGAAGCCTTCAATATGTTTTTCGCCTTCAAAAAATTTCCAATAACCTATGTTATCAGGGACTGTCAGTCCGCTTTTGAAATTTACCGTGTATTGTTCATTGGCATGAGGTAGTTGGAACATGTTGGCAGCGAATGCTAGTTCATTTGCAAGGCTATTTTGAGTTCTTGGGATAGAAGTAAGTTCATATTTTTCAAATTTTATTATGAGGTCTAAGGCAACATTTCTATATTCTCTTATCCTGGGATTTTTGGCTGAATATTCTCCTTTAATTTGCCTAATAATTAGCTCAGAATCTCCCTGAACGGAAATCCTCTTAGCTCCTATATTTATCAGCAATTGAAAACCTAGGAGAAGAGCTTCATACTCTGCAATATTGTTTGTACATTGAAAATCCAACTTGTAAGAGTGACCTTCATTAGTGTTGTGTATCCAAACACCTGCTCCTGAACCAGCTTTGCCACAAGAGCCATCAAAGCTCATGTTCCAAAGAGTTTCAAGTTCAGATTCGCCATTATGTTGTTGTTCATGGCTGCTAGGGTTTTGGCTATTATGTTCTTCATATTGTGTTTGGTTTGAATTTTCTGACGGGTCTTGCTCTTCCTCTTTTCTATCTACTTGTTCATTAATGTCATCTTCATTGTACAAAATAAATGAGTCAAGGTATGAATGGATAGAATAGAGAGGGGTGTTATTTGGCTTATCTTGGCTACTTACCATGTATTTCATGTGAGATTCTCTATACAGTCTTCTTGTTTGGTTAAAGACTTGAATGGTAGCATATGTCATGTCCATTTGGAGGGTTCCTTGGATTTTGGCTCCCCATGATCTTGATAAAGCATTCCATATTTTGGGGGAATGTCAGCCACTACAATATCCATTACAAGGCTCTTGGCTGGTATTTGTGCCAGATTGACACATAGATATTTGATTAGGCCCAGAAATTTAACTCTACTCAAATTAAAAGAGTACAATTATTTGCATGGTTTGGTTATTTCAAGGTCTAATCTTTCCATCACTACCTTTGGCATGAGTTTAAGTGAAGCACCAGAATCTAGCATGAAATTGTGTAGGATTTTATCATGGATGTTCAAACTGACATAGAATGGAGGCACACCTCCCTCTTGAAACTTTCCCTCTACCTCTCGTCCAAACAACAATTTTGGCTTGTCATCACTCAGATTTAGAGTATTAGTGTTATCTCCTATGTTTAAAGCCTTCAAAACTTGAGATCTATATATATCTTGTAATTTAGTAAGGGGCATGGTTGTTTTTATCTTGGAAATTTCACTCTCAATACTGAATGGTGTATGTGTTTTTGGAGGATTTAAATTAGTTTTATCAGACATTGTTTTCTCAGTAAATTTATCTTGCTGATTTTATTTGGAATCTCGGTTAAAAATATTTTTCAGGGCCACTAGTTGATGTACTAGGGAAACTTTGGTCACCATCATGTTGGCTGATTTTGTTTTTTCTTTGATCAGGATCCTTAGGCAGGGTGTTTGTATTTATGCTATCATTCTAGGAGTGTTTTGAAGGGTCTTCCTTGCAGAAATTTCTAGTTTATTCCTCTTGGGGATATCTTGTGTTTTCCTAATTTTGAGGTCATACTGCCTATGAAACTCCATGATAGCATTTTCAAATCCTAGTTTGTATTCTTCAGAATCGTCATATGTTCTTTCAGCTTGGTTTGAGGAAAATAGACCTTGTTCTTATTTTGTGAGAAAAACAACATACTCACTATCAGAACCTATTAAATTCACATGGTTTTCCTCTCGCTCCACAGTCTCTCTTTCCTCTTCATCTACATATTTTTCTTGGAAAGGAGGTCTGATTTGCTGGTCAGTTTCTCTTTGTCTTATTTGAGGAGGATCTCTTCTGAAGTTTTGGTTTTTGTTTTTGTTTTGAGGATTTGTTTGATTTTCCTCAGGGGGTGCTCTTTCATTTAAGTTAATTCTCCCCATCATCCTTTCCATTATCCTAACTAGACTATCAATTTTAGCATCAGATGTGAAGGCCATAGCTTCCTGTTTGTATGTAACCCTCTTCTCTGTTCTCATTCTAGCCCTTTTAGCGATTAGATTGGCTTCTACACTTATTTCTCCCCTTTGAATGTCTTCTAGGGTAAGGGGATCTCTTTCTCTTAATTGGTAAGCCATTTCTGGATCAAATCCATTTGGAAATTTTGATAGGGCTAGGCCTTGTGGGGGTTTCATGTGGGAGGAAATGCTTTATATATACTATTGAACCTAGTGCAGTAGTCTTGAACACTCTCTCAAACATTTCTTTTAAGGTTCTCATACTCTGATAAGATTTGAAGAGGATTTTTCTTAATCTCCCACTTGTTTATGAATGTTTGATAAAGGGAAGGGAGATCATGAATGATATTAGGAGTTAATTTCTTGAACCATTTCTTTGCTTCTCCCCCTAAAATTTGGGCAAATATTATCATTTGTATAGTCTCATATTCTATTTCTTGATAGCCAAAAGCAGCATTCATCTTATCTACATGCTTTTGGGAAGTTGTAGGATCAGGTCCATTAAAATGAGGGATTATAGATTGATAGTATTGAGGCATAGGAAGTAAAGGTTGTGGTAGTACCAGGGGGAATACCATGCTGCCATGATAGGAGGTAATGGAACCCAAGGAGGATTTATAAGAGGAGGGTTTACTAGTGGAGGTGGAGGATGGAGTGGAGAATTTTGAAAAGTGGATGTATGAGTGGGGGTGGCAGATGCACTTGGAACAACTAGCTGATATGAGCAGATTTGGAATGAAAGGAGTCAAAGTGTTCAGGAGGAGTGGAAGGAGAGGCTTATCTACTAGGACTCTGCTGTAAGCTGGTAGGCTCAAGGTTTGTCTGGTCTATACAACTTTGAGACTTAGTTTTGAATATGTTTCTTCTATAGTGTAAGTCAAATTGGGTATCTTGCAAGGCTGTAAGGTTTTCAGGAAAAGAACTTGCTTTGTGAATTGGTCTGAAAATAGTTGAATCTTCAGTCCTAGAAGTTTTTCTTAAGATTCTTTCTGGGTCATAAACTATAGCAGGAGGGTTTGGGTCAAGGTGAGATCTGGTGTTGATTCTTTGTGAAGCTAGATTTCAGACCCACAACACAGAGAGGCTAAAAGTTTATAAGAGTTTTGAAAAATAGACCTATCTGAAAAATTACTGAATTCACATAGTATGTGGTTGGGTTTTATACTATTAGGTTTGATTAATACATTCCCAAAGGAGTCTGTGAGAACCAATGGAGTCAACAGGCCTACTAAAAACCAATGGAGTCACCAGGTTTATGATGCTAATTGTTTTGAGGATTTGTTTATTGTCCACCATAAAAAATTTGATACCAATCTTGCGATGTTTTTGGATTTTCTGAGTTATTTATATAACACTAAGATTTTTAATGAGTGTCCCCAGTGGAGTCACCATTATGCTAATTCCCTGTAATTTTTTAGATTGGTAAGATAAAATAAACAAGGGTAACATCAAACCAACTTTGGAGTCCTAGGACCTAGCCTTCCTGGACTCAAAGAGGGCTCTCTCTATATTTTTGTAAAAGATATAACTTGATTGATTTAGGATGTTGATTTTAGGCTAGTTAAAAAGATAGGGTTGTTTGTTTTGTTTTGTTTGGTTGGGTTGCTTGTTAAGAAGAAAAAATAGAGTAAGATAAATTCAAACCATTGGGCTATGGGGTCTGTGAAAGGTTTGAAGAGTACAAGAACAAATCAAGGGTGTTTCATAGGGTAGGTTAACAAAGCCAAATGGATCTAATGTTGCGAAACCTGCTCCAAAAATAGAAGAAAAGAGATATCAACACCTTAGAAATAAGCCACTTCGAGGGGGCAACCTCCAATACATTACATGAATGAACAATTCTTGGATGATACAAATTACAAAACCTCCTTTCTATATAGGAGTCCATGGGGCCATAATGTAATCCTAGTGGGCCACAATGTAATCCTAGCCGACCTAACAATAATAATTTAAGGGCACAATAATAACAAAATGGGGGTTACAAGGGTACAATAATAACAATAAGGGGGTTACACTAACAACAATAAGGGGCTATACTAGTAATATAGGGACCTAACATGCCCCTCTCCTTCACAAAAGTGTTGTCCTCAACGCTTGGGTAGCTCTGGGTGCTTCTGTATAAAATTCTCGTCCTCCCATGTAGAATCTTTAGTGGGTAAGTTCTTCCACTTGATGAGATATAAAAATTGATCAATTTGGTAACACAAGTTCTTGTTAAACGTGACCCTTCGAGTTCCAATATAGTTTTCACTTCCTCATCAAGTTACGGCAATGTTGACTTTAAAGACAAGAATAGCACTACTATGGCTAGCTTTAGCACAGGCTGTGGAACGGCGGATACGCTCGTGAAGATGCGAAACTCCAATTTAGCCTTATAGTACTGATATTTTGAAACAACACGGAACCATAGTACTTTGGCAATAATTTATTATCATTCTTAGCTTGCTTGAGAGACATTTGTTTGTATGTTTGTAGTCGTAAAAATACCCAGTCCCCTACATCAAAACTTCTCTCACTGCGATGTTGACCTGCCTGTTGTTTCATTCAATTTTGTGTCAAATTTAGGTTATCCTTTAAGAGTTGGAGAGCTTGTTGTTGATGCTCGATGTGATTTTCCACTGCTTTCACCTTAGAATTTTCTCTTAAAGATGATGTGATGGATGATGGATGATATCCATAAGAAGTGTCGTAAATAGAGGTCATTTGACTGCAATGTGGAAAGGAAGTGTTATACCACCATTCGTGGTAGAAAGTAACCACTTAAGCCCATTGTGTTTGTTGCTCATACCAAAACAACAAAGATATCCTTCCAAACATTGTTACTATCTTAGTTTGACCATCGGATTGAGGATGATAAGATGAACTATGAGCTAATTGAGTACCCAAACAAGAAAATAACTCCGTCCAAAAATTTCCAGTAAAAATGGGATCTTTGTCGCTCACAATAACCCTTGGGTTTCCATGTAGCTTTTGAATTGTGTCCATAAATATAGTCGCAACTGTAATTTCTTTAAATGGATGAGATAATGCACAAAAGTGTGCATACTTGGTAAGTCTATAAACTACCACCATGATGACACTCTTTCCTTCGAACTTAGGTAAACCTGTGATAAAATCAATTGAAATTTCCTCCCAACATTGACTTGGAATGGATAAAGGTTGTAGAAGACCCGGGGTCTTAATTGTCTCAACTTTATTCTGCTAGAAAACCAAACATTCCACCAAAAACTTTTGAATATCAGATTTAAGGCCATCCAAAAAAAATTATTTCTTCACCCTGTGGTATGTTTTTAACAATCCTGAGTTTCCTCCTAAAGGAGAAGTGTGCAATTCCAAAATAATCTTTTGTTTTAGTTGGGAATTCTTACAAAGATATAAGTGGTATTTGTACCATAAGGAATCATTTTTCCAACTAAATGTATCAGATGTACTTGGATCTTGTTGCAACTTTTTAATGAGTGTCCACACTTCTTCGTCCTTCTTCCATTCATCCCTTGCTTTGTTTATCCAATCTAGTTGGATAATAGATATGGCACAAAGCAATGCTTCCACCTCTTCATTCTTTCTTGAGAGTGCATCTGAAACAACATTTAGCTTCCCTTTTTTCTAGATTATTTCAAAGTCATAACCCAACATATTTGTGACCCATTTTTGCTGCTCTTCTGAAGATAGTCTTTGTTCCAAAAAGTTTTTAAGACTATCATGATCATTTTTTACCTTGAGTATGTTTGATAGGTAAGGTTGTCATTTCTTTAGTGCATGTAGTATTGCCAACATTTCCTTCTCATAAATATCGTTCTGTAAATACTTTCCTTTGATTGGACAACTTTCGAAAGCAATGGGTCTTCCTTCTTGCATTAAAACAACACCAATTCCATTTTCTGAGGAATCACATTCCACAATAAAGGTTTTTGTGAAGTCTGGAGTAGCTAAGACCGGTGCTAGTCACATTGCCTCTTTAAGATGTTCGTAGGCCTTAGTTGCTTCAGGAGTCCATGAAAATGCTGTGATAATATTGTTAGAAGTATTTGCTATTTTCCCATATTTATTAACATAGCCTTGATAATACCACATTAACACAAGATATCCTACTTAGCCCACTTTATGGTTGTGAAAATTTCCATTCTGTGCTTTAATTTTGTTAGGGTCTACCTTAACACCCTCATGAGATACAATATGACCTAGATATTCCACCTCTTGCACTCAAAAGAAACATTTGTATGTTTTTTCATATAATTGTTTCTCCTACAATAGTTTCAGCACCCTGTCAACATGTTGAACATGATCCTTCCAAGACATGTTGTAGATTAGTATATCATCAAAAAATACTAGCACAAATTTTTTCAGGAAGGGTTTGAAAATGGAATTCATCAACCCTTGAAATGTAGAAGGTGCATTGGTAAGGAAAAAAGGCATGAACAAAAATTCATAATTACCCTCATGGTTTGATGATTTTTTAGGTATCTTCGATCTTCATTCTAACCCGGTGATATCCTGAACGAGGTCAACTTAGTGAGTGGTGTGCTCCCATGTAATTCATCCAGGTAATTCATCAATCATGAGAATGGGAAATTTATCTTTAATGGTGAGCTTATTGAGCTCCCTATAATCTGGACACATGCGCCATGATCCATCCTTCTTGTGTACCAATACTATAGGAGCAGAGAAAGAAATTTGACTAGGTTGAATTATACCGGCCTCTAACATTTCTGTAATCATACATTCAATTTTTCTCTTTTGGACATAAGGATATCTATAAGGCTTGATGTTTGGAGGAAAAATTACTGGAATAAAATGAATATCATGATCATGATCACGAATAGGTGGGAGTCCTTTGGGAGTTTCAAACACCTTGGAATGATTGTCCAAGACTTTTTGGAGATTAGAAGAAATAGATGATTTTGATGTTGGAACTTCTAGTGAGCATAATTGTGCAATTACGCCTCATTTTTCTTTCTTTAGAAGATTTTTCATGACATTAGAGCTTATTATCTTTTCTGGATTCCCTCCAATACCTCGTAATTTGACTTCCTTTCCTTCTGAAAAAAATTTCTTGAAAATTTCTTGAAAATTAAAAGCTACCATCCCCAAATATTGTAACCATTGTACTCCTAGTACAACATCATCACCTCCCATCGGAATGGAAAGCATTGGACTATTCAATACATATTCCCCCATGGTTAGCTTGATATTATGGAATTTTCCAGAGCAATTTATAGTTCCTCCATTTGAAACCATCACTTGACATTCTGGTGCTGGGTATAGGAAACAATTCAATTCCTTGGCTACCTTACAATGAATAAAATTATGGGTACTACCTGAATCAATAAACACTATTACTTTTTTCTTCTTGATATGTCCTTTTATCTTGAGAGTTTGAGGAGTGGTAATTCCTACCAATGCATTACATGATATGGTCGGACTCATTTCTTCCTCTTTTAGGGTTGGTTGGTGGTGTATATCCTCTTCTTTTGAAGATTCTTGTTCATTTTCTTCTTCCTCTTCACAATCTATGTAAAATAATTTCTTCTTAGCACACTTATGACCTTTAGTGTATTTGCTATCACAACTGTAGCAAAGCCCTTTTGCTCTTTTTTCTTCCAATTGTTTTGGTGTCAACCTTGTAGGTTGTGGAAATCTAGACGTAGCAACACTTCCTTCTTTATAGAATTGAGTGGTAGGCTTCCTTGTCGCCATAATTTTACATTCAACTTTTCTTGCCAACCTGAATGCCTTCTCCAATGAATCAAGTTCCAAAATGTGAACTTCATGTTGGATGTTATCCTTTAAAGTGCCTATGAAGAGATCAATCCTGTGTTCCTCTGGAATATCAGTTACCCTTATATTCAATTTTTGGAAGTCCTCAATGTGCTGCCCCACTAAACCCTTTTCTTTGAGATTTATCAATTGGCTAAAGAAGGTGTTGCTCTTTGTATCCTCATAATGTGCTATCATTTCCTCTGTAAAAATTGACCAAGTGACAATTTTTTTACGGGAGCAAAGCCATAGATACCATACAAATGTATTTGTTCTACATGTAAAGTTGCAATGCGTACCTTTTGTGTGTTTTTCACATTATTGAGATCAAAATATTGCTCCATTTGGAGTATCCATGTTACAGGATCCTTTCCATCAAACTTCCTCATATCCATTTTTGGAATATGGTGGTTCTTCCCTCCAACAGTAGAGTTTAGAAATCACGATTAACATTTATTTTGTTCTCATCATGAGTTTCCTCTACTATCTTTTCACCATTAGGAAACATTTCTTGTATCAATTTTTCCAAACCTTCGATGTCTACTTTTAGATCCTTCTTCATGTTTTCCATGTTGTCTTTCATTTTTTCATCGATCTTAGCTTCCATGCCATCCATCTTAGCTTCCATGCCCACTTCCATGCCATCCATCTTAGATTCCAAACAATTCATCTTAGCTTCCACGCCTTTCTTCAAACCATCCATCTTAGTTTCCATGCCTTTCTTCAAAAATTCCATTTCATTTTTTGTTGTTCTTTGTGAGAGCAAAATTTTTTGCACTTGCTCTTGTAATTTTGATATGTCATGTTGCCATTCTTTGTCTTCATGAGTCATAGTAGAGCCTTCTAAAGGATTAATGGGTGTTGAATTATTTTTAGGGGCCATTTTAGAATCCAATACTGATATCTATTCTAAAATATGCCCTTGGAATCAATTCAACTTGATTCTTCAAACAAGACTTATGCAATTCGGAAAAAAAATACACACCTTTTACTTGATTTTGAGGAGCTCGATATTGAAATTGAATTATATCTATAATTGCAGATCTTCAATAGCTAAAATTCAGCCCTATAGTAGCCCTCTAAAGCTTCTTTCAAATGCCACGAGTCTGATATGATTTGGATTCTTCAAGACAAATTTATGTCCAATCTCCCACAATGACCCAATTTTGGACTGGTTCAGTAGAGCGAACTTGTACGACTTGCCACGTGTCACTGTTTCCTGCTTTGGCTCTGAAATTTATAGACTGAAAACTACAGTTTGTGTACTTGCAGCCACTGTTTACAACATTCCAATCCAATGCTCAGAGAGAGAGCTATGAATATTTTCCCACAATCACCTCTTTGATATGAAATTCAGAAGCCTCAAAAAGCCTAACTTCCACAGATCATACCTCTGAAAATATTGTGAACAAATATTTGAAATTTTGCGACGTTGTTCCACAGGATTTGGGCTTCGCACTATGAAAATTTCAGCTTCTAAACCTTTGTAGAAAAACAAATATTACGAAAATACCGTGATGACCTGTTTAGGTTAAATTCAGGAGCCTACAAAATGACCTAACTTGCAGAGATCATATCTCCGAATATATTGCGAACCAATCTCTGAAATCTTGCGAAAATGTTCCTCAGGATTTGGGCTTTGCACTCTAAAAATTTCAGATTTTGAACCTTCATAGAAACAACGTTATAGCAAAAATTCCACGATGACCTGTTTGGAGCAGAAAAACCCTAGAATCTCAAAGCTCTGATACCAAATGTTGCGAAAACAGCTCCAATAATAGAAGAAAAGAGATATCAACGCCTTATAAATAAGCCAATTCGAGGGGGAAACCTCCAATACATTACATGAATGAACAATTCTTGGATGATACAAATTACAAAACCTCCTTTCTATATATAGGAGTCCATGGGGCCACATTGTAATCCTAGTGGGGCCATAATGTAATCCTAGCCGACCTAACAATAATAATTTAAGGGCACAATAATAACAATATGGAGGGTTAAAGGAGTACAATAATAATAATAAGGGGGTTACACTAACAAAAATAAGGGACTGTACTAGTAATATAGGGACCTAACATTGTCCACCATCAAAAATTTGATACCAATCTTACGATGTTTTTGGATTTTCTGAGATCTTTATATAACTCTAAGATTTTTAATGAGTGTCCCCAGTGGAGTCGCCATTATGTTAATTCCCTATAATTTTTTAGATTGGTAAGATAAAATAAACAAGGGTAACATCAAACCAACTTTGGAGTCCTAGGACCTAGCCTTCTTGGACTCAGAGAGGGCTCTCTCTATATTTTTGTAAAAGATATAACTTGATTGATTTAGGATGCTGATTTTAGGCTAGTTAAAATGATAGGGTTGTTTGTTTTGTTTTGTTTGGTTGGGTTGCCTGTTAAGAAGAAAAAATAGAGTAAGAGAAATTAAAACCATTGGGCTATGGGGTCTATGAAAGGTTTGAAGAGTACAACAACAAATCAAGGGTGTTTCATAGGGAAATTTAACAAAGCCAAATGGATCTTAATAGCTTATGTGTGTGTGAAATGAACATTAAGTTGTGAGTTTAATAGGTTTAAAGAAAAATTAAGAATTCATTAACATATACTAGAACAAGAAGATTCTTAAAGATCACTATGCTTAAGAAAGAACCAAAGGATAGGGCACACCATAAACTTCTTTGGTCTAGTTTTATGAAGTAAACTTTGAGACAACAATCCAACAAACCCTAGAAAGCAGGGAACTCCTAAATTATCTAGCTATTCACTTTCAGACAAATAAAACACTTAATATAACATTTAAGTAATGATTAAAGAGTAGGGAACTCCTAATTTCTTCAATCAGACTTCAAATACCCTTAAAATGAATTTTCAAGATAGACCAAAGGACAGAGAAAACCATAAAATTCTTTAGCCTAAACCCTAGTAAGAAAACTTCAAAGAAAGCCTTGAGAAAAAAATTTCAAGAAGAACCAAAGGACAGGGAAAACCATAAAATTCTTTGGCTGGATTATACTTAGTTAATATCAAGAAAACAAACTAGATGGAACTAGAGAGCAGGGAACACCTAAACTCTCCAATCTAACCCAACAAAGGAAAACATTTAAATAACAAAAATAAGACAGACTTAAGGTACCTCTAACATCATATCTTAAGCTAAGATTTATGTTCTGTTACAAGAAAATTTGATATACAAAATGGAAAACAGAAGGAAAAAATTACAAAATTAGAACAACATCACCATTTAACAAATTCCATGAATCCTGTGAATGTGCCTGCTCCATTGATATTTAGTCCAAAACAATTACAATGCTCCAAAGCCAAACCTCTTTACAACTCAAAAATCTATGAGGTATTCAGCTCAACAACCAACCAACCAACCAACAAAAAACATGAAGCATACATGCAATATTTATCTACAAAATGAGGAGGTGATCCTCAAGCTAGGGTTTCTGATGTCATTTATTACAGAGTTAAATCACTTTTTTACCTTTGAGACCATGCAAGGTCGAAGGAAAAATATCTGAAATGACTCACTAAAATAATCACTCCTAACTTAAAATTTTGAGCTAACTTTGAAAATATTTTACTTTTAAGGCTCTTAATAACTTTTTCAATAAATTTTGGTAAGGGCACAACACCAAGGTACAGGGGTGCAACGCCAGTGCAAACGCGCAGCACCAAGGTAGAAAAACTCGCCTGTATAGCAGCCAACTTTTGGAGGCCTTCCCGATGTCCAAATGAGCTCCATGATAGCTCATTAGAAAGCCTCTCCTGTCTAGTTTCCTGATATTCCTCTAGTTTCCAAAATGGTGTCCATATGCCCTATTAAAAATCAATTCTCCTAAGACTGGTAAATGTGCAACGCCAGTGCCAAAAAGAGGGTAGAAAGGTGATTTTTTGGTAGTTTTTGGCCTTTTTGAGGGACCATTTTTGCTCCAAACCTCCTAAAACATTCTAAGGTGGATGTAATTAGCATGAGGAATATGAATATGTGGACAATTTTTCTTTTTATGGCCCAAAAAAGAGTGTAGTGTCAGTGGCGCTGCGCATTTGCCCAATTTTCTCCATGCCAAACTATCAAAAATGAAAAATATGTACCAAAGTGCCAAAAATGGAATTTGCTTTGCTGATCATGGTTTGAAGGCTTGGAGGGACACCTCAGTAATAATATTCAAATTTTCCTTCTCCTTTTCCTCATTTAGAGCCTGAATCTTTGCATGGGCTCGTTTGAGCTTGGCCCTTGCAATCTTGTTTCTCATGGCATAATGTCTTGCCATCTTCCTCTAAACGTGAGTGTCTCTCTTTGCCTTCTCTAGTTGACCCTCTAAATGTAAATTTTCCCTCTCAAGCCAAGCCTCTCTATCCCTGCTAATTTCTATGGAAAGCAACTCACTTGGAGTGAGCTGCTCTGCCAACTCTGCCTCTTTCTCCCTTTCTCGTGCTAAAGCCCTCTTCAACCCAATTGTCCTTGGTCTCTACCAAGGAAGTTGTTCTTCCTCATCATCACCGCCATAAAAAATTCCCAAGGTATCATCTAGCAAAGCCTTGGCTTTTCCTGACTCTTTTTGAGCTCTGATCGCCCTGACCTCACTGATGGCCTACTTTGTCTTCAACTACTAGTTCTCTAGCTCAAGAAAGTTAATCACATTCTTTGCTCTGCCAGGATTAGCTTGAAGCTCACTAATCTTGGCATCTTTGCCTTTGATCAAAATATTTGTGATTCTAACCTCATCTTCATCATCAAGGTCAATTAATTGAAACTCTTGCTCAGTTTCATACTTGTCCTCCTCCTCAACAGTGATAGGCTCAGTGACCTTTCCTTTACCTTTATCAACCTGTTTTGATGATGAAGAAGGCATGGACCCTTTGTAATATCCCCAAATAGGGACTACTCAACCATGCATGCATAAAAACACATTTTAAAAAATATATGATATAAATAATGAAATAAACTCTTGGATCCTTTAGTTCAGTCCATATACAACCTGAATCCAAGAATAGAGCTGAAAAAAATGAAACTAGGTGGGTTAAACAGACCTCCCACACCTAGGATTGCTAAAAAAGGCTAAAACCCCAAACACTGCAACACAGAAATTACTGCATCAAAGAGACTACGTAGTCTAATGAGGGTCTGTACACATAAATAGCAGAGAAAAATATATCTGGTATTATATTAAAAAATATGCTCAGAAAAATGAGATCTAGTCTCCTTTATACAAAAACTAGAGAACCCAAAAAGGGTTTCTAGGAACACACCCTGAATACAAATGGTGATCTATAGCAATATGACTGAATAATCACTACAAAATGAAGCACGAGAGTATATAAATATTTAATAATATAGATATAATGTAGATCTGATCAAATTTCTTCCCCCATGAAAGGATGAACCTCTCAATCATAGGGAAACTCCTAAAAAGAACCACAAGATCCACTGGAGAAACTGCCCTCTAGAAATAACGCAATTCCAGAATGGAATAACGCTGTAGGTGATGGAAATTTCTTGGATTGCTACCAAAGATCTAATATTAGCCCAATAACCCTCCAAATGGATCCTCCAATATAAGGAAATCTCCTTCTTATGCAAAACCAACTTAGAAACTGGGTTTCTCAACCCTCCACTGCAACACCCTGCAACTCAACACAACCTCCTGCAGAAACTGTGCTGAAATTGAAGACTGAAGCTTGGCACCAATTCCAGATGTGTGGAATGATAGATCAGGTATCTCCTAAGAGCTACTCAAAGGGAAGAGAAGGAATTCCTAAACAGGAATACCTTAGTTCTAAACAGCACCGAAAATCTTAGCTAAGCAACTAAAGAGAGCAAAAGTCTAAGCAGACATCAAAATAAAATTCATAAGCTAACCCAAAATGGCTGCCATCCTCTTCCTTATAAACTAAGTGAGCCTTATCACCTTGGGTCCCACTCAATAGGGTTTCCACCATCACACAAACAATCTCCCTCCAAAATTGCGTTGTGCCTTCATTAGAACCACTCCTCTAAACTACACAGTTTGATTTGGTCAAGGTTTCCCTCTTCAACCTGCTTCAGCCCTTTTCACACCTAAGGGCCTTCAATCCAGCTCACATATAGCTATCTAGGCTGAACCTCATTAACATTGAGCTCTTCTATTTGCTGATCCACTATTATAGGTCAATTTTGGCACCATTCCCAATGACCTGCTTAACTGGGCATCATCTCCACGACTAATGATGAAGGGTCTATCATTCCCTATCATCTCAGTTGCTACATGCCCTAAGAAAAGAAACAACATAAATCAAACAAGACTTTCATCAAGCAAGGGTTTCCATGGTTTGAAGCTTATTATTTATCATATGAGAGCTCACCAATGTAGGCCCTCAGGGGCCTACGTGTGTTGCATATGCAGGTAGCCCCATGCAAGGCTGCTTTGTAAAGCACTTCCCGACATTCATAGGTGTGTTGGTCACATTGGGAGCGAAATTCTCATTGTTCCAGAATCTCCACTTGGCCAGTGTCTGCTAGAAGGGTTCACACGTGTCAAGCTTCGGATCCAAGTGTCCACTTGACATCTACATGAATGGAAACATGTCTTGCATATTTTTGGAATTCTATTCATTGCAAAACAACCTACAGTTCATCTATAAATTGAACACAGATCTAAGTGTTTGAGGTGGAATAATTTGAGTAGAGAAATGCTGGAGAATTTTCAATTGAGAGTTTGATTTGTGGAGCTGCTGCTAGAGAGATTTATGTTGTGATGAGACTTGGGAACTCTGCTGGAAGGTCACTTCAAATTAGTCACTAGGTTGTAACCTCTCCTTCTATCATCAATAAAGAGTCCTTCTTGTTTTTCCCTACATGCATCTATGCTAACTTTGATTTTCCATGTTGTAAGATCTTGGTTGATGAATGTAGTTTATGCTTAAATGATTTAGCTAAATATCTTGAATAGATATCTATATTATTGCATCTTCTGCTATTTCAGTGTTCTTTCTTGCAGGAAGAATTCAGCCAACAAAACCGCTTGAATTTGAAGTTGTAGCAGAAGCGACAAAAAAGAGCCATTTGGAAGCGACTTAAACAAGTAAGCATCCAATCCTCTCTGTGTCTCTGTTCTGAATAAGCAGAAATGGTATTATAGTATTTCACCTGTTTTTCTAGACTAACACCTATCTAGGGAAGCGTAAATCAAATCCTTTTAATATTTTTAAAAACATTGTATAAACCTTAGGAAAATCAAAAAACATGGTCGAATCATTCTTACCTATTGCACCCCACTCAGCGCCTTCTGGTAATACTAGATCTGGATCTCCTCAGAAGTCAATGCCTACATATGCATACTCATCGATGGCAATGATCTGTCGCCGAAACTAGGCGAAGAATGCAATCGAGAACACAATGGTTGATTGGCCTGCATGCCAACCCATGAGTTCTACCCATCTCTGCATTCGAGGATCTCTAGGACTAGATATATCCAATGTTACATGTTGTGGCTACATCAGTGGAATCCGTTCCAAATCAAAGGAGATAAGGATGGAACCATAACAGAAATTTTTCTTCCTTGCTCCCTTTTCTTTATTCAGTTGTTCCTTTATTAGAGATAGAACAGCTTCAGACCAGTTGAATATTGTTGGCTCTAAGCACTCTAGTGCATACTGCATATATGATCTGTTCGCTACATGGAGTGTAACGGTGCCAACTAGTTTAGCGATCGTGAATAGGATGGTCCTCAAAGGAAAATCCCTGACATCATGAATGTTTATTTTTCCATTTTTTCTAGGTTATGACCCCAGATAGAAATACTGCATAACATAATCCCTCACAGTTTCTCCTCCAACAACAGATCCTGTGAGAGAAATGGGCAAACCTCTCCTCGAAAAACCTGTGAGAAAATACACATCCTCAACTGTTATGGACAAAAATTGATTTTTTATGTGAAATTCATTTATCGTCGGATCCCATGTTTGAACAAGGAATTCTAGGAGTTCAATTTGTTTCCTCATTCCCAACAATTTGAAGTACTTAAGTAGCCCGCAATCTCTTAAAGCTCTTACAGTACCCGGATCATTCAAGGCAATCATATCTTGTTATTCATGTTCTCTTTCTCTCCATGTAATAGTCATTATTATCTGATGGAAACCTGAAAATCAACCACAAGATCCATTAGATACCATTCATTGCAAAAAACTACGCAAATTTTGGACACATCATGAAAATCAAAAACTTAAACTGCGCCCAATGCACTCCCTGGTTTGAGACAGTGCGTTGCATAAGCAAGTACCCTTCACTGTACCTGCTATGCAACGCAGGTTTCAATGTTCAAGGGTGCGTTTCCATCAATTTGGGCAGAATTTACCCTAGGGGCCTCAAAACCCTAAAAAATTGCAAGGAATGGGAATGAAATGAATACTGAAAGAAAGAGGAGGTTCATGCTACTAACCTGGATCAAACGGCGATGAAATCCATCCACAGAAATGACCACAATCAACGACTGAAGTTTGGGGGAAAAATTAGGTTCAGAGCTCCAAAATGCAAATGGTAACTATGGAATGGTAAAAATGAATAGTGAAACTGCTTTATATAGTCATTTAATTACTTGCAAGTTAAATTTATTGCTATGACTATGGTTTTATTATGTTTTTTATCATGAAACAGGTATTTTTAATCCATTTGATGTTGTTCTGAACAGGAAATACAACTGATGAACAGATTAGTCATGCATATTTTTTTCAAAGAAAGACTTGACCAAAAAGCATACTTTTTCTCCTTATTTTTCGAGCTTTGATAAAAATGAAAAAGGATTTGAAGCGCACTTTTATCTCTTTTTCAAGCTTCGATAACAACGAAAAAGGAACCCCTGGAGTCTTCTTTCAACTCTTTTCAGACTCCGATAATGTGAAAATATTTCCGAGCACTTGTCATTTCAAGTTCGTTAAAGTAAATGAATTGATATCTACTCAATATAATTTTAACCCTTTTACCAGACTAAGATGGATTATTTATGAAAAAGGAATACCTTGGTTAAACATGACCAAAGAGGTTCTTTCAGATATTATTTTACACTTTTTTGGATCTGAGAGACAAATTTATGAAAAAGTACTTTTGGAGTTCTCTTTTGTCCTCTTTTTCAGACTCTCTAAATATTAAAAAGGACCGGGCTATCACTGTCATTAAGCTCGTTAAAACATAAAATAGTGACGTGCTTGTCAATCATGGAAAGAATCAAGTTTCATTCATCGCTAGACTCATTAAATTATTAAATAGAGATACTTTATTCGCCCGAAGGGTTGAATTATAGATCAAGAAAATGTTATCCTCCTCAATCTTGTCAAAAAATAAAGAGGTACTGGTCGACAAATGACCAAGGAAAAATTTGGGAAAAACAAGTAAAGTTTCTTTTTGGTAGCAAGTCGCTCTTGAACATGACACTTCTTTCACTCCATGTCTGTGACTATTTGGGTTGGGTAATCATCTTGATGGTTCATTCACACCTATGGTTCATCATACCTTCACTTCGGTTTTGGGTCAATGTTGCCAACTCATCACAGTGTCGTCGATATGTTCAAGAGAAGTCATCCAGTGATTCAAAACTCATCCTTCTGCAATACTTGTAAACCTTCATTTTCATGACCGTCATCCCTGAAAATTGCTATATCAAGTCATACCCTTGTCTCTGAAATTAGTAACTCCTATTTTTCAATAAGGTGACTTCTTGTCGAAAATAAATCAATATCCAAGAAGTTTATTTAGAAACATCAGATTCTAGTACTATGAGGCTTGTTACAGCATCGACAAGATCCTCGCTTCCAGACCTTTGACCGAAAGATTTTTGTTGGAGTTCGACATCAAATCATCTATTCATGCCTTACGAAATGTACTGCAGTACCTTGAGGGCCATTGACATTAATGGTGGTTCTCTCGCGTTTGTTAACAACTCACATCATTATATCTTATCAGGTCCAGAATGGGAAGAGTATAGTTTGTTGGGCTAGAATTGTAATATACTAATAAATTACACTTCCCTAGATAGGTGTTAGTATAGAACAATAGGTGAAAGACTATACTACCATTTCTCCTAACTCAGAACAGATAAACAAAGAGGATTGGATGCTTACTTGTTTCAGTCGCTTCCAAATGGATCCTTTCTGTTGCTTCTGCTAAATCTTCAAATTCAATCGGTTTTGTTGGCTGAATGCTTCCTGCAAGAAAGAACACTGAAATGGTAGAAGATGAAATGATATATATATCTATTCAAGCTAGTTAGCTAAATCAGTTAATCATAAACTACATTCCTCAAACAAGATCTTACAACATGGAAAATCAAATTTAACATAGATGCATGTAGGGAAAAACAAGAAGTACTCTTTATTGATGATAGAACTAGAGGTTACAACCTAGTGATTGATTTGAAGTGACCTTCCAGCAGAGTTCCCAAGTCTCATCATAGCATAAATCTCTCTAGCAGCAGCTCCACAAATTAAACTCTCAATTGAAAATTCTCCAGCATTTCTCTACTAAAATTCTTCCTTCTGAAACACTTAGATCTGTGTTCAATTTATAGATGAACTGTAGGTTTTTTTTCAATCAATAGCTTTCCAAAAATAGGAAATACATGTTTCCATTCATTTAGATGTAAAATGAACGCTTGGATTCAAAGCTTGACACATGTGAACTCTTCTAGAAGGCACTGGCCAAGTGGAGATTCCGGAACAATGAGAATTTCGCTCCCAATGTGACCAATACACCTGTGAATTTCGGGAAGTGCTTTGTAGAGCAGTCTTGCATGGGGATACCTACATATTCAATGCACTTAGGCCCTTTAGAGCCTGTGTTGGTGAGCTTTCATATGCTATATAATTAGCTTCAAACCATGGAATTTCTTGCTTGATGAAAGTCTTGCTTGATCTGTCCTGTTTCTTGTCTTAGAGCATGTAACAACTGAAATGATAGGGAATGATAGACCCTTGATCATTGGTCTATCATTCCCTAATCATAGATCCTAAAATCACAGCCCGGATGGCTAAAAATAGATCCAGGGTCTTCTTATCTCATTCACTCGATCATTCGGGTACAAGTCTAGCCATGCGAATATATGATTTGTCGTCAAGCATGGAAAGACATCATTTTATTACCAGCCAATGACGTGAGCTATTAAAAAACGTGAGAGACCCACCATTAATGTCAATGGACCTCAAGGTACTGTAGTAAATTTATTAAGGCGTGAATAGATGATTTGATGTTGAATGCCAAACAAAATATTTCGGTCAAAGGTCCGAAAGTGAAGATCTTGTCAATGTTGTAACAAGCCTCATGGTACTGGAATCTGATGTTTCTAAGTGAACTTCCTAGATATTGATTTTTTGTCAATAGGAAGTCACCTTATTGCAAAACTGGAGTTACTGATTTTGGATACAAGGGTATGACTTGATATAGCAATTTTCAAGGATGCAAATAATGGAAATGAAGGTTTACGAGTATTGCAGATGGATGAGTTTTTAATCATTGGATGACTTCTCTTGAACATATCAGCGACACTATGATGAGTTGGCAACATTGACCCAAAACTGAAGTGAAGGTATGATGAACCATAGATGTGAATGAACTGTCAAGATGATTACCCAACCCAAACAATCACGGACATGGAGTGAAAGAAGTGTCATGTTCATGAGTGACTTGCTACCAAAAAGAAACTTTACTTGCTTTTCCCAAATTTTCCCCCGGTCATTTGTTAACCAATACCTCCTTATTTTTTGACAAGCTTGAGGAGGATAACATTTGCTTGATCCATAATTCAACCTTTTGGGTGAATAAAGTATCTCTATTTAATAATTTAATGAGTCTAGTGATGAATGAAACTCCATTCTTGCCATGATCGACAAGCCTGTCGCTATTTTATGTTTTAACGAGCTTAACGATAGTGATAGCCCGATCCTTTTTCATATTTTGAGAGTCTGAAAAAGAGGATGAAAGAGAACTCCAAAAGTACTTTTTTGTAAATTTGTCTCTCAGATTCGAAAAAGTGTAAAATAATATCTGAAAGAACCTCTTTGGTCATGTTTAACCAAGGTATTCCTTTTTCGTAAATAATCCATCTCAGTCCAGAAAATGGTTAAACTTATACTGAGTAGATATCAATTCATTTAATTTAACGAGCTTGAAAAGACAAGTGCTCGGTAATATTTTCACATTATCGAAGTCTGAAAAGAGCTGAAAGAAGACTCTAGGGGTTCCCTTTTTGCTGTTATCGAAGCTCGAAAAAGAGATAAAAGTGCGCTTCAATTCCTTTCTCATTTTTGACAAAGCTTGAAAAATAAGGAGAAAAAGTATGCTTTGTGGTCAAGTCATTCTTTGAATAAAACTGCACGACTAATCTGTTCATCAGTTGTATTTCCTATTCAAAAAAACATCAAATGGATTAAAAATATCTGTTTCATAATAAAAACATAACAAAACCATAGTCATAGCAATAAATATTCATTGCAAACAATTAAATGACTATATAAAGCAGTTTCACTATTCATTTCATTACCATTCCTTGCAGTTTTTTAGGGTTTTGAGGCCCCTAGGGTAAATTCTGCCCAAAATGAGGGCAACACACCCCTGAATGTCGAAACCTACATTGCATAGCAGGTATAGTGAAGGGTACCTACATATGCAACACATTGTCTCAACCCAGGGAGTGCGTTGGGCACAGTTCAAGTTTTTGATTTTCATGATGTGTCCAAAATTTGCCTAGTTTTTTGCAATGAATGTTATCTAATGGATATTTTTGGTTGATTTTCAGGTTTCCATCGGATTACAATGATGATTACAGGTTATAGGTCAATTTAGGCACCATTCTTAATGACCTAGTTAACTGGGCATCATCTCTAGGACCGATGATCAAGGGTCTATCATTCCCTATCATCTCAGTTGCTACATGCCCTAAGATAGGAAACAACATAAATCAAACAAGACTTTCACTAAGAAAGGGTTTCCATGGTTTGAAGCTTATTATTTAACATATGAGAGCTCACCAACGCAGGCTTTAAGGGGCCTAAGTGCGTTGCATATGCAGGTAGCCCCATTCAAGGCTGCTCTGCAAAGCACTTCCCCACATTCAAAGGTGCATTGGTCACATTGGGAGCGAAATTCTCATTGTTCCGGAATCTCCACTTGGCCAATGTCTTCTAGAAGGGTTCACATGTGTCAAGCTTCGAATCCAAGTGTCCATTTGACATCTACATGAATGGAAACATGTATTTCCTATTTTTGGAATGCTATTGATTGCAAAACAACCTACAGTTCATCTATAAATTTAACATAGATATAAGTGTTTGAAGAGGAAGAATTTGAGTAGAGAAATGCTGGAGAATTTTCAATTGAGAGTTTAATTTGTGGAGTTGCTGCTAGAGAGATTTATGCTATGATGAGACTTGGGAACTCTGCTGGAAGGTCACTTCAAATCAGTCACTAGGTTGTAACCTCTCCTTCTATCATCAATAAAGAGTACTTCTTGTTTTTCCCTACATGCTTCTATGTTAACTTTGATTTTCCATGTTGTAATATCTTGGTTGATGAATGTAGTTTATGCTTAACTGATTTAGCTAAATATCTTGAATAGATATCTATATTATTGCATCTCTGCTGTTTCAGTGTTCTTTCTTATAGGAAGCATTCAACCAACAAAACCGCTTGAATTTGAAGCTGTAGTAGAAGCGACAGAAAGGAGCCATTTGGAAGCGACTGAAACAAGTAAGCATCCATTCCTCTCTGTGTATCTATTATGAGTTAGGAGAAATGGTCGTATAGTCTTTCACCTGTTGTTCTAGACTAGCACCTGTCTAGGGAAGCGTAATTTATCCGTAGATTACAATTCTGGACCAACAAACTGGCGACCATACTGGGGATGAATTTCTCTTAGTTCTAGGTGTTTTAGTCTATGATTTGCTTTCTAAATCCACTCAATAGTTGTTTCACATAAATATTAGACTTTTTTAGAGCTCAAGTTGCAAAGTTAGTGAGCCAAACAATAGCTTTTTCTTTGTTTACTGCGCCCAACGCACCCTTAGTTAGGGCATAATGCTTTGCAGAGCACTATCTCCCTTCCAAGCCTGTGTTGCAGAGCACTATCTCCCCTTGGAGACTGCGTTGGCTCCTGAAAGGGACCAAATTCCCTTAAAATTGACTCTGCAATTTGCTTCAGTTATGTTTGCTGCTATTTTCTGAAACGTTTGATGCTCAATTGACCAGTAACTCTATATACTTCTTCTCCTTTGACAGAAAATTTGTTCAATGTTGTTTTAAAAAAAAGTTTTTCTTTATCATTGAAAAGTTGATTTCAAAGTATTTTTTATGGTCGCATTAAGAATCATTTGCTTTCGAAATAGGAAATTGTCGTAAAATCTTCATTTCCTTGATAGGAGAAATTGTTGTTGAAATCCTCGTTTTTCCTTCAAAAGAGACATTGTTGCTTGTATTATTCGTTTCTTGAAAGTAAAAATCATTTCGATTATTGATCTAGTGCACCTAGTTTCTTTTCTGCATTCATAAAATTAAGGAAACTGAAAAGAAAAACTTGCATTTGCATGTAGAATTGTGTGTTTTGCAAAAGGAACATTAGGAAATCTACATTTATTTTGTGATTCATTGATTTTATTTTCTTCAATGATTTGTTTTCTCACAAATAATTTCTCTTTTTCAAACAAACTAGCATTCTCTTACCTTAGTAGCTAGGTTCTTCATTGAAAAAGCTAAAAATGAAAGTTTTTTTATCATTCTTAGCTTGCATTTTATGAATTTCATATACATCATCGTGGTGAACCTGAAAGGAAAATTGTTAAGCAAAATCAACATAAATTAAATCTCAATTTACTTAACAACGCATTGGAACATTAACAATAACATTTATAAGGTCTAGGCTAGAGATGTGTTACGGCGTCGTAAAACATAGCAGATGTCGTTAACTTGTCTGCGATACATTCCAAGTGTGATATCTCACTCCACGTACGTAAGTATATCATAGCTCATCCACATACTCTTGGGTATATCGGGTGGTGTTACAGTACGATAAGTATAAAGGGGTGCTCTCACTGTGCGGTTTCGCATTAGACAACGCTAATATGGACTTGGGCCTTCACATACCTTCGGGTATATTTGGGAGGACAACTTTTAGGTGCTATCCATCCATAGTGAACTGAGTCGGCCGCCTTGAAATTGTGATACACCAAACATAGCATTCGGGGAGATTACCTGGCCATACTTCTTGGTTCGCCAGGAGGTATTCTGTAGTTCACAGTTTCTTGGTAAACCCTTTGCCTAGTATTACCCTCTTTTTTATTATTTGTTTTTGGATAAAATAAATTAGTAATCATGGAAGAACACAATCCTACCCCCCGTAGTTCACTTAGATTAGCTTTGAAACCAAATTTACCATTGGAAGTTATTTTTGGTAGGCAAAGGCGATCACGATCTGCTGAATCAAGTACAATTCTTACCTCTGGTGAAACATCATCTTTTAAACCAGAGTTAGCTCAAATTGTTTCAACACATCCCGGTTCATTTACCATTGTCAAAACAGAGTCTTCACAGCTACCCGTGGTCATGATCCATTCAATCGTTGAGACCATACCTCCTAGACCCGACGTTGTTCAATCAAAAATTGATCCAGATCCTGTCTCTTCTTTGCCAGAAAATATGAATACTGAACAACTGGAAGTTGTTCCTACCTTGGTCACTCCAAAAATTTCTGTAGTCATTGAAACTCCTATATCACACAGTTAACCGTCTGAAATATATTTTGGGCCTGATGGTGAAGTTCTTCCTCCTGGTTTAATCATGATTGAAGAAATCCCACAACCTGATACACCTTTAAGTCAAACCCATTTTGGGGGAGACCTTTACCTGTACCAGTCTTTTCCTCAATCATTTCCATCTGCTTTTGTTGATCCCATTGCCATTCAATATCTCGTTGATTTTGGAGAGTATACATTTGGTCATACAAACATGCCTGAACCAACATCTTCGGTTGGGTCTACTGTTCCAATTACATCAGCTCCTACCCTCGCTACTCCGTTGATGTTCACAACCTCACCAGAGTCATATTTGCATGGTGCCCCTTCGGTCCCAACAGGATAAAAATCATTGTCTAGCACTTTCTCTGGTCAATATTCAAGGCCATGGTCTTTACCAATGTCATCATCTAGTGTTTTAATTGGTAGTCCTATAGTTAGTACTCAACGACTTGAATCATTAAATCCATCATTAGGGAAATATCAAGTTAGTCCTTATGGGTCAATTCATTTAAGTACCATATCAACTGGACTCCCAACATTCGGAGAAAAATATTTTCCATCTTATTATCCTCCTTATGCTGGGGGGCAAACTTTGGTCACCCAATACAACAGTACTCAGTCACATTTAGGTCAAACTAATGTTGACATGAATGTTTGTCAATGGCATCCCACTTCACCTATCCAACCACAAACGGTTGGATAGGTATCAACCAGTTCAACCTGTTACACCCACTTCAATACCGCTTGGTCATACATCTATACTCTAGTTACAGAATCAAAATATTGTACATCAACCCTATCAGGCAAGTTCTTTGACTCAATATCATCAAATGTTGGGTCAACAGACTCAAAATCCTTTGGTTAATTTACAACAACCTGTATCAGGGATCATTTATTCATAAGTTGGTGTACCATTTTATGGGGTGTCACAAACGCAATCTGGTTATACATATCAACCGAATGCAACTTATACTAATTTGGTTTATAACATTGGTGGACAGAATCCTTGGTAGCCACAGGCACAAATTCCTCAAACTTCATATCAACAAGTACCATATCCAGGTTTTGGTCAACAGAACTCTCAAGCATTTGCTATGCAAAACAACCCCTATCTGGGTTACCAACAACAAATTCCATATGCCGGTGCTCAAAGAATTGTTTCCCAAGAAATTCCATCTTATCCTGGCTATGCTCAACCTGACCTTAATAGAAAGTTTCCTTTTGTTGCAACCTTGGAATTACCAAATTTAAATTGGTTAACCAATGATCCTATCAATTATGCTCCTTGGTGGCTGGTGATACCACATAGATTACCCTCCGATATTCCTAAATTCAATGGAAACCTTGGAGAAGATCCGTCAACTCATGTTATGACTTATCATTTATGGTGTTCATCAAATTCCATAAATGATGATTCTATTCGATTACGTCTTTTCCAGCGAATGATCATATTTTCGGCAGCTAAATGGTACATTGAATTACCTAGAACTTCTTTCGACAATTTCACTGCCTTAGCTACTGTCTTTTTGACGCATTTCCAGTTACCGATCATATACGAAACTGGAATGGAACTCTTGATCGACTTCAAATAGAGTAATGCTACTCACATTTCAGATCATATTCAGTAGTGGCGTCGCTGTCGACGAATGGTTAAGACATTTGTTCCTAATCAACTCCTTGTTGAATGGTTCATAAAATCCCTATTACCATCTGTAACAGAGGATGTGGCTAAAGGTGGCATCATCACAGAAGAGCAAGTCATCGCTCATGCCCAGTATTTAGACTTGATTTACACTCAGTCCGACACGCTCTATGAAAAAATCCCAAATGCATCGTGATCTAATTTCAATGTTCCTCCTCAAATAAAGGACTCTCATGTCGGAGATAGCTTGATAGGAACTGCAAACACACACCACTGCATCTAATCCTGCTCCTACTTTCAAAATTAATTTCGTGTCCTTTGACAAAGGCAAAAGTGATAAGCAACCAGGAGGTAAGAAAAAGGGGAAATCAAAGAAAAATCAAACTTCTAACCCGCAGGAACAAGCATCTGATCAACCGTCAGGACCACAGAAATCTCATTATCCATGCATAATCTGTAATGAGGAACATTTTGTTAGGGATTTTCCTCACTGTGCCGAAGTCTCAAAAATCATCAAGACTTCTCATGCATCAGCTGTGTTGACAGACCCATTTCCAAATCCAGACACAAATTTGGTTGCTACGGATCCAACTCCTAGTTCCCAAGTGTTAATGTTATCCACTACAAAACCTTCACAAGATATTTTGGTGTCGATGCGGAATAAAGACTATGGTAGTCCAGCCAATGATCAACCTACTACCTCGAGAATGAATCCATCTAATGAATCGGTACCACCTCCTATTATTCCTGAATTGATGATTAAGCCACCAAAGGGAGTAATTCATAAATCGACATATAATCCTTGAGCAAGAGCTGCACAAAATTTTAATGTAGTTGAAGATTTGGCTCAATCCCCTTCATCTATGTCTGCTCTTGAGGTATTACAAAATTGTCCCTCCCTGAAGTAGGCTTTATTGTCGGCCATTAGTGGAATTGAACCGACTGATTCTAATCTTGTCGTCTTTAATCATAGAGGCTATGTACCACAATTACCAGCAAAATTGGCATTATCCATCCAAGTAAATGTTCTCAATGACCTTTTTAATCACACTATTATTGATGAGGGATCATCTACATGCATTATGTCTCTAAACTATTGGAAATCACTTGGCTCGCCGTGATTATCGCAATCATCAATGACGTTGAAGGCTATTGATGGAAGAAAATATAAACCTTGTGGTATTATCAATAACTTGCAAGTTGAATTAGGGGGAAAAATAGTAAGTATTGATGTTGAGGTTGTTGACGGACCCCTTGAATATAATATTTTACTCGAAAGACCATGGGTATATGCGATGACTGCCATTTTTTCTACATATTTTAGAATGGTTTCCTTTCCTCATAAAGGTACAATCACAGTCATTAATCAATTATCATTTTTTGCCTCCACTTTGCAGGTAACTAGAAGCGTTCCGTATATTCACTTACCCCAACTAGAAATCCAGAACATTGGTGTAGGAATCTTAAATGATTCCACTCTTATGGGAACCTTTACATTACCACCACTCGCGACGTCGGCAGAAATTGCAAGCATAGAGACCTGCTACATGATCTCTTCCACTCTATCTGGCTTAAGGGAGAGTACGGGTGTTTTTGATATTTCTACATTGGATGATTTTTTACCGCTCAGCCCCATTGAGCTATAACAGAAATCAATCTATTCAGATTGGGCAGAAAATATGAAATTAGTGTCGCCGAGTGTTTGGGTTGATCGTTCATTAGATTTTGGTACTCCATTTGATCCATTTTCCTCAAAACTTTTGACAGATGAAAATATTTTGGAAGCTATGATGGCAGAAGGAGAACCATGGGAAGATTATCATCATTGTTACCATCTTCCAAATTATGAAGATTATATTTTTCGACTAATGCAATTGAATTTGAGCAAAATTTATCAAATATTGAAGAAAAAATTTCTATCGATATTTTGACTAAACCTGGCATTGTAGAAAATATTCATGTCAGTGTATCTTGTTCTCCATCAGAACTTGATTCATATCGCTCTCTTTTTCATGAATTTCGTGACGTATTCTCTTGGTCTTATGAGGAAATTCTAGGCATAGATACTAGTACAGTTGAACACACTGTTAATATGTATCCTGATGTCAAACCGGTGCGTCAACAGCTTTGTCCTGTTCATCCGAAGAAATTCGCTGCCATCAAAGCAGAAGTTGAAAAACTTTTGCGTGCTGGTTTCATTTACCCTATTTCGTTAATTGAGTGGGTTTCCAATATCGTTACTGTTATGAGAAAACAAGGAACCATTAGAGTGTGCGTCGATTATCGGGATGTTAATCATGCTTGTCCAAAGACAACTATATTACTCCCTTCATCAACCAGATTATTGACGATTGTGCTGGATGCGAGATTTTTTCGTTCATGGATGGATTTTATGGCTACAATCAAATCAATATCTGCCCAGATGACCAACACAAGACAACAGTCATCTATCCCTGGGGCACATTCTCATATAGGAAACTTCCGTTTTGTTTAAAGAACGTTGGGGCAACTTTTCAGAGAGCAATGGATTATGCTTTCAACAACATCAAGCACATTGTTCAACCATATCTAAATGATTTACCAGCGCATTCACAAAAACGGATTGATCACTCGATGCATTTGAGAGCCATTTTCTTACACTACCGACACTACAAGATACGCCTCAATCCACACAAATGTGTGTTTTGTGTTGGTTCTGTTCAATTGCTCGGATTCGTAGTCTCAAAAGAAGGAATTCAAATACACCCACTGAAGGTACATGCCATTCTTTATTTGCCTACACCATCAAACTTACTTCAGATATATAAACTTCAAGGAAAGGCCAACTTCTTGATAAGGTTCATTCCAAACTACGCCGAAATGGCTAAAGCATTTACTCAATTATTGAAAAAGGGGGTTCCCTTCCATTGGGACAAGGTTGCGCAAGCTTATTTTGATGCTGTCAAGGACCATCTTTTCTGAGTGTCATTAATGTATCCTCCTAATTATCAAAATGATTATTTCCTATACATCGTCGTAGCTACAACGACCATTGCTATTGTTAAGGTCCCGTGATTTGGCAGATTGGCAAGCCAAATGACAGGGTAACATCAAACCAACTTTGGAGCCTAAGGACCTAGCCTTCCTGGACTCAGAGAGGGCTCTCTCTATTTTTGCAAAGGATGTAAACTTGTTTGCTTTCTATGTATCTGATTTTAGGCTAGTTGTTAAGTATTTTTTGGTTTGTTTTAGGTTTTTTGAGGGAGAACTGATCAAAGGATAAATAGATAAAAATATTGTCAGATCAATTGGGATATGGGGTCAATAAGATCGAGACTACCTCAAAGGGTGGACAAGAAATATTGTAGGGCCGATTTGGTCGAGGTAAAATGGATCTTTTAGGTGGATTGAAATGGGATGGACACTAAGTTTGTGAAAGACAAAGAATTTTTAAGCACCAATAGTTTTACAACAAACATCAATGTGGTAGGGCAAACCATTAATCACTATAAATGAAACTCAAACTGATAGATGCGTAAAATAAACATTCAAGCGATACATAGAAGTATAAGACTCTTTAACCTTGGGAAAATCACCTTCAAACTTTGGGGAAAACAAACAAGACAAACAAACAACTCAATATATGAAGAGGGAACTCCTAAACATCATATTTGAGCTATCGGGAACTTTGAAATAAGATTGTAGAGAATAGGCAAAGGGAAAGATCGAAACAAGACCTCTTTTGTTTAACTAGGACAATCAAATATTCAGAGAAAGGTTTTAGTGATGGGGTTTTGGATAGCTATGAGTAAGAAAGGAATACCGTGAATCATACTAGATAACATACATAATAACCATTAATGAAATTAATAACTAGTTCTTAGGGTATCAAAGAGAAGTTAAGAATTCTTTCACATAACTAAGAAAGAAGAAAAACATAGAAGCTGTAACGAAATCAGGAAACTTGAGGTGCCTCCATGGGAATGTCTCAAATCTATTCTTTACTGACCTACAACAAGCAAGAAACATGAAAACATGTATGATAAACTAAGGAAAAAATACAGATAAGGAGCACTATACCATTCACCAAGCCATGGAATCCTACAAACAGTCCTCATCCACCATCCAAGACAAACAAGAAATCATCCACATTATGAGACAAAGTATTTCTTCAAAGATTGTAATACCATGTATTTCTCTATAACATCAAGTTCAGCCTTTGGAGGAAAAAATGCCAAGCAACCACTGAAATTTCTCAAAAACATGTTTGACCATCTGCTTATCAGTGAAGGAGGTCACAATAATGTGTCTTTTAACCCTCTGCTTTTATATGAAGGAGGTTTCTGTTACTGTTAGGAAATTTGTATTAACACTTTCTCTTGACTGTGTATAGACCTTCTATTTTGTCCTGAAGAAAATCCTTCCAAATGTGATCACCTATGCTCATTTAGAAACATGGTTAGGCCCTTAACTTCATGATGAAAGAGGCCTTCAATCAATGAAAGTTCATTTACCTTAATAATGTGCCCACTGTCCTTTAAATGAGTTGGAAAGTAACCTTTGGCGCTCTCCCTTTATTTATCACTTGGAGGGAGTACTTTTGATAGACCATGAATTTTTTTTTTCAACATGAACCTTCTGTGTGAATGCCTCTTTGAATTAGTTTTGTAGAAACCATTTTTAAACCAAGCTTGGTCTACTACTTTTACCATTCAGATGAGGCTGCTTTAATTCAAAAATATAACCTCTGATTCATCCCTTGAAGAAGGATTTTATAAACATAAGAGAAGAGGCTTTTTAGAACCATCATGTCACTGCTTTTCTTTTGATGTGAAATAGGCCCTTAACTTATAAACTTTTATTTGTTTTACCACTATTTCTCAACATGGTCTTACCAACAGAGACTTTATCAAACACAACATCAGTCAATCCCGGTGATGCATCCTCTGTCCTCTTTGGAGGAGGTGGCACAAAATAACTCCTATAGCTACTTTAAAGACATGATGACCCTCTGCTTATTAGTGAAGGAGGTCACGACAATGTGTCTTTTACCCTCTACTTATCATTGAAGAAGGTTATCACTGTGTTTCTAACCCTCTGCTCTTTGAAGGAGGTTATCTTTAACACAGGATCTACATTTATTTCAAATCACTGTACCTTGCTCTACATGTTTGCTTGAAGAATTCCAATAGGAAAAAAAGTGGAATTTGACATTCATCATTGATAAAATCACTTGAAACTCATGTCCTCTTGTTTTATGAGGCCTTGTCTGAGATTTATATATCCTTTTGTATAATATCACTGTGAACACAAAACCAAAAGAAATGTGATTTGTAAATGGAGAGTGTTTGCTGCTAGATATCATTGAACTGTCTTTTCCCTTGACTGTGTTGTCAAAGGTATATTGAAATTGCCTTTGACTACTTTTCAAAACTCAGGTTCAAGGTAACATAAGAAGAAGCTACCTTCTTTTGCCCTACATGATGATGCCCTTCAGAAAGATTATGCAGCACTGCTTTTGGAGGAGATTATGGAGTATTGATGATCAACATTACTCAGTATTTTGTGTTCATTTGACATGAGGAATGATCTATGCTCTTTAGGAAACCTCTGGATTTATAACATGTACATTAGCTGCTCTTTACTTACTGTACTTTACTTTCTTTTATGGCAAACTAAGTCAGCAAGAAGACCTGTATGAATTTGACCTTTTTCTCTTATGTGCACACTGATCATCATTCAATTACACCTCCGCAGAGATGTAAAAACAGATGCTTTGGGACCTTGGAGAGCTCTTTTGGTGTTTCATGGAGATTATGCTTGATCTAAGCATATTTCTTCAGACAGTGACAAACCTTCTCTTTTCATGATTTGGATCTTTGTTGAACTTCTTCTGAAATGAGACAAAGTGACCCCTTAGTGGTGTGCGACCTATGGATAACACAATGCTTGCTTTGCAGAATAGGGAAAGATTTAAGTCTGACTGGTACTAGACACAGGAGTTTTGGCCTAGGATATCTTAGCCAAGGAAAAAATCCCTAAACACAACTATCTAACTTAGGGACAATTTTCACATATTCTGAGTGTCTTCTTAGGCATGATTAGATTATCAAATGACAAGATGATCAGGGATAGAGTAGTAGACACTTTGTCAACATTTGGACAATGAATGGTATGAGAAACAAGGGTAAATGATAGCAGATAATCACAGTTATGACAGCTATAGACCGGGATACTTTGCTAAAGCGAGATAGGTTTTGAAAACGTGAGATTGTTCTCATCATAGACTGACAGGAAGGGGTAGGAGGACAAAAATTGTTTTGGGGTGTTTTCTAGATGACAAATAGACAGTTTGAGATTAGCTTCTAGAAAACTCAGCTAAGGAAACTAGTCATCAACAACAGTTAAAAAATACTGATGGCTAACAATGGCTCCATTTAGGTAGGGCAGCTCCTTTTCGGGAGGTGTCCAGAATTGCAGATCTTTGGCTTGTGAAAACCAATGCCTTATCCATTGGTGCAAATTCCTTTCTTTCTTGATGATATTTTTGAAAATTGACAACATGATTAGCTTAAAAGTCATCTCTACCTACCCAATTATATTTCCTAACATTTTTTCTTCTTTAGGTGCATTTTGACTAGAAACCTTTCAACATGATATTTTTTGGGAAAGAAAACTAACTAACTCTACACTTATAACTTCCGGGAGTTCAAATTAAACTAATGAACTCCTTTGATTTTCTACCTATGCTAGATCGACTGTCAAGATTAAGTTGTTTGACAGGATTTCATTCACTTTACTAAACATGAAATTGAAAAATGACCAAATCAGGATTAGACAGTCTGATTTGTCATGTGTTTGTGGCATAAAAGACAAGCTACACACAAATATTATTTTGCGCGAAAATAAGATTTAGGAAAATTAGGGCTAGGATACATAGTTTGTTTTTCATCCCTGTTTTCCTCTTTGGTTCTGTTTTGAGCGTGTGGGACCAGTATCTTTTCCTAATCTATTTTCTTTGACAAGTCAAGCTTACATAATTTGACTATCACTTCTTTCACTAACTTATTAGAAATAAATTTAAAACATGTCCAATTATGATTAGGCTAGATAATTGAACAAGACATATTTTGAGCACTAGTAGTGGCATTTAGACTTGCGCACTTTCAGCATGACTATTTTTTGAACATGGGTCTTTTCTGCTATTTTCTAAAACTGCCCTCTTTTTCTACTTTTCCTATTATTTTTGTATTTTCTGTTTTTTACAAAACAAACTGAAAGAAAGATGCTCATGAGGCTGAGCTTATTTTGCATGCCTATCTATTCTACCCTAATATAACCTATACATGATTGACATTTATTTGGTGATCTCTCTTTTCCAATGTAACCAGTCAAGTAGATGATTGCATGGGTGATCATGGTTCATTTCTTTCACGATGCTGAAGAAATCAAAAGGCCACTTCCACTTCACTTGTTTTCAGACAGTAGTGCTTAAAATTTTTCTCATACTTCGCAACATACCGTTCTGGGCGGAACACACTACTCCTTCATATTTCTCAAGGAAAACAACAAATGGATCTTGGAATAATACCTGATATAGAGGATTTGATATATAAGCTTCATTCAAGACTACTCTTTCTTCCACTTGGCTATATTTGGGACTCTCTTGGGAAAGAAACTCTTCCCCTTGCTCATTATCACTTGAATTGTCAGACTCATCATATATTGTAGTGCAGTCTTCTTTCCAAGTTGATGTGTTCTGATTAGTGGACTGAAAAATATGTGAAGATCATCATGTTGACGAGCAGGGATACACTTTGGCAGTAAATCCTCTTGAGAGGATAGTGTGACAACTCTCATGTGTTTATAAACCTCTATTTCTTCATCTGCAATTTGTAACTCAATGGAACTTGGTGGCTGCAAATCTGGAGTTAAGGAGGATTCCATGTACAAAATGATTTCCTCAACCATTTCAGGAGAATATTTCTCATTTACAACATGTTCAAGAATTTCATCATCCTCCTCAACCTCATCATCAAAGCTAAAATACTGCTGATTTCCAATTATGCGAAAGTTATTTTTGATGGACTGAAGAGATGTAGAGAAAAGATTCAGAGACTCTTCACATACTTCTAAAATCTCAAGGATCTCCTCATCAGTGTCATAGGTGACCTGTCTTGGCTGATTGATGCTTTCAATCTGATGACAGTGAACTTCATCCCACACATCAACTTTTTATGGCTCTGCAAGGTTAGATTCTGCTTGGATATCAGAATCATCAATATATTGATCAAACCTTGGAGAATCATCAATGTAAGTAATGTCACCAGCCATGCATATTGGACTATCAGATTGTTTATCTTCAAATTGATTTACAAATCTATTTTTTGACTTATGGTATGCAAGATTGGCAGGAGAAATATCAAAAAAAATTTGTTCATATGAAGTTTTAGAGGCTGTCTGCATGTTTATGAGTTGATCTATCTCCTCTTCAGTGAAAAAGGAGGCATTTTTATCTCTCTTTGGATATAACTACAATAATCCTCTTTCTCTTGGGAAAGCTGATTTGGAGGATGAATGTCTTTTTGGGCTTCACCTATGAGAGATGATGAATCATCACCTGTGCCTTTAGAGAGATCTTGTGGGTTCTCTTTCATTTCTTGATTGTTTTCATCTTCAACCAATTCTTTGTGATGTTGAGTATAGTTAGCATGTAATTCATGAGTTTCTTCTGTTAGATTTTCAGGAGGCCAATTTTCTCGTATGAACTCAAATGAATAAAAGAATAAAGGTAGAGATCCTACAGGTTTTGATTTTTCTTCTATTTCAGATTTTAATTCATCCTCAACCAACTGTTCTTGATGTTTGGGATAATCAACATGGGATTCATGAGTTTCCTCTGATAGATCCTTAGGAGGCCAATTTTCTTGTATGCACTGAAATGACTCAAAGCATAAAGGTAGAGATCCTACAAGTTTTGTTTTTTCTTCCATTTTAGATTCTGTGATTTCAAGATGGCTTATAGATTCTTTAGAGCATTCCTCTGTGTTCTTATTTGCAACTTTATCATGAGGCACATTTTGTTTGTTACTCTTGTCTTGTAATGGTTGAGTGTGTTCCTCCCAAGGAAAAAGTGTAGGTTGGTTTGAATAAGCAATGTTAACCTTAACTTTGTGTCTTTCTCTTTTCCTGTCAAGTAGATGCATAAGTTTGCTAAACATATCTACCAATTTTTCCAACTTTTCCATTGTGTTCTCACTTGGATCCATATTTGTTTACCGGAAATAGTTACTGTGTCCTTTCAACCAGTCTAGAGTTTTCTACCAGTGGAGTCTTTTGGTCTATTGAGAGCTATGGAGTCACTAGGTGGAAGATTTGAACTTTGCTGCCCACCATCAGCATGATTTGGATTTCTCAATGCATTCCCAGGAGATTTATAAGGACTAGTGGAATAATAGGCCTACTGGAGGCTATTAGAGTCGCCAAGTGGATTTTTTTAGTTGTTTTGAGGGTATATGTGTATGGTCCACCACCAATACTGACAAAAAACCAATCTAATGATGTTTTTTGGGTTTTCTAAGTTTTTATGCAGCCCTAAGGTTTGCAAGAGTGTCCTATAGCTAGGTCATCATTTTTCTAGGATGGTGAGACAACCATATTCTACTCTTTGGAAAACACTTAAGTTTTCTAGCTTTGACTAAGACTTTGAGAGTTACTAAGGTGTACTTAGATTGTCACTAACTCAGAAAGTCCCACCGTGATCGCCATTATGTTAGGGTCCCGTGATTTGGCAGATTGGAAAGCCAAATGACAGGGTAACATCAAACCAACTTTGGAGCCCAAGGACCTAGCCTTCTTGGACTCAGAGAGGGCTCTCTCTATTTGTGCAAAGGATGTAAACTTGTTTGCTTTATATGTATCTGATTTTAGGCTAGTTGTTAAGTATGTTTTGGTTTGTTTTAGGTTTTTTGAGGGAGAACTGATTAAAGGATAAATAGATAAAAATATTTTTAGATCAACTGGGCTATGGGGTCAATAAGGTCGAGACTGCCTCAAAGGGTGGACAAGAAATATTGCAGGGCCGATTTGGTCAAGGTAAAATGGATCTTTTAGGTGGAGTGAAATGGGATGGACACTAAGTTTGTGAAAGACGAAGAAGTTTTAAGCACAAATAGTTTTATAGAAAACATCCATGTGGTAGGGCAAATCATTAATCACTATAAATGAAACTCAAACTGATAGATGCATAAAATAAAAATTCAGGCAATACATAGAAGTATAAGACCCTCTAACCTTGGGAAAATCACCTTCAGACTTTGGGGAAAACAAACAAGACAAACAAACAACTCAATCTATGAAGAGGGAACTCCTAAACATCATATTTGAGCTATCAGAAACTTTGACTAAGATTTCATAGCATAGGCAAAGGGCAAGATTGAAACAAGACCTCTTTGGTTTAACTAGGACAATCAAATATTCAGAGAAAGGTTTCAGTGATGGGGTTTTGGATAGCTATGACTAAGCAAGGGCATATCGTGAATCATACTAGATAGCATACATAATAACCATTAATGAAATTGATAACAAGTTCTTAGGGTATAAAAGAGTAGTTAAGAATTCTTTGACATAACTAAGAAAGAAGAAAAACATATAATCTGCAATGAAATTAGGAAAATTGAGGTGCCTCCATGGGCATGTCTCAAATCTATTCTTTACTGACCTACAACAAGCAAGAAGCATGAAAACATGTATGATAAACTAAGGAAAACATACAGATAAGGAGCATTATACCATTCACCAAGCCATGGAATCCTACAAACATTCCTCTTCAACCATCCAAGACAAACAAGAAATCATCCACATCATGAGACAAAGTATTTCTTCAAAGCTTGTAATACCATGTATTGCTCTATAACATCAAGTTCAGCCTTTGGAGGAAAAAATGCCAAGCAGCCACTGAAATTTCTCAAAAACATGTTTGACCATCTGCTTATCAGTGAAGGAGGTCACAACAATGTGTCTTCTAACCCTGTGCTTTTATATGAAGGAGGTTTCTGTTAATTTTAGGCACTTTGTATTAACACTTTCTCTTGACTGTGTATAGACCTTCTATTTTGTCCTGAAGAAAATCCTTGCAAATGTGATCACCTATGCTCATTTAGAAACATGGTTAGGCCCTTAAATTCATGATGAAAGAGGCCTTCAATCAATGAAAGTTCATCTACCTTAATAATGTGCCCACTGTCCTTTAAATGAGCTGGAAAGTAAAATTTGGCGCTCTCCCTTTATTTATCACTTGGAGGGAGTACTTTTGATAGACCATGAAAAATGTTTTTCAACATGAACCTTCTCTGTGAATGCCTCTTTACATTAGTTTTGCAGAAGCCATTTTTAAACCAAGCTTGGTCTTCTACTGTTACCATTTAGATGAGGCTGCTTTAATTCAAAAATATAACCTCTGATTCATCCCTTGAAGAAGGCTTTTATAAACATAAGAGCAGAGGCTTTTTAGCACCATCATGTCATTGCTTTGATTTTGATGTGAAATAGGCCCTTAACTTATGAAATTTCATTTGTTTTACTCCTGTTTCTCAACATGGTCTTACCAACAGAGACTTTATCAAACACAACATCAGTCAATCCCGGTGATGCATCCTTTGTTCTCTTTAGAGGAGGTGGCGCAAAATAATTTCTGTAGTTACTTTAAAGACATGTTGACCCTCTTCTTATTAGTGAAGGAGGTCACAAAATGGTGTCTTTTACCCTCTACTTATCATTGAAGGAGGTTATCACTGTGTTTCTAACCCTCTGCTCTTTGAAGGAGGTTATCTTTAACACAGGATCTACATCTATTTCAAATCACTGTACCTTGCTCTGCATGTTTTCTTGAAGAATGCCAATAAGAAACAAAGTGGAATTTGACATTCATCATTGATAAAATCACTTGAAACTCATGTCCTCTTGTTTTATAAGGCCTTGTCTGAGATGTATATATCCTTTTGTAAAATATCATTGTGAACACAAAAACAGAAGAAATGTGATTTGTACATGGAGAGTTTTTGCTGCTAGATATAATTGAACTGTCTTTTCCCTTGACTGTGTTGTCAGAGGTATATTGAAATTGCCTTTGACTACTTTTCAAAACCCAGGTTCAAGGTAACATAAGAAGCAATTGCCTTCTTATGCCCTACATGATGATGCCCTTCACAAAGATTATGTAGCATTGCTTTTGTAGGAGATTATGGAGTACTGTTGATCAACATTACTCAGTATTTTGTGTTCATTTGACATGTGGAATGATCTTTGATCTTCAGGAAACCTCTGGATTTATAACATGTACATTAGCTACTCTTTACTTACTGTACTTTACTTGCTTTGATGGCAAACCAAGTCAACATGAAGACCTGTATGAATTTTTCCTTTTGCTCTTATGTGCACACTGATCATCATTCAATTACACCTCTGTAGAGATGTAAAAATAGATGCTTTGGGAACTTGTAGAGCTCTTTCGGTGTTTCATGGAGATTATGCCTGATCTAATAATATTTCTTCAGACAGTGACAAACCTTCTCTTTTCCTGATTTGGATATTTGTTGAACTTCTTCTAAAATGAGACAAAGTGACCCCTTAGTGGTGTGCGACCTATGGATAGCACAATTCTTGCTTTGTAGAATAGGGAAAGATTTAAGGATGACTGGTACTAGACACAGGCTTTTTGGCCTAGGATATCTTAGCCAAGGAAAAACTCCCTAAACACCACATCTAACTTAGGGACAATTTTCACATATTTTGAGTGTCTTCTTAGGCATGATCAGATTATAAAATGACAAGATGATCAGGGATAGAGTAGCAGACACTTTGTCAACCTTTGGAAATTGAATGGTATGAGAAACAAGGGTAAATGATAGCAAATAATCACTTTTATGATAGATATAGACCGGGAGACTTTGCTGAAGCGAGATAGGTCTTGAAAACTAGAGATTTTTCTCATCATAGATTGACAGGAAGGGGTAGGAGGACAAAAATTGTTTTGGGGTGTTTTCGAGATGAAAAATAAATAGTTTGAGATTAGCTTCTATAAAAATCAGCTAAGGAAACTAGTCATCAACAATAGTTAAAAAATACTGATGACTAATAGCTATGGTTTTGGTCCAGGTAGAAAATGGAATTAAACATCTGATATATTATTTGAGTCATAATATCAATGATACGGAAGTTAAGTACTCGTACATAGAAAATCTTGCCTTGGAAACTGTTCAAGCTATCCAAATATTTCGCCATTATATCCTTCTTTGAAAAACAACAATAGTTTCGGATTGCAACCCCATGACTTACATCTTATCACATAAATTGTTGGGGACCAAATATGTTGTGAAACTAGCTCCAAAAAGAGAAGAAAAGAGATATGAACGCCTTAGAAATAAGCCACTTCGAGGGGGAAACCTCCAATACATTATATGAATGAACAATTCTTGGATGATTCAAATTACAAAACCTCCTTTCAATATATAGGAGTCCATGGGGCCACAATGTAATCCTAGTGGGGCCACAATGTAATCCTAGCCGACCTAACAATAATAATTTAAGGGAACAATAATAATAATATGGGGGTTACAAGGGTACAATAATAACAATAAGGGGGTTACACTAACAACAATAAGGGACTATAATAGTAATATAGGGACCTAACATTCCCCTCTCCTTCAAAAAAGTGTTGTCCTCAACGCTTGAGTAGCTCGTGCTTCTGATAAAATTTCATCCTCCCATGTAGAATCTTTCTGCAAGTTCTTCCACTTCTTTCGATGAGATACTCCGAAATTGATCAATTCCATGTTTGTTTGTGCTCCTTGTTTCCGTGGACCGCTTTAGGTTCCAATATGATTTTTCCTTCCTCATCAAGTTTTGGAAATATTGTTTTAACCTGGAAGATTTTCACCTATAACCTTCTTTAAGCATGAAACATGGAAAATTAGATGCACTCGTGAAGAAGCAAGAAGCTCCAATTTGTATGCCATAGTACCAATCTTTTGCAACACCTTGTAAGGACCATAGTACTTTGGCAATAATTTATTATCCTTCTTAGCTTGCTTGAGGGACATTTGTTTGTATGGTTGTAGCCGTAAAAATACCCAGTCTCCTACATCAAAACTTCTCTCACCGCGATGTTGATCTTCCTGTTGTTTCATTCGATTTTGTGCCAAATTCAGGTTTACTTTAAGAGTTGGAGAACTTGTTAATGCTCGATGTGATCTTCCACTGCTTGAACCTTCAAATTTCCTCTTAAAGATGATGTGACAGATGGTGGATGATATCCATAAAGTGCCATATATGGGGTCATTTTTGCTGCAGTATGGAAGGAAGTGTTATACCACCATTCAGCGAGAGGTAACCACTTGACCCATTGTGTTTTTTTATCAGATATAAAACAATGAAGATATCCTTCCAAACATTTATTTACTATCTCGCCTTGACCATCGGATTGAGGATGATGAAGAGTTTGAGCTAATTGAGTACCCAAACAAGAAAATAACTCACCAAAAATTTAGTGAAAATGGGATCTGCCGCTCACAATAACCCTTGGGTTTCCCATGTGTAGCTTTTGAATTGTGTCCATAAATGTAGGAACAGCTATACTTGCTTTTCAAGCTATACTGCTTAAATGGATGAGATAATGCACAAAAGTGTGCATACTTGGTAAGTCTATTAACTACCACCATGATGACACTCTTTCCTTCGGGCTTAGGTAAACCTGTGATAAAATCCATTGAAATATCCTCCCAACGTTGAATTGGAATGGATAAAGGTTGTAGAAGACCTAGGGTCTTAATTTTCTCAACTTTATTTTGTTGGAAAACCAAACATTCCGCCACAAAATTTTGAATATCAGATTTAAGGCCATCCAAAAAAAATTATTTCTTCACCCTGTGGTAAGTTTTAAAAATCTTGAGTGTCCTCCTAAAGGAGAAGTGTGCAATTCCAAAGAATATTTTATTTTAGTTGGGAATTATTACAAAGATATAAGCGATCTTTGTACCATAAGGAATCATTTTTCCAACTAAATGTACGGGACAAGGCTAATATTATTTCTTTAACTTTTGAATGAATGTCCACACTTCTTCATCCTTATTCCATTCATCCCCTACTTTGTTTATCCAATCTGGTTGGATAATAGAAATGGCACAAATCAATGCTTCCACCTCTTCATTATTTCTTGAGAGTGCATCTGTAGCAACATTTAGCTTCCCTTTTTTGTAGATTATTTCAAAGTCATAACCTAACATATTTGTGACCCATTTTTGTTGCTTTTCTAAAGATAGTCTTTGTTCCAAAAAGTATTTAAGACTATCGTGATCAAATTTTACCTTGAAGTGTCTTCCCATTAGGTATGGTCATCATTTCTTTAGTGCATGTAGTATTGATAACATTTCCTTCTCATAAATAGCTTTCTGTAAATACTCTCCTTTGATTGGATGACTTTAAAAAGAAATGGGCCTTCCTTCTTGCATTAAAATAGCACAAATTCCATTTCCCGAGGCATCACATTCCACAATAAAGGTTTTTGTGAATTCTGTTGTAGCTAAGACCAGTGTTAGGAACATTGCCTCTTTAAGATATTCAAAGGCCTTAGTTGCTTCGAGAGTCCATGAAAATGTATCTTTCTTCAATATTATTGTTAGAGGTGTTGTTATTCTCCCATAATTCTTAACAAACTTGCAATAATACCCTATTAACCCCATAAAACCTCGCAACTTCTTTATGGTTGTGGGGAATTTCCATTCATTAATGGCTTTAATTTTTTTAGGGTCTACCTTACTTTTCCTACGTAGGTAATGTTAAATATTCCCTCTTGTACTCAAGAAACATTTGGATGTTTTTTGCATATAATGATTTCTCCTATGATAGTTTGAGCACCATCAACTTTTATAGACATGATCCTTGAGACCCTCACCTTTCATTAGTATATCATCAAAAAATACTAGCACAAATTTTCTAAGGAAGGGTTTGAAAATGGAATTTATCGACCCTTGAAATGTAGAAGGTGCATTGGTAAGGCCAAAAGGCATGACCAAAAATTCATAATGACCCTCATGAGTTCAAAATGTTGCTTTCGGAATATCTTCAGTCTTCATTCTAATTTTATGATACCCTGAACGAAGATCCAATTTGGTAAAATAAATTGCTCCGTGTAATTCATCCAATAATTCATCAATCACAGGAATGGGAAATTTATCTTTAATAGTGAGATTATTGAGCTCCCTATAATTCTAACACATGCACTATGATCCATCATTCTTGTGCTTCAATACTATTGGAGCAGAGAAATAACTTTGACCAGGTTGAATTATACCAACCTCTAACATTTCTAAAATCATACGTTCAATTTCACTCTTTTGCACATAAGGATATCTATAAGGCCTGATGTTTGAAGGAACACTTCCTGGAATCAAATGAATAGCATGATCATTATCACGAATAGGTGGGAGTCCTTTGGGAGTTTCAAAAAACTTGGAATGATTGTCCAAGACTTTTTGGAGATCTGGAGAAATAGATGATTTTGATGTTCGAAATTCTAGTGAGCATAATTGTGCAATTATGCCTCGTTGTTCTTTCTTTAGAAGCTTTTTCATGACATTAGAGCTTATTATCTTACCTGGGTTCCTGCAATGCCGTAATTGAGCTTCCTTTCATCACGAAAAAAATTTCAAGAAAATTTCTTGAAAATTCACTTCATCCCAAAGATTGTAACCATTATAATCCTAGTACAACATCGGCACCTCCCATAGGAATGGCAAGCATTGGACTAGTAAATACATATTCCCCCATGGTTAGCTTGATATTATGGAATTTTCCAGAGCAATTTATAGTTCCTCCATTTGCAACCATCACTTGACATTCTGGTGCTGGGTATAAGAAACAATTCAATGCCTTGGCTACCTTACAATGAATAAAATTATGGGTGCTACTGGAATCAATCAACACTATTACCTTTTTGTTCTTGATATGCCCTTCTATCTTGAGAGTTTGAGGAGTGGTAATTCCTGCCAATGCATTACACGATATGGTCGGACTCATTTCTTCCTCTTCTAGGGCTGGTTCTGCAATTGTATATCCTCTTCTTGTTCATTTTCTTCTTCCTCTTCACGATCTATGTAAAATAATTTCTTCTCAGCACACTTATGACCTTTAGTGTATTTGTTATCACAATTGTAGCAAAGCCCTTTTGCTCTTTTTTCTTCCAATTTTTGTGGTGTCAACCTTGTAGGTTGTGGAAATCTAGGAGTAGAAACACTTCCTTCTTTATAGATCTAGGTGATGAAGCTTCACTTGTCGCCATAATTTTACATTCAATTTTTCTTGCCCAACTTTGAATGCCTTATAAATTAATCGGGTTCCAACGCGAACTTCATGTTAGATGTTATCCTTTAAAGTACCTATGAAGAGATCAATCTATTGTGTTCCTATGGAATATCGATTTACCCTTATATTAAAGTTTTTGAGTACTCAATGTGCTTCCCCATTAAAACCTTTGTTTGATTTATCGATGGGCTAAAGGAGGTGTTGCTCTTTGTATCCTCATAAGGTGCTATCATTTCCTCAGTAAAAATTGACCAAGTGACAATTTTTAGGAGCAAAGCCATCGATACCATACAAGTATATTTTGCTCTAAATGTAAAGTTGCAATGCGTACCTTTTGTGTGTTTTGCACATTATGGAGATCAAAATATTGCTCCATCTGTAGTATCCATGTTATAGGATCCTTTCCATCAAACTTCCTCATATCCATTTTTGGAATATGGTGGTTCTTTCCGCTAACATTAGATTTTATGAAATCACGATTAACATTTATTTTGTTCTCATCATGAGTTTCCTCTACTATCTTTTCACCCTTAGGAAACATTTCTTGTATCAAGTTTGTCAAACCTTCCATGTCTGATTTTAGATCATTCTTCATGTTTTCCATTTTCTCATCGATCTTAGCTTCCATTTCATCCATCTTAGATTCCATGCCAACTTCCATGCCATCTATCTTAGATTCCATGTCATTCTTCAAACTGTCCATCTTAGATTCCACGCCTTTCTTCAAACCATCCATCTTAGTTTCCACGCCTTTCTTCAAAACTTCCATGTCATTTTTTTTTGCTCTTTGCGAGAGCGAAATTTGTTGCACTTGCTCTTGTAATTTTTATATGTCATGTTTCCATTCTTCATCTTCAGGTCTTAGTAGAGCTTTCTAAAGGCTTAATGAGGTGGAATTCTTTTGGGAGGCCATTTTAGAATTGTGCGTGTCTATTCTACAATATGCCCTTAGAGAGATGATTCAACTTGTTTGTTCAAACAAGACTTATGCAATTCAGAAAAAAAAAATACACACCTTTTACTTGCTTTTGAGGAGCTCGATATTGAAACTGAATTATCTCTATAATTGTGAATCCTCAATATCTGAAATTCAACCCTATAGTAGCCCTCTGAAGCTTCTTTAAAATGCCATAGGTTTGATCTAATTTGGATTCTTCAAGGCAAATTTATGCCCAATATCCCACAATGACCGAATTTTGGACTGGTTCAGTAGAGAAAACTTGTATGACTTGCCATGTGTCATTGTTTCCTCCTTTGGATTTGAAATTTATAGACTGAAAACCACAGTCCGTGTAATTGCGGCCACATTTTATAGAATTCCAATCCGATGCTCAGAGAGAGAGCTATGAATATTTTCCCACGATCTCCTCTTTGAGATGAAATTCAGAAGCCTCAAAAAGCCCTAACTTCCACATATCATATCTTCGAAAATATTTCGAACCAATATCTGAAATTTTGCAACAATGTTCCTTAGGATTGCGGCTTCACACTCTAAAAATTTCAGCTTCTGAACCTTCGTAGAAAAAAATTTATTATGAAAATACCACGATGACCTGTTTAGGTTAAATTCAGGAGCTTGCAAAATGACCTAACTTGCACAGATCATATCTTTGAAAATATTGCGAACCAAGCTCTGAAATTTTGCGACGATGTTTCTTAGTATTTTGGCTTCGCACTCTAAAAATTTTAGATCCTGAGCCTTCGTAGAAAAAACGTTATAGAGAAAATTCCATGATGAATTGTATAGAGCAGTGAAACCCTAGAATCTCAAATCTCTAATACCAAATGTTGTGAAACCAGCTCCAAAAAGAGAAGAAAAGAGATATCAACACCTTATGAATAAGCCACTTCGAGGGGGAAACCTCCAATACATTACATGAATGAAAAATTCTTGGATGATTCAAATTACAAAACCTCCTTTCTATATATAGGAGTCCATGGGGCCACAATGTAATCCTAGTGGGGCCACAACGTAATCCTAGCTGACCTAACAATAATAATTTAAGGGCATAATAATAAAAATATGGGGGTTACAAGGGTACAATAATAACAATAAGGGGGTTACACTAACAACAATAAGGGACTATACTAGTAATATAGGGACCTAACAAAATATTCAAAATGGATTTTCATTTTGCATGAATTTGATTTGGAATTCATCAAATCCAAGTCAAATAATTCTTTAGTTTTGGCTGAGCTTCTCTATGAACTTCCCTCTGATAGTAATGCAACTACACCAGAACCATATATACCAAACGAGTCTCTATTTTTGATCAGATCATCTGATCCCTGGTATGGAGATTTCATCATTTATCTCCAAACCCAAACTTTTCGACCTAATACCTCTCGCTCTGATCAGTGACGTATTCGATAACAAGCCAAAGATTATCTGATCGTCGGCGATACACTTTATCGTCATGGTGTCGATACCATTTTAAGGAGGTGCCTCACGCATGATGAGGCTGAAAAAGTGTTAAATGATTGTCATGTTGGGGCTTGTGGTGGACATTTATCTGGTTATGCTACCGTGCAGAAGATACTCCGTGCTGGTTACTTTTGGCCTACTATTTTTCGAGATTGTATCCTCGCAATCAGAAGTTGTCATGCATGCAAGATTTTTGACCGTAAAATCCGTAAACTGCCAGCACCAATACATCCTGTTATCTCTGTTGTACCATTTACGAAATGGGGTATTAACTTAATGACCTGTAACCCTCCTTCGTCCGGGGGGCATGGTTATATTATTGTCGCAGTCGACTATTTTACCAAATGGGCCGAAGCGATGCCTACATTCAACAACATAGGACAAACAACTGCATTGCTTTTCTTTAACCACATTATTGCACGGTATGGGGTCCCATAGGCTATAGTTATGGATCATGGGAAGCATTTTCGCCACCATATGATGTATGAATTGATAGCCAAGTTAGGATTGTCACATGATAATTCTACTCCTTATTATCCACAATCAAATGGACAAGTTGAGGCTATTAATAAAATTCTTAAACAAATTCTTCAACGAATGATAGGAGTCCGTAAAAGGAACTGGCATTTGATCCTATATTCCACCTTATGGGCGTATCGAACCTCAGTGAGAAACGCAACCGGATTTACCCCTTTTCAATTGGTGTATGGTCTGGAAGCTATCTTACGAATCCAATGTGAAATATCATCGTTAAAACTCGTGATAGACTTGTTACCTGACACCTCAGAAGAAGAAGCGCGTCTCCTTAACCTCATCCATCTAGATGAAACACGTCGTGAAGTCCAATTGGCCAACAAAGCGCATAAGAGACGTATAAAGGTGCAATACGACAAAAATGTCCAGCCTCGCATCTACTCAGAGGGCGACTTGGTCATTCTTTATGATCAAGAAGTTGATGTTAAAGGTATAGGAAAATTTGAGCCATTATGGCATGGCCCCTATATGGTCAAAAGAGTTCTTGCTAAGGGTGCCTACGAGTTAATTGATTACGATGGAATTCCATTGGCACAGTTTAGAAATGGGTTGTATTTGAAGCATTACTATGATTAATCATGAGTGTAGTTTTTTTTGTATTATATTGTTTATATGCTGTTGATTTTCATTCACTATCTTAATTTGTTTTTAGGGTTTTATTGATGTTAGTAATCCATTTTACATTTTATGGTAGATTTCTGAATATTCAGAACCATTTTTTGGATATGCCAATGGTGCTAGTCGTAGTACACAAAATCTATCCTCTGCAGCGTGGGCCATTTTCGCTTCGAACGGTGAGTTAGTGAATTTTCATTGGATTTGTATCGGTAGATCGATGAATAATATCGTTGAGTATAGTGCGTTGATGAAAATTCTCTCTGATGCCATTTAATTTGGTATTAACTGCATAATCATAAGGTTAGACTCACAACTTTTGGTACTACAACTTACTAGTTTTTATTCTGTTAGAAATCCAACACTTCTTAGATTGTTCCTAATAGTTTGACTTTTGGAGAGACATTTTGATTTCATTCAATATCAACACATTTCCAGAAATCTGAACACTTTAACTGATTCATTAGCTAATCAAGTTTTAGACAGACATTTGCGACATAGATAAAGAAAACATTCATATCATTGAATTGGATTGCACATTAAACATAGCAAAAAATCTGAAAACACATAGATAGATAGTTATAGGTTTTTTACAAAATTTGTGCCCAAGACATGTTGGTCATCTGACCTCAAAATGTATGCAAGAATCACAAGTAAACTAGTGGTGCTCATGATAGCACACTATAGATTTAGAAATCCTATGGAGCAACCGCATCCGACGGCTAGGAACCCCAATTGTGTGTCGCTGCAGTCACATGGGAAGCTCTTCGATCCGGAAATCTGGAATCCTGAAGGTCAACCCCTCTATGTGCTGCTGGAGCTCAGCAAGAGTCTCAACCATATAAATGTCCTGAAGGATTTCTCTTTCGATAGCCCTCTCTACTGGTGCATCCGCTTCGCGCTCTGGTTCCTCTACTGGTTGAACACGACCAATATCTGCATTACATTAAACATCTAGTTTAGTCTTGGAAAGAAATAAAAACACAAAAAAAATTGTATAAATCTTATAAAAATAAAAAACCATGGTCAAATCATTCTTACCTATTGCACCCCACTGAGCGCCTTCTAGTAAAAATAGATCTGGATCTCCTCGGAAGTCGACGCCTGCATATGCATACTCATCGGTGGTGACGATCTATCGCCAGAACCAGGTGAAGAATGCAGTCGAGAACACAACGGTCGATTGGTCTGCATGCCGACCCATGAGTTCTACCATCTCTGCATTCGAGGTTCTCTAGGACTAGATATATCCAGTGTTACCTGTTGTGGCTGCATCAGTGGAATCTATTCCAAAGTGAAGGAGATAAGGATGGAACCATAACTGAAATTTTTCTTCCTTCCTCCCTTTGATTTATTCAGTTGTTCCTTTATCTAAGATAGAAAAACTTCAGACCAGTTGAAGACTATTGGCTCTAAGCACTCTAACGCATACTGCATATATATATGATCTGTTTGCTACATGGAGTGTAACAGTGCTACCTAGTTTAGCGATCATGAATAAGATGGTCCTCAAAGGAAAATCCTTGACATCACAGATGTTTATTTTTCCATGTTTTCTAGGTTCTAACCCCAGATAGCAATACTGCATAACATAATCCCTCACTGTTTCTCCTCCAACGACAGATCCTGTGAGTGAAATGGGCAAACCTCTCCTTGAAAAACCTATGAGAAAATACACATCCTCAACTATTATGGAAAAAACTTGACTTTTTATGTGAAATTACTCTATCGCTGGGTCCCATGCTCGAATAAGGAATTATAGGAGTTCTATTTGTTGCCTCATTCTCGACAATTTGAAGTACTTAAGTAGCCCGTAATATCTTAAAGCTCTTACAGTACTCGGATCATTCAAGGAAATCATATCTTGTTCTTCATGTTCTCTTTCTCTCCATGTAATCATCATTATTATCCGATGGAAGCCTGAAAATCAACCACAAGATCCATTATATACCATTCATTGCAAAAAACTAGGCAAATTTTGGACACATCATGAAAATCAAAAACTTAAACTGTGCCCAACGCACTCCTTGGGTTGAGAAAGTGCGTTGCATATGTAGGTAGCCTTCACTGTACCTGCTATGTAACGCATATTTCGATGTTCAAGGGTGTGTTGCCCTCAATTTGGGCAGAATTTACCCTAAGGGCCTCAAAACCCTAAAAATTTTCAAGGAATGCAAATGAAATGAATACTAAAAGAAATAGGAGGTTCATGCTACTAACCTGGATCAAACGGCGACGAAATTCGTCCACATAAACGACCACAATCAACGACTGAAGTTCGGGGGAAAAATCAGGTTTAGAGCTCCAAAATGCAAATGGTAACTATGGAATGGTAAAAATGAATAGTGAAACTGCTTTATATAGTCATTTAATTACTTGCAAGTTAAATTTATTGCTATGACTATGGTTTTATTATGTTTTTTTATCATGAAACAGGTATTTTTAATCCATTTGATGTTGTTCTGAACAAGAAATACAACTGATGATCAGATTGGTCATGCATATTTATTTCAAATAAAGACTTGACCACAAAGCATACTTTTTCTCCTTATTTTTCGAGCTTTGATAAAAACGAAAAAGGATTTGAATCACACTTTTATCTCTTTTTCCAACTTCGATAACAGTGAAAAAGGAACCCCTGGAGTCTTCTTTCAACTCGTTTCAGACTCCGATAATGTGAAAATATTACTGAGCACTTGTCATTTCGAGCTCGTTAAACTAAATGAATTGATATATACTCAGTATAAGTTTAACCCTTTTCCGGATTGTGATGGATTATTTACAAAAAAGGAATACCTTGGTTAAACATGACCAAAGAGGTTATTTCAGATATTATTTTACACTTTTTCAGATCTGAGAGACAAATTTACGAAAAAGTACTTTTGGAGTTCTCTTTCGTCCTCTTTTTCAGACTCTCTAAATATGAAAAAGGACCGAGCTATCACTGTCATTAAGCTCGTTAAAACATAGAATAGCGACGGGCTTGTCGATCATGGAAAGAATTGAGTTTCATTCATTGCTACACTCGTTAAATTATTAAATAGTGATACTTTATTCGCCCGAAGGGTTGAATTATACATCAAGCAAATGTTATCCTCCTCAAGCTTGTCAAAAAATAAAAGAGGTACTGGTCGACGAATGACTGGGGAAAAATTTGGGAAAATCAAGTAAAGTTTCTTTTTGGTAGCAAGTCGCTCTTGAACATGACACTTCTTTCACTCCATGTCCGTGACTGTTTGGGTTGGGAAATCATCTTGACGGTTCATTCACACCTATGGTTCATCATACCTTCACTTCAGTTTTGGGTCAATGCTACCAAATCATCACAGTGTCGCCGATATGTTCAAGAGAAGTCATCCAGTGATTAAAAACTCATCCTTTTGCAATACTCGTAAACCTTCATTTTCATGACCATCATCCCTAAAAATTTCTATATCAATTCATACCCTTGTATCTGAAATCAGTAACTCCTATTTTGCAATAAGGTGACTTCCTGTCAAAAACAAATAAATATCCAGGAAGTTCACTTAGAAACATCAGATTCCAGTACCATGAGGCTTCTTACAACATCGAAAAGATCCTCGCTTCCGGACCTTTGACCGAAAGATTTTGTTTGGCGTTCGACATCAAATCATCTATTCACACCTTACGAAAAGTACTGTAGTACCTTGAGGGCGATTGAAATTAATGGTGGTTCTCTCACGTTTGTTAACAGCTCACATCATTGGATGGTAATAAAACGTTGTCTTTCCATGTTCGACGACAAATCATATATTCGCATGGTGAGACTTGTACCCGAATGATCAAGTGAACGAGATAATAAGACCCTGGATCTAGTTTCAGCCATCTGGGCTACGATTTCAAGATTTTTGTACACATCATCTGTACGGTGACCTTACATATAGATTTTCATCCAAACATGGGCCTATATCTGTAGGCATGTCTACATCTGGGCAACATTCCAATGTAGATGAATTTCTGAATTATGTACATGTTATTAGATTGTTTTATGTGCTGACTATGGGAATGCCTACCCTTAGCAATTATGATCAATAGAGGATATATCATGATGTAATGTATTTTAATATTGATGTAGGTGACCACTCTGCTTTGTTTCCAGGCTCATCACAGTGTAAAGCATCTCAATCAAATGTTCTTATTAGTTGGATCTCATGCTTTAGGAGGAAATTGTTATAGGTCAATTTGGGCACCATTCCCAATGACCTGGTTAACTAGGCATCATCTCTAGGATTGATGATCAAGGGTCTATAATTCCCTATCATCTCAGTTTCTATATGCCCTAAGATAGGAAACAACATAAATCAATCAAGACTTTCATCAAGTAAGGGTTTCCATGGTTTGAAGCTTATTATTTAACATATGAGAGCTCACCAACGCAGGCTCTAAGGGGCCTAAGTGCGTTGCATATGTAGGTAGCCCCATTCAAGGCTGCTTTGCAAAGCACTTCCCGAAATTGAAAGGTACGTTGGTCACATTGGGAGTGAAAGTCTCATTGTTCCGGAATCTCCACTTGGCCAGTGTCTTCTAGAAGGGTTCACATGTGTCAAGCTTCGAATCCAAGTGTCCATTTTATGTCTACATGAATGGAAACATGTCTTGCCTATTTTTGGAATGCTATTGATTTCAAAACAACCTATATTTAATCTATAAATTGAACACAGATCTAAATGTTTGAAGATGAAGAATTTGAGTAGAAAAATGGTGGAGAAGTTTCAATTGAGAGTTTGATTTTTGGAGCTGCTGCTAGAGAGATTTATGCCATGATGAGACTTGGGAACTCTGCTGGAAGGTCACTTCAAATTAGTCACTAGGTTTTAACCTTTCCTTCTATCATCAATAAAGAGTACTTCTTGTTTTTCCCTACATGCATCTATGTTAACTTTGATTTTCCATGTTGTAAGATCTTGGTTGATGAATGTAGTTTATTCTTAACTGATTTAGCTAACTGGCTTGAATGGATATATATATATATATATATATATATATATATATATATATATTATTGCATATTATTCTTTTTTAGTGTTCTTTCTTGCAGGAAGAATGCAGCTAAAAAAACTGCTTGAATTTGAAGCTATAGCAGAAGCGACAGAAAGGAGCCATTTGGAAGTGAATGAAACAAGTAAGCATCCAATCCTCTCTGTGCATCTGTTTTGAGTTAGGAGAAATGGTAGTATAGTCTTTCACCTATTTTTCTAGACTAGCACTTGTCTAGGGAAGCGTAATTTATCCATAGATTACAATTCTAGCCCAAAAAAACCAACTCCCAACAAACTATACTCTTCCCATTCTGGACCTGTCTAGGGGTGTGCTTCGAATCCTTTTCCGTTTTTATCAAATCTCGAAAAATAAGGAGAAAAAGTTTGCTTTGTGGTCAAGTCTTTCTCTGAAATAAATCTGCATGACTAATCTATTCATCAGTTGTATTTCCTATTCAGAACAACATCAAATGGATTAAAAATACCTGTTTCATGATAAAAAATATAATAAAACCATAGTCATAGCAATAAATTTAACTTGCAAGTAATTAAATGACTATATAAATAAATTTCACTATTCATTTTTACCATTCCATAGTTACCATTTGCATTTTGGATCTCTGAACCTGATTTTTCCCCCGAACTTCAGTCGTTGATTGCGGTTGTTTCTGTGGATGGATTTCATCACCATTTCATCCATGTTTGTGCCATGAAACTCCTCTTTCTTTTAGTATTAATTTTATTACCATTCCTTGCAGTATTTAGGGCTTTGAGGCCCCTATGGTAAATTATGCCCAAAATGAGGGCAACGTACCCCTGAATGTCGAAACCTGCATTGCATAGCAGGTACAGTGAAGGGTACCTGCATATGAAACGCACTGTCTCAACCCAAGGAGTGCATTGGGCGTAGTTCAAGATTTTGATTTTCATGATGTGTCCAAAACTTGCCTAGTTTTTTGAATGAATGGTATCTAATGGATCTTATGATTGATTTTTAGGTTTCGATTGATTATAATGACGATTACATGGAGAGAAAAATAACATGAAGAACAAGATATGATTGCCTTGAATGATTCGGGTACTGTAAGAGCTTTAAGAGATTGCGGGCTACTTAAGTACTTCTAATTGTCGGGAATGAGGAAAAAAATAGAACTCTTAGAATTCCTTGTTCGAGCATGGGATCGGACGATAGAGGCATTTCACATAAAAAATCAAGTGTTGTCCATAAGAGTTGAGGGTGTGTATTTTCTCACAGGTTTGTCGAGGAGAGGTTTTCCCATTTCACTCATAGGATCTATCATTGGAGGAGAAACAATGAGGGATTATGTTATGCAGTATTGCTATCCGAGGTTAGAACCTAGAAAATATGGAAAAATAAACATCCATGATTTTAGGTATTTGCCTTTGAGAACCATCCTATTCATGAACCATTACACTCTATGCAGAAAATAGATCATATATGCAATATGCGCTAGAGTGTTTAAATCCAAGAATCTTGTAGTCGCTCTTGAATAGACACTTCTTTCACTCCATGTCCATGACTGTTTGGGCTGGGTAATCATCTTGACAGTTCATTCACACCTATGGTTCATCATATCTTCACTTCAGTTTTGGGTCAATGCTGCCAACTCATCACAGTGTCGCCGATATGTTCAAGAGAATTCATTCAGTGATTAAAAACTCATCCATCTACAATACTCATAAACCTTCATTTTCATAACCGTCATCCCTGAAAATTGCTATATCAAGTCATACCCTGGTCTCCGAAATCAGTAACTCTCGTTTTGCAATAAGGTGACTTCCTGTTGAAAACAAATCAATATCCAGAAAGTTCACTTAGAAACATCAGATTCCAGTACTATGATGCTTGTTATAGCATCGACAAGATCCTCGCTTCCGAACCTTTGATTGAAAGATTTTGTTTGGCGTTTGACATCAAATCATCTATTCACGCCTTACGAAATGTACTGCAGTACCTTAAGGGCCATTTACTTTAATGGTGGTTCTCTCGCGTTTGTTAACAGCTCACATCATTGGCTGGTAATCAAACGATGTCTTTCCATGTTCGACAAAAAATCATATATTCACATGGCTAGACTTGTACCCGAATGATAGAGTGAACGAGATAAGAAGATCCCGGATATAATTTCATCCATTTGGGCTGCGATTTCAGGATTTTTGTACACATCACTTTTACAGTGACCTTACATACAGATTGTCATCCAAAAATGGGCCTATATCTGTAGGCGTGTCTGCATCTGGGCAACATTCCAATGTAGATGAATTTCTGAATTATGTACATGTTATTACATTGTTTTATGTGTTGACTATGGGAATTCCTACCCTCAGCAATTATGATCAATAGAGGATATATTATGATGTAATTTATTGTAATATTGATGCAGGTGACCACTCCACTTTGTTTCCAGGCTCATCACAGTGTAAAGCATCTCAATCAAATGTTCTTATTAATTAGATCTCATGCTTTAGGGTGAAATTGTTATAGGTCAATTTGGGCACCATTCCCAATGACCTGGTTAACTGGGCATCATCTCTAGGACCGATGATCAAGGGTCTATCACTCCCTATCATCTCAGTTGCTACATGCCCTAAGATAGGAAACAACATAAATCAAACAAGAATTTCATCAAGCAAGGGTTTCCATGGTTTGAAGCTTATTATTTAGCATATGAGAGCTCACGAACGTAGGCTCTAAGGGGCCTAAGTACGTTACATATGCAGGTAGCCCCATGCAAGGCTGCTCTACAAATCACTTCCTGACATTCACAGGTGCGTTGGTCACATTGGGAGCGAAATTATCATTGTTCCGGAATCTCCACTTGGCCAGTGTCTTCTAGAAGGGTTCACATGTGTCAAGCTTCAGATCCAAGTGTCCATTTGACATCTACATGAATGGAAACATGTCTTGCCTATTTTTGGAATTCTATTGATTGCAAAACAACCTACAGTTCATATATAAATTGAACACAGATCTAAGTGATTGAAGAGGAAGAATTTGAGTGGAGAAATGCTGGATAATTTTCAATTGAGAGTTTGATTTGTGGAGCAGCTGCTAGAGAGATTTATGCTGTGATGAGACTTGGGAACTCTGTTGGAAGGTCAATTCAAATCAGTCACTAGGTTTTAACCTCTCCTTCTATCATCAATAAAGAGTGCTTCTTTTTTGTCCCTACATGCATCTATGTTAACTTTGATTTTCCATGTTGTAAGATCTTGGTTGATGAATGTAGTTTATGCTTAACTGATTTAGCTAACTAGCTTGAATAGATATCTATATTATTGCATCTTCTGTTGTTTCAGTGTTCTTTCTTGCAGGAAGCATTCAGCCAACAAAACCACTTGAATTTGAAGCTGTAGCAGAAGCGACAGAAAGGAGCCATTTGGAATTGACTGAAACAAGTAAGCATCCAATCCTCTTTGTGTATCTGTTTCAAGTTAGGAGAAATGGTAGTATAGTCTTTCACCTATTGTTCTAGACTAAAACCTATCTAGGGAAGTGTTAGCCACCTATATTTTTCTATCATATCAGCTGGTGGCTAAATATTCTTTGCAGCCTTCAAGAAACAAATTCAGTTCTGAAATTGTTGGTGTTTGAAGTCTTTGTGAAAACATAACTGCTGGTTAGATCTTCATACCTTTTTCCTTCTCCAAGCCTCTGGTATCCTACAAAATTCCAAGCCAAGTACTGCTGCATTCCCCTTTGTTCCCTTCTCTTTCTTCCAAACTTTCCTCATTTATCCGTTTCCTTTCTCCCATGAAATCCATACAATTCATATGTTTTCCTTTAAATACCTTATGAAATCCATTCCCTAAGGTTAAAAACTCACTTTTTGACCTTATCCGCACCTTGTTTTCCCCTTTTAAAACATTGGAAAATCACACAAAAGGCATATTTTATGTACATTTGTTTTTTAGCCCCCTCGGGCTAAAGCCCCCAGCCGTTTTTTTTTTATAAACCCGAGCGCCGGGACCAACTGCTTAGTCCTTAGGCGCTAAACCAAAAACCCCCCTTTGCCTTCATCTTTTTCCTTTGAAAAACCCGAAAACCCATTTTTCTAAAGTTTAATGGAAAATATTTAAAAAAACGTGTTTGATTGCCGTGATGAAACTGGACCGTCGATCTGCTCCCCAGATCTGACGGAGCGGAGCACATCTCACCTGGTGGACCCCTTTCCCCCGCGTCAGTTTCTAGAAACCACCTGTTTTTCATTCCGCACCGCCTTCCGAGCCGGGGTGGTTTTCTCCCTGTTAAACACCATGTTGAAGCACACACATTGTGTATGAGAAGATGAACACACACACACAAAGACTCAACACACAATGAAAGATAAGCGTGAGGCTTTCTTATTTTTCCATTATACATGATCTACATTTATAATACAATGGTGTGACTCTTGGTTTCACATTCCAAGGTCACTTGGACTCCATTGTGACTTTTCGCATTCCACACCTACTCATGTAGGATTAGGTGTTCCAACATCCCCCATTAATCCGAAGGGGTATGTGTGAGTCCAAGAAAAGAGTTGTAATACAAATCTGCAAAGTATGCATGGCAGTCTGAAATGTTGGAAAAAGAGGTGGTTTTAGGATGACCACAAACACTGGAATGCAAAACTTGTTGCAGTTCCTGGAACTCTTCCAAAACTGGCAAGAAGCTGAAGGCTTCTGCTAGAGGAATTGTCCCTCATATAAAAAGGGAGACCTTCAACCTAAAAGAAGGGAGGTCTACTACCTGTGGTGGTTTTAGGTTGTCCACCAACCAAAGATGATGGTTTTAGGTTATCCACCAACGGAAAATGATGGTTTTAGGTTATCCACCAACCGAAGGTATGCTCATGGGCATCCGTATCTCTGGTTACATCTCTAAATCCGGAATGACGAATTGTGGCTCAGGCTCGCTTGAACTGCTGGCTACAACTCTGAACATGGAATGAGAGATTGTGGCTCAGGCTCGCTTGATCTGTCGTTGAAGCTTGTACATGACCACCATTTTCCCCCCTGTCAGGGACAAGGTGAGATAATGGCGAAAACTCAACTGCAAGTTTGCTCAATATCCGTGAACATGTTCTGACATGAAACTTAAACATCTTCTTGGCTGCTGATACCCATTTCCAAGAAGCGATCCATCCAAGATGAATCTTTTTTCTTGCAGGAGGCTTGTGTCTGAAGCATCTGTCTGAAGAATGGGAATCGACTGAAAATTTGCTGACTTGCTGCTGATGGGAGTCTTTCACAATGTTCTGAACAGAAATAGGTTCAGAATGGTGACTCTTTTGCTGAAGTTCATCTTGTTGGAGCTGAGATTCCAACTGCAAAAACTCGATCTTTTCGTGTGCATCTTGCAAACAACTTTGAATGTTACATAGAGCATCCTTGCTCATTTTTATCACATCATCAACATTTGAATGAATGAGGTCATTCAGCAACATTAATGCCTCATTTATTTTAGCCATTTCAACAACTTAGGCTCAAAAAATGAAAGGGTGTCGGCTTCAACCGAAAATGCACCCGTTTACAATGATTCAACAAATACAAATGACTCCAAGGAATTCTCAAAGTACAAGGTGTGCTCCTCAAATGATGGAGGGCAATCAACAATCCAACAACTCAAATAATGATTATGAATGAAGAGGCAAATTCCACTCAAAATACAATGTCAGCTCAATACATATCTCTGCAAAATATTTGCAGCTGAAAACACTATGCAAAAACACTTTAAGGCAGCTGAATTCTCTTCTTCAAATAACTGTTTTTAATGATGGCAAACTTGTCTTCAAATGTGAATTTCTTTAAAAAAATCACCCTTCAAATCAATGCCACAAATCATTAAATGCAAGACTTCTCTTTTCTCTTCTATCTGTCCATTTGCTTCACATGTCATTTTCTCTTCATTTCTGCTGTTCAAATTTTCTCTCTCCTCTCTCTCTGCTCTTTTTTTTTTTTTTTTAATTAATTAAAAATTAATTAAAAAATTTGAAATAATGGGAAGAATTTAAATGGAAAGAGAAATTTTAATGGGGTGGGAAGGGACTTATTTAAAAGAATGTGAAAGGAAGGGAATTAAAAATTTAAAGGTGGAGGGGGAGAGGAATTAAAAGTGGGATTAAAAAATGTTAATAAAAAAGGGATGGGGGTAATTTAATTTAAAAAGGGAATTTAAAAAATTAAAAGAGGGAGGGAATTGTAAAGTCGAAATTTTTAAAAAATGGGAGGGCCGGTGTGAGTGGGAGTCGAGCGTGGAACTGTGGGAAAGAGGAGGCGGAACGCTTGGGATGAGAGTGCGGATATGTAGAAGGCGGAATGCGCAGGTGAAAGGGGGAGCCGAGCGGATATCGTAGGGAAGGAGTCGATGTAGTGTGAGGTGAGTTGTATGCAGCTGGGAGGAGCGATGGGATCACTGTAGGGAGAAGGGTTTGAGCATATGGTGAGGGGGTAAGGTTCGATAGTTGTTGTGTGGGGATATAGAGTGTAGATGTGTGTGATAAGGCACAGATGTATGGGTGTAGGGGGCACGGTGGATTCCGCTGTAGAGTCGACAGGGGAGAGTTGTGAATACAGTGCGAAGGGAGAGAGCGTAGAGGAGAGGGGCCAACATTGTAGGCGGAGAGACATTGAAGCCCGTGGGGAATCGTGAGCTGGATGGGTGTGATGGCGTAGGTGAAGCGTTTGAGCAGGTATGGTGAGTGATAGCGTGGGAGAGTGTTGAGCGGTGTAGGGAAGAGGTACCGTAGGTTTTAGGGATAAAGGAGAGTGCGTAGTGCAGAGGGCGTAGGGAGAATAGGTGGGCGTAGGGAAACGCAGCTTAGGGAGTGTAGAGCGTAGTTGTGAGATGAAAGCCGCATAGGGAAGTGAGGTTAGATTGCAGGGATTTTTTATTTTTATTTTTTTTAAAATTTTTTTATTTTTTTTTAAATTTAAAACAACAGAGAGCAGAGAGATTCCAGAATTGCAAAAAGCAGCAGAATTCTTTTTCCTTTCAAATATAGAGCATATTTTTTCTGGAACATATAGCAGTAAAAAATCCAAAATTTTGCAGGAATCTTCGAATGAAAAACTCAGAAATTCTTTCTCATTAAAACCAGAGATCTCTTCAGAAATCAACTTTAAACAATTTTCAGCAGCTCTTTCAAAATGATGCAGATTTTACTGAGTAGAAATTGCAGAGAAAAATTAGAATGAAAACCTTCAGATGGGCAGTGCTGCCTTCTTCAAAACCAATGCTGAATGCTGCCAATTTCTAAATGCAGCTCCTTCTCCAAAACACTTCTGAATGACGGCAAAAACTCTGATTGCTACAAAAACTTCTAAATGCTGCAAAAATGTCAAGAATTTTTGCAAATATGCATAGGCCATAAACACAAATGGCTCACTCAAACTGAAGCAGGGCCAGAAATCACCCGCTCTGATACCATGTTAAACACCATGTTGAAGCACACACATGGCGTATGAGAAGATGAACACACACACACAAAGACTCAACACACAATGAAAGATAAGCGTGAGGCTTTCTTATTTTTCCATTATACATGATCTACATTTATAATACAATGGTGTGACTCTTGGTTTCACATTCCAAGGTCACTTGGACTCCATTGTGACTTTTCGCATTCCACACCTACCCATGTAGGATTAGGTGTTCCAACACTCCCGTCGGCTAGCGATTCCATACGCTGGCCGACACGTGTCCCCGCCGCTGTGTCGAAACCGCCGTGCCATCACCTCCTCCCGCGCGCTAACCTTTGTACCATAGCCACGCGGCGGAATTCACCTCTGCTGTCTGATCTAGGCCTTCCTATCCGACGGTTGTTGATCGCCCCACTTACTCGACCTTTAACGAACATGCATGCCCGTTAAACCGTCCATCGCACGTCCAAAGCTCAATCTCCGCCGTCGATCTCTGCAGATCGACGGCTATTATTCATCCTCCCGATTCCATCACCCGGTCAGACATTCTCCCGCTGACTTCCTGTTGCCCAGTCCCGACCGTCGATCTCTGCAGATCGACGGTCCCGATTTGATCTTTATTCAACTTTTCCCTGACCGCCCAGGTTTAATTTTAGCCGTTGGATGATGCCATCCAACGGCCCGCGTTCCTCCGCACATTCCCCAAAGCAGATCAGCCTATAAATTGGAATTTTTACGTGTTTTTTGTGTTTTGCAGGGTTAAGGTCATTTGTTCGTGTTTTTTGGAAATTTCGGACCAAGAGGGTGACGATCCTATACGTTTCGATTTCTCCAAGGAAATCACTTACAGAGTTGATTTTCACGTTTCTTCAAATGTTTCCACAGGCATTGATGCCTTTCCCCACCTGCGCCGCCCTGCACAACGAAGAAACCATGAAAATAAACGTAGAAAAAGGGTATCAGAGTTTGAAGACCAGAAATAAACCAGAGTGGCAGATTAATGGACAGATTTGGGGGATTAAGGCTAAGACAGTTATCTAATGCCTAATCCCCGCTCTCAGACACAGATTAAAAGGTTAAACTAAAGTGTTTCATCAGGAAACCCTTCACCGCCACAGATGGAAGCAAATTGATTCTTCCCACCAACTAAAGCGCCACCTGTTGCCTCAAAAAGCTCAATCAGGGGCTGAATTTATTGAACAAGATCAGATCTCTGCCTCGAAACAGCCGAAGAGTTACTTCTGCCAGGAATTTAATGAAAGAATGTCCGCAGAATAACCTTAGCACCACACAGAGCCTCAAAGGTCAGCACAGGCTCCCTCCGAGCTTACTTCATAAGCATAAATCCATTAATGCAGTGGAACACCTGTTGAGTCCCGAAATTGCATCTTTTCCATACACTTCTCCATACCTTTTTCACTCACCTAAACCTCCCAAATTGTCAATATCATGTGCAAAAGGGTATCTAACATGGTTTTTAATTATGTTTTTGTGTTTTCTATTTGATCTAGATTTTTTTCATTCAGCTGCGGAATCTTGCCACTTTCCGCAGCTGCTGCAACTTTCCGCAGCTATTTTGTGGAAATATATGCTACAGGTGTCTACAAGGGAAACGAGCCACATGGGCAGGCTAGGAATGACGTGGACATGGTTCGTGTCCTACTGGTTCAAGCAAACTCGTCCAAAGAAGCCGCGGTCAAAGGCGTCCACATGGAAGTCAACTATGGAGTTTCATGTCGGCCGGACTCTGTTTCGTGGCACATAAACATCCATACGGCCGTTTCTAAGCTTGCGGAGGTTAAATCGACATCTGTACAGAGCTCTGCAGTCGAATTCAAGCATCCACCTTCCGTAGATTCACTTTCCAACACGGCCATACTCCTATATCCGTGGACGTAGTGGTCTACGTGCTCTCTGCCATCATGAACTTTAGGAGACAGTTACAGTTTATTGTTATATATAGAGCGTTTGCATACGCACATAAAGTTAGTTGTTAAGTTGATAGTTGATGTTCATGAATGTACTCTGTTATCCGTTAGTTTGCTTTGTAGTGATTACGCAGCCCTTAAGCCGTAACACTACCATTCTGTAATGAACTGTTTGTTAATATGAGAAGACTCTGTTTTTCAACTTAATTCGTGTTTGAGGATCGTTACCAAAGCTGTGTAGAGGGCCCCTGCTCAGCCAAGGTTTTGTGTATTAGTGTACATTTCTCATTTCATTTATTTTAAAAGTCATTGTATCATAATCCATCATATGTTCATACTTTGTAGTTGTTTCATTTCTGTTTATACATTTCCATAATTTCCATTTCATTTATGTCTTTCATGTTTTTATGATTGTTAGTCACTGATTAGTTTTTTTGTGCAGGTTTTAGGTAGACAGCCCGGGCATTTTCATAGTATTTTGGCTAATGACATGAAACTAACATTGTTCTGCTGCTAGTTTGTTTTTTCATAGCTTTTGTTTAACTTCAGTTTTGCTTTGTACATTTCAGTTTTGCTTATCTGATTCAGTAGTTAAATTTAGATATATTAAGCTGCTCATAGCGTCTTCAGTTGCCTCCGAAAGCCACAGCTGGACTGATGGTGAGGGACTGCATTATGAAATGTGTGGTTTAGTATTAGTTTCTTTTCTGCAAATTTAGATATATTAAGCTGCTCATAGCGTCTTCAGTTGCCTCCGAAAGCCACAGCTGGACTGATGGTGAGGGACTGCATTATGAAATGTGTATTTTAGTATTAGTTTCTTTTCTGCAAATTTAGATATATTAAATCATGTATGACATCTTCAGTTGCCTCCGAAAGCCACAGCTGGACTGATGGCGAGGGATTGAATCATGAGTGTATGGTTTAGTATTGGTTTACTTTCTGCAAATTAAATATCAGTTACACAAGTTGTTTATGATTACTTCCGAAAGTCATAGCTGGTCTAATGATGAAGGGTCAGAAAATGAATTGATGTAATCTGATTTAGATTTATTTTGTTGCAATTTTGTATTTCCATAAGCATAGTTTCTTTTGTGTTTAGTTGGCAGCAAGAATAGTTTGGTTTTCATGTTCACTAGTTTACTGTTTTGATTCATTAGATTAGCAGCATCTTTTCATTTCAACAGTACACTTTTACTTTCTTTCAAGTCTTGTCATTGTAATTTTCAATTTGCTTTAAAAGTTTCAAGTTGGTAAATCATTATAGGGGATATCACTTCCTTGAACAAATATAACCAAACTTGTTTTCATTTTAGAATTTCCATTTCACCTTAGAAAGACCAAAAACGACAAAAGTTAAGAAATAGGTTATCTTGCACATATAGTGCGCCGCATTTCATCAGCTTACGATTCCCGGATTGACAAATTAAATGCAGCAATTTAGGACACACTAAATTGACCAAACATTTTGGCGCCGTTGCCGGGGAAGTGTAACTAGGTAGCCAATTTCTTAAAAAAAAAACATAAAATCATAAAAGAAGGGAAACTTGATAACTTCTTGAAGTATGCTCTCCTCTTGCACCTAGTGTGATCTGGAGGATCAGAAAAGAGAGTTATTGGTTTAGTAATTTCTTAAGTATGCTCTCTTCCTGCACTTAGTGTGATCTGGAAGATCAGAAAGAGAATTATTAGCCCAACTTTTTAAAAAATAAAAAATGACATGCATAGAGCAAGAGATTCTAGGGGAAGGTTTATAGCTAAAGCCAAGAGTTCGATTTTCATAACTCCATCTTCTTCAAGGCATAGACCAGATTCACCACCATCTACCCCTAGCCTTAAGATTTTTTTGGAAGTCAAGGAACAGCTGAATTAGAGGATTCTCCTATACCACCTACTAAAACCCACTTAGAAAACAAAGAGACTTTCTCTCATCCTTCCTTGGTAGAAGAACTAGGGGACTATAAGGACTCTAAAGAAACTATCATGGCAGAGGAAGTAATAAATAGAGGTGGAGGTAGAAGAGGAGGAGATAATGGAGATAACAATGGTGAAGGAAATGATGGTAGAAATAGGGACAATTTGCTTGGATTCCCTATAGTTGATGAGGAAACTCATGAAACAATGAAAAATATTTCACCATCTGTTCTCCCTAACTTTTATGGATTGTGAAGTGAGGATCCTGAAACATTTCTATTTGAGTTTGAAGTAGTATGCCGAACTTATGACTATATGGAAGATTCTCAAAAACTCAAATTGTTTCCTTCAACATTGAAGGGATCTGCTTTGAAATGGTTCATGGGATTAGCCACTCAATCTATCAGGACTTGGAATGATATGAAACAAACATTTTTTGGATAGATACTTGGACTATTGTATGCCCACCAATCACAAGGATGAGGTATTCAAAATGATGCAAAAAGAAGATGAAAATTTGGAAGACTTAATTGAAAGATTTCAATACAACTTGAAAAGAGAAAAAATGAGCAACTTAGATAATGAAACCTTGAAAGCCCTCCTATTAAAATCCATTAGAGATGAATGGATAGACATTTTAAACATGATGGGGAAAGGAGACATTTCTCAACTCCCATTTCGTGATATAACAGAACTATGTATCCATCTCTCAACGGGAAAATCTAAAACTGGAAAAGGAACTAGGGATTCTTCTCTTATTAGGGCTAACAAATCTACAACTGGATCAGTAAGTAGGGCAGAGATTGGTAATATGCTTGATGAGTTCAAAACTGATATCTTAGGGAGCCTTAGTGAACAACTAGACACCCTTAAAATCCAAAACAAGCAGAAAGCAGAAACAGATGCCTTAGCCATCTTTTGTTCGAAATGTAGAAAGAAACATGCTTTAAGGGAATGTCCCTTGGATGCAAAAGTTGTAGAAACATGTATGATTTGCTCAGAAAATCATGAGATCAAGGATTGTCCTTCAATCCCTGGACTCAAATCTGTTTTTCAAGAAGATCCAAATTCAGTAGAATCTCTCTGTTTTGTCGCAAGGAGACCTTGGCAGGGACAACAATCTCAAGGGTTTAATAACCCTATGAATCTTCAAACCCCACCAAATTGGAATCCTTGGCAACAACCTTGGCCCCGACATCAAAATTCATATCAGCCATGGGTACAAGGGATGCAAAATCCTTATGGGAGATTTGCTCAATTTTATCAATATCCTCCATCTTTTCAAAATCAACAAGCTCCACAATTTCCAAGCCCAAATCCACAACTTTCATTGCCATTTCCACAACAACAACCTTCTCAACAAAATACAAATCCTCAACTCATGCTCCCATACCAACAGAAGACAAATCAACTTCCGGCTCAGCCATTGCCAAATCCTAACAATAAGAATCCTCAAACTACTTATATGGTAGAAGGACAACAATTTCCTACCTATATGATTGTTCCTCTCAACGATGTACAACTGAGATCTGGTAGAGTTTTAGAAAAACCTTCTATAGACATTCAAGAGCAAGATACCTCTGAGGAGGACTCTCTTCAAGTCGATAAGGGTTCTGAGGAAGAATCTCTTCAAAGTTCAAAAATTCAAAAAGAAAAAGAAAAGCTAGCATCCACAACTCCTATAGTTGAGCAACCTGTATCTTCATCTACACCTCCTTTTCCGGAAAGACTACAAATTGATAAGGGGGTGGAAAAACAAATCTTGTTGCCTAACTATGACTTTCTAGATGAATTGAAGAATGTTTGTATCAAAATTCCATTGCTACAAGCCATTCGAGAAATTCCTATTCTAGCAAAAACCATAAAGGAGTTGAGTTTCAAAAGACCAGGAAGGAAGCTAAAGGACACAAGAAGAATCCACCTAGTAGGAAAGATTGCAGACATTATGATGGAAAAAATTACCATGCAGAAGTATGTAGATCCAGGAAGTCCAATTGTCAAGACACATATAAATGAGATAGAAATTCCAAACACATTGATTGACTTAGGGGCTGCTATCAACATTATGAGTAGACAGACTATGGAACGGTTAAAACTTCCTAACCTTCTTTTTACACCTACTTTATTGCAACTTGCAGATCAATCGGTTATTAAACCAGATGGTGTATTAGAAGATATTTCAGTCTCCTTAGATTCTTGGGAATATCCAGTAGACTTTATGATTTTGAATCCCAAAAGTAATCTAGGAGGACATCCAATTATCTTAGGAAGACCTTGGCTGGCCACAGCTGATGCTTTTATTAGTTTTAGATCTGGAGACATGTACATTTCAAATGGTAATTCGACAAAGAAATTCAATTTGTATCCTCCAGCAAGAGCAATCACAGAAATAGGAGACAATGAATGGGTCGATGATGAGAACACTATACAACCTATCTTTACCATTTCTGAAATTAGTGAGGATAGTCAAATTCTGAACACATTAGAAAATTTTGAGATAACTTCAGAATATGACCCCACACAATTTCAGTTGGAATCTGACATAGAATATTTATCATCAAGACAAATGTCTCTTTGCTCTATGGAAGAGTTTGGTAATTCTGCTATTGAGATTTTTCCAGAAAAGACATTGAATATCAACAAACATCTGGAGAAGTCACAACAAGAAGAACTAACGAGAATCTTGCAAAAACATTCTACTGCATTTGCATGGGAGTATACTGACATGAAGGGTATTGATCCTAAGACTTGCATCCATCATATCTATATTGAGGAAAACAGTAGACCAATCAGACAACCTCAAAGAAGGATGAATCCAAATCTTAGGGGGATAGTGAAAGAAGAGCTCCAAAAACTTCTCAATGTAAACTTCATTTATCCAATTTCAGATAGCCGATGGGTTTCTCCTTTGGTTATAGTACCTAAAAAAAATGGTAAATGGAGGGTATGCATTGATTACAGGGAATTGAACAAAGCAACTTTAAAGGATCACTTTCCTTTGCCTTTTATTGATCAGGTATTAGATACATTAGCGGGTAAAAAGTACTTTTCATTTTTGGATGGTTTTAGTGGCTATAATCAAATTCAGGTAGCACCTGAAGATCAAGATAAGACCACATTTACTTGTCCATGGGGAACTTTTGCCTACCGAGTGCTTCCTTTTGGTTTATGTAATGCACCAGCAACATTCCAAAGAGCAGTACTAGGAATTTTTTCTGATCTAATCCATGATTGTGTAGAGGTTTATATGGATGATTTTACGGTTTATGGTAATTCATTTGAAGAGGCATTAGAAAATTTGGAAAAAGTTCTTATAAGACGTAAAGAAACAAACCTTTCATTAAGCCATGAAAAATGCTTTATGATGTTTACTGAAGGGATTGTTTTAGGACATCATATTTCGGGAGATGGGATTAAGGTTGATAGATCAAAAGTTGAAGTCATCTCCAAGTTGCCTATTCCAAATTGTCAAAGAGATGTTAGAAGTTTTCTGGGATTTACTAGTTATTATAGAAGATTTATAGAAAACTTCACTAAAATAGCATCTCCACTCTTCAAATTTCTTACAAAAGATTGTGAATTTAAATGGGATCCTGATTGTCAATCAGCTTTTGAAACTTTGAAAACAAGAATATCTGAAGCACCTATCTTGAGAGGACCAAATTGGAAACTTCCTTTTCATATTTCTACGGATGCTTCAGATACAGCTCTTGGAGCTGTGTTGGGTCAAAAAGATTTAATTCCTTATGCCATTTATTACACCAGTAAAAATTTGACTCCTACAGAGTTGAACTATACTGTGACTGAAAAAGAGTTTTTAGTTGTTGTTCATGCAATTAATAAGTTTAGACATTACATAACAGGCTATGAAACTTTTATTCATACTGACCATTCTGCAATTAGATATTTAATGAACAAACCTGTTACTAATGGCAGAGTGACAAGATGGCTTTTTCTTTTGCAAGAATTCAATATTACTGTGTTGGATAGACCAGGAAAACAGAATACAGTAGCTGATTTCTTGTCTAGGATTCAGAATACTAAAGAAGATTCTCCTGTAGAAGATAAATTTCCTGATGAATACTTGTTTGCGGTAACTATTAAGACCCCTTGGTATGCAGATATTGCTAACTATTTGGTTACAGGGAAACTACCTTCACATTTATTTCCAAGAGAAAAACGAAAGATTATTCGGGAGAGTTCAAAATATTCATGGATTTCTAACGAATTGTTTAAAACAGGGCCAGATCTTGTGATCAGAAGATGTGTCAGGGAAGATGAAATGCCTGATATTTTTAAGGCATGTCATGATGAACCATGCGGCGGACACTTTGCGGACAAAAGGACGGCCTATAAAATCCTTTCCTTGGGATATTATTGGCCTTCTCTCTTCAAAGATGCAAAACAATATGTCAAAAGGTGTGATAGTTGCCAAAGAGTAGGGAAACCTACCCTTTCAAATGAAATGCCATTGCAAACACAGGTACTCATTGAACCCTTTGAAAAAAGGGCTTTAGATTTCATTGGACCTATTAATCGACCATCTAAGCAAAAGAAGTATATCGTAGTTTGTTTTGATTTTTCATTACTCAGTGGTGAAAACAACAGTAAATATCCACTCAAAATGATTATTAATTTTATGAGGATTATTTTTTATTTGGTATACAAGAAGGTAGCAGATAAGGAGACAATTCTATCAGACCATTGATTAATTGGAAGAATACAAAATCAAGCACAGAAGATCTACTCCTTACCATCCACAAGTAAATGGTCAAGTGGAGTCCACAAACAAAGTTCTTGAAAGTATCATCACCAAAACTGTTCATCTACATAGAAGAGATTGGGCAGAAAGGCTTCCAGAAGCCTTGTGGGCCTACAGAACTACATGGAGGAATACAACGGGACATTCTCCCTATGAACTTGTTTATGGGAAATAATTCTTGCTCCCCATTGAGTTCCAAGTCAAGACCTTCAAGATAGCAGTTCAGTTGGGGATGGACTTATCAGAAGCCCAAAAGCATAGAATGGAGCAGTTGAATGAGCTAGATGAGATCGGACAAGAAGCAATTCTAAGAACTGATCTAGTTCAATATCAAAGAACTAAATGGCATGACAAATATATCAAAGAAAAGAAGTTTCAAGAAGGAGATTGGGCATTGTTATTTGACTCCAAGTTTAAATATTTTCAAGGGAAATTTCAGACTCATTGGCTTGGGCCATATGAGATTGACAAGATCTTTAACAATGGAGTTGTAAGAATCAAGACCATTGATGAGTTTCAAACTCCTCTTTTAGTGAATGGCCATAGATTGAAAGTTTATCATAAGCCACTCTCTAAAGAGGATTTTGTCAAGTTGTTTCAAGAAAGTTCTGCAATCAGGCTGGTACAGAAGAATTCTTCTTCTCCACCAGCCTAGCTTTTATTTTTCAAGTTAAAAAAAAAAAGAAAAAAAAAATGGTATAAGCCTGAAAACCAATCATTGATTGGCAGTCTTATGCAGAAAATATGGGGTGAAAATTAGGGACACCTGACACTCTATATTTTTCAAAAAAAAAAATCTGTCTTTCATTTCATTTCATTTCACCACCCACTCCATTTCATTCCACTTCATTTCATTTCATTTCATTTCATTTCACTTCATTCCACTTCATTTCATCCATTCCATCAATAAAAATATTTTTTATGACCATTTCCACCTGGTCATCTGTCATTTGTTCATTTCTATTCAACCAAGTAATAGATGTGTCATTTTCCGCAGCTGACATCTGTTTCCGCAGCTGACTCCAGTTTCCGCAGCCAGAAGCAGATTCCGCAGCTACTACTCTGTTTTCAAAGAGAATGTACAGTCGGTTGTTATTTCTATAATTATGAAATAAAATGCAGGAGAGAGGATCAATGGAACATTCAAGACACTAATGAAGATCAATCAGTTGAAGACCAAGGGCAAAAGCAAGGATTCCAAAGGTATGAATAAATTTTATTTCAAATAGTATTGAAAAACACATTTTTATATAATTTTAAACTATGAGCTCTACCCATAACGCGCAATGATTATATTGACAGTCCCGTAACCTTCCACGATCTCCATGTTATCCTCTTGCATTTATTCACAAACGGTTTCATCATTGAAATTATGATTCTCACTCATGTTCCAATATCCCACCGTAGATAATGAGATGTATTTGAGTTGACAAAGGACTCTTACAAGCCGCATAACTTCATAATCATTGATTGAAACGTGTTCATATTTATTACACAGCCACCAAAATTCAAAACGCGGCCGAATGCATTATAGTTTGTTAACCTCTTTGTCGTGTCTCTGTCATGTTTACAAAACCCCACTCTACTCACTCTCACTCCCTGTTTCACTCCATTTCGTTCCTTTTGCTCACTCTCACTCCCGTATATCTACCCACAGTCTTACACCATTCTGTTTATGGTACTCATTTCCATTCTATGATACATTCCCATAGTCACTGTGTTCGATCCTGTGTATTCCATCATTCCATTTCCACTTAAACCCTCACAGAGGCAAACTTGTGAAGCACAGAGAAGTGAAATGGGAAAATTATTAAGGGCAGAGCCGGAAGGACCGAAGTTTATAGAGGGATATCCACAAGCAAAAGAGATGTTGAGGAAAGCTAAGTGGCTGCGTTTTATTCAGAAATTCAGGGGTTACCACAGAGAAGTTACAAAAGCGTTTGCAAGATCATTTGATGGCTCGGAAGCAGAAGTGGGAGACCTCAAGTTTTTGGTCGATGAAGCATCAATAGCAACAGCCACAGAGCTTCTTCAGGAAGGAGAACGTTGGTTCAAAAATAAAAGTATCAGTGATGAGGCATGGAGAACAATCCTCCAAAATCAAGGTATGGATATCACTGTTTTCAAAAGAGGAATCCCTGTGCATGCAATAAAAGATGAATGGGCCACTTTACTACTCATTGTTCAGAAATTTATTACATGTGAAGGCCGTTTTGGCTCTATGTACATGTACCATACTAGGCTATTGATGAATTTTCTTGAAAACCAAACTCTCAATCTCCCTTATTTTCTATTCAATAGCTTAAAGAAAATGGTTGTGATTGTTCAAAAACACTTGGGAGATGTAGAGCCTCATCTTTATCACCACGGCCTTATAAAAATTCTGATTGAAAAGGAGCTAAAGGAAAGAAAAGATACATGGGAACAATTTCTAGTTAGAAACTTCTTTGAAGAACCTCAGGAAATTCCTGAAGGTAGTTCAATTAGGAGGAGTAGAAGAAAGAGAATGAATGTTGAAACCCAAATTGCTCCTACTCAGGAAATTCCCGCAGCTAGCACATCAAAAAGAAGTAGAAGGAAAAGAACAATAGATGAAATCCAAAATACTTCTACTACTACTATGAAAAAAACTAATAGGGAAGAGAGATTGGTAAAAAGGAAGAAGAAGGAAATTAAAGCTAAGAAGCCAATAATACCAAAAGGGAGAGAAATTATTGAGGCTGTCCATAAAACTCCTTCTTCTGAAGAAGAAGATCACCAAATACTATCTGACAGATTAGTTTATCTTCAAAAACAGTCATCTACATCCAAGAAGGCAGAGACAGGAAAACAAGAACAAAAGGGTAGTGTACCACAGCATGTGAGGAGAAGCAGCAGGCTTAAAGGAAAATTGAGAAAAACACAAATTAAGGGTCCTCATTTCATTGATTTGGGTGAGGAGACATCTGAACAGTCTCCAACTGACCATAGTCCATTTCATTCAGTTAGTGAACCTGATTCCTTTCACTCCCAATCAGACAATGAGCATACTCCATCTTATTCTCGGCAAAATATTGATGTAAGCCCTCCTCGGCCAGATTTTGAACATAATTCTCCCTTGCAGCATTTTGGGGACAGCCCAATAAAAATGACACCGGAAGTAGATCCCAAGCAGCAGGAGGTATATGACTATATAGAATCCTTGGAGAAGGCAGCCACAGGTCCAAGTACCTCTTCCATTCAGCCTCATACATTGCAGGATGATTTAGTCCAGTCATTAAAACAGGAAATTTTTGAGCTGGAGCTTTTGAATCGGCACATCAAAAATGAAAATGAAACACTGAAAGAACAAGGCAAACTGGACAAGATCATCCATGATAACACTATGTTACATTTGGGAATTTGGCAAAAGAAGAATAAGAAATTAAAAAGGAAATGCCAGAAATTGAGCAGAGCACTTGTGAATATCAAATTTAGGTGCTTAATGAAAAAACCCAGAATGATGGCAGTACCAAAGAAGAAGAGAAGGGGGTTGGATGTGCTGGCTGAAGTATCAAGGCACATGAACTAAACAAAGAGTATCAAAATTTTGGTTGCATGAGGACATGCAACACCTTCACAGTGGGGGTATGTTGAGTCCCGAAATTGCATCTTTTCCATACACTTCTCCATACCTTTTTCACTCAACTAAACCTCCCAAATTGTCAATATCATGTGAAAAAGGGTATCTAACATGGTTTTTAATTATGTTTTTGTGTTTTCTATTTGATCTAGATTTTGTTCATTCAGCTGCGGAATCTTGCCACTTTCCGCAGCTGCTGCAACTTTCCGCAGCTATTTTGTGGAACTATATGCTACAGGTGTCTACAAGGGAAACGAGCCACATGGGCAGGCTAAGAATGACGTGGACATGGTTCGTGTCCTATTGGTTCAAGCAAACTCGTCCAAAGAAGCCGCGGTCAAAGGCGTCCACGTGGAAGTCAACTATGGAGTTTCATGTCGGCCGGACTCTGTTTCGTGGCACATAAACATCCATACGGCCGTTTCTAAGCTTGCGGAGGTTAAATCGACATCTATGCAGAGCTCTGGAGTTGAATTCAAGCATCCACCTTCCGTAGATTCACTTTCCAACACGGCCATACTCCTATATCCATGGACGTAGTGGTCTACGTGCTCTCTGCCATCATGAACTTTAGGAGACAGTTACAGTTTATTGTTATATATAGAGCGTTTGCATACGCACATAAAGTTAGTTGTTAAGTTGATAGTTGATGTTCGTGAATGTACTCTGTTATCCGTTAGTTTGCTTTGTAGTGATTACGCAGCCCTTAAGCCGTAACACTACCATTCTGTAATGAACTGTTTGTTAATATGAGAAGACTCTGTTTTTCAACTTAATTCGTGTTTGAGGATCGTTACCAAGGCTGTGTAGAGGGCCCCTGCTCAGCTAAGGTTTTGTGTATTAGTGTACATTTCTCATTTCATTTCTTTTAAAAGTCATTGTATCATAATCCATCATATGTTCATACTTTGTAGTTGTTTCATTTCTGTTTATACATTTCCATAATTTCCATTTCATTTCTGTCTTTCATGTTTTTATGATTGTTAATCACTGATCATTTTTCTTGATTGCAGGTTTAGATAGACAGCCCGAGCATTTTTCATAGTATTTTGACTAATGACATGAAACTAACATTGTTCTGCTGCTAGTTTTCTTTTCATAGCTTTTGTTTAACTTCAGTCTTGCTTTGTACATTTCAGTTTTGCTTATCTGATTCAGTAGTTAAATTTAGATATATTAAGATGCTCATAGCGTCTTCAGTTGCCTCCGAAAGCCACAGCTGGACTGATGGTGAGGGACTGCATTATGAAATGTGTAGTTTAGTATTAGTTTCTTTTCTGCAAATTTAGATATATTAAGCTGCTCATAGCATCTTCAGTTGCCTCCGAAAGCCATAGCTGGACTGATGGTGAGGGACTGCATTATGAAATGTGTAGTTTAGTATTAGTTTCTTTTCTGCAAATTTAGATATATTAAATCATGTATGACATCTTCAGTTGCCTCTGAAAGCCACAGCTGGACTGATGGCGAGGGATTGAATCATGTGTGTATGGTTTAGTATTAGTTTACTTTATGCAAATTAAATATCAGTTACCACAAGTTGTTTATGATTACTTCCGAAAGTCATAGCTGGTCTAATGATGAAGGGTCAAAAAATGAATTGATGTAATCTGATTTAGATTTATTTTGTTGCAATTTTGAATTTCCATAAGCATAGTTTCTTTTGTGTTTAGTTGGCAGCAAGAATAGTTTGGTTTTCATGTTCACTAGTTTATTGTTTTGATTCATTAGATTAGCAGCACCTTTTCATTTCAGCAGTACATTTTTACTTTTTTTTCAAGTCTTGTCATTGTAATTTTCAATTTGCTTTTAAAGTTTCAAGTTGGTAAATCATTATAGGGGATATCACTTCCTTGAACAAATATAACCAAACTTGTTTTCATTTTAGAATTTCTATTTCACCTTAGAAAAACCAAAAACGACAAAAAGTTAAGAAATAGGTTATCTTGCACATATAGTGCGCCGCACTTCATCAGCTTACGATTCCCGGATTGACAAATTAAATGCAGCAATTTAGGACACACTAAATTGAACAAACAACACCTGTATGATTTCTTCATCGAGCCTCCAAGGGCCAGGAAGACATTAATTCTGCATTAATTGTATTTGAGATATTTTTATCGGGTCTCACCTCCTCATCCTTCTATAAATACTTCAGTAGAAGATGAGTGAGGGGTTGGATTGGTTGGTTGTTAATGTAATTGTTGAGGTATTGTAACTGTAGCTGAGCTGAAAACTCTTGATTGTAGATAGGATTTCACTGGCTCTTGGAGCTCTTCTTGTAACGGATACGTTAGGTTGTGAAGAGAGATGAATTAATACACTGGATTTGAATATTGTAACTGGTTTGAAGCATCAACACAAGCTGATTTATGGGATCCTGGTCTATGCTGATGGTGATGTTATTCTCACTGTAACTTGTATTTTGTTTTCGTTTTCAATTTGTTTCATTTTCCACTATAAAGAACAGTTTAAACAGGGTTAGGACCTACTGTATATCAGTAACCTTCTCTGGCTGAGAAATCTTTATTTAAATGTTTTCTTTCAACTGTGTTATTTGAAAATGATTTAAGTACAGGGATGCTGGTGTTCCCTCATCTTTTTGTCACAGCTGAATGTTATTTTTAAATGTTACTTTCAATATATGTTGTGTGAGGATGAATTGAGGAAATCAAGGTTAGCCCTGAGTCCCTTTCTTATTTGCTCAATTATTTGATTGTTTCCCTTAGGATGTGTTAAAAGCTGACTAGTTTCGAAGTACTTATCTTAGACCATTCTGTGTTATCTTTGTGTTTCCCTTTGTTTTTATATGTATTCTATCAGAAGTGTATCAAAGGCTGGATAGTTTCAAAGTACTTACCAGATCCTAGTTTGCTTCCATGTTTTTCTTAAGTGCCTGGTCAAAGGCTGGCTAGTTTCAAAGTACTTACCAGATCCTGGGCTGCTCTTTGTTCTGCATCTGTCATTTCCCTTTCTTATTGTATCACTCCATTCCATAAACCAAACTTTAAAGAGATCCTTAGGCACAGATGACTTGCCCCATAGATCACTCTTGAACCTGAATGTTTCAATTAAATCCTCTTATGACTCCATAGCCCAATGGATTGAAAACTTGCCATCATCTTTCTTCTTGATCAAAGCTTACCTTTTTGCTTGCAACTTCTCACCTTTGAACCTGTTTGCATATAGATATTTCCGCCTCAGACAGAAACTATGTTCAACTATCCGAAAAAACCAAACAAACCCTTGGGTCTCATAACTAGCCTAATATCATTACCCTAAACTTCAAAGACAATATCCATCTTTGCACATATTGGAGAGATCCCTCTCCGGATTCAGGAGGGCTAGATCCTAGAATCCCAAAGTTGGTTGAAATGATGTTAACTCTGTGATCAGACTTTGCCAATCTTGCTTATTACAGAGACCTAACATTTCTGGCGACTCCGCTGGGGAATCGAACCCAGAATCTTCATAAGACCTTGAGAGTAAAAAGCAACCTTTTCAAGCACTACCAAGAAATGGTAATCATGATGAAACTTGTTTGAATCAGTGACAAACTAGGTCAACACTAGGATTCCCTTAAGTTTTTATCTAACCTTGGAAAATCAGCTAGCTTAGCCATAGGAGTGGTTTGTCTTTGCCCCATAACCGTAGCTAAGTTTTGAGGCAAAGTTAGGACATTCTTCTAAACCACAAATAGAAACAATTCAGAAAATACCAAAAACATTTCAGATTGGTGGTAAAACACTAGTTTTTGATATCTTGTTTACATTTTTGATGTGTTTTACTCTATACTCTTAAGAAAGAGTCTAGAAAGGGCCAGGTAGCCTCCGGATTTCATCCTCTTTTAGAGGTGACATATTTGGTGAATGCCCTCCCAGTCGATCTCTGGTTAGAGTTTGTTGTGTTTTGAGATATCCTTGAAAAGGAAGGTTTCACAAACACTGTGGTGGACAGTGTACCCCTTTGAAAACAATCTAGACTTTCCACCTGGCGACTCCACAATCTTGAACAGACCTTAAGAATCCACTGGGAAGAACCCTCATCGTTATAATATCCTTCATAATTAATTAAAAGGCTATAGGATTAGAAGTGAGAAAACAGATTAGTTGACCTCTCAAATATTGTCATATCTAGTTGAACTTTTCTTGTTTATTTGGGTCTAAAAACTTAGCATAGTGGCTCCTAGAAAGATTCACACTAGAGCCCATCCTGACCTTGATCCACCTAAGATAGTTGATAACCCAGAAAGAATCCTTAGGAAGTCTCCTAAGATACAATTCTCAGCTGTTTTCAGATCACCCCTAAGAGCTAATTCAGTCCCTGAAAATCTTTCAGCTCTTCAGAAATCACAAACTAACTTATTGAACCCATTCAGGACTAGGTCATTTGGCGATTTAGATCAGCTAGATTCTGAGCCTTCACTTTCATATCCCGAAACAAGTGAGCCCCTTGGGGATAGAGAATCAACACCTCATGATTTACATTTTCTACATAATCTAGGTGTCTCTCATCCAAGATCAGCTCAGCAATCTTCTGCAGTCCCATCCATTTCTGTTCATCCTTCATCCACTGTTCAAACCACTCCACTTCAACCCACACCTCTTCTTGTAAATCCACCACGTATCATGGCAGCATGGTATGCTCCCTTAGTCCTTCCTGTACCATTAGTCAACCTTCCACAGGACTATCAGTCCAAAATTCCATTGTATGATGCTAGCAATACTACAACAACATCTCAACATGTGGGCAAGATGAATGATTACTTTGACAGAAACGAAATTGATGATGATTCTGTCAAGCTTAGAATATTTGCTCAAAGTTTGGGGGGAGAAGCAAGAAAATGGTTTAAAGGTTTAGCCCCTCATAGTATTAATGATCTCCAAGGCTTCCATCAAACATTCTTAAACAAATGGGAAGTGAGGAAGAATCCTCTCCAAGTCCTTGCCAACTATAACAATCTCCACAAGAACCCTGGGGAAAGTGTACAAGCTTATTGTACCCGATTTAACAGTGTCTATAATGCACTTTCCCCTGAACTAAAACCTCCTCAGGGCTCAGCTTTAAACAAATTTCCTGAAGGGTTTGATCCTGATATGACATATTCACTCAGGGAAAGAGTTTTTACCACCCTTGAAGACATGCAAAGAGGTGCTCTTTCTGTGGAAGTTAACCTTATGGAGAAGAGAGCAAGAATGAAAGCTGAAAAGAGAGTATCTTTTAGAGAGGAATCTACCCCTTCTAATTCAAGCTCAAAGATGGAAAGAATGATGGAAGAAATGATGAAGAAAATGAGCATTCTAGAGAGAGCGCAAGCGAGTTTAAATCAAAACGCTCCTCAAAATAGAAACCAAAACCAGAATCAGAATATTAGAAGAAACCAACCTTTAAATAGACCTAGGGAAGATGATCAACATATCACTCCTCCCTTTCATCAAAACTATTTAAGTGAGGTTGAGCAAACAAATCAAATAACAGAGGAGGATGATATAAACTTGTTTGGGGTAGATGATGATGACTTCGAGGTTCATTTTGATAAAAAACAAGGACTTTATACACCTTACGATGACAAAAGAGATGATAATGAAAATTATTATCAAAACATGGAAAACGCTGTCATAGAGCCTTCAAAGGAATATGAACTCAGAAGAAAATCTAATCAACGAACCCCCAACAATAAAACCTCTGACAAGCCTTCTCAAAACAGCACTGCAACCAAGTCTAAAACAATCAAACAAAAAGACAAAACAGTGGCTGATAATTCTGGTAATGGTAAAGAGAAAGACACTCAAAATATTGAAAAACAGAGTGCAAACATTAGCAGTACTAACACTCCGGTTATTACTCCTGGTAAAACAACTGTTTCGACTGTAGATAAACCAAATCAGCAAGTTGTTATTGCTGATAAAGTGGCAGTAAGCAAGGCTGAAATCAATGCTTTAAAGAGTCAAAACCTTTTCAGCCTGGAACAGGAAATCTCAAAGATCAAAATTTTTGTTCCTCTGACTGAGTTAGTTGCCCAACATGTATATAGGTCCAAAATTTTGAAGGCTTTGAACTTAGAAGATAATGAAGATACACTCAATTTTAATGATGACCAACCAGAGCTTATTTTTGGTCCAAATATTGAAGGTAAATTCCAAGAGGGTCCTGTCCCTCCCTTTTACGTAAGCTTAAACATTCATGACAAAATTCTGCACAATGCTATGCATGACTCAGGCGCTTCCCATAATTTAATTCCAAAAGCTGTAATGGAAAGCCCAGGTCTTGAAATTACCAGACCTTACAAAGACTTGTACTCCTTTGACTCAAGCAGAGTTAAATGTCTAGGATTGATAAAAGATCTCTGTGTTAAGTTAGCCCAGATTCCAGCCAAATGTTTAGTCATGGATGTTGTTGTGGCTGATGTACCCCCAAAGTATGGAATGCTTTTATCAAGATCTTGGGGGGCTAAGTTACAAGGAACTATACAAATGGACATGACCTATGCGACTATCCCTGTTTTTAATCAGACTAGAAGACTTTACAGGGAATCCCACATGCAATACACAGTGACAAGTCAAGACCAGCCTCAAAACTCTCCTCTGTACGTTGTAAGCACGAGCCTTGATTCTTTTATCATGTTTAATGATGAAACACTTACAGAACAAATAATTTCAACAGAATTAATGGCTGAAACGGAGGAAGAGGAACACAACGTTGAACTGCCGAAACAATTTATTGTATCTAAAAATCCTAGAAAACTAAACTCTGGTCTTGAACTGCAAATCATCAATCCATTAAACTTAAAGCTTAACAGTCAAGAGAGCAATCCTCAACCTGATGAAAAACTTGAGGAATCAAATCATACAAAGGCCATTCACCAAACTAAAAATGTTCCTCTCTGGATTATGTATTTTGATGGGTCATGCACTAGAACAAATGCTGGTGCAGGTGTCTAGATTATTAACACTGAAAACAATCATACAGAGTGTATTTCATGTAAATTAAACTTTCAGTGTTCCAACAACATAGCAGAATATGAATCCCTCCTCTTAGGCTTGCATCTCTTGAAAAAGATAGGTGCCAAGAAAATCAATGTATATGGGGATTCTGAATTAATCATTAGGCAAGTCAACGGGGAGTATAATGCAAATCACCCCAGATTTAGGGCCTACAGGAATGATGTCATGGATCTTTTAAAAACATTTGAGGAGTCCAACCTGACTTTTGTCCCACGAAAAAGAAATATTGTAGCCCACAATTTAGCCTTTGCTGCTAGAACCTGCCCAATGCTATATGATGACACATCTCAGATTAAATTCAGACCAGCTGTCCTAGATAACAAGAAATATTGGCAGGTGTTTGATGGAGATAAACAAATAGAATACTTGATGCAATTCAGAAATGAGTTTGAACTTGATAGTTCGGATTCAGATTATGAGACAGATTGCAGTGAAGAAAATTTTCTGGGTGAAGAAGAACCGTCTCCCAAGCTTATAGAAATTAACCTTCAGACTAGCAAACTTAGAAACCAAACAGAATTGAGTGCAGAATCTGAAACAGAAGAGTTCAAAACTCTGCATTCTAAGGATGATAGTTTGCCCAAGGGTTTGGCCCCTCTAGAAGAACTGTTCGATTTTAATGATGTGGCCAACAAACCTAAACTGGAACCTATAGAAACTGAGGTAGAGGAATGCAATATAGGTAGTAAGGAAAAACCAAAAATGATCAAACTGTCCAAAAATTTGCCAGCTCACATTAAACTCAAATACCTAGAGCTGTTCAAAGAATTTTCTGATGTTTTTGCATGGAATTATGAAGATCTTAAGTCTTATGACGCTGAAATAATACAGCACAAAATCCCTCTTAAAGAAAACCAAAAACCATTCAAACAAAAACTACGCAGAATAAACCCTGTCCAGTTGCCATTGGTTAAGAAGGAGATCATGAAGATGCACGACGCTGGTATTATTGTCCCTATTAGATATTCTGAGTGGGTATCTAATCTGGTGTCGGTTAGGAAAAAGACAGGAGAAATCAGGCTTTGTATAGACTTTAGGAATTTAAACAAAGCTTCATTAAAAGACAATTACCCTTTGCCCAAGATGGATCATATTTTACAAAGGGTGGTGGGGTCTAAAAGAATTTCTTTGCTGGATGGCTATTCAGGGTATAATCAAGTCTTAGTTCACCCCGATGATCAATTAAAGACAGCTTTTACTACACCCTGGGGCACTTTCATGTATGTGAAAATGCCTTTTGGTCTAATGAATGCTGGAGCAACCTTTCAGAGAGCCATGGACATAGCATTCTCGGAAGAATTGGGCTTCTTCATCATTATCTATCTTGATGATGTCACTGTGTTTTCAAAAATAGATGAAGAACACTTAGAACATTTGAGGAAAGTTTTCGAGAAGTGCAGAAAGTTTGGAATATCTTTAAACCCTAAGAAGACTTTATTTGGTCTCCAAGAAGGTAAACTTCTTGGGCACATCATTTCAGAAGAGGGTATAAAGATCGATCCCATGAGGATTGAGGCCATATTGCAAATTTCTCATCCTCGAAACATCAAAGAGTTGCAGTCTTTCATTGGGAAGATAAACTTTTTGAGAAGGTTCATCCCTAACTTGGTTGAGCTCCTTAGGAATATCACAAACATGTTGAAAAAGGAGCAAGGGATAAAATGGACCTTGGAAGCAAAGACATCCTTTGAGCTGGTGAAACAAGCGTTAACCAAAACACCGGTTCTCATAAGTCCTGATTTTTCAAAGGATTTTTATATCTTCTCATTTGCATCAGAACATACCATAGCTGTTGTCCTCTTACGAAAAAACCCACAAGGACAAGAGCAGCCTATTGAATTCTTTAGTAAGGCATTAAGGGATGCCCCTTTGAGGTATAACATTATGGAAAAGCAAGCTTTTGCTTTGGTTAAAGCATTGAAAGACTTCAGAGTATACATCCTTCACTCACATATTATTACCTTTGTTCCAAATTTAGTTGTTAAAGACATTCTAACACATGACCCAGATGGTAAGAGAGGTAAGTGGATTGCTGTTATTCTTGAATATGATTTAGAGATTAAACCCACTAAGCTCATCAAAGACCAAGGTTTAGCTAGATTAATGGCTGAATCAAATTGTGAAGTTCTCGATATTAACATGATTAATGCTTTGGATAACCAAGAAGAATTCTTGACTCCCATTGTTGAAGACCATTTTGTGAATTCCCCTTGGTATACTGATATTGTTTATGTTTTGCTTAATCTGAATACACCTCCTGGTTTATAAAAAACAAAGGCAAAATTTCTAAAATTAAAGGCTGTAAGTTATTGCATTATTTATGAATGTATTTATTGGCGAAATACAAGTGGAATATTGCTTAAATGTTTTCCTGAGTTTGATGCAGAAAGGATTAAGCAGGAGTTCCATGAAGGAGAGTGTGGAGGCCATTTGTACTGGAAGTCCACAACCAACAAAATTTTGAGGGTTGGTTTCTATTGGCCTACCCTTTTTTCTGATGTTCATAAGATGACTACCAATTGTCACAAATGCCAGTTGTTTGAAGGCAAGAGAAAATTACTACCCCTGCCTCTGCATCCAATCACTGTTGAAGCCCCTTTTCAACAATGGGGACTTGACTTTATAGGAGAAATTCATCCACCATCTTCTGCCCAGCATAGGTGGATTCTCAATACCACAGACTATTTCACTAAGTGGATAGAAGCCATCCCTTGTAGGCAGGCCAATGATTCAGTTATCATAAAATTCATGGAGGCTAACATCCTCTCCAGATTTGGCTATCCTATCAAGATCATCACAGATAATGCAGCAGCATTTGGATCAAAGAAAATGGTTGAATTCTGTCACAAGTATCAGATAACATTGGGACACTCCACAACCTATTACCCTCAAGGTAATGGACTTGCAAAATCTTCCAAAAAAAGCTTAGTGAACATAATCAAGAAATTGTTGGAAGACAATAAGAAGTCTTGGCACACAAAGCTGATCCATGCACTTTGGGCTGACAGATTAACTTTGAAGAAATCTATTGGTATGTCACCCTTCCAGCTTGTGTATGGTACAGATGCAATTTTTCCTAACAGTCTTGGTGTACCGGTTGGAAATTAATTCCAAGAATTGCGGAAGTGGAAAAGGCACAATAGAGGAAAATTGATACATTCATCTTGGTAAATGGAAGGCAAGGTTTATAACAAAACGTGGAAATAAGATGGTATCAAGAAGATATTTGATAAAAAATTGAGCCGGAAGAAATTTCAAGATGGGGACGAGGTTTTAGTGGGATTCAGAAGGAAAGGGCAAGCACGGAAAATTTGACAACCTATGGCTTGGCCCTTACTCTATTTATTCAGTTGTTGGAAACAATGCATTCTTCTTACAAGAGCTGAATGGAACAGAATTGTTTGGGGGTCCTGTCAATGGCAGGGGCCTTAAGCATTACTTCTCTTGATCCTTTTTTATGTTATGAAGCCCTTTTTACCTTTTCCATTGTAAACATTTCATCCACCATTGCATTCTAAAGTTATGAGAAATAAAAAATACAAAAACAGAGAAAAAATGAAAAGAGGGTAGAACTAAAAACAAGAAAGGCAAGGTCCCATGCCAAAAAGAGAAACAAATCTGAAAGTGTGCAAGCTCAAATGCCACTCCTGAAAACACACTTCTAGTTAGTCAAACAGCCTAAAATTGACTAACTAATTTTCAATTGATTGCTGATAAGGTAGAAAATGTGATTTGCCAAACTGTTCAATCTTGGCTTATCAGTAGATAGAGTTAGATTAGAAATAAAGGTTCAAACAAACTCAAAATCTGAACCAAAGTTTCCAAAGAAAGATGGCTCACAACTGTTTTATTTTCTGAGTCATAAAAGAGAAAAACTGGTTCTAATTTGCCCAAAAGCTGAATCAGATATCAAAAAAGAGACTGCTCAAACAAAAGTCAAAACAGAGCCATCAAAACAAGAGAAGGCCATGATGAAAAACTTTCAGATCTTAAGCCTTCCATTTTCATTTTTAATTTTCTGCAAATAATAATCTATGTGCAGCTTGTTTTTATGCCATAGATCACAGCAAGTCAAACAACCTAATCTTGACTTGACTATTTTTAATTTTCTGTTGTAGAATTTAGAGAATGAAAGTTTGTTGGACTGTTTAATCCCAACAGACAGTAGATTAGGTAGAGAAATATCTGAGCTCAATTGTTTAATTTGAGTTCAGGGAGGAATAAGGAGTGGAAATAGATTAGGCTTCCTGCTTTCAAAAGAATAAAATATTGTGAATAGAGTTTGCCAATCCAAGTGCACTCTGATGAAGAAAAAATGTTAGATCAGTAGGATTGGGTAGGTAGAAAGTGGTATTGATGAAATTCATGTTTTCTTCATGACTGATATTATTTTTCAGAGAGAAGCAAGAGCAAGAAATAGATCAGGCACTAGTCAGCATCCCAGATAAATCAAGTCTGAATTCTTGATACCTTCAAGAAGGCACCATCCCCAAGTGGAGCCACTGTTAGCCACCTATATTTTTCTATCATATCAGCTGGTGGCTAAATATTCTTTGCAGCCTTCAAGAAACAAATTCAAATCTGAAATTTTTGGTGCTTGAAGTCTTTGTGAAAACATAACTGCTGGTTAGATCTTCATACCTTTTTCCTTCTCCAAGCCTCTGGTATCCTACAAAAGTCCAAGCCAAGTACTGCTGCATTCCCCTTTGTTCCCTTCTCTTTCTTCCAACCTTTCCTCATTTCTCTGTTTCCTTTCTCCCATGAAATCCATACAATTCATATGTTTTCCTTTAAATACCTTATGAAATCCATTCCCTAAGGTTAAAAACTCACTTTTTGACCTTATCCGCACCTTGTTTTCCCCTTTTAAAACATTGGAAAATCACACAAAAGGCATATTTTATGTACATTTGGTTTTTAGCCCCCTCGGGCTAAAGCCCCCGGCCGTTTTTTTTTCATAAACCCGAGTGCCGGGACCAACTGCTTAGTCCTTAGGCGCTAAACCAAAAACCCCCCTTTGCTTTCATCTTTTTCCTTTGAAAAACCCGAAAACCCATTTTTCTAAAGTTTAATGGAAAATATTTAAAAACACGTGTTTGATTGCCGCGATGAAACTGGACCGTCAATCTGCTCCCCAGATCTGACGGAGCGGAGCACATCTCACCTGGTGGACCCCTTTCCCCCGCGCCAGTTTCCAGAAACCGCCGGTTTTTCATTCCGCACCGCCTTCCGAGCCAGGGTGGTTTTCTCCCGTCGGCCAGCGATTCCATACGCTGGCCGACACGTGTCCCCGCCGCTGTGTCGAAACTGCCATGCCATCACCTCCTCCCACGCGCTAACCTTCGTACCATAGCCACGCGGCGGAATTCACCTCTGCCATCCGATCTAGGCCCTCCTATCCGACGGCTGTTGATCGCCCCACTTGCTCGACCTTTAACGAACATGCGTGCCCGTTAAACCGTCCATCGCACGTCCAAAGCTCAATCTCCGCCGTCGATATCTGCAGATCGATGGCTATTATTCGTCCTCCTGATTCCATCACCCAGTCAGACATTCTCCCGCTGACTTCCTGTTGCCCAGTCCCGACCGTCGATCTCTGCATATCGACGGTCCTGATTTGATCTTTCTTCAACTTTTCCCTGACCGCCCAGGTTTAATCTTAGCCGTTGGATGATGCCATCCAACGGCCGCGTTCCTCCACACATTCCCCAAAGTAGATCATCCTATAAATTGGAATTTTTACGTGTTTTTTTTGTTTTGCAGGGTTAAGGTCATTTGTTCGTGTTTTTTGGAAATTTCAGACCAAGAGGGTGACGATCCTCTACGTTTCGATTTCTCCAAGGAAATCACTTACAGAGTTGATTTTCACGTTTCTTCAAATGTTTCCACAGGCATTGATGCCTTTCCCCACCTGCACCGCCCTGCACAACGAAGAAACTGTGAAAATAAACGTAGAAAAAAGGTATCAGAGTTTGAAGACCAGAAATAAACCACAGCGGCAGATTAATGGACAGATTTGGGGGATTAAGGCTAAGACAGTTATCTAATGCCTAATCCCCACTCTCAGACACAGATTAAAAGGGAAAACTAAAGTGTTTCATCAGGAAACCCTTCACTGCCACAGATGGAAGCAAATTGATTCTTCCCACCAACTAAAGTGCCACCTGTTGCCTCAAAAAGCTCAATCAGGGGCTGAATTTATTGAACAAGATCAGATCTCTGCCTCGAAACAGCCAAAGAGTTACTTCTGCCAAGAATTTAATGAAAGAATGTCCGCAGAATAACCTTAGCACCACACAGAGCCTCAAAGGTCAGCACAGGCTCCCTCCGAGCTTACTTCATAAGCATAAATCCATTAATGCAGTGGAACACCTGTATGATTTCTTCATCGAGCCTCCAAGGGCCAGGAAGACATTAATTCTGCATTAATTGTATTTGAGATCTTTTTATCGGGTCTCACCTCCTCATCCTTCTATAAATACTTCAGTAGAAGATGAGTGAGGGGTTGGATTGGTTGGTTGTTAATGTAATTGCTGAGGTATTGTAACTGTAGCTGAGCTGAAAACTCTTGATTGTAGATAGGATTTCAATGGCTCTTGGAGCTCTGCTTGTAACAGATAGGTTAGGTTGTGAAGAGAGATGAATTAATACACTGGATCTGAAGATTGTAACTGGTTTGAAGCATCAATACAAGCTAATTTATGGGATCCTGGTCTATGCTGATGGTGATGTTATTCTGACTGTAACTTGTATTTTGTTTTCGTTTTCAATTTGTTTCATTTTCCACTATAAAGAACAGTTTAAACAGGGTTAGGACCTACTGTATATCAGTAACCTTCTCTGGCTGAGAAATATTTATTTAAATGTTTTCTTTCAACTATGTTATTTGAAAATGATTTAATTCAGTCTAAGTACAGGGATGATGGCGTTCCCTCATCTTTTTGTCACAGCTGAATGTTATTTTTAAATGTTACTTTCAATATATGTTGTGTGAGGATGAATTGAGGAAATCAAGGTTAGCCCTGAGTCCCTTTCTTATTTGCTCAATTATTTGATTGTTTCCCTTAGGATGTGTTAAAAGCTGACTAGTTTCGAAGTACTTATCTTAGACCATTCTGTGTTATCTTTGTGTTTCCCTTTGTTTTTATATGTATTCTATCAGAAGTGTATCAAAGGCTGGATAGTTTCAAAGTACTTACCAGATCCTAGTTTGCTTCCATGTTTTTCTTAAGTGCCTGGTCAAAGGCTGGCTAGTTTCAAAGTACTTACCAGATCCTGGGCTGCTCTTTGTTCTGCATCTGTCATTTCCCTTTCTTATTGTATCACTCCATTCCATAAACCAAACTTTAAAGAGATCCTTAGGCACAGATGACTTGCCCCATAGATCACTCTTGAACCTGAATGTTTCAATTAAATCCTCTTATGACTCCATAGCCCAATGGATTGAAAACTTGCCATCATATTTCTTCTTGATCAAAGCTTACCTTTTTGCTTGCAACTTCTCACCTTTGAACCTGTTTGCATATAGATATTTCCGCCTCAGACAGAAACTATGTTCAACTATCCGAAAAAACCAAACAAACCCTTGGGTCTCATAACTAGCCTAATATCATTACCCTAAACTTCAAAGACAATATCCATCTTTGCACATATTGGAGAGATCCCTCTCCGGATTCAGGAGGGCTAGATCCTAGAATCCCAAAGTTGGTTGAAATGATGTTAACTCTGTGATCAGACTTTGCCAATCTTGCTTATTACAGAGACCTAACAGGAAGCATAATTTATCCGTAGATTATAATTCTGGCCCAACAAACTGGCGACTCCACTAGGGACGAATTTCTCTTAGTTATAGGTGTTTTAGTCTCTGATTTGCTTTCTAAATCCACCCAGTGGTTGTTTCACATAAAGATTATACTTTTTCAGAGCTTAATTTTCAAATTTAGTGAGCCAAATAGTAGCTTTTTCTTTGTTTACTGCATCCAACACACCCTTAGTCAGGGCACAGTGCTTTGCAGAGCACTATCTCCCTTCCAAGCCTGCGTTGCAGAGCACTGTATCCCTTTGGAGACTGTGTTGGCTCCTGAAAGGGACCAAATTCCCTTGAATCTGACTTTGTACTTTGCTTCAGTTTTGTTTGCTCTTGTGTTCTGAAAAGTTTGATGCTCAATTGACCAGTAACTCTATATACTTCTTCTCCTTTGACTGAAAATTTGTTCAATGTTGTTTTAAAAAAAGTTTTTCATTATCATTGACAAGTTGATTTCAAAGTATTTTTTATGATCGCATTAAGAATCATTTGCTTTCAAAATAGGAAATTGTCGTAAAATCTTCATTTCCTTGATAGGAGAAATTGTTGTTGAAATCCTCGTTTTTCCTTCAAAAGAGAAATTTTTGTTTGTATTCTTCATTTCTCGAAAGTAAAAAGCATTTCGATTATTGATCTAGTGCACCTAGTTTCTTTTCTGCATTCATAAAATTAAGGAAACTGAAAAGAAAAAATTGCATTTGCATGTAGAATTGTGTGTTTTGAAAAAGAAACATTAGGAAATCTGCATTTAGTTTGTGATTCATTGATTTTTTTTTCTTCATTGATTTGTTTGCTCACAAATTATTTGCTCTTTTTCAAAAAAACTAGCGTTATCTTACCTTAGTAGCTAGGTTCTTCATTGAAAAAGCTAAAAGTGAAAGTTTGTTTATCATTCTTAGCTTGCATTTTAGGAATTTCATATACATCATCATGGTGAACCTGAAAGGAAAATTGTTAAGCAAGATCAACATAAAATAAATCTCAATTTACTTAACAACGCATTGGAACATTAATGATAACATTTAGAAGGTCTAGGCTAGAGATGTGTTCCGGTGTCGTAAAACATAGAAGCTATCGTTAACTTGTCTGCGATACATTCCGAGTGCGATACCTCACTCCACGTATGTAAGTATATCATAGCTCTTCCACGTACTCTCGGGTATATCAGGTGGTGTTATAGTACGATAAGTATAAAGGGGCACTCTCACTATGCGGTTTCGCATCAGACAACGCTAATACGGACTTGGGCCTCCACGTACCTTCGCGTATATTTGGGAGGAAAAATTTTTAGGTGCTATCCATCCATAGTGAACTGAGTCGGCCACCCTTAAATTGTGATACACCGAAAACAACATTCGGAGAGATTACTTGCCTGTACTTCTTGGTTCGCCAGGAGGTATTCTGTAGTTCACAGTTTCTTGGTAAACCCTTTTGCCTAGTATTAACCTCTTTTTGTTATTTTTTTTTTATAAAATAAATCAGTAATCGTGGAAGAACATAATCCTACCCCCCATCATTCGCGTAGATTAGCTTTGAAACCACCTTTACCACCAGAAGTTATTTCTAGTAGGCGAAGGTGATCACAATCTGCGGAATCAAGTACAATTTCTACCCCTGGCGAAACATAATCATTTAA